>VDFB02353493.1:71405039-72005039 GCA_007258455.2 Sequoia sempervirens | reverse complement strand
TTTTTAAACATTTAAAAGATAATCATTTTTTACATGGGTATCCTTGCTTGGTTCTCTCTCATGAACATTTTGAGGCCTTCTAATTTAATTTTATTATCATAAAGATAAGGTGTGCACTATAACACACCCTCGAATATTCGACCTATACAAACCCTTCGTCAAAATATCCTCATCCAACGCAAACCCTACGGCTCGGATTCGTCCACGTGGGCATCGAAAAGTCCAGATTATTGGATCCGACGGTGAGCATCGAGTCAATCCAGCGGCGCTCATTATCCTGAGTCTGGAACCAACGGTAGAGATGACGCGATCTACACGTCAAGGCCGTTATGCCCTAATATAGACTATTTAAATCCCTTCTTCTAAACGCATATCATTATTTGGTTGGTTTTGCAGCATAGCTCTTGATTTTCCATTGCAGGGTTTAGGGTTTTAGCCGGGGTATGTCCAGGGTTCGATCCTACGAACTCGCATATTCAAGGTATGTTTTTCAGTTCTACTCTATGAATATATACTGCTTGAGTTTTATGTGTATGTGCACAGATTATTTTTCTGGGTGTATTCTTCTCTTAGGTCAAATTCTTTCTGGGAAAAAAAGCGGTTTTTATTCTTTATTTTTGATGTGAAAATTTTCGAGTCTTAAACGCTAGTAGGCGTTTGTATTGTTGTAGGGTTTTACTGTAAGGTCTATGCATATGCCTTAAAACCCTATATAGCTCTCAGGGTTTTGTTGTTGTTTCTGTAACTATATCTTTTAGACTTATTGCATTAAGTCGAGGATTTGATGCTTTTAGTGCAGTCCCTTATATTTGTGTGAGACTTTGTTTAATCTATGTAGTAAACCCTTTAGGCACTTTATGCTATGAAGCCTGGTTCTAGATACAACAGTATTTAGTTCATTCATCGTTGTCAAATGGAGCTTGGGTTGCAATGCAGCATTGACTTCACGAGTGAGTTGAAAAATAACTGAAAACAAGTGTTACGTGGAGGCTTTAAAAGTTAGTTTCGTTAGACTGAACAATAAACTTGAGTGATATTTAGAAAACCTCATCTCCCTCTTGATTTAGCTTAAAGGCAACCGACATTAGTTAATTACCTTGATCATGTTATTTATCACGTCAACTGATTTCTTAGTTGTTTGAATTTATGACAATACCTTTGCTGTTCCTTCTCCGTAGTGCCAAGGACACGAATCTAGCATTATTGGTCGAACCTCTTCTTCATTTGATGACATAGATAATTGAGTCCTGTAGAAGATCTCTGAGGCTGCATGCACTTTAATGGTTAATTTTTTTCTCAATTTTAAACTATTCGTCCACTTAGTTATCTGTGAGTCTAATCCATCTCTACGGATAGAAAATATCAGTACATATGTGTGTTTTGTAGGTGACATCTCTAAACACATCTTCCATTACCTAAGGCTAGCTTGCCATCCATTCTTACAATGCAAGCTGTATAGTGCAAGCCAAGGCCATAGAAAACATGACATTTGCAAATCAATGCAATGTTACACGAGAACACCAATTTCTGTATAAGACAATCCAATGCTTCTTCCAGAAATTTGGATCTAGATGCCACTTTCTTCTATGGTATGTAGGGTGTGATCAATCGATTAAAATTCGAGTGTAGTGTAGTTTTGGTCAGAAATGCCAGCATCTCCTTGCTGTAATCAGGCAATAGTGGAATCATCTCATGGTTAAGTGTTGTAATATGACACTGAGTGTGTATCATTCGAATTAATTTTTAGGCTTCCCTAAGTAATTGCTCCCCTTTTTTATTCTGTATATGTATGTTGGAATTTGACGTTAACTATTAATTTGTGTGTTTGTGCCTTGTTACCTTTTTGGTTTGTTAACGAAGAATGCCTTTTGTTTTCCTGTATTTGTTCAGATTTCTGTTTCTTTAACTGATGATATTTTATCTTTCTTTTGTGGAGAAATTTAGAGGTTTTAGAAAATGTTATCCAATTTTTTTTATTGATTAAGTGAGCTGCATTATAACTTATATGCTTTTGATTGTTTTTAATGTTGTTTTTGGGAATTCAAGCTAGTGAGAGGTCAAAGCTTCTTTGAAAACCTGCTATTCATTGAGCAGGGAAAAATGGCTTTTGCCAGTAAATTGGGAGGCCTTTTAAGGCAATCTGTAACAAGGCACACTGGTTCAAGTGCCTCAGCATCCATGCCTTCCATATTTAATGCTGTGCGCTACATGTCATCTTCAAAGCTTTTTATAGGAGGTAATTGAAAAAATTACATGCTATTCAGCTATAAGGTTTTTGTGACATATGATGTTGTCTAAGAAGTTTGCTAATCTTTTGGAGTAAATTTGCAGGGCTTTCTTGGGGGGTAGATGATTCATCACTGAGAGAAGCATTCAGTGATTTTGGTGAGGTGATTGAAGGTAAGAATGAGGGAGGACTACATTTTGAATCTAAATCATCCAATCTATATTACTTGATTATGCTGATTGGTTATGAAATTTTTAATTTTGATACAGCAAGAGTTATCTTGGATAGAGACAGTGGTAGATCAAGAGGCTTTGGCTTTGTCAGCTTTACTAACAATGAGGAAGCCACAGCTGCAATGTCGGCAATGGATGGCAAGGTAGGCTTAGTCTTTTTTTTTTATAGAAATGTATCAGTTTTACTTTGCTTAAGAATTAGATTAAAATTATTTATCTTAATATCCCCGTGTATTGATGCAATCATGTGCATTGCTGTTTCTGTTGGATTTCATTATTTTTTTGGATTAAAGAAGTAGATGAAAATATGCACTATTATTGAATGTCACTTCCTGTTATGGTTTGATTGGAATTCACTCTTGACCTGGCTCTAGTAGTTCTGGATTAACAAGTACCTAGAGCAGGGAAAGGCTAATAAAATCTTGTCATCTGGCTTCAGGAAATTCAAGGTCGTAGTGTACGTGTCAACTATGCCACAGAAAGAACTGGAGGCTTTGGAGGTGGGGGTGGTGGATATGGTGGGGGTGGTGGCTATGGTGGAGGTGGTTATGGTGGTGGTGGTAGTTATGGCGGATCCGATGATTTTGGTGGTGGTGGCAGGTCACAAGATGGATTTGATGATGACAAGCGTTACTGATCCTGTAGGGGGAAAGATGAATCCTTGGTTCATTAAAGTTTTTGCTGATTGAGCTTTTTGATCAATTGTTGCACATCTTTTGTTGGATTCATGTTTGCCATTTGTTCCTGGTTAGCACTTGGTACTGTTAGCCTATTTTTTACTGTGGATATATGTGGGGGACTATATATTGATGGTACAGGTAAACAGTTTAGGCACTGTGTCTGAAGCGTACTGCCCAAAGTGTAACAATGGTGCAAACTAGTTTATTGCCAAGGTTTCTTTTTAAATTTGAAATGAAAGATTTTGAAATATTTGAAGGCTTATGACACGCAGATAGGCTTAAGGCTTATTACTAAGTGTATTCATGTGAGTTATAATTTTTTCACATTACAGCTTTTCGACCTTATAGCAAATATTAGGATTTGAAAGCTTCTTATGGGCTAATTATTTTTTTAAAAATGTCTTTGAAAGAGATATGATCCGCTTAATTGTCAAGATGTAATTGATTCTTTCTTGCCTTATATTGAGAACTTCTTTGCTTTATTGTTAATCATTTTGATGTGATCAAGGGCCTTGACAATATATTGTACTTAAAAATATTTAGCATCTCAAAGGTCATGAAAGTTGTTGCCTAGAATTTCATATCCGAGTTGATGACAGTAACAATGTTATAGGCTAGCTTTTAAGAGGATTTTCAGCCGGCAGAAGGTTGAGGCATATCTATTAAACTGTGAAATTTGTACATTATTCCTAGGTATTTTTTTATTATAATTGTTTTATTGAACATGTATGGTTTAGAAATAGCTAGGTTCAGCTGTATGCCTGGACAAGTGGGAATTCTCCTCGACTCAAACCATGTATTCCCTCTAATCTGGAATTCTGGGGCAGGTCCGTGGTGCTTTTTGTAAGCATCGAATTGACAAAACTATATGTGGACATAGTAATTTTGTTGCAATATCCGGGGGAAGGAGTAAACACACTTTAAGTTTCCCAGGCTTATAATGATAGAGTCCATTGTGCTGGTCCTTACGATGGGCATTGTAAGTTTCAAAGTAACATACAAGATAGGAATCTAAGTGTCACAGCTAAGGATAGGCGTAGCCATTAACAGAGGTTACTTTGGGTTCTTAGTTTACCTTACCTTTTTAAGCCTTTGGAAAGGGTATCTGCATAGGTTTCGGAGGGAGTGCTCGTTTAAATTGCCACTTAAATGTTGAATCTTCTGATAGTTTAAGATACCATGTTTCTTGCCAACATTTTATTGGCCAGCTGAAGGATGGGGGCAAATTTACACTGCAAACTGATGAAAATTTCAAGTAACTAGGAAAGCACGAAATTTATTGCCCAATACCATTAAAGTTTCTGGAAAATCTGTTAGCTTTGTAGGTTCTAATTTTTGCAAGTGTTTTTGAGCGCGTCCAAATCTGGCAAAAGAAAAGCCCATAAGATTTTGAGGTTGCCTAGTAGCACGCTTGCAAGTACGTGGTGTAGCTATACGATTGATGAAAATCTTAAGCGAATTTAGCTTGTCGGCCTTTACAGGAATTTTGATAGCGAATTAAAACTTCATAGATTGCATCTCTTAATTACTCCACCATAAATTATTAAAATAAATTTAATGCTCGTCGTTATACTACATTATTTTTTTGTATGAGACTATCCCATTTACATGCCTCGCAAGAAGTTGGTATTGTTTACTCATTATTTCAAATGTGCGGTTAGATCCTTCACAGTTCTTTTTAGAGCTCTCGAATAGATGATTGATGAATGATGCTTTCGATATTGGATTATATAATTTGAAAATGGAAACAGAAGACTTCCCATGCCATTGCTTTGCTTGTTAAATATTTATTCTTAATCCTCTTCAACGATATAATGTGAAACAAGTTTGTTTCCTTATTTACTTTGTTTGTAACATGTGGTGAGAAAGCAAATGAAAGAATAAAAAGTAGGTCAGGCCTCATATAGTTTATTGTTAAGTTTTCAATTCAGGTATATGTCTATTGAGTGAAATTAGTGGAGGGTCGTAGAATTTCCTTATTGTACATTACACGAGTTAAAGATTTTTTCTTTTTTTTGGTGTATTCGGATGCATGGAAGTCTTCGAAACACTTCTTCGGTAGTTGTTTCTATCACGAGGGAAAATTGGCGTCCTCCATAGTTGTCCTGGTAAATCCTCCAATTCCCTTCTTTCGGAAACCAGCTATTTTTGTATATTTGGCGAGGACTAGAAAATTGCAAGAAGACCGTTTGGGAGCGGTTTTGACAAGACGAAATGAGTATAGAGCCACTTGCAACACCTTTGTGAGTAGGGAAAAGAGTCTCAACTGACCATTAATTAATTCTTTAGCTGACACACAGCACATGCTTAGAAGGAGCAAAGTAGTAGGACTGAAGTATCGAACTCCTTTGACATCCATCTAGAACCATTCTATTATGTCGTTGACAAACTTTAAATATAGGTATTCATGGATTTTTGATACACCGTATTGCAATGAATATTAATCTTTGCTTCATTTAGATCTACTATTCTTTGTGAAAGCACTTGATAAGCATTCTACAAATCATTCTAAAAATTTGTGCAATGAATATTAATCTTGCTTCATTTAGATCCACTCTTTATGAAAGTGCTTGAGAACTGTTCTACAAATCACCCCCAAAAGTTTGTGCTAGGCCTGCAAATCTCTAAGTTAAATGTGGTGTGTATGCCTCTACTAGAAAGTATGAAGTTCCAAAGGTGTGAGCATCTGGATTCAAAGTTGGGTGGGGATAGTGAATCCAAATATTTACCGTACATTGTGTTGAGCATTTTCGCTCTAGTTTCAAGTATGGTTTCCAAATCATTTTGGTCCATATAGACATTATGAGAAATGTTGTCTCAATCTTGTGCTATCATGTTTCCTTTGGAGTCCGCACTTTATTTCACCTAGGGAATTTTTGACTTAGAGTTGCCTTGTGATAGAAAAATTTCATTATTTTCTCTAGATATTCATTTGTTTTTGTAGGTAATTGTTGGAGAGTCATCTATTGCACATGTTCAAAAGATCTTTCCATAATGACATTCTATGCCTCCCTTCAAAGAGAGGCCCTTTAAATACTTGGGAGATTTTCCATAATGACATTCTATTTGTCCCTTCAAAGAGAGGCCCTTTAAATACTTGGGAGATTGACCACCTTGTATCCAAGACAAGTAGCTAATTGTTGGTGCCATACATTAAAGAGGATGATCTACCATTTATTTGAGTTTGCGATTTACCTCAATGCCTTTGTCTATTTGGGTTTTGATTTGTATAGCTTTGATCATATTCATATCATTAAAAAGAATTGTCATTTCTGAATTGTTGTTGTGTCACAACATTGAACCATTGATTGCTTCGATCCCTTTCCATCACCCATAATTGGTTGTATCATGTAGTGATCTCCCCAAAGCCTTTATCATGCTTATAAAAAAGAAAGGCAACATTGGATCCATTTCCCTTAGTCTTGATGAAGAAAATAAACCAATAGGGTTGTCATTAACAAGCACTAAGTATTTAGGATTCAAAACATTTGAAAACCCAATTTATCCAATATTGAGAGAAGTCAAAATTATTATGATTTTCATTAGGAAAAGCTACTCTAATCTATAGATGCTTTGCTTATGTCAAGTTTGATGTTCATGTTTTTTTGCTTTCGTCACTTGAATAGGACAATGAACTTCACAATGGATTATAATACCCCACTTGAAATTGGTCTACTCGACATAAAGCCACTTAGAGATGATTGTAGGTAAGATTAGATTGTGTCTATTTGGCATGGACTTCAAATTGGTCTTTTACATCATGTTATATAAGGGATATGAAGCAAAATTTGGTGGAGGAAGGAATCTTCTTTTTGGGAATTAGAGTGATGATTGTATTGTTGAGATCTTTTAGCATTGTTTTATGTTTCCTAGATCCCTCAAACCACTTTTCAAATTTCTTTTTCAAGGAAGCCTCAACACCTATGAAAGAAGCTTGCTAGCAATCCATTTGGCCTAAGAGTTTTTGTATGGGTGCAGTTATGAAGCAACAACTTGATCTCCTCTTCATGTTATATAAGGGATATGAAGCAAAATTTGGTGGAGGAAGGAATCTTCTTTTTGGGAATTAGAGTGATGATTGTATTGTTGAGATCTTTTAGCATTGTTTTATGTTTCCTAGATCCCTCAAACCACTTTTCAAATTTCTTTTTCAAGGAAGCCTCAACACCTATGAAAGAAGCTTGCTAGCAATCCATTTGGCCTAAGAGTTTTTGTATGGGTGCAATTATGAAGCAACAAGCTTGATCTCCTCTTCAACAAATGGTATGATAAGCAACTTGTTTTTGATCTTTTCATACCAGACTTGGGATGAGATGTAGAAGATCTTGATTGTTGAGATTTGATCCCTTCTCATTATGTAGAAGTTCTTCACAAAAGGTTGCCCCTTTAACATTGATATCTAAGGGGTTATCTAAAACTTGATTGTCTCGAGTTGATATAGAAATGCATATAATGCTTTTCCTAATTTTTGTCAAGTCATGAAAAAACGTTCATATATTCCTTTCTTGCAACCAACATTCTCTAGATCTTTTTATGCCAAATTGATTCCTCTAAGACAATCATTGGTTGAACAACTTATTTTTGTTTTGATTTATTTCCTTGTAGGGCTAAGTTGGAGTGAGAGAGTAGTGGTTGTTTAGTGTTGATCCAAATGGTTTCCAAAGTGAAATGAATTTGTGCAATCATGAATAGATAAGAGAAATATGAACAAAAAATGGATTCAAATATATAGATAGTTGCAAAATAACAATAAGAATGGATTATAACATGGTTGCATTATTGTCCTAGACTATAGTGCAAGTGTGCAAGCATCCGAGATTGTGAAAAAGGAAATAAACATGGAGGTCCCTCTATCTTATCCATTTTGTCACTTTCCAAGAGGAGATAAATGTGCTATTTTGTCCTCCCCATTAAGGGGAAATCAAAGTTCACACAAGGGAGGAGAAATGATGCACTATATCTCTTCCATTTCCACAAGGGAGATGAAAGGTCACACATGTCTCTTCATTTCATAAGGCTTTTCAAATCTATATATATGAAATGTGAGCTTGGGTTTAAGCTTAAGAGATTACAATTGTATGTTGTACCTTCTACATTCAACAAGCGAGAGAAGAAAATCGTGTGTTGTATTCTAAGCAAGGGAGAACCATTATATGTTGTATCATCCACTTTATGAGTAATATGCCTAGGTAGAAGAGTAGTTTCCTTCATTAATTGGATTTTTCACCACACATTAGGGTTTTTCTAGCTCAAATATTATGTTATGTTATAATAGTTTATTTTCTAAGTAGCACATCCTACTAATTTATTCATTAATAATTGTCATTAAATAGCACAATATAATTTTTATTTGATTTAAAATATTTATAAGCATAGGTCCATTTGTATTAGAGAAGCAAGATAATTCAAGATTGTAGAGGATTTTTGGTAACACATAGGGTTTGTGTGTGTATAACTATGTTTGTAATTTATCTCAAGGTGTACAAGTTGCAAAGAATCAACCATGGTTATGTCCATGTAGAAGAAGCTTGAAGATCTTTAAGAAAGGCATGAGATTATTTGGGATATGATATAGCTCTTTTGGAGGAGATCCACCATTTGAACTAAAGGCTTGAAGAGTTGCAACAATAATTTAAGGAGAAGCATAAGCTTATAGTAAATATTCAATAAGAGAAAGAGGAATCTACAAAGAAAAGTAGAGTAATCCCTTTTAATAATGAGAACTATGTGAAAGGTATGCAAGAGTGAGGGTAAACCAACAATATTGAGTCCTACTTGTAGGACCTCATATTTTTGAACTCGGATTGAGGTGAAAAGTTAACAACACCTTTCTTTCAAAGGTACATCAAAAAGTACCTTCGTTCGAAGGTGAACCTTTATTCAAAGGTTTAAAATGTAAAAGGCCTTCATTCATTTTTTATTTATTTTTTGTATGGAAATGACATAGCTTCAAACAAAGGCATTAAAAGTGACCTTCCACCTTAGATCTTAGATTCTCCTCAAAAAAATTTGTTTGCAACCTTGGGTTGGACCAACAAATGGAATGAATATGAAAAGATAATTTACAAGATTATAGGACTCAAAGTAAGTTTTTCAACAAGTATAATATTGAATATATTTAATTTGATTATTATATTTATTTTCTATTTTCTATTTTCTAGTGAAGATAGGTTCTTTTAGCAAATGTGAAGGTCTTTGTTCCACACACATGGAAAAACAATAAGATATATTTTATTTGAAAAATAAATCTCCTCTAGGTATTAATGTTTTTATTTCAACAAAAAAAAAGTTAATTCAAAAAAATACAAAAAAAATGTGTTATGAATCTATGTTTAATTTTTTTAAAATTTATCCTTCCAACAAATAAGGTTATGCTATATCGAATAAATGTCACTTTTAAATTTTTTTTATTTTATTAAAAGTTACATAAAAAAACTCAAACTATTTCTTAAAATTTTAAAAATAAATATTTATAATCTACAGACAAAATTCCAAAAATCACTAGTTTGTCATTTTCAAATTCTTAATGGTTTAGTTGCTGTAAGTGTCAAAAAGTGAAAATTTGGTGAAAAATGATGATTTCAATGTCCTACTTTGACCAAAACATGGGGCACACTATTGTATGATCACCCGTAAACTAATTTTAATTAATAATTTGAAAACTAATAATTCTACTTGTGAGTTTGAAGAGTATGAAAAATTGTATGTTCAAGATTGTTTGCAACGATTGGATATAATTGAATCAAACTTGGAAAAATTGGCCAAGGAATACTTTGACCCATTATAGTGAAGGAAAGACCACCATTTGAGGGACTTGGTTAGGAAAGAATAGAATTTGGAGAAAGCTTAATAGGATACCTTAATTGGTATCTGCTCTATATATGCCCCAAATGAGTATAGAGAGAGAATCCTACTTTGGAAGTGGGTTTGTCAATTGGAGAAGATCTCATGGATATTGGGTGGGGACTTCAACATGGTGGAGAACCCAGAGAACAAATGTGGTGGGATTGACATGGAGTGGAAAGGGAATGATAATTTTTCCTGGATAAGGATGAAATCCAAACTGAACTTGATAGACCCCATTGAAGGGCAAAAAAAAGACTACCCCAGTATTTGGTATACATGGTGCAATGCTCAAAAGGGTAACAAAAGAATTTATTGTTGTTTGGATAGATTCTACCTAAATAAGGACCACTTCATCACAGATGCCCTGAGGGATGGCTGCAAGATTGAAGTCCACCCTTACACACTCTTTGATCACCACCCTATTAAAATTAAGATCCAAATTAAAAAAGATAGGGGTGAGGAGAGGTTGAAGGGGGGGGGGGCTTCCTCCTAAATACAAAATTACTCCAAGACAGAGACTATATGGATGCCATAAGGACCCTTAGAAATATCAATTACTGGATGTATAAAGGGCTTAATGCAATTGAAAAATGGAATATGAATACTAAGGGTTGGAAATTTTTGTTTCAAACCATTGGGAAAAAAGGCATTGGACAGGAGGAAAGTGGAGGGTCTCCTCCAAGAAGAATTATTCTAGGCTAAAGCTTGCCTGCAAGGGGATCCTAGAAATGAAGAGTTAGACATAAGGCTCATGGAAGCCAAGATATCTTTGAGGAGGTTGCAAAACAACAAGATTCAAGGGCTAAGGATAAGGACAAAACTCAACTGGCTAGACAATGGTGACAAAGGAACCAAATTTTTCTTCAGATTCCTAAAGGAAAATAATATCAAAGAGCAAATTGAGCAAGTGCAGGTGGAAGGGGTGACCTTTACCAGCCAGGAGGATATAAAAGGGCACTTCTTCAATTTCTATAAGAACCTGTTCACCTCAGAGAAGGATGTTGCAGGTTGCTCCAATGCAAGAAAATTGATTGAAAAAATCATCCCTAGGAAATTAGGAGACAAAGAGGCTGAAGAACTCTGTAAGGAGGTTTCAAGAGAAGAAATCAAGAGAGCAATCCTCTCCTTGCAAAATGACAAATCCCCAAGAGCGGATGGTCTCCTAGCAGAATTTTACAAGGTATGCATTGATTGGATTGTTGATGACCTACATTTTGTGTACAAGGAGGCATTAGAGACTGGTTCATTGGGAAGGAAGACCAACAAAGGCATTATAAGGTTGATCCCCAAAGAAGGAGATAAAACACTGATAAAGAACTAGAGACCTATTACCTTGTTGAATGTGTCCTATAAAATTCTAGCCAAACTAATGGCTAAAAGGCTGGTAAGTTTATTACCAAATTTTATAAACAACACCCAAACTAGGTTTATCAAAGGTAGGTACATATTGGAGAACTTGATAACCAACTGGGAAGAAATGGAATGGGAAAGGAAATCCAAACAAGATGTGGCAATGTTGCTCCTTAATTTTAAGAAGGCTTATGACAAGATAGAATGGGCATTCATTAGATTAACTCTAGAGGCATTTGGATTCCTTGAAGCCTTCTATAAGATGGTTGTTACACTCTTCAATGATGGCGTAGCCAAGGTAGATATAAATGGATCCCTCATAGACGAGTTCAATCTTGAAAGATTAATTAGGAAAGGGTGCCCTTTGGCACTTGCACTGTTTGTCATTGCATCAAATGCTCTTCATTACCTCCTCAGAGATATCGCCCCTAGGGTGAAAGGGATAACCCTCTCAGACAACAATGAGCTCCTCAACATACAATTTGCAGATAATACTGCTCTCTTCCCCATTTTGGAGGAGGCTAATATTTATAACCTTATGAACAAGTTGGATCTCTTTTATGATGCTTCAGGAGCTAAAGTATCCCTTGCGAATTCCATCATGTTAGGATGGCATGAGAAACCTCCAGGGTGGATAAGCAAGTTTGATGTCAATGGGGAGGTCCCCAAAAACTATTCAGGTACCTAGGCATTCTTTTTATTGTATACCCCAACCTGAAAGAGATGTGTCTCTAGATTAAAAGTAAAATAGACAAGAAGGGAGGATCTAGGTTTGCCAAAAAATCCTATCTTCATACAACCTCTATTTTGCATTCGTGTGGTTGTTTAGTGGCTACCAAGTGGATGAAATTCAAAAGAAGATAATGGTTTTTTTGTGGTCAAATGGGAAAGGAAAAAGGAAGAAACATGCAGTTAAATGGAGTTGGTGTTGTTTGAGTAAAGCAGATGGCGGGTGGGGTTGGGGCTAAAAGATCTAAAACTCCATGGCATCGCCTTAGCCTCCAAATGGATATTCAAAGCATTGGAAGGGAATGAACCTTGGAAGGTGTTGGTAAGAAACAACATAAAAGGAGCTCATCCCAAGCATGCAAAGTCTTGGAAAGACCTCCTTTTGTGTGATCTTCTCAACAATTGTCACTCACTATCCCTTGAAGGCTTAGTGGTATTCAAGAGTATTTGGAAAGCTTGGGAATTCATCAGGGAATTTGTAACCAACAATTAGTATATTATAAATAACAACGTGTCCACCCATAGATCAATTTGGTGGAATTTGGAACATAATGGTAAACAAATCACACTTCCCCAAGGCTGCTCAACCAAATGCTGGGCTAACAAAGGCATTAAGCTTTTTAAAGATATTCTAAAGAATGGACACTTGAAAGAATGGAATGAACTATGTATTAAATTTAACTTACCTGCTACTAATTGGAGGACATGCACTACATTAAAAGAGGCATGTAAGGAGATGAACTTCCCTGTTGAATATAATAATAGTGCAAAATAGTACAAGGACCTACAATGAAAGGATGGAACTAAAATCTCAAATTTGAACTCCAAAATAATTTACAACACTCAGACTAGTCAACAAGAAGTGATAGAACTTCTAAATAGGAATTTGAGGGTGGACTTGACTAATAAAGATTGGTCTAAGATTCTAAAAAACATGTGGTCTCCTATAATTGGACCAAAGAAGGCCTATTTTAGGTGGATTTTGTTATTGCAAAAACTCCCCTTCAAAACAACTCATGAAGATATTGAAATCTGCCATCTTTGTAGGGTACCAAAAACAACTTGCCACATTTTTTTTGCATGTCTTTATGCAAGAGAAATGCAAAATTTTTTTTGTAGCAAACAATATATTTGGGATATAAATGGCAAGCCTAGAGTTGATAGAATACTACTAATAAAAGATAACAAACTGGGGAAAGAAATATCTTTATTTTGGCTGTACTTTTCCACTGAAATTCTTTGGGTTTTATGGAAGGCAAGGAATGATGAAAAGTATAATGGATCCAAGAGAGCACTTACTAAGTCTGTCAAGAGACTCACCCTTCACAACATTGCTTTGCAGGTTTCCCTGACAGTCAATCTTAAAGTTCAAATTCTTGAAGCTATTGGAGGAGGGCTCACTAAGGATTAATCTTCATGAAGTCAAATGTGGACACACTTGGCATTAGGGACAACCCAACACAGAGGTCTTTCTCAAAGCTCTGGAGGTCTTTCAACAAGAATTCAATAGTAAAATGGGAAAGGAGGAGCACAAGTTAGAAGTTCCAACATTGCTCAGCCTAGAAGACTTCACCAAGGAGGAAAGAGATGCAGTTGAAGCCCTTATGGGACTAAAGAATATAGTATAGGAAGATAGGGAATCCAATACCTAAGAGGCCTTTGTAATCATCTGGTTTTTGCAGCTTACATATATACAGAGATATGGTATATATTGTAAATTTTGTACTTATGTATTGAAAAGGGCACACAAGGAACATCTAGTATATATACAAGGGTATGATACATATTGTAAAAAAATGTACTTATGCAATGTAAAGGGTGCACATAGAACTCTAATGTAAAGGGGACAAGTATATATGTAAAGAAAATCTGATGTAAAAAGTATAGATATAGACAGTAGTACTGCAGACCGAACCACATGTAATTCTTTTTGATGTCTCTACTATATCTAATACAAAAAATATACACAAACCAAGGACAACTCACATAATGTAAATCTAATTTGCGGAAATTATATCTCAAGATGATTTTAGGATGTCTCCAAAAAAGAGGAACAATCTAAGAATGAAGAGGAAAAAAAAATTACACTCACCTATTTCAACACTAGCCAAGCCTAAGGAGACAACTGAACAAGTGGATAAGAATTCCATCTTTTGTTAAAATTGTAAATAAAATAGACATAGAGCATAATATTGCAATTTATAAGTTCCATATATAGTTCGTGGAATAAATAACCATTGTAATTTTATATGCAAAATAAACATCTACACTAAGAAGACTAAGTCTCATAGCACATGGATGTAAAAAAGAGAAGCTACTCACCTAAGCTAAGACAAGAGAAGGATAAAGGAACAATCAAGGAAGGTGATGAGAAATTTTATTTGAGCACATGTAAACCTAACAATTTTTTTTGTTCCCACTAAAAAATTAGAGGACATTGGTATAACAAATATTGGGGGTTTCATTATGAGCTTCACCAAAAGTATAACCAAAGCAAGAAAGAGCAGCCGCTTGGACAAGATAAACATAATAAAACACTAAGTAATAAAAAGGAGTTGCCTTTTCGTGAATATACACCACCAAAGTATGGTAAGGAATTTGTCTTATGATGCTTGGATACAATACATTCTTAATTTGCATAAATGATAAAAGAGTGTTGTTATATGTACACATATGGTGGCATTCTAAGTTTCTTATGTAGATTGGGTTTTTATTAAGATAATTCCATTTGATTAAAAAATAAATAACAAGATTTCACTCATTAATATGAGGAAGCAATTTTTCTTAATATATATGAGATAATATATATTTTTAATTTTTAATTTTTTAAAAAATTGTAAAATCTGTACATCTATTTATTGTTAGTAGCAAGTATGGGTAGTGTAGATTATAGTTGTATGAAGATATCATTCTTCTAATAATAAAAATTATGTAAAAAATGGACAACTTACAATAATTTATTTTTACATGTTTTTGAGAAAGAGGGAAAAGTGTAATTTTGTACCATTTGTATGAGAAAGTAAGGGATGAATCATGTATGAGTAACATGAACAATACTATTATACTTTCAGTAGATGTTGTATCACATGTATACTTATATTTGACAACATATATAACATCAAAATTTTATTTTAGGGTTATAATCCTATAATAACTATTGTTGCATGAAGGATTAACAAGTTGGGTAACATGGGACACCACTATGGTATGTTTGTAGAATGTTGTGTTGTTGATTAAGCACATGTACAACACTAATAAGTTTATTTGGGTGTTGTAAGCATGTAGTGTCCATAATTAAATGGAGGATTGAAAATTTGGGTAACATGAAAAACACTATTGCAAGTTCTTGCCTGTTGTGAAGACATGTAATCTCCATTGTTGCATGGTAGCATTATAAGCACACATTTGAGTGTTGTAAGCAAGCATCTTATTATTCCACAACAACGTATTTTATTGTAGCATGTAGAAATGATAACACTTGTTAGAAGCAAGCTGGAAAGATTATTGCAAACTCCAGGGATTTATGTAGTTAGAAAAAGGGTGTTATTAGATTGCAAGAAGGAAAAAGGTGATATTTATGTCATTTTTATGGGCATTTGATTAACACTCCAATATTCTTTGGTAAAATTGGTAATGTTCGAGAAAGTTGTTTCAACCTCAATAAAGCATGTAAAAGTTGTACCACTTGTTGGGTGTAGCAAGAAAAGAGGAATTTGATTTTTTTAAAATTATAACATCCATTCTATCATCCTTTGAACATAAAAAAACTTGTAGTTTCAACAAAAGAAAACACTCAAATATTTCACAAATGAGTAGAATTTTTTATGTTTTTTTGAGACTAAATTTGTTTTTAATACTAGAGGTACAATCCAAATGGATTGCAAGGTGATCAATAAATTTGTAGTCATGAATATGTAAGATAAATATGAATAGAAAAGTGAATTTAAATACAAGGACAATTTTAGAATAAAGATATGAACAAATGGAGTAGGAAAAGTACATTAGACTACAATGCAGTTTGTTGTCATCCTAGACTAAGGGTGGGTGCATTAGCATCTAGCACTGTGAAAAGGAAATAAACATGTATGTCCCACTTTATCTTATCTATTTTGTCACTTTCCAAGAGGCGAGGAATGTGTTATTTGTTGGTGTAGATAGGTGTTTTACCTATCTAGTCATTAGTAGGTCCTAGGAGGAAATTTTTCTAGAAAGTGTTAGTTGTCATTAGATCTTATCTTATAATTTGAATTTTAACACTTATGTGCTAGGTAGTTATGATAAGTTGTCACATGTCATAGAATTAAGACACTTGTCATAATCTTGTTTAATCCTATGTATCACCTTGGCTATATAACCAAGGGGTTCTCATACATTGTATATTGAATTCTATAGGATTTAATTCCATTGCAATCTTGAGCATTGCATATTGATCTCTCTTGTGCTTTAATGAAGTTACTAGATCTTGGGTGGCTATAATATTTAGCCAAATTTTGCATGGTCTAGAGTTATTCTATACCAAATCTTATAAGGTAAAAGTACAAAGTTGTGTCACACTTTTTAAAGGAAATGGCCAACACTGATCCAACTTTTAAACTTGAATCACTAAAAAGTGACATATATTTTGAATTTTGAAATGATGTAAACTAATAAAATATTTATTTTTCATTATATTTTATGCTTGTATTTTTTTTTTAAATAAAAAATTATTTGAATATAGTTTTTTATGAATAGACACTATAATTTAGTTGCTAAAAAATGCTGAAAAATGAAGTTACATGAGATGCCAACCTTTTTATAGTAATTTTTATTTTTTCTCCTTCAATTTTTTTGTATGTATTTATAACTTGAAACTTTAGTGCATGGATATTTTTTTTCCAATTTTGATAAATATATATTTTTAAATAAATTTAAAATGTGCATGTATTAAAACATAGTTGTTTCTATTGGACATCAACTTTCATATTATCTAAAATGGAAAAGAAATTATACTCTCTTGATATAGATTCTTTTATCTAGTGCATCATATTTTTTTCATTTTTATAAAATAAGTTTTACTATTTTTCTTTGACATGGTAATCAATCTAATATTTCGTGTTGGTAACCCACTTTTGGTAAAAATAAAAAGGAAGATATAATTAATAATTTAATTATTAAAATATATATATTTGAAAACTAGACTTATGGATCTACAAAAGGGTATTTTTTATTTAAAAAAAATGTTATTTGTATGAGTAGAAATTGTTGAAACATCAATTTTTCAAATAAATATTTTGTTTTGGTAAATTAGCCTCAAAGTGGTGCTATATATGCATTTAGCCAACAATTTTAGGTTGAAAAGTTGTGGATATATTTAACTTAGCTATAATGAATCTTACAAGATCATATGCTTGACCAAAATATATTTTTAGCTAGAAATATTTAAATTCACTTGTGCTGATAAGTTGGCTAAAAGTATGACACAACTTTGTGCTTTTACCCTACGTGGTACTAGAGCTTGTGGGATTGCTTCTTGTTAGTATTGATTGAGAAATCTAGGTTGCAAATCTTGGTAGATCTTGAAAAGTTGAGTATGCTCTTTTCTTGCATTGAATGGTGACTTGGAGAATCAAAAAAGCTTGAAAGAAATACTAGATTTGGGGGTTTTATTTTTGTGGCTGTGTATTGCAGGTTCAAATCAGAGCTTGTTGGTGCAAATTTGAGCTCACCATTGAGATCATAGGATTTTAGAAAGTTAGTTTTTCCTTTTGTTTCGTCCAAATCGGACATATGAGGCCAAATCTATGAGTGTTTGAAGTTGAAGTGTGGTTGCCAGATCTGGGAGGTAGCTCCAATTTTGGAGCATTTTGGGTCAAATACAACCCTACTATTGTGTCCAAGAGGCCCAAAAACCTTGAGATCAATTTTCAAATCGTAAAAACCCGAGAACTTCACCTAGAGCTTGAGGAAAAAAATACCCTCCCTCGACCATCTGTACAGTTACCATTAATGCGTAGGCCATAGTTGAAAAAATCGTTGCTGTACACAGGAAAATTCGATGCAGGTGAAAATAAATAAATTTTGGTTGGCCATTTTTTGGTTTTAAAAGTTCTATTTGATTTTTTTTTAAAAAAATAAAAAAGGGTTGGAGGAAAATTCTCTGCAAATTGTAGAGTACACAAGTACTACACCGTAGGCGGTACTAAGGGCACCGCATAGGTGCCATGTGGCTTCATTATATTCGACACCGTAATCCATGCCCAACAAACACCAACCTATCGTCACGGAGAATAAACCATCAAATATTCTAGAGATTCCACCAAAATTTGCAACCGATGGTTCAAATAAGGTCAAGTGAATATTCTGTTAAGAGAATATTCTATCCTATAACAACATATTCCATTTCAAAGCATATTTTGAAGCTAAAGGGAATATTCCTTTTGATAGGCGATAGGCCATCAATTTCAAGCTCGTGAAATGCTAACATCATCAGTACATCAGCAGGGCTCAATAATTTTCTCCCCCTCTCTCCAATGAAATTTTCATTTTGGAAGGCAAACTTCAGAGGCTCATAACTTGGTCATCCTGACTCTTTTTATCAAGTAATTTTTTTATTTATTTGGGATAGAATTTTGTGATTCTCGTCGTGGTGTAGTTTTTTTTGGTTTTGGCGCTTTTTTTTTTTTGAAAAAATGCAGATTCTCATAGGTGTTGTTGAGCAGTTCTCATTTTCAGAACTTTTGGGGCTCTGTTCTTGCTCCTATGGTAACATTTTTGAGTGATTTTTTTGAAACTGCATAATTTTTTGTGTACTCTTCAGTGGTGTGATTAGATTGATCATGTTCTATATAAACAATTTCTTTGAGTTTGAGGCCAAATTTGACGATCTGTATGCACTAAGATCAAGTCCACTTCACTGTTGTTGGCAAGTGGCACTTGTAATTGTACTAAGTGTAAAGTGTCACAAATCATATCTTTTTGGGAGGGTTTCTTAATTGAGTGAACTTGGGGGTAATCTTGCAGTGGCTAATTACTTTCTTTTGCTTGGTTTGTGTTCTTGCAATGGAGAAATATCAAATTGAACTCCTAACTCCATATAATTATGCTACATGGAGAAAATTAGTATGAAATTATCTCATGGGGAAGGCCTAATAGGCTATCTAGAGGAAACTATTTCTCAACCTATTGATGCTAAAGAATTAGAAAAATGAGAGATTGAGCATAAGAAAATACTTGGATTCATATGTTTATTAGTCTCATTTGATTTACAATTTCATGTTGAATCATGCAAAACACCTAAAGAGGCTTAGGAGGCTTTTGAGAAAATATATGGAAAAATTGATAAGATTAGGGGATATCAGATTGATAATGATTTGATGAATCTTGATCCCAAAAGTTTTGACCACATACAAGAATACAACTCCAAGATAAAACAACTAAGAACACAACTAAAAGATTGCAACATTGATAAAGAGGATTTACAATTGATTCTAAATGTGTTATCCAAGCTTGGTCCTGAGTATTCAGTGTTTGTTTCTGGCTTTCATACTTGGCATCAAATTTCTATGTGAGAATCATATGTTGATCCTAAGTTTGATGACTTTGCAAATAAACTAACTTAACTAATATGGGTCTAATCAAGTCTTCCAAGTCACAAGCATTATTGGATAGTGAGTCTAAGGTACAAAAAGAATTAGGAAATCTTGATAAGAAGCAAAGGATACAAGGAATCTACATTTTCTCGCTCAAAAGGGGAATCATCTAAGGAGAAGCCTACATGTGCATATTGCAAGAAATTAGGGCATGATGAACAACGATATTATTTAAAACAAATTGATGAGTTGAAGCATCTTCTTAAGAAGCATCAAATCAATGAGTCTTCATCATCAAAGGGTTCATCATCTTCTTCTTCATCAAATTCTGAAAAACATAATGGAAAAGCACTTGTTGCAATTGTAGATTTTGAGTTAGATAGGTGGATACTTGATTCAAGAGCCTCATATCACATGGCTTCATCAAAGAGTACATGTTATATTCATTTGAGACTTATTCATTACCACATATTTTGATGGCTA
Organism: Sequoia sempervirens; assembly: GCA_007258455.2. Lineage (NCBI taxonomy): Eukaryota > Viridiplantae > Streptophyta > Pinopsida > Cupressales > Cupressaceae > Sequoia > Sequoia sempervirens. Next base: position 71,984,923 of record VDFB02353493.1, on the reverse strand, counting down.
TCAACACATATATGTGTGTTTATGGAAGGGATCCATTGACATGGATGACAAAGCATTCAATGATGTTCTTTGTGTGCCTTCATTGTCAACCAATGGGTAAGTGCAACAAGATGGGGGGCCAAAAAGGGGTCTTAAGTGGCCACTTGTTTTTGAAATAAGGAAATACTGACCTTGGATGTGAAATTGAGGATAGTTACACTCAATTTTTTTAGATGCAACAAAAACAAGGATCGTAGTGCTTCGAGTCTACTTTCTAAACTACTATTTTTTTTTTAAATGGTAGAGATTAAGGGGTTCAAAAGAGGGAGCCACCAAAATTGGTGTTGTTTTCTTCAAAAAAACATAACATAGTGACTTTTGTGGCTCCCTCAAAAGGTTAAATTGCTTTGGTGAGAAATTAGCTAACAACATGTACTTTATGCCTAATTTTTTTGATAAAATTTTAATGAATATTTTATTTTTTACTAATTTTCAAAGTGGACACATCTTGAAAAACAAAATTTTGGCCGTGCTACCCCATAAATTTTGAAAACTAATTGAAAATATATATTTTTAATGTGTAGAATGGAGTCTAGTTTTAAAAAATGTAATTTATTTGAAATTTCAATGAATGGTTAATTTATAATGGAAAAAATACCAAACATTGGTTTTTTCCAAAAAATAGACACACAAACAAAAGAAATTAAAAATGAAAGGCTTAACATTGTCAAAATATGAAAAAAATTACATCGTTAAATAGATAAGAGAGAGCCTAACATTACCTAGGTGTTCAATTTGTTTGACCTTGAAACAAATGCAAACCTGATGGTTAGCACAAACGTGATTATGCGAAATCTTGTAGAATATGTAAAAACAAGTATTTGGACGTTGGGAAGGCACTCCAAGCCTTTGGGTTGGTAATACAAAGAAAATACCAAGCCTAAGGCTTGGGAATTCCCAAAGCAAGAAATAATGCGAGCGCGTTATAACGTGCTCAAGTTATGCCTTGCTTTGTGTTAAATGCTAGTCTATTAAATGTATGTATGTATGCATGCTTGTATGTATGTATGTACGCCTATATGTAAGTATGCCTATATGTATGTATGCATGCAATATTGTATGTACATATGTATGTATGTATGTATTCCTGTATTTAGAGGGAGGGAGAATTCCAAGAGAGAGAGAGACCTGAAAGAGGTAGAGGGGGTGGGAGAGATAGAGAGAGGGAGAGAGAGAGAGTTATCTAGGTAGGGTGCTAGAGGGAGAGACTTGAGAGAGGGGGGTGGGAAGGAGAGACTTGAGAGATAGGGAGAGAGAGGGAGAGGGAAAGAGAGAGGGTTGGAGTGAGAGGGAATTACTAGGTAGGATGGGAGGGATAGAGAGAGAGAGAGGGTGGGGGGGTAGAGACTTGGGAGAGGGAGAGGGTGTGGGATAGAGAGTCATCTAGTTATGTAGGCAGGGTGCCTTAGGGAGGGACCTGAGAGAGAGAGAGGGCGGGTGGGAGGGAGAGACTTGAGAGAGAGAGGGAGAGCAGAGGGGAGTGAGAGAGACACCAAGAGAGGGAGAGTGGGTGAGGGAGGCGGAGAGAGGGAGAGAAAGAGGAGGGAGAGGGTTGGAGAGAGATACTTGAGAGAGGGAGAGGTGTGGGAGGAGAGACCTGAGAGAGAGGGAGAGAGATGGAGTGAGGGGGTTGGAGTGAGAGGGACTTTTCTAAGCAGAGAGAGAGAGAGATTAGGGTTTAGGGTTTAAGGGTGTAGGGTGTAGGGTTGAGGGATTAGGGTTTAAGGCATAGTGTCTAGGGTTGAGGGTTTAGGGTTAAGTGAGAGACCTAGATGGCTAAGGAGGGATGGATGGCTTAGGAGAGAGAAGAAACCTTTAAAAAATCAACATTTTCATAATGCGAGCGCATTTTGAAGAAGTTGAGATATAGCTATTTTGTATAGCAAGAAAAAACGTGCTCACATTATAATGTGAGTGCATTTTGGCTTGCTCTAAAAATGTTAAAAAAGTCAGCACTCCCATGATCTAGGCCCACATGCTTTGTTATTCTATTGGTTATGCGCTTGTTCCGACAAAAAGAGCTTTTTGATGCTGTTGGGAAGTGCACATGCAAAGTTTTCACATTCTACAACCTTTGTATGAACTTTCCACCACCTTTTTATGGTTTTCCAACTTAGGAAGGAGGAAATAACAGATTTTTCACATTGAATTTGATATATATCAACTCAAGTCTCAATTTTTATAGTGTTGCAATGTTAATTGTGATTGAATTGTAGGAATTTAACATTATATATTGGTTATTTGTATTGTTGTTAGTAATTCTATTTGAGTGATATACAATTGAGTGTTGAAAAGGAAGAAAGCTTGTGAAAAACTTAAATTGTTGAGGAGTTTGATTCAAGAAGAAAAAAAACTACATAATTGGGTATTTCCTCCATTCAAATCTTCATTTTTTAGGTATGCCAAGTCTTTACACATTTTCTTTACATTTTCCTTAATTCTATTATGTTTCACCATCCCTTATCATACATGCTTAACACAATCCTTTGATTTTATTATTATGTATATTCCATGTTAATCAAATTGCTTGTTTCTCATTATAACCTTAGCCCCTCTTGGCACATTTTAAACTACACAATTCTTTACACTTGCCAATTACATTTTAAACCACATCTCTTTGAGGCATTTTGTAAACAATTGACCTACCTTGTGTATGCTTCCATATTTTGTAAACACATTTACGAGAGTAGTTATAATTATGTAATATAATACATCATTTCTCATTCCTTTTTTATGGATGTGCATACCCCTTTCCAAAGCTTCTATTTTGGTATAGGCATGGGGGATGTTGGAAAATGCTTTGGAATTTGGTTTTACACCTAGAAATTGCATTTGCTTGAAATTTTCTAAAGCCTTTTCAACAAATTAATTTTGTGCATATCTTGCAATCATTTTAGTCCATGAGGACATATCTCATTGAGGCATTTTTTCAAATAGTTCACGTGCCTTGTCTACACATGTCTACCAAAGCATTTTATCAAACATGTTAGACAAGGCAATGAGCTGTTTGAAAAAAATGCCTCAAAGAAATGTGGTATCATGGTGATGGACACCACCATGAGAGCACATTTCTTTGAGGCATTTTTTTGAACAACTCACTACCTTGTCCATGCTATCACATTTTCCATACATGTCTACCAAAGCATTTTATCAAAATGTTAGAAAGGAAATGAGTTGTTTGAAAAAATGCCTCAAAGAAATGTGATCTCATGGTAATAGACATCACCATGAGACCACATTTCTTTGAGGAATTTTTTAAAACAACTCATTCCCTTGTCTATGCTACCAAATTTTCCATACATTTTCCATTTTGTGCATATCTTGCAATCATTGTAGTCCATGAGGACATATCTCTTTGAGGCATTTTGTCAAATAGTTCATGTTCCTTGTCTATGCATCCACATTTCACATGTTTCTACTAAGGCAATTGCAACCATAACACTCATGGAAATCCCCCCTTTTATGTTTTGATAGATATCATACCTCATTCCAAGGTCCCCTTGCTACTATGGCTAAAAGCCTAAAACATGTGCTTTTTACCAAACTATGGATGCATGGAAAAAATCTATCAAAGCATAATAGAAAGCAAAAGCATAGACAAGGTAGTGAGTTGTTTGAAAAAATGCCTCAAAGAAATGTGGTCTCATGGTGAACCGCATTTCTTTGAGGCACTTTTTTCAAATAGCTTACTACCTTGTCTATGCTACCACATTTTCCATACATGTCTACCAAAGCATTTTATCAAACTTGTTAGACAAGCCAATGAGTTGTTTGAAAAAAATGCCTCAAAGAAATGTGGTCTCATGGTGATGGACATCACGATGAGACCGCATTTCTTTGAGGAATTTTTTCAAACAACTCATTCCCTTGTCTATGCTACCAAATTTTCCATACATTTTCCATTTTGTGCATATCCTACAATCATTGTAGTCCATGAGGACATATCTCATTGAGGCATTTTGTCAAATAGTTCATGTGCATTTTCTATGCATCCACATTTTTGCATGTGTCTATTAAGGCAATTACAATCATAACACTCATGAAAATAATTAAATGCATAACTAATCTAAATGTAGTGTCCCTAAGTTAAAACTTAATATGCTAAATGTAATTTACTCTAACACCCCCCCTTAAAGTATAACTTAGGGAGAATGAAAATGCAATATGGGTCCTAGCTACACAACCATGTTAGGTACCCATTTACAATGCATAAAAATATCACAAGCAGAAAAAAAGGAGAAAAACCTAATGGGAAAAAACCCCTCTCCAAAAGAGAGAAAATAGAAAACAAAATTGATGCATGGATGGAGGACTCAATCACACCCCCAAAGTACTACATACATCGTGTATATACAATCAATGGTCCCCCATAAGAGGGAAAGAGAGAGAATATATAGCCCCCTCCCAATGTGTAATCACCTACAAAAATGGTAAGTGCTTGAAGACAAAACATGATCCAATGTCGACAAACAACTTGTCTCCCTTTCGAAAGAAACAAAACCAAATACAAATGTAGGTACGCTTCCCATTCTAGATAGGAATTGAAAGAAAGAAGCATGAATATGTATGATGATATCTCTGGAATCTTCTCATGTGTGGCCAAGACCTTGGAAGATGATGCCACAAACCAATCAAGAACATGCCCAATCACAACAAAAGGTGACAAATAAGGTACCAATGGAAACTGATGGTGAACAATATCCAAAGACTAAAATGGGGTGACAACAGTTGTACCACAACTATCATCAAATAGAAGGGATATACCCTCAAATGTGTCTTCCAAGTCAGAAATGTGAGATTCCATGAACAATGAACCAATGTTTGACAAATAAGAATCCCAATCAGGAAGACAATGTGATACTGGTTGTGACGAATCACTGGATGTGCGCAATGAATCATCAACACAAAATGAATGGTCCTGCAGAATAGGAATGATAGGAGTCTCAATCAATGACTCTACACAATGACTCACTGAAGGCGAAGGTACATCAATTGTCTCTGATGGAGAAGGAGCATCAATAGAACCCTCGTCATCCTCATCTGAAGATTCAAAGTATTCCAAAACTTCAAACTCCTGTATAGTAGCATGATCATAGGGTATCTTGTCTAAAAAGTGAAGAGGCACAAGACAATCTGAAACATGATCATTTGGGCTGAATATCAAGATCTCCATGTATTTCCCAGATTTTAATCCAAAGAGTATATGGACACTCAAAATGATCAGTAGCATCCAAAGTGGCATCATCAATATAAATTGTAATAAATCCTAGGACATGATCCCTTTTGCAATTCCATGCAAACTTCTTACTATCAGTACCAAGGAGGGGAACAAGATTATATAAATGTGGCAACAAATGAAGCCATCAAAGATGTTTTATGATACCATCTCTCCATTGTTTATAATTTCCCCTTTCCAACATAATCGTAATAGGATGCAATGAAAACCCCATTATCAATTATGACAAATCTCCAAAAATACAAAGACAATAACCTTCAACAACAAATAGAATCTCCAAAAAAAAGCCTTCTAAAAATATTTTAGGAAGCTATAATGCATAAAAGAGGGTTGAAAATATGAAAAAATTGAGCAAAATAAGGGCATCTTTACATGCAATCCATCGTAGACTAATCTAGAGATCCTCCAAACACTCAAGCAAATTGGAACTATGTTGGCAAGGAACAATTTTCTTGACATGCGCGAACCTTTGCTTGCACCAATGTGAGCCTTTTCTCACACCAAGCAACCACACTGCAAAAGTATTTAATGAGCAAAAAGCTTCCCCTCTTAGCCAATGTGGGATAATGATCCCCTCAAACAACTTCAAAAGAAGCTTGGGCCACACACTTCCATGCACATAATCCCTAAAATGTAATATTTTAGGAAAACTTCATAAAATATAAAGTTTGATGCACCAACAACCACGCTTCTGATTTCCAATACTATGTGCGACACTTTTTTTGAAAATGCAATCTGCTACCAATAGAGAAAAATCACGCTACCAGAGGAAAAATATCACGCCATGTTGGTGAAAATTGATGCTTCCACAAAATGGCTTCTTCAGCAAATATGCAAGTAGCCAATCTAGAAGAAACACCTCCACAATTTCAATCACAAAATCACGGATTGGAATGAAGAAATCACACCCCTTAGAAAAATCACAACCTTAAGAGGGAGAATCAATGCGTGAAATAGAGGAATTTTGTGCCTCAAACAAAACCCTAATCAACCTTTCAACAGATGAATTGCCTCTGAAGAAAATGCACCCGCATCAACAGAAAAAAGGCCTCACGGGCCTGCCAAAACTGCCGCCGCATCTCCAATGCTGCACCTATGATCTCAACAAATTTGTGCCTCTTTCAACAACAATGGCAGCAAATAGAAAATGCGCCTCTCAACAATGAATCATCTTGTGAGAATAAATGAAACACATGTTCCAAATTGAAAACAAAACACCTTCAAGCTTCCAATTGCGACTCTCCCAGAAAGGGAAGAATATCAACTTTAATGCACAGGTGTGTGGTATTCACGTGTTCAAAAAGTGTTGCCTTTGTAGGAATGATGGATCACACCTTCCAAGATGTGCCTTGCAGATATTGACAAGCAAAAACAAACTCGCACCATGACAAATGAATTCACCTCTCCAAAGAGAATGTAGGTCTCCTCAATAGGAATCGAGGCAATAGGTAAAATGCTCTTCAATTCGCAAGAAAAACTTCTTTTAGCCACTTTCCACTATCTTCAAAGATCGCAACCTCTTATCAAAACAGAAAAAACACATTGCCAAGGATTTCAATGAACACCATAAAGAGAAATCATGGGCACACCCAGCAAGGCAATTTAGAGCCTTAGAAATTAAAAAAAAATGACCCTCCTCATGCCTCTGAGCCAACACAAATGCCTCTTTCAAATTGGAAATAGAGCCTCCAAAATTAGAAAAAGCATGATCTCCATGCGCCTCCTTCCAAACAAATTGAAGTTGCTATGAGCAAAAAATCAGCCCCAGATGAAAAAAAACGTTGCATTCAAATGGATGAAATGCAACCTCCAATCAAATCGTTCCCAGATCACAATTGCATTCGCCAATAATTAGGAAAAATCGAAAGGCAACTTTGAAATTTAAGGAAATTTCAAATGCCAAAAAAAATCAAATCAATCTCACACTCCGATGAAAACTCTCAGAGGAAGGATTCACAGTTGGGTGGCTCTGATACCATGTTAGAGTGAATAACCCAAGAAATATCAACTCAAAAAACCTTCACAAGAAATGAGAGAGACAACACTGCCATTTCACCAAATAAGGAGTGAATTAAAGAGATGAATAATCTACATAAGGTATAGGATTTTAAAATCGTGAAATAGACGACGGGTGAGAAACTTTCCAGCATGGGAAAAACTACCTGAAAATAATTAAATGCATAACTAATCTAAATGAAATGTCCCTAAGTTAAAACTTAATACAGTAAAGTTAATTTACTCTAACAAAAAAGTTAAATGAGACCGCAAGATGTCAACTATTTGTTGAAATGATGCAGTATAAAGTATAAGTCCATCATGAAGATTCTTGGGTTGAGAACATCAGATGCTTCAAGTGAAAAAACTATTGTGAAGAATCTAATGAGTGCATATGAGAGTGTGGGTAAGACCTCACACTCAAAAGATAGTAATGTCACACGACATGTCATTACATCAACAACAATAAGTAATCAAACGAGGAAAGCTCATCTAATTAGAAAGACGAGTCAAAAATTGAGAATTAATAGAAAAACTTTATCAAGAGTCGTTCAAAGGTGCTGATGGCACTCTCAAATTTTGCAAATTGGAGATGCCCATTTCGAAATTTTTGCGTCTGCACTTTCAGAAGTGCACTTGATGAACCTGCCTGAATGACCTACTTTGGAGGGTCATATTCTAGAGCCTATTGATTTTCGTGCAAAATCCCTTTGCAGACCCACCCATGTGTCCTATGTGAGTATGCATGCCAATTTTCAGCTTCATACGATGAGTTTTGTCAGGGTTTCGAAAGTGAAGCTGGAGGGTTTTCACTTTTCTGCTGTTTGCAAATTTGCAGTTTTGCAAAGTTGCCTCCCGTTTGAGCTTGCATTTTGCAACTAGTTGACTGTCAAGTCAAAACGAATGTTGTTCTGCATTCTCCATACTAAGATGAGCTCACATGTCAGTTTTCAGGGCCTCACGAGTTGATTTTCTATTTTTAGTAGATCAAAACCAAATGGAATTTCTTCAGTTTTACACTAGAACCTTTCTGAGAGGCCAACTTCGAGTATCAATAACTTTTGCTCAACGATGTTTCAAGCTAATCCCTCTTGCACACGTACTCAGTTCACCAAAATGATCTACTCTGTCCAGTGGAAGCTCGCCAGGAGTTGATTTGGTATTTTTGCAATGAGGTGATCTCTTGAGTTTTAATTGGTTCAAAACAGCTATTTGTTGCAGAAAGTTCAACTGGACGACTTTGACAGCTAATAACTTTTGCCTCGTGATTGATTGCTCCGATCCGTCTTTTGCATTGCATTCTCTGGACGAATGTCTACAAGTCTGCAAGTTTTCATTGCCCAAGGGAGGTCATTTTCCCAGTTTTCAAGGCTGATTCTGGAGCCAACTTGGCCATTTTTCACTATTTTTCAAATGTGTCAGAAAGTGAGTTTTAGTCAAAATCCAGTTCATATTTTCACCTCTAAAACATTCAGAAGATGCCTAAAGTCAATTTGAACACAAAGTTGTTTGAAAACGATTTTTTTTTTAGCCGGGCCCACATGGGGACCCGACATGCTGTGCACTATTGTCAGATTGCAAGTGTTGTATTGTAGCAATTCCTTCAAGTAAATAGTTTTGAGTAACCCATTATAAGCATGAAGAAAGGGGTTAGCAATATCAATGGCAACTTTAAGCATTTAGAAAAGAATAAAGGGATGAATTAATTGAAGAAGAATTGAAGAAAGGATTAGCTCACTCTGCAAAGCATCCACAGAAGGCAGATGTGAAAGTGTCTCAGATTTGTGTAAGAAATGGTCATTTGAAGACAAAGTTGTCAATCATCCAACAAACACTACAAATGATGACAAATGGGCTGTCTGTTCTCAACTTAGATTATACTTATTTTGTTTGCAACTCTTTTGCTCTGAAAGAAGCAATGTACTTCAGTGGAGGGAGGGGTTGAATGATTTGTAAATGCTTCTGAATATAAGATGGGCCGAATGCAGATGGGTTTCCCATGTTGCTAAGCACATTTTATGCATTTTGGAGAAGCTCGAGCTATATTTAAGGGGATGGAGATCTTTCAAAGCATGAAAGATAAAGGAACTCTGTTTAGAGTTCTTTGGAGATGAAGAAGGATTTACAAAATAAGTCAACGCCTAAGAGGAGGTTTGCAATTTGTATTAAGTGCTGAGACATAAAATATATAAATAACTGTGCTGGCAGCGCCAAGAATGGAGCAATGATGAGGGCATATAGTATTGAAGTCTGAAGAAACTTTCAAACAAATGTGTATTGGCAAGGAAGCTCTGTTGAAGGGGGCAGCCACAACCACGCGCCAAAGGAAGGAGAAGCCCACGCGCCAGCTACAAAAAAAAAAAGAATTTGTTAAAATGTTTTGAAACTCCAAGCAATTGAAAGATGAGGGCTCATAAAATAGATATGAGGAAAAGCTTTAGAAGCAGTTTGGAGGCCACGCAATGAGGAGTTCCACGCAGCCAGCAAAACGCCAAATGAAAGATATACAAAATTAACATGCTGAAAAAGCCCTCAGAAACTTTTAAAGCACTGTCAAAAGCATCGAAAGGAGGCTTCTTTACCTGCTGTTTGATTAAGCAGGGTATTCCCCACGCATAGGAATGAGCATGCATATGGTCAATGTCTGTTTCGAAGATTAGAAAAGAACTTTAAAGTAAATGTTGTTGAACAAGGCTACGCCAGCACAAACAGGGCAAGGTGCTGGGAAAGCCAAAGAAGGAAATCATAAGGATGCCTGTGCACAAGGCGTGATTGCTCGATGGTCTGTGCCATATAAAGAAAATGATGCCATTCACCATGAAAAAGCATTGGTTTACACAATGTAAAGATGGCTGAACAAAACCAACTGTGGAAATGAGACAACAAGGTATTCACAATGCATTTGCTGAAAATGCTTTGGGACCATTCAACAAATGCAACCAGCAGCTGTAATAAATGTACAGATGATTCCTGTTCCTTCAAATCCGCGCACTCACTAAGGGTATTTACAGAGTGTATTTCTTGAAAAGTCTTAGCAACCTTTTCAAAGCAAATGCAACACAATGAGAGGAGCTTTCTTTGAATTCTCTATGCTGCGAATGATAATGATTGGGGGCGCCAGCAACAAGTAAGGAAGGAGACCTCACATGCTGAGTATAGTACAAGATGGAATATGATGCCGGCCTTTAACAATACAGCAAATGAATTTGTCAGAAGGCCTTACAAATTTTGAAGCAAGAACAGTGAATGCAGCAAAGACACATAATGGACTGTTGAAAACGTTTTTTGCTGGAGGACAAAGGCTCCACCGAATGACCCAGCGTGGTCTGCGAGAGCTTAAAAATGGTGTAAAATGTGGTGCGAACCTGTGGGAGTCTTCTTATTGCGCATAAGGCAGTCACACACGAGTAGAGGGGAAGTTTTCACAGAGACAAAGTAGTTTCGAAGCTGGAAGGCTTGCAGCTGCCACAACCATGGAAAATTTGCAGAGTCGAAAGAAACGCACGAGAAAGAGAAATTAGGTCAAAATGCAAATAAAACAAACCAGCCGAGATCCAACGACAGAGAAAAAGAAGACAAATGCAGCTTGATCTCGGCCGTTCCCCGCCAGATCGCTGCTTTAACATGCATACGGGTTAATTCCCGCGGGACTGGCGAATGGCCGACACGTGGCTGGTGGGTCCGGCGGAAAATGAAGGGCATGGGTACGTTTATTTTGCCCGATGGACAAATATTTAAGACGGGGGCCATTTATTCTTAAATGGCATGAACATACAAAATAAAGTGAAAATTTTAAAATGTGCCGGGGTGAGTATAGGGGAGAGGACCCAGTAGTTGAGCATGTTTCAATAGTTGAGAATGTTTTTGTTAATATAATGTCTAATAGTTGTATATATAATGTCAATAGTTGTTTATATAATGCCAATAGTTGTGACTTTACTACCCATAATTAAACAAAATGTATTCTTTTGATCTAAAAAGCAACCAATCATGTGATGCCACATCAGCGCTCAACTACTGGTGATGTGAATGCACAAGTATTGGTAAGGGGTTTAGACGGTGCCTTTTTGGACACCTTGACAAAAAGCATGCTGATGTGGCATCATATTTGATGATGTGGCCCCGAAACTTTTGTTATAAGCAGGGGACTTGCCAAGTAAGCTGCTGTAAAAAAATTGGAGTGATTTGAAATTTCCAAGTAGGATTTTGAGGAACGCGAAGTTAGGTGCACAACTACTGGGTCCTCTCCCCTAGTATTTTTGTGGCTAGAGTAAAATATTGAAGAGTTTTTGGCTCCCCCGCTATCTCGCGGGTGGAAAATGAAAGCTCTTCAAATCCCACGGAATGGGCGAGAAGCAGCCAAATGGTGGGGCCCAATGAAGGGTAAAGTATAAATGGAAATATTTAATGGCGCCAATGATGTTTGTTAAATGATGGGTGGAAATTTGTTTTTATATTTGCTCGATGGGGTAAATATTTGCATGTGTAAAGTCTTAAGTGATGCTGGGCAAATATTTCACGTGCAAGTGAAAATCAAATGCGAGCACGAGTGAAATTGGTTTGCAAATATTTTAAATGCATGTGAAAGTGAAGGGGCACGGGAATGTTTTATAGGGCCGGGCTTAACCAGCACACTCTAAGCGTTGACCGCTTAGGTGGCTGGTGTGGGCCCATTTCATCCGTCCCTTTCACTCCGTTTTCCTTAGCACTCCCGTTAACTGTTGCAGCCAGCACTTAACCGCCAATTTCCCGCTTATAATTCAAACCAAACTCAAAACCGTGCCCGCACAACAAAAGTTTGGTGAATGCTCGTAAAGAGTTTGATCATATAAAACTTAATGCAGCGAATGAAAGGCATGCTGAAATGCTCTGATAGACATGGATGCAAAATGTGGAAGCATGGACAAGGGACGTGAGCTGTTCGATCAAATGCCTCAAAGAAATGTCGTCTCATGGAATGGATGATTCCAGGATATACAGAAAATGAGGCAGAAACTTTCAAGCAAATGCAACTGGCAGTTGTAAAGTTGGTCTACGCAACCTTTGCCAGCGGCCTCCCTGCCTGTCCAAAAATGGAAGCTTTGGAATAGGGTATGGACATCCATCAATTAATGGACAGAGGAATTTTGTCAGATTGTAGTCTACCAACTACCTTGGTAGACATGTATGCAAAATGTGGAAGCATAGAAAGGGGCAATAACTGTTTGACAGAATGCCTTAAAAAACTTTTTAATGGAATGCCATGATTGCAGGATATGCACAAAATGGATTCCTGACAAGGCTTTACAAAATAGCAGCATACTCCCCGCCTGTATCAAAATGAGAGCTTAACAACAAGGTATAGACATCCATCAAAGTTTAACAAAAAGGGGATTTTTGTCAGATATTATCGTTGGAAACGCTCTGGTGGACATGTATGGAAAATATGAAAGCATGGGCAACACATGTAAATTGTTTGACAAAATGCCTCAAAGAAATGTGCTTTCATCGAATGCAATGTTTGTGGGAAATGTACAAAATGGATTTTGCAAGGGTGCTCTCAAAATATTTGAATTAATGCAGCACTTTGGAACATATTCTGACATTATAAACTTTGCTTTTGTTATATGTGCATGCAGCCATGCAGGTTTAGTGCATGTAGACTAGATCACATATGAATATAGGCTCACGAGTATTTACAAAAATGTTATTTATTTTTATCCTAAAAAAGATGTGACTTATGTTCTTCTCTCAAACATCTATGCAAAAGTGGGCAGGTGGTGTGAGCAAATAGTAAGGAGATTGATGTAAGATCGGGAATTAAAAAGATCTCCATATGTAGTTGGATTGAAGGCCGTAAAATGGTATATACTTCTTGTTTAGGAGATATATCACATCCACATACACAATAGATCTATGCAAAGTTAGAGAATTTGGATTGAGATGAAGGCAATAGGGTATTTTCCAGATGCAAGACATTTACTTAGTGGTGTGGAAAGGGAGGAAAACAAATTATTTGTTTGCCACCATAGTGAAAAGTTGACAATTGCTTTTGATTTTCCAAACATGCCCCCTACAACAACTATTAGAGTTGTTAAGAACCTTTGAGTATGTGTTGATTTCCATACTACAATGAAATTTATCTTCAATTTTGTTGCAATTCATACTTCTAATGATTAGTTTAGTTGTTTTCATGGAGAGGAAATGAACTCACTTCCACACATTTTGCCATGGATTACTCCTAGGCCTTGTTAATTCATGATGATTAATTTCTTGTATGAAGTAATTATGATAAACCTCAATATATGGGTTCCTAAGTTGGTTTACTTATCTTAGAATGTTTGGGAACATTCTCTAATAAAGTTTCCATTTCTTTATGCTTTGCAACACCATCTCTAATTTTAGATAAAATTAGGGTACCCCTCCATTGGTGTATGTCCTTTTGAGCCTTTACCTTGCGTGTCATTCTTAGTATAAGGACTCTAGTGTATTTCTAATTCTTTTTAGTTTGATTTTGTTGCTTATAGAGTCCCTCATTGCTATTTGATGAAAGGTTTATATTTTTGTCCTTATAGTTGCTATGTGATATCTTTGTCTTGCCCCATTCTAGGTGATGTTGGGGCCTATATTAGTAAGTGCAAGTTTATCTAATTCTAGTGTTTTCTTTCTTAATAGAGCCATGTTTTGGCCATCAGCTATAACCAATTTAATAACTCCTTCGATGGACCCTCTTATTCAAAAATATTCTTGTTGTAGTGATTTGCCTTTTGTTATACTTGTCATGTGCCTAAATATCTCAAACTATAGAAATTTCTAAAGTGTTAGGGGTAATTGTGTCTATTTCTAGCCTTTTTTGGGTTTATAGGTTTCCTCTTGTCAATGTTCTTTTACTCCATTCCTTGAAACACAACATTTCAATTTTTATTTGAGGCATTTGGCTATTTTAGTCTTTTAGACTTCTCATTACCTATGTACTTTATCATGGATTTCCCCCTACCCTGTCTTTACCTTTAGCCTTAGAATTTTAGGTCTTCATAAAATCATGTACTTCTTAAGCTATAATACTAATACATGAACCTCAATTATTCTCCACTTACTCTTTTCCATGCTTCCTCTCATTTAGCATTGAGTATTCACCATTGTTAATTCTTAATTTGAGGATTCACTTTTCCTTTAGTCTCAAAATCTTAGAATTTTAGTCTTTTCCCTACTCATTTCCCTCACGGGCCAATTCCCGTCTACTTTTCTCCTTATGGAACCCATACTTTTAGGCTTACTCATACCATCATACCCAAAAGCTATAAGGCATGTGGTAAAACCAACCCTGAACCTTGAAAGTCTTCCACATTATTTCCCTTTCTCTTTCTTCTTCTAGCATTAGGTACACCACATTAATGATCCCTAACCTATTTCTCTTGAGTCATAGATTTTAAGACTTCTATATTATCATTTACCAAAAAGTGCATCTAGCATTCAATATCCTTGATCCTCAACCCCTTTCCTTTACCTTTTTGTCCATATTATTTAATGGTATCAAAATTTCCCTCACCTTGATCCTATTTCTTCTTCCATCAGTATGGTGTATCCCTTTCACTAATCCTCGCTATTTGCATATTTTCCTTTCAAACTCCTAAGGCTCTTTAAACAACCTTCCCTAAAAGTAAGTCAACATGTGGTAAGCCTAAACCCTAGTTCCCAACTTCTCAATGCAATTTAGACTTCTATAGATTCTACCAACCAATTAAAACCAACCACAAGATAATATGTTAATGACCAAGCCAATGCCATATGCAGATAGTCACATTTTCTATTTGTCACCTAGACACTTTCTTGGACTAATCACAACAAGGCACATGTCTTGTATGCTCTTAACCACCAAAAGCAAGTGGAAAAGTGCATTTTGATGTGATTAGATTTGATAGCCTCCCTATCTAAGTAATGATTTCCATAAGAATGATTTTCTAAAAATTAAAAGACTGGCTAATCAAAAGGCCCCCATATCCAAGCAACCTATATACTTATCCAAGAAACCTCTAATAATATCCAAGCATACTCTATCCCTTTTCACATTTCTTTGACACAAATAGCTTTAAGTTTAGCCTTAGATAGATAGGAAATCAACCCTCAATTCATATAAATTTTATTGTAGGGACCACCCTCATTAATGTTCTAGATTGCTACTGATAAGATATTTCATATCCTTAGTCCTATGCAACACATTAGCCCTTGAAAAATACTTTTACACTAAGCCATGATGTCCCTATGGATTTCTTTCTAAAAAATCATATTCCTATTAAGTTGAAAAATAAAAAGAGCAGCCTAATGAAGACTAATGAAATTCTATAAGTGCACTAAAAGTTAAGTCTTGTAAAATTACTTTGCTAGAATATAAAATAAGATAGAGATCATTGTAGGTATTTAAAAGAAAGATGTGATGGTATTAGGTGTCTTTTGCTACACCTTGATAAATTAAGGTATTAAAAAAGAGAGAGTTAAGGATGGATAAATTAAGTCAATTAAATATTTATGGAAAATTTGGATAGCAAGAGAGTAAAATAATTTATTGGTGAGATGATAAAGATAGGTTTTGAAAAGAATTTAATGATCATGCTAGAAAAGAAGGGAGAAGAAATAATGTTGAAACAATCCTAGGATTGAGAGGAAAGATAATGGGAAATGTTAGAAAAAGTGTGAGAAGCATCAAGAGAGTGTATCAAGAGGGATACAACAAATATAAACCCTAGTATTGATATAGGTATATCCTCAATGGACATGGCATGAACATGAATATTAAAGAAATAGAGTGGTTTATAGCATAAATTAGAACTATAGAGAAAAATCTAACTAAAATGATAAGGCAATTGAAAGAATATACTTGGTAACAATGAACTTAGAGAGCTTTGACCTTATTTTTAGGGATACTATTGATGTGGTTGCTATAGGGAAGAAGAGGAAGTAAATAAGGGAGGAGGTAAAGTAGTTGTTAATTGGTGAAGAAGAGGAGATAATATTTAGAAATAGAATAAAACAAGTCACCAAAAACTAGACAAAGAAGCCATGATAAAGAGAGAGAAAGAGATACAAGAGTAGAGACTAGATTAAGAGAAAGGATACAACCTAACCATACAAAATAAATCAAGAACACATTTACCTCCTCCAAATATGGATGCACATATGACTAAGCTCCCTATTTTTGGTAAATACACCAAGGATGCTAGCAAAAATCTCTTTACCTTGGACTTTCATTGGAGTGGGGTTGACATTAATGATGACTAGACCCAACTATATGATTTTGTGGATACCCTCAATGATGAGGCACTAAAATGGAATATTAAATAATGGCATAAGCATGATAAAAATATGGAAAGAATTGAGTGATTTATTTGTGAGAAATTTCCATTCACCTAATGTATGGAAAAAAATCATAAAGATTATGGAAGATGAAAAAAACTGAGGGATTAGTAAAATTTTATGAACAATAACTTAAAAGTGTGGTTAGAAAACTAGAAGAAACATTGACATAAAACAAATGAATTGGGTAGTTTATTTTAGGGTTATCCCCAGACATTATAACATAAGTAGATGAAAATATTTCCTCTTTGTATAAGGATGCAGTAGAATTGATCACTAGAATATAATCATAGTCAAAGATATGGGAGAATGATTTAGGAGGAAAGGATGAAATTGATAATTTCAAATTAGAGTTGGAAAACATAATGTTGAAGTAAGAAATTCTAATAAAATGTGAGAAGGATGAGACTTCTACCCCACCTCAAAGAAGTAACTTTTTGTTTAAAAATTACAATAGGGAAGAACATCTAAGGAATGAATACTTGATCATCAAAGGCACCAAGAGGACTACAACACTAAGAGGGGAACTTAAGAAATCCCATAGAAAGATAGTAAGTGGATACTTTAAAATATAAAGTGGGACAAACATGAAAAAAAAAGTTGTCTAATGTTACTTCATGAACAAGATGAATATGAACCAATGGTTCATAGATTGACTAAAGCATTTTCTGGATATGGGTATGGATAGAGTATAGGGTTTAGCTATAAGAGCATTGAATGTTTATTTGGAACATGGCTAGTGGGAACTTCAATTGAGAGCAAGTATAAGACCACTTAATAGTATACAGTATGTGGTACCACAAATTCAAGATATAGGACCCTCCATGAGTTACCATGGTAACTATTGAGAAGGAGGTGGTAGGGGAGGCTACCACAATAATAATAGAGGTACCGAAGAAAGAGGGAGGGTCAAAAGGCCAAAATATTATAACTATAGTAAACTAGGACATTATGCTAATGAGTGCAAAAGAAAAAATAAGGAAATTCCACATGTGATTTTTGTGATGATAAATCACATGATACTTCTAGTTGTCCCAAATTTAATAGTTCAATACGAATTTGTTGGCACCATGATAAAAAAGGGAATAATTTTCTAGTCTAAATGTACACCTATGATGCTAAATTAGTAATGAATAACTAAAGTAGATGATAAAATGTTAGACAATGTAAAAAATCAAATATAGAAAATAAATGTAGAATAGGAGAATCCTTGTTGAAAAAAGAGAAATTAGAAAATAATACAAAGGAAAAAAGGAAACACTCAAGAAAAGGTCAATGTAGAAACTTAAGAAAAAGAGAAAAAGAACTTCAATAATTACCTAGGGTTGGATTAACAAAAGCATTTCCTAGGAGAATTTATGAAAGTGAACAAGAAGAAAAATTATTTTAGTAAGGAGGTACATAATTTGGTGAGAAGGAAGTCCAAAGAGATAATTAAGAAAAACAAAAAGGAGAGGATGATAGTAAGGCATGTTTCAAAGAAAAATAAGTCCATAGATTAAAAGAATTAGAAAATTTGGTAGAATAAGAAGAGGTTAGGGTTCAAGGGTTGGACAAAATGAAGTTGGATAAGGCTATTCGAAATAAACTATTGAAATATGGAATTGGGGGCTTTTCTAGATTCATCCAATTAGTGTTAGCTTGTGAAGAAAGGGAGATAGTAAGTTTAGGTGATGAGTAAGGCAGTTTTAGTTTCTTTAATTATTATTTTTATTAGGGTTGGGTTAAAGAGAAAATTATAAGTTATTGGTGTTCTTATTTGTAGAATTATTGGTTTCTTGAGAAGAGAATGGGACTAAATAAATAGAGGCATTAGAGGTCAAAGAGGAGATGACATTAAAATGATCCATCACCCATGTATAATCATACAAGGTGGTAGAAGTGTTATAAAAGTTGGATATTTATGCACAAGATATTTTGATTGTGAATCTTTCGGAAAATATTTCTAATAAATACTCTCTCAATATTAGAGTTGAGAAGAAGATAGGAGATCTATGAAATAATGCATTGATAATAAAAGATAAAATTCACCACCTTCTCATTTACGCCTTGATTTCAATGCATAACATGTTGATGAAACTTACCTACAACCCTATTTTGACTTGAATATGTTCCATGAAAAGATAAGATAGAGGAAGGAACCCATAGAATAGGACCATTTTTTGTTTATTTTTTCTTAATGAATATAGAAAATCTTAGCTATTAATATATCATCGAAGTAATAATCAATCCACATTGAACATGTATCTTAGGATCACTTATCCAATCATACATGTATGTCAATATTTAACATGATGAACTATGGTTATTTTGGGTGATTTAGTATAGCCAAACATATTATGTTGTGAAGGAGGTTTAAGGTTCCATCCCTTGGGGTTTAGGATGATGGGATAATAGATAGCTAGCATTTTATTATTGACATTTCTTGAACTAGGTGGTAAGTGATACTTGGTTAGGAGTATAGGTTGGGACACTAAGGGAAGATGTAAAAAAAATCATGTTTTGGTAGGAATGTGGCAAGGGTTGTGGGGTTAATGGAGTGATAGGAGAGGGAGTGACAATAGTGGTAAGAGAGGATCAAGAAAGATAAGTGAAGGGTTGAAAGGGTGACACATAGGGGTAGGAGGTAAAGTGGTTACCTAAAGGGACATGATCATAGTTAAAAGGAGGAATGGAGTGAGAGACATAAATGGTAGGAATGTGAGTTGGATGAGTAGGCATGAAAAATTAGGTGAAGGAATATTGAGTGGTAGGAAAAATAAAATAAGTTGGCTAGAAGAGAGGGATGAATGTAGGAGAACTAGACTATAAAGAGAGATGAGTGTAGATAATTTATCCTATACCTTGTAATATCCCTAGCCGGGCTCAAGTTGGGTGATGGTGATATTTGTTAAGGAGTAGATGACATCGTCAGGTAGTCTACTTTGGAGGAGAGACAAGTGATGATCAATTTTGTTGAGTGATAAACTTATAATCATTTAATAGGGAATCATTATCAAAGTGGTCCTTGTTGTGAGAAATGTAGAGTGGGACAACATGTGGGTGGATGACAATGGAGGAAGGGAGGAAGAGTAATGAAGGAAAATACATAGACAGGTTTAAGTGAGGGTCCCTATAATAGATAATATAGGTGGAAGGGATAGTCAAAGAAGGAAAGACAATAATTTCTATTAAAGAACATCAAAATGATACATCCTCATATACTATAGGAAATTTTAGTTGAAAAATGTAGAGTTTTTGTTTTTAGGTGAAATAAAAGACAAACAATAGTGTGAGTAAATGGACACTAAACTAATTTTGATAAGGTCTATATGTTGTGACTATATTTATGTTTACTCAAAAAAAAAGTTTTGTTTAATGATGATAAAAATTAAGAGTCAAAGTAGAATTAACTATTTTTGTGACATTAATGAATGAGAGTTTGTTGTTTAGAGAGAAAAATTCTTTTGAAAATGAAGAAAGGAATAAATAATGAAGGTTAAGATTCATATCAAGTTCACTACAAATATAGATAGAAAATAGCTAGCCTACATAATTTAAGCATAAGAAATCCTTTTCAATTATCTATCTTAGGATTCAACTACAAATCTACATAAATAGGTTTACTTAAGTTAACCCAAACACACAAAATTCTCTAGGAACTAAATAACAAATTCTTGTTCTTTCTAGTTAGATTGTGTAACATGCCTTATTTAAGCTAAATTCTTAATCTAAATGGGACTCAATTGGGAAATGATAACAAACTAAGAAATTGGTTGATTTACCAGCAATTAAATTTATGAACAACAAGATTGTTCAAAGACATTTAAAGGTAATAAGAATGATGGATAGAAATTAGATAAACTAATTGCTAAAAAATAATAAGAGGATCTATTTAAAAAATTGAGGTTACCAATAAAAATAACAAAGTTCAATTTTAGTTGCTAATAAAAGAAACAAAGTTCAATTTTGATATAAGAATATTGGCACACCTGTAGAGTGCAACCATACCTTTATTACATGTGATTTTTCAAAACAAACTAAGATAAATAACAACAAACAAAAGAGTGCTACAATTTTGAAGAAATGAAGAATAAAATAAGAATGTAGAATTTCTATATGGTTTCATAACAGTTCCCGACCCTTATCTATGCTTCCACATTTTGCATACATTTCTACCAGAGTAGTTGCAACTACATCAAATGTCCATACCATGTTCCAATGCTCCCATTTTGGCACAAGCTAGGAGGATGTTGGCAAAGGTTGCAAAGTCTATCTTTACACCTTCCAAATACATTTGCTTGAAAGTTCCTAAAGCTTTTTTAAAAAGTTGATTTTACGAATAATCTACAATCAGGGCACTCTCTCAGAACATGTTTATTCGAGGCATTCTGTTAAATAGTTTTTTTTTTAGGCATATCCTACAATCATGACATTCCATTAAAAAGTTTTTTTTTTAAGGCATTCTATCAACCAGTTACCGTCATTGTCTATGCTTCCACATTTTGCATACATGTCTACCGGGGTAGTTGCAACTACAATCTGACTAAATTCCTTTGTCCATCATTTGATGGATGTCCATACCCTGTTCCAAAGCTCCCATTTTTGGATAGGCAGGGAGGCTGCTGGCAAAGGTTGCGTAGCCCGACTTTACAACTACCAGTTGCATTTGCTTGAAATTTTTTGTCTCATTTTCTATGTATCTTGGAATCATCCATTCCATGAGACGACATTTCTTTGAGGCATTTGATTGAACAGTTCACGTCCCTTGTCTATGCTTCCACATTTTGCATACATATCTATCAGAGCAGTCAGTATGCCTTTCATTCACTGCATTAAGTTTAATATGATCAAACACTGTATGAGCATTCACCAAAATTTTGCTGCGCGGGCACGGTTTTGAATTTGGTTTGAATTATAAGCAGGAAATTGGCAGTTAAGTGCTGGCTGCAACAGTTAACGAGAGTGCTAAGGGAAACAGAGTGAAAGGAACTAATGAAATGGGTCCACACCAGCCACCTAAGTGGTCAATGCTTAGAGTGTGCTGGTTAAGCCCGACCGTTTTATAGGGTGAATAAATATTCACTGTGTCGAATATTTTATTGGTTCAAACATAATGTAACAGTAAAGGGAATAAAAATGAGGTTAATTAAAACTTTAATATTTGGAGGATGAAATTAAATATGCAACAAACAATGAACAAAAATAGAGTTTTTCATGGGTAAATGGGGTAGAAATGTTTTTTTACACAACTGAGTGTAAATGGAGTGGACTTTTCTCACATGGAAAAATTTTTAGTTGCTTGCAAACAAAACTTGGCCAAATGAAGAAGCAAATTCAGTTGGAGGAGAGAGGAGAGAGTCTTTTCCAGTTTGATGATCAACGGTGGATAAAATTTCCAGATAGTATCTATGGATCAGATTGATTTTAAAGTTGCTTCCATTCTTCTTTTATTCTCTTCTTCTCTCAATTATAAAGATTCAAATTTTGAGGTTTTGTATTGGGCTGGGTAGATAGACATGTTAAGTTCTGAGTCATTTTTGAGTCTGAAAGCTTTAATTTCAAATTTCATGAGAAAATATCAGCTAGTTTGTGTAGGGAATTCATAAATGTCATCAAAATGTTTGCATATTCATGAAATATCTTCAAATTGTCTCTAGATTTGTACATTTTCAATTATTCAAATTCAATAATACCAAGTATCTTTGAGTTTGACTTCTCAATTTCATGAGATTGTTTTATCTGTTTATGAGTCTATTTCAATGAAATGGTTATATGTTGTGAGCAGATAATTATGATTGAAGTGTGTAGGTTGGATTTATAAGAAGAATTTGACTAATAATAGGAGAGGATCTATTGATGTAATACATTAATAATTGTGAATCCACTGGTTGAAGGTTGTTTGCTGATGAATTCTCTTCATGCATTTGACTCCATGGCCCAAAATTAGGCACTAGTCTATCATTCAGTTTTATGCATCTCAAAAATATCTTTAAATTCAAAGTCATTTTAATCCCTATTGTTTGGTGTTGAGTCCTACTTCCCAATTACTGAGTTAGTGTTGATATACCAAGAACTTAGCCAGATTTGAGGTTATTAATGCTTTCCTTGGTGTCTTTGCATTGGGATTTATCTGCTATAAAAAGCAATGTCTGGGTATAGTTGCATTTAAGTTAAAGGCATTGTATAGGTTGACCCACTTTGGTTATGCAGAGCTAGAAGTGCAAAAGATCTCAGTCTTTGACTAAATCTTGTTAGTTGGCCAAATCAACCTTTGAGTCTGAGCATAAGACATTGGCTAGGTCTTTATGATTCATTGATTCTGTTGATATTTGGAACACCAACAGGTGCCAAAGAATTGAGGACACCAATTCTGCTGAATTATGGGCATTCTCGGGGAGTCTACCACCAAAAGATAAACCAATTGTTGAAGCATTGAGATCACTAATTGAAGAATTTAGGAAGAATAACACAAGGGTATCTCCAAATCAAAGGGATGTGGTAAGAAATCATGAGCCACATTCAAAATATTTTTTAGATACAATTCAAACACAATTTTTTCATAAATTTATAGAGGACTTTCCTCAAATTAAGATTTGTCAAAGATATTTTGAAATGCTAAAACTTTTTTATATCAAGATAAATCACACACACACAATTTGTTGTTGTAGATTACATATTGAATTTTCTAACCATTTTGATGTTTATCATTCTATATGTTTAGATTTGCATACTAACAATGTTTTGTAGGATTGTGGCATACATACCCCACCAACATCTTCAAGAGAATTCATATCAAAAATTTTATGTAAAATAGAGGAAGGCCAAATATTCTACAAGAAATTATGCTTGGATGGCACATGCCAACATTATGGTGGGTTGCAATGCATGCCAATATGTGAACATATGGAAAGCACACATGTGGTTGGAAATGAAATAGTATAGTTCAGAAAGTATAAAACTGTGGCCTACAATACAAAAGATGGTAAAGAAGCAAAAAGGTGTGAATTGGTTATTCAAAAGATTCCAATGTATCAGTTTATGTCTATATTTCATGATAATATAGTGTATGAGTATGCAAGACATACCCATAGAGCTCGATGGTTGGACTTGCAATTCAAGTTATGCAAGGACACCTTTCCACTTGGTAGCATTGTTTCAGTTGTCGACTTTGTAGAGAACTACAACCTACAACCACAATATGAGGTGCAATCACAATATTACAACTCCACATAGGTTTCTATATTTTTGTGCATAGAATTCATTCATGCAATTGATAGTACAAAGGATAACAAGAAGGTATTGAGGGAGTACCACTTTACATTAGTGATGATCACACACATTCTACAAGGATCATAGAATGTTCTTGCAAGGTTTATTTCAGTTGTTCTACAATGATTTGGCTTGGAGTGGGGCATAACATACAATCAACATATAATATGGTTGGATAACTGTGCATCACAATTCAAGAACTCATGGATGCTCTATTAGTTGAGTAGGATGCATGTTATTACAAGTGTTTGAAACATATGTGAAAATTTTGTGAGGCTGAGCATGGAAAGGGGGAGCATGATGCTGTAGGAGCATGTATCAAAAGAGAATTAGCATGAGAAGAGTTAAAGTATAAAGACAATGCAAAGTTGACAAATGCAAAATCAATTGTCAAGTGGTGTAATGCTTCGATGGGTCTACGTAATAAAGGTAAGTCTTCAGTTCGTAGATTTTTTTGGTTGATAGATGATACTAACATTGCACCATATGAGGATTGTTGTACACTGACAAGATCAAGTGAGCTACACTCTTTCAAAAGTTTAAATGCAGGTTCATGAAGTATCCATACATGAAAGATGGCATGATTTTGTTCTTTATGTACAATTTAAGCCTGAAATGAGTGCGAGTCAAAGGAGTGGGTTGAAAAATGGTGGTTAAGTTATCTTAGCCCACTTGACACGTATCGATCCTCAATGACTCTAGAACTGACACGGATGGAATCATTGGTTCAAATGGGTAATATATCTACTTGCATAGTTTTTAAAATTCCTAATGTTATCTTAATTTGTAGTGTTTTTTGTAATGTTGACTAATTTCATCTAATTTGCTGCACATATCAATGTAGGGAATGTTTATGTAGTTATTGCAGATGAAGAAAATGAAGAGGGAACAAATTATTACTTGTGTCATGTTGAGGCCAAAAATAAATTGGAGGCCTCAATTACAGATGGAGAAAACATTGATTACCCTACATGCTCGATAGTTGTTACTGGAACATGGCTTAGAAGGTACCCACATAAGAGTGTTAATGTTTGGTTGTTTCAGGACTTTAACACACATCGGAAGATTCTTCATTACTTGAACCTTGTCATGGCATCCAATGTTCATTTGATCAAATATGGGAGTAGACCTTTGAACAAGACCTTGTTGAAAGTGTGTGAGTCTGACCATGAGGCAATACTTGACACAATAGAGAGTAGAGAAAACTTAGATGGTTCATTGGATTAATTTGTAAGTATGTACATTGGTTCTTATTAATTTATAAGTATGCACATTAATTTGTATTAAAATTTCTAAGTATGCACATCAAGATTATTTGATAGTTAGTCCTTTCGTTTCTACATTTCAAGTTTACATATGTTTTGGTTCCAATTTTACATATGAATATTGGGAAGATTATTGAACCTCAAATAAAATGATCATATTAAGCTTTGGGTTTTAGGACCATCTGTGGAATCCAGGCCAGGGAGGAATTTCGGGGAATTCTGGGCCAGACGGATTCTAGCGGAATGAACATGAAAACACTTATTAGCAACTTAATCCGATCATTATCAATCAATAAAAAACATATGAGGTCTCAAAATAACATAAATTAATCATAAAATGCACCATCATTCACTAACATGTCATGCTATTTCATATTCATTCACTTTCCACCAAATTCCAGGAAAATTCGCATGGGACAAATTTCCGTGAAGGAAGAGACATTATGCAAATTTCAGAAAAACCGGGGAACGAAGGATTTGGGAAAATCCAAAGCCGACAAAAATCTGCGAAGAAGATGAATCTCTGAAAAACAACGAATTCTGGGAAAATGAAAGGAGTGGGAAAGTTGGGAAAATCAGCCAGAGCCGAAAAATCCAAACTGGAGGAAAAACCTGAACTTCGGAATTCAATCACGATTTCGCCTAGTATTAATGGATTGATCATAAATTTCAAGAAACTAGGCCTGGGACAAGTTTGATATGGCCCTTCTATAAGTTTTCTTAGAGTTCTAGGCCAATTTGAAAGCAGACTAATTGTGAAATGGTGATGCCCTAGGTATGAAACCCTACAAATCTGCCATTAACGCACATGCAAGCTCAGGATTCAATCATTTCAACTGCCAAGTCTTCACTAGGGGTTACTCACGGCTCTCAAGCAAGATACTTGATAATGCAAATAAGCAAACGACCTCAAAATTTACTTGGGAGATGATAAATAAAGCAATATCAGGAAACCCTAGCCTTAGACGCTCAAAGACACAAAAATTTGAACCCTGAACATGTCTAGAACATTAATGACCAATCACATTCATCAATTAAAAGAGAGGAAACATATACATACCATTTGACGAAGCGAAATCAATCTCAGAAACAACAAAAGCAAGCTTAATGGCGCCCAGCAAAGACAACAATAACAATGCCCAAGAAATCACCACCAAATCGTATAATTCACAGATCAAATGCCTCAAATCAAGTCTATCACCAACATAATGCACTCCTCAACTCAATCGAACATAGACAACAAAGAATAATGGCACAAAAGTCCTCAAAGATTGGCTTACATGCGTCCCTTACAACAGTACGAGTGACATTAATGCCACTTACAAGACAACAAGGAAAATTAGGGAACCCGACATTAGGACATAATTCAAAAAAATTTGGTCCACACAGAAATCCGTGAAGACCGAAAT
Source organism: Sequoia sempervirens (assembly GCA_007258455.2). Taxonomy (NCBI): domain Eukaryota; kingdom Viridiplantae; phylum Streptophyta; class Pinopsida; order Cupressales; family Cupressaceae; genus Sequoia; species Sequoia sempervirens. Next base: position 71,958,398 of record VDFB02353493.1, on the reverse strand, counting down.
TTTTTGAACCACAGTGTTTAACCAGAGTCTAAGCAGGATCCGGGAAAATCTGGCTGGGGTGGAAAATTTTGAACCAGGGTAAAAACCAAAAATTCACCCAGAACACAAGATTTTCAATGAATAACTTGGGGGAATCACTTAGGAAATCAAAACAAACATTTAAGCACATGCCATAGCAAGATAAATCCTCAAAATCAAAGGGCCAAGACACCAAAACCAAAGCAAAAGAGGGTCCCTGCTTTTAGCGGGGCGTGTGTGCGAAAACTACACAACACAAAGGAGCAGAGTCAACTACACATGGTGCCCGTTTGCCAGGTTTTCACCATGGTACCTATCCAAAGCGCCACCGAAGTGGTTTTCACTATTGGATGAATTATTTGTCTTTACTATTTTCTGGATTTTCTAATTGTTTTGGTGTTACCAAGACGCTTGTTTGCCAGGTTTTCACCTTGGTAACGATTTTTTTGATTTATGATTTTTTTTGTATTTTTGGCTAATTAAGACAAGGCCCTCAGAAGCTATGTGTAGAACTTCTTCAGATGAAGACTATTGATTGGCGAGGACAATGGTTCCCCTTCAGGAGTAGAAAGTTGATACGCTCATGATTTAAAGGCTTCTGTAACAATATAAGGTCCTAACCAGTTTTGTTCAAACTTTCCTGGTTTTTCTCTTTCTGCTTGATTCTTTGGGTTCTCCATTAAAACCAGGTCACCAATGTCAAAGTTTCTGTTCAAGACCTTCCTGTTATAGCTATGACGAAGGCGATTCTGATATGCTTGGATATGGTCTAGTGCCTTCTGTCTTCGCTCATCTAGGAATTCTAGCTCATGGAGTCTCGATACTCGGTACTCTTCATCATCAATGTGGCCTTTCAAGGATACCCTCAGGGAAGGAATATCAACCTCAATAGGAAGAATGGCTTCAGAACCAAATACTAGTGAATAGGGAGTGGCGCCAGTGGGAGTATGGATACTTGTGCGATAAGCGCATAAGGCAGGATTAAGTTGTAAATGCCAATCACGACCAACATCATTGACATTCTTCTTGAGGATTCTAATGATGGTTTTGTTAGATGCCTCTGCTTGGTCATTACCTTGTGGGTAGTATGGAGTGGAAAAATGATGTTGAATATGAAATTCATCCCAAAGATGGCAGACTTCTTGATTCTTAAATGGACGGCCATTATCGGTGATTATGGACTGAGGGACACCATACCGACAGATGATATAGTTCAAGATAAACTTAGAAATCTGTGTGTTGGTATTGTATGTCATAGGTTTAGCTTCGATCCACTTTGTAAAGTACTCAGTGGCAGTGATGATGAATTTGTGGCCATTAGATGATGTGGGGTGGATCTTACCTATGAGGTTGAGTCCCCATTGGGAGAACGGCCATGGTGACATTATAGGACATAGCTCCTATGTTGGTGCATGTATCAAGTCTCCATGAACTTGGCATTGGTGACATTTCTTTACAAAGACATATGAGTCCTTTTCCATAGTAGGACAATAATAACCCAGTCTCATAATATTTTTGGCTAAGGTAGGACCGCTAGAATGGGAACCACATATACCCTCATGCACCCCATGCAAGGTTGCTTGTGCTTCATTAGAATCAAGACATCTTAGTAGGGTATTATCTAAGGTGCGTCTATATAGGGTGTCTCTGACAATGGTGTATTTAGCTGACTTACGAAGGAATGTCCTACGTTGGTTGTTTGAGAGGCCAGTGGGTATGATTTCGGCATGAAGGTAGTTATATATTTCTTTGTACCATGGGGAATCAGGACCAACAATGTCACATACCATTTCAGAATTTGGGATATTGTAGGCTAGGACCAAAAGTTGTTCTACCAAAAACTCAAACTTAGGCACACTGTTAGGAATGTCTAGAAGTGATGCAATTGTAGCCATAGCATATGCTACCCTGTTTAAAACATGAGGTATCTAATGAAATTCGGCTTTGTCAAAGTACTCTTTAAAGCTATCAGTGATGCGTTTGTATGGAGCAAGCTTCTCATCCTTAGTCTCATAATCATCATTTACCTGTTTGATTACTAGTTGAGAATCACCATATACCTGTAGGTTCTTAATTTTCCACTTGACAGCCATGCGTAACCCTATCACTAGAGCTTCATACTCTGCTATGTTATTAGTACATGGGAATGAAATCCTGAATGAATTAGGGATGGAATCACCCTGTGGTGTGATAAACAGTATACCAACCCCTGAGCCATGATTTGTATGTGAGCCATCAAAGTAGAATTTCCATGTGTTTGTGTCGATGGTGAATATAAACTCATCAGGAAAGTCTGCAACTAATGGGTGATCTACTTGTATTGGTGCATCGCCTAACTGATCAGCAATGACTTGTCCTTTAATAGCCTTTCTCTCCACATACTGGATATCATACTCACTAAGTATCATAACCCACTTGGCCAGTCGCCCTGTTAATGCTGCCTTGCTGAGAAGATATTTGAAAGGATCTATTTTAGCAATCAACATTGTTTAATGGTTTAGCATATAGTGCCTTAGTTTTTGGGTAGCAAATACTACTGCAAGATAGGCATGTTCAATGGTACTATAGTTGAGCTCATAGCCTACCAAAGTCTGACTGATATAATAGACTGCCCTTTCATGACCTTCATCGTCATTCTATGCAAGCAATGCTTTGAGTGATGAATGGGTTGCTGTAATATAAAGAATCAATGGTAATCCTTCAACAGGTGGCATTAAGACTGGTGGTGTGAGTAGATATTCTTTAATCAGTTGAAAAGCCTCTCCACACCTAGCTGTCCATGCAAATGGAACCCCTTTCTTAAGTAGATGTTGAAAAGGATGTGTCTTATCTGCTAACTGCACTATAAATCTTTTGATGGATTGTAGTCTTCCTTGTAATGTCCTTAGTTGACTGAGATTAGTTGGTGGAGGCATGTCTATGATTGCTTTTACCTTGGCTAGATCCACTTCAATGCCTCGTCTGGAAAATGATATAGCCTAAAAGCTTTCCTGACTTTACTCCAAACATACATTTCTTGGGATTGAGTCTCACTTTATACTTCTCTAGCCTTTGAAATATCTTGTCTAAAACTTGTAAATGTTTTGCCCTTGTCTTGGATTTAACTATAAGTCATCGACATAATCCTCCATAAGAGTGTGTACTAGTTCATGAAAGATGGTGGTCATGGCACGTTGATAGGTTTCTCCAACATTTTTGAGTCCAAAGGGCATAACATTCCAGCAATACGTTCCCCAAGGACAAGTAAAAGCTGTCTTAGGTTGGTCTTCATTTGCAATTATGATCTGATTATATCATGAAAATCCATCCATAAGGGACAACATCTCATAACCTGCTATCATGTCTACTATCATCTCTATGTTAGGAAAAGGGAAGTCATCCTTAGGAAAAGCCTTGTTGATATCTCTAAAATCAGTGTAGATTCAGATGCCCCCTGTTGGTTTAGTGATTGGTACAAGATTGGAAATCCAATCTGCATAGTCGATTGATCTAATGAAACCAACGTCTAACAGTTTCTTGAGTTCTACCTTGACTAGTAAAGCAATCTATGGATGCATTTTCCTCAATTTCTGTTTAACTGGTTTGACACCTGGTTGTAAGGGTAAGTGATGTAGAAAAAGTTCAGGATCCAACCCAGGCATATCTGCATATGACCAGGAAAAAATTATCTGTCTCTGTGCAAAGAAGTTGTGGAATTCTGGTTGCTCTTTTGTTGTCAATGACGCTGCAAAATAAACTAGTCGAGGATTCTCTTCTATGCCTATGTTGACTTCGACTGATTCTTCAACGAGCATGGGTGACTTTTCCTGTGCAACAGGGAGAATGTTCAAACCTCCATCTGTAGGTGCCTCAGAGAGGTTTTCACCTTCTGATGCATCCTTTCTTTTTACTTTTTCATTGTCTAGAGGCGCCTTTCGATTTTCACCTAGAGACTCATCCTTTTGATCTTGTTTATTCTTTTTCTCATTTTTGTGACTGGAGGATTGAACAGATTCCCCAAAATATGCTTTGTTGTCCAAGTCAATGGTAAAACTAGCCTTGTGATCACCGCTAGGTATGCCTTCTTGTAATCCCAGGAACTCAGCAATTGCTTCGTCATTCTCAAAAATGTCTAAGATGGGTGTGTCTTGTTGGTCCCAATCAATGAGTTGGGGATAGACTAGGGGCATGTCATCGTTAGAGTTATCAAAGTTTAATGGGGTCAAGGTAAGGACTGAGTTGTTCATATGGTCACAAAAGTCTTGTACTAAGTCCTATTTGCTCTTAGGTTTAGATCTAGGCAGATTGAGAGGTGGGCCTAATGCCAAGGTTTGGTTATCTGAAACAGATGGATCAGGTTGCCAAGAGGTAGGATCAAGTGATTCCCAATAGTAGTGTTTAAACCATTCCTCTTTTGTCATTTTCTTTGGTGGACAAGAATTCAATGGATTTAGTGAGGATCTCAACATTAAGTCAAGTTCTCCAAATAGCTTGTCAAGGTCCACAGAAGAGGTAGAGGATAGGGAATCCCACTCATAGTCATTGGAGTCGGGGGAGTCACATTGATATTGGTCTGATGGTTCGTGAGGTGTCTTAATATCTTCTAAAGCACGTACTTCCTCAATTAAGGGTGATGTGGTACTAGGATCACCAATCTAAATCAGTTGAAACCCCAACCCTAAGCCTTTTGGCCATTGAGAAACAAAGATTGTTTCGATCCTTCCATCTTGATTTAAGCCTAAACTGCTCTGTCCATTATATCCCTTGCTTTGCATGATCATGAAACCTTTTCCATATAGATCTGTAGGAATGTGAGCAAGTGAGAGAGGTTCTTCATAATCTTCTTTATACAACCAGGAGGTGACATCTTCTATATTTACGACCTCTTTGCTTAATTATCCCCATTTAGTGAAAGTTGTTGTGGGAGGAACGTCTATAGTGACCATAGATTGTCTCCTATTTGATGTAGGTAAACCGTATGACTTAGGAGGAATCAGATGGCTAACACAATAAGATGTCTTCATGTAATGCTCTCCACAACCCTTGTCTTGGATCTCAACCCTAGGAGTGGTAGGAATTAAGGGTGAAATAGATGTTTGAGTGAGTGTGGATGGATCAACATAGGGAGATGGATTGGACGATGAAGCCTCTTGGTTTACTAGCACTTGGCGTTGGGGTATCTCTTTTAGATTGGTACTATATTGGAATGGATCTGGTTCACCATCTATATTTATTTCAATTCCATTGTAAGGGAAATTGAGACATTGATGATATGTGGAAGGTACCGCCTTCATGGCATGAATCCATGGTCTGCCCAGTAGAAGGTTACAAGGAAGGGTGAGATCCAAGACCTGGAACTTTGTCTCCATTACTACAGGGCCAATTCTGATAGGAAGTGTTACCACCCCCTTTGATTTTCATTCCTCATCATTATAAGCTTTAATGATAATACTTTTGGTTGTGTCTACACATGCTTCTGAGAAACCTAATGCCTTAATCAATTTTAAAGTGCACAGATTTAACCCTGCTCCTCCGTCTACCAAAACTCGTCTAACTTTGGTGTCATCAACAATGAATTCAAGATGTAAAGGGTCATTATGGTTTATCTTTTTAGTTGCGTAGTCTTGTTCAGAAAATGTGGCATGATGATTATTGGTCAAGTAGCCCACCATTTCCTGGAAACGATTGACATCAATGTCATTTGGGATTGTGGTGTTTTGTAAAGCTTTATATAAGATAGATTGATGCTCAGGGGAAATACGCAACAGTTCCAAGATTGAGATTTGGGTTGGGGTCTTCCCCAACTGGTCAAGTGGGTTATATTGTGACTTGGAAGGCTATGGTGTTTGCTGCGATGGAGGGCCTTGGATAGTGATCTTAGTATGACGAGTATTGACCGTGCACTTGGGATTTGTATGGATAGTAATGGTATTGATATTCTCATCGGCGGCACGAAGGTGATGAATGGTTTTGCCACTATTATAATCATGCTTGATACTCACATAGTTGGCTGACATATTGGTCTTAGTACTCGAACTGGGAACAGTTCCTTTCCCATGGTCATGTAGCGGATCAGAAAAGACTTGATGATCAGTGTTTGATGACTTTTGTTTCTATCCACTAACTTCAATTATTCTCCTTTTGACAAGATCATGTATGATATTTTTTAGTTGGCGACAATTTTGTAGGTTATGTCCCTTAGTTCTATGATAATCACAAAAGGAATTGTTATCCCACCAAACTGGTTTAAATTGTCCTGGATCGTATTGTCTTGGCTCTTGCAGCTGTATAAGATTATGTTGTAACAGTTGTTTGAATACGGATTCGATGGGTTCCCCTAAGGGAGTGAACTCACGTTTTTGAAACCTCCTTTGTTGTTGTAGACTTTGAGTATTTTGGACCATGTTGGGAGGTTGATTGACAATATTAAGCGTGTTGGAAGAAGTGTTAGGGCCTTGTAATGTGATGATTGGTCCTGCTTGTACAGTTTTAGCATCAACTACCCCATCATTGGTGACGTTTTTGTTGCGAGACCAAAATTTGTTTCTGTCATTAGGGGTGTTTTGCATGCTCAGATTTCTATTGGATGTTGATGTCTTAAGTTCACCTTTTTCAATGAGATCCTTTTCTATGATAACCCCTTTTTCCACTAGTTTTGAAAAAGATGTACAACAATGTACCCTTAAGTTACTCCTTAGTTTTGCATGAGGGTTTTCCTGGAACATAGTAACTTTTTGTTTTTCAGGTATCTCGACAGGACACCGGCTAGCTATAGTCCTCCATCTATGGAAGAAAGCGATAAATGTTTCACCTTCGTCTTGTGTTGTGTGACACAAGGTTGCTATATTTATCTTGTGGTCTATGTTGAAGGAGAATTGCTCAACAAACTTCTCAGCCAGTTCACCCCAAGATTTGATACCATAGTCTAGACCTGAAAACCACTCTAGTGCAATTCCTACAAGACTTCTTGGAAATAGTCTCATAAGATACGTGGGGTCATAAGTGACGTCTATGCATATGGTAGAAAATTCCCTTATATGTTCTATCAGATTTCGTTTGCAATTGTACTTAGGGAGATTCAGTATGACATACCCATGAGGGAAAGGGGTCATGTACAATGATCTATCAAAGGGGAATGGGCATATGTCCTTTGTTGAAAAGGATTTCTTAGTTGAAACTGCCATGTTATCCATCTGCGTTTGTAGTGCATGGATTTGTGTTTGTAAGACGTCAACCTGGGTCAATGATGTGTTGGGCGGGTTATGTGGATCTGTGTATGTATTCTAAAATCCAAGGTCTCGTGATGGGTTTCGATTGAACATTGGTATATGAGGTGGATTTGGATTCAAAATGTTAGAAAATGTGTTCTAGTCTGGAATCTGCATAAATTGGTGTTGACTTGGGATCTGTGTGAACGGATTCTGAGTACCACTCTAGGAGGAGGGATTCCAATTCAGAATCTATGTAAATTGGTGTTGACTTGGAATATGGGAGAATGGACTCTGATTCAGAATCTGTGTGAATGGATTATGGTTACCGATCTGAGAGAAGGGATTCTGATTCAGAATCTGTGTGAATGTATTATGACTACCAATCTGGGAAGATGGATTCTGATTGCCATATTGGAACAATATAGTACTAGTGGTTTGAACACTAGGTATGGCCATTGATTGAGGTATGGTACTTGTGACGTGAACACTAGGTATGGCTATTGACTGTGGTATGGTACTCGTGACAATGACATTTGGATTAGAAGTTGATGTTTTAGATCTTTTAATCCCAACAAGAGGACCAAAGGGAGTGGACGATGATGCCCCTACAATGAAATTAAATCTTGATGACATGCTAGACGTACCAAATGGAGACGTATGGACTGTCGTACTCTGTTTAGGTATGCCATATGGTATGGTTGTATTTACCTAAGGTATAGTAGTACAGGAAGTCGTATTTGTCCCTTGTGTAGGTTGAGTTTGTAAGGTGCTAATATCGAATCCTATGGGTAAGGTAGCGCCTTTAGCTAGCAATTTGGCTAAGTATCATTGACGATCGTTTGTTAGGCACTCATCTACAAAAGAGGAAAACTCAGGGTCATGTGTCACAACCTCTATGTCCTCTACCATAATGTGTCCTTGAGTGTTTCTAGTGGTGAATTTGTCTAATAAAGTCCTGTGAGGTCTTGTGGAGAATGGATTGATGAATTCGTTTGGGTTCGACATCTTTTCTCTCTCTCTTTTCTTAGACCTAGTTTCAACCATGTAAGATAAGCTCAATATGCAAGGAATGCAAAACTATGTCTATGGACAGTATGACTCTAGTCTATGTTGTTGGGATTTTTTGAATGCAAAATAAGGAATGTTCTAAGATGACACTAGTCTAAAATGACAATATCTAAAGATGAAAATTCTAAGCAAGCTTCTAAGGTAATCAATTTTGTAAACTCGAGATGGGGGGACCAACTCCCTAAAGTCTAACCAAGGCATCAATTTAGTTAAGTCAAGGAACCAATGTAGGACGAGGATCAAAGACAAGTTGAGTTTCCTAACTATACTGATGAGCTAGGAGGACTCTCTGTAGGACAAAGGATAAGATGATAGGACTAGGTTCAATGAAATATTTCATTGATGCTATGATTTTTCCAAAGTGCAGATGGTGAGCCTATCCTAAAGTTTGTAAAACTGACCTTCCTAGAAGTTTAAATCTAAAGGCAATATGTACTCAAAGATGAAAGTAAAAATCAAAATCAGAATGACTATAGTAATGACTAAATGATACCTAAAGGATGCAAAATTGAGAAAATCGTTTCAGGTTTTTGTCCAAGGAAAAGTTAAGATAGATCAAAGACTGGTATGACATTGTTGACTGGACAGTGATTGTGAATCCTAGTTTTCTACTAATCTGGAAAATGCATCGCAAAATTTATCAAATGCGGTTATGTTTCAGAGTTGCAATTTTCTGTCAATCAGTTGCATGTTTCTGGTAAATTTCGGTGTCTGAATCTGGTAGATGCGGTTAAGTTTCTCACAGATGCGACTCGTAATGACAATTGTGACTCAGATTGTAACAGATGCGGTTCTCCTAAACTTACGCACTAGTCAAATTTCTGCGACAATGGAAAATGCGTCATTTGAGACTGTAGTTGCGGCTCACCTTGTCAGATGCGTCACAAAATATCACAAGTGCAGTTTTTGAAGAAAAATGAAGTTTTTGACAAAGCAATATGCGAGCTAATCTAGCAGATATGACTCTAAAGTAAACAAATGCGACTCGACAAAACAATTGCGACTTTCTAGTGAACAATTGTGACTCTTGTATTTTCAGTGAATTGAGATATAAAATTGATGCTATTTTCTGTGATGAAGTTTTGGAAAACAAAGACAATCATAAGACAAAGTGTTTTCAGTTTGATTTTGGACTCAAAGAACATTGAATTTGACAACAGACAAGCACATCCTAGACTATGAAACACAGTATTTACTGAGTTCTCACTTGGGTTTCCCCAACTACGCTTATTCAAGGTGGATGATTAGTAGCTTGACCCCTTTGGCTCCCCTCCACGGTTCATTAACGTCATTTGGGGCAGCCAAGCTACAATACCCATGAACATCCCATGGCATACCTTCATCTCTACACATGAACCGTAAGAATATGAGACGACTTCACAGATTTGACCTGCTGCACCAGTAAATAGAAGGATTTTGGACACTACAAACAAAGGTGTTTAATTAGGGCATTTTGTTCACAGGGCATGATCCATGCGGCAAGATTCCCCTTTTGAATCCATCTTGTCGAAACCATACGCATGATTCTTGAGATTTCCCCAAGAATCCACTTTTATATACCGGTTGGAAGTCCCTCGAGTTTAGGGTCCTACTGGTCTGAGTCATCTTGGGGTGACTACTTTTTCCCACTAGAACAGGCCCAAGTTTTAGAGTTGGTAACCATTTCTCTTACACCCAGGATCGCACGGATGCGCAAGGGGAGAGGATAGTTTGATGTACCAAATCATGAGGGTAATTACACAGTCGTGCTTTCGCACCAAACACAATAGACATTTGTTAATTTTAATCCAAATGAAAGATTTTCTACACTACCAAACAATCTGTTTCAAAAATTTAACTAGGGTCTTCGACATGCGTTCTATAGAAAGATTCATTAGTAGTTTTTAGTATTGTATTCGTCAATCGTCCTACAAAAACTCGTTAAATCCTCAAGACACATGCTAAAAATAGAAGATTAGCAAAAATAAAAAACACGAAAAGAAACTGCAAATTAAAAGTCTAAACCTAAAAATATACCAGTCGGATGCGTCATTTTTCTCTGTCAAATGTGTCGCGGTATTTTACCAGTCAGTTGTGGCTCAGAAAATGATAGATGCATGATTCCTTTTCAGATGCATTGTTTTCGTTCATAGATGCGGTCAACAAAGTCAATTACGTTGTTTCATCAAACTGATGCATCTCTTAATGTTAATTGTGTCATTTCGTGAAGCAAAGGTGTCGTTCCGTACAAAAACCTACAAAATCAAACTAAAATCTATAGATACGTGAAGATGGTGTCTTCACGTTGGGTTCACCAAATGTAATGTCTAGAAAAATGCAGAAGAAACAGATCAGAGCAAACATGCAATCTAAATCTAAAACTCTAATGCAATCTATGTTAAGCAACAAAGAACAAAGGAAAGCAAAAACGTAAATAAACTGAAACAATCTCACCCAATATGTACGTAATTCCATGTATCATCTCAATTTCCCTTCTCCATTTTGCCATTGTAGTATAATTGCCCTCAGATTTTCAAAAGTTCGTGCAAGTATAGCCTATGATAGTGATTTAGCAAAACATTGAAGATTCAAGATAGTTGCTCCAAAAAGTCATAATATTTTGAGAGAGATTGGAATGAAGAATGACAAATCAATTTATAGGAAATTGATTATTCGAACGACATGCCGAGATTGAAAGATCAACGAACAGTTGAGATTGACAGATTAGACATGCATTCTGATAACTGTCAGTAGCGACATGAGTGATACAAATTAGAAATAGAAATAAAGATTAAATAAATGATTTAATCTTCGAGTTTGGTATTCGAAAACAAAAGAATTATCTTTGAATGACAAAGATAAAGATTGATTATAGCAACTTTTGTTCGAATGCATGCACAAGGTTTAATTAATTAAATAAGAATATTTAATTAATTTGCATGTACACGCAATTGAGTTGGCACTGGACGATTGAATGATTTGACGAAGAGATTACTCGAGAAAGCCACTCAGACATTAAATCAAGAGTTAACTGAGCGATTTAAATAGATCTTTGAGTCGAGTAAGAGTGAATACTTAGATAATTTGCACAATTATCTAAATATAGAGGAATGCGTTAAAATTGGATTTATGAATTAAATAATTCATTTAATTGAAGATTTGATATTTAAAGAATAATTAAATAAATAAGATTTATTTAATTTAAGTGATGAAGGGGTTTAAATGAATAATTAAATAAATAAAATAATTTATTTAATTATAGTTGAAATATGATAGAGGTAGATTAAATAAGAATTTATTTAATTGAAGAAGGATAAGGTTAATTAGTAACATAATTAAATAAAAAGCATTTATTTAATTAATCAGATAGAATAAAGAAAATATGAATCAATTAAATAATTAAGATTATTTAATTAATAGAAGAAATGAAGTTAAAGTGAATTAATTAAATAATTGACATTATTTAATCATGACCATGACAAATACAAATTATGAAGAATATTGAAGTCGCAGGCTTAAACTAGATTTTGGTGTCTACATGTATCGCCTCTCTCCAATACACATCTGGTACATTACTCTTTCATCATAGTTCTATTGGCTTCCTGAACTGTCCTATTTTTCCTTTCAATAACTCCATTTTGCTGAGGGGTTCTCAAAGCAGAGAATTGTCTTTTTATACCATGCTTCTCACATAATTCATTAAATTCACCAAAAGTGAATTCACCACCTCGATCATATCTCAAACACTTGATTTTTAGATTTACTTCATTTTCCACTCTCACTTTGAATACCTTAAACCTATCCAGGGCCTAATTCTTTTCTTTGAGAAAAGCAACCCAAGTCATTCGAGTATAATCATCAATAAGCAACATAAAGTACCTGTCTCCATTCAGGGTTTTGGTCTTGGTAGGACCACATAGATCAGTGTGAATCAACTCCAGCATTCTAGAAGTAGAATATTATTTTCCCTTAAAGCTACATCTTGTCTGCTTCCCCAATTGAAAACTTCTTCACATAGCATTAGCAGGTCTTGTGATTCTAGGTAGTCCTCAAACAATCTCCTTAGCACTGATCTTGACAAGGTTATCAAAGTTCACATGTCCCATTCTTCGATGCCATAACACACTTTCACTGATTTGAGATACAAGGAAATGACCATCAACTCCCTTTAGCTGATAGATGTTTCCATGAGTTCTTCTTCCAGCTGCAATCATATTCGCCTTTCCAGATCCTTTTCTGATTTCATAGGTATTGTTCAGAAACACAAGTTTAAAGCCATTGCTGCACATTTGACCGACACTCAAAATATTGTCTCAAACCCTTCACATAATATACATAATCAGTATTATGCACTCCATGAAAACTAATTGAACCTTTACCACAGATCTTAGCTCCTAAATCATCACCGAACATTACTAAACCACCATCATATTTTTCAAGTTTAATGAACTTTCTCTTATTTCTGGTCATGTGATTAGAACATCCACTATCAATTACCCAGTAGTCTTCATCTTTTCTTGCATGAAAAGTGGTAACCAAATTACCTTCCCTCATATTCTTCTTAACCTCCGAAACCATCTTACTTACACATTTTCTAGAATTAGTGGATACAGATTTATTTTCCAAAGCTAAGAATAAACATTCACTATCATCAACCTCATTATCAGATTGGTCATCAGAAATACCTGCCTCTTCCTTAACATAGTACAGCTTATTATACCTTTTATCCTTCCTATCCTTATCCTTATAATCCTTGTTCTTCTTATGTGTAGCCCTATTCGGACATCTCAAAGCATAATGACCAATGCTACCACAAATAAAGCATTTAAAGGGTAACATAAATTTATATTTTCTAGTGCCTTTCTTCAATTTCCTGGTGAAATTTGCTTCCAACTCTTCATCATCACTATCCATTTATTCAATCCTCAAAGCCTTAAATGTCATTTTTGTCTTCTCTTTTTCCTTTTCATCTTTCCAGAAATTTCTTATCTCAAATGCTTGCAAGGTGCCGAACAACTCTTCTAGAGTGTACTTTTTGGGATCATACATTTCTTCAATAACAAAGATCTTGTTGTTGTAACATTCCGGTAAAGTGATCAAGATCTTCTCGATTATATCTTCATCTGCTAGTTTTCCTCCTTGATTCTTAACATCATTTGTTGCCAGTTCAACTCTCTAAAATAAACTTGTAAATTCTTCACCATCTTCCATCTTCAGGTTCACAAATCTATGCTTTGCTGCCAACCTCTTTGTCAATTTCACCTTTTTCGTTTCCTTCATACATGCCTTCCAACTTCTTCTAGACCTCATATGCAACATCCAAAGAATTAACTTTGACTTGCTCAGTTTTAGATAAACCACTGCAAATCGCATACTTCGCTTTCTCATTTTCTTCATAAGCAGAGATCTCATCTGTCAAATTAACACCACTAGACGAAAGTGTATACTTATTATCAACAACCTTCCAGGTCTTAAAACCAAGAGAGATAATGTATACTCTCATCTATCCCTTCTAGTCATTGTATTCAGTTCCATCAAACATAGGGATCGCCAATTTGTGCGCCATCAGATCTTCCTTAAGTAGTTAATCTCTACACATGGAACCACAAGATCTGATACCAATTGTTAAACAGGTCCAGGACAACTGAGAGGGGGGTGAATCAGTTGTCACACAAATCTATACTTAAAAATTTTATCACTTGTCAATTCATTATCCACACTATTCTATTATTAAACATAAGCATGAACCACATATAACATAAAGTAAATCAACACAATGAACACTAGATTTTTACATGGAAAACCCAATAAGGGAAAAACCACGGTGAGGGCTAACTCACAATATAAAGATTATAGAAAATGGCTCACTACCAAGGGCACACTGCCCAAAAGAGGACTCACTGCCCAAAAGAGGACTCATTGTCCAATTACAAAGGTTTACTACCTACTACAGATACAAAAGAGAATAAAATATCCACCACTAAAATTAAAGCACATTCACAGGATTACAAAAACCCTTGTCTCACTTTCTTCAACACAACTCGCACACACACTTCTCTTATGATTTGTGGCTTAATTTCATCACTTTGTATCACATTTTCATACAAATCTTCACAATTCGACTTGATTTTATACCATCCTCAACCTTAGAAACATTTACCAAGTTCGGCCATAAAACAACATTTCATAAATTCAAATTGGGTCGGCAACTCAAAATTCTTGCGGTGGAAAGGAATAAGAGTGGACCAATAAAATTATTTTCTTGAACCATCTGAATGCTTCCAGGTTGTCCAAACCTAATGAAAACACAAATAAACATTGATACACATGCTTCCCAACAAGAATATGACACACAGACGCCACAATATGCTTCGTTAAGTACAATACAATATCTTAGAATCTTCCAGATAGATCCACAACAAAAAAATAGACTTCAATCACTAAATTCCTTTCACCAGTTAGTCTGGGCTGTGCAATCTCATACAAGAATACTAAAACATGACTTCCTTATTAATAAACTCCAAACCTCTTTTCCAAAGCATAGGAAAGATCTTCACAAGACATCCCAGATGATCCGCATGATCTAAAACAAAACATCGGAGGACTGTGGAGAATTTTTTTTTCTCCCAGTCCATAGAAAATCAATACTTGCCAGACAGTACACATACCGGTGAACACAACTTCCATGTACCATCTCAACAGAAACAAAAACTCAACAGATGTTACCATGAGATTACCATTAAAAAACCTTCAGATCCACACAAGCATAGTATCAACATAGGAGAAACGCGAAGCACATACCAGAGCACATTCTGAACACACTCAACACTCTAACTTCTCTTCTTTATTTAATTTTCTCAAAAGCACTTGGAAAATCACCAATACTACACATCTACAACACCATAAAGATAGCTCCATGTACTCACTACATCTCAGAAGTATCTCAGCTATGCATGTGCAATCATCAATATACTGAACTATGTTGACATCAATGACAACACCACCAAACTAGCTCATATTTGTAACAACAATGGCAACAAATGTGTATTGACAAATGAAGTATATCCTCAATTTGAATAACAAGATAAAATTGACTCGAAGACAATATGACAATCTTATCAATTACATGGCTCTTCTTACTGATCCAAATGTTGCTTCCAAGTTACTGTAATCAATTAAAAGGATTTAAATTCTTTAATGGAAACCAATTAACTTGATTACACAATAACAACAAATGTGTCTTGATGAAATTGAATATCAACTTGGATACACAAATTCAAATAACAAAGAAATAACAATATGGAGACAACCTGGAGATAATTGTTCAAATCAACAAACAATAGAAACCAATATGAATTCACACAACATCAAAGATCTTTTATTGATTTATGCCAAAATTCATTCATGTATCATGGTCCATTACAGTGTAATCTATATGATATATATTATGAAAGTCATATTTTGTAAATCTATTCTCTCCCTATTTGCTCTTAATATTTAATCATCACATGTCCAACTTATATATCAATATCTTGAAGAGGGTACACCTCTTCATAAGTGTCTTTTAGAATTAACAATAAAACATTAACAACTATGCTCTAATGAGCCACAAATGAACTTGTGTTATATGATCTAAGTATTCCTAACTCAAGTGTGTGTCAACATCCTCTGCAACATTCCTCACAACAATATCTATGATGATCATCTTCTCCAAATGCTCATAGGCCTCTTCTAGTGCAGAATCCTCATTCTTGGCTACTTCCAAGGCTCCATGCAGTATCAGTCTACACTCTTTCATCCATTCACTTTGAATTTTTAGTTCTCCATCATATTTCAACAGTGCAGGAACCCCTTCCTTTGAAGCATCAATAAAATCCTTGGCATCTACTTGAAGTTCCTTATAATAATTCTTATGTTTCCTCACCATGTCCTCAACAACTGTAATGGCTCCAGTATAAAAAGTGCTTCTCTTTTGTATTTCTTGGAGATTTTCCTGAAGCCTGTCACTTATCCTTTTATGTTCTTGAATGGTAGTGTGACTCTTGGAGTGGGTTACCAAGAACTTGTCCATCCAGATCATCAGATTAATGTGCCTCTTTTGGAATATTGTAGAAAGTGTATCAAATCTGGCCTATTCACTTGAGTGTGTACTTGCTGACTACTTATCTGTGATTCCTCACTTTTTTCCTTTGATTGGGAACCTTCCCCTTGAGTCATCATTTTATTGGGTCCCTTGAATGTGTCCTTGACTGTGTCTCTCAGGAAATCATTTTCTTTGAGCATTCTTTCACTGCTCAACTTGTACATATCTCGTTCTTTGATCAACATTTGAATATGAGCTTTAGTCAATTTGGTTATGTTTATGCCAATGTCAGCTATGACCATAGGATTAGTTTCACCTACTTTTAAGGTCATCACAGGACCAAATTCCTTCTCTGTATCAATAATTATATATTTCTTATGTGGGGGGTATAAAGCCAATATCATGAGAGAACTCTCATAAGGATTATATCTTGATCCAGTGTATACCTCTGTTACCCATTTTGGACTAAGTTTGTGTTTAGAACCATTATTATGTAAGAAAATATAAAAAAAAGAGAAAAATTCAAATCCAAACCAGGAAAGATCATCACACCAAACTCCTCTAATAATTTTCTTCCTCTCTCCAGAGTCATGTCCTTAATTTCATTCTCTACATCCATCTTCAATGTGTTCAACAACTGGTTTTCATTGCTAGGTGTGATGTTTGCAACTATTTCCCTTATTGTTTTTCCTTTTTGTTTGTACAAGAAAGATCTAAATTCAAGAGATTTAATGAACTGATCATTACAGACAAAGGACTTATAGGCCAATTGCCTAGTATATGTATAAGATGATTCCCCAACTTCCTGTTCTTTGTTTAGAGGTTGCTATTCTTCAATCCTTAGCTTGGGGATCTTATCAGGTTGGCCTTGGGGTTCATTTCCATCAGAAGATTCCTCACTACTAGAGGACAACATTTTTGATTCTTTTATCTCCTTCATCTTCTGTTCCATTTCTCTATTGTAGTTATCAATTGCCAATTTAGCCTTGTTTTCTTCCATGTTCTTGATAATATCATCACAAGGATACGGTATGTGAAAATATCCACCTAAGTTCTATTTCTTCCTAGCAAAATCAATATAACCTTCAGGATCAAATCCTTTCCTTGGTGCAGTCTTCTTCATATTGAAATGTGATAACTTATCCAAAATGAGATCATATCCCTCTTTTGACACCACGGTGAAATCCCCAAAACACAATGTACTAGGCATGAATTACTATTTTTCATATGCACTCAAGTTCATGACATTGGAATAATCTAATTTCCTAACAATCTTTAGGTATGCAATCCTATCTGGCACAATTTTGGGTAGTAAGAAAGGTGTCTCTTCAAAACCATAAACTTTGATCATAGTGGAATCAATATAGCAATACAAGTTGCCCCAATTATGACCTATAGTTGTTGGTCCATTGAAATCCTTGGGTTTTAAGAATCTTTTGATCTCATCATACAATGAATAGTCACGGGCATGATCATAAAAATTATATAATATCTTGACAAAGTATTCTTCAAAATAAACATAACTAGAATTGATAAATCTATTGTCCCAAATGACAGTCCACAATTGCACTGGTAATGGCTGATCCTCCTTATCCAACTATGTGATTCTCAATTCCTTTGGCCACATTCCTAAATCCTGTCCATAGTACAATATCATGTGCATAAGAAGGTAATATTGTTTAAAATGCATTGTGGGAGATTCATTCTTGATGGCCATTAGCCCTGAGTCTATCCCTCTAGAAATGTGTGAAGCATAATCAAAAGGTCTTGCATTGTGGCATTTTATGTCTGCAACAATCACCATTGGCCCTATAGACATGAATTCAAAGGACTCTATTCCCATTATCTGACATATTGAGAAGTAAGTATGTTTCAAATAGGGCTCGAACAAATCAACATGAAAGGGAGGTCCATCACTATCTTTAGGTGGAACTAGGTATCCATTTTTCCTAGGCCTGTGCAATGGTAACCTCCATCCCCTGTAAGTAGTACTCATTCTCCAGTACTCATCCAAATCCTCATGCACTAGAGGTTGATCACATGTGTCATTTAGGTTGAAAACTTCACCTAGTGCAATTTTGGATATATGTATGAAAGGATCTCCTTGCAGGTTGCAGATGGCTTTAAGGTCTGGATTATAATGTTTGACCAAAAGTTTCATGAGCTATACATTCACAAAGACATTAGGAACAACCAACTTTCCCAAATTGAAATTCCAAGGGTTGCAAATTGGTTCAAATCTACTTCTCTGACAATAATGAAACATGAACAATTCATATCCCGTAATGGGAGTCCATACATCACCTATGTGTTTGCATTTATCTTCTAGTCTTTCTATGTCAACCCTTAATTGTGTAGACCTTCTGGATTTTGGCCCTGAACTAGGAAATTGATCAATGAGGTCTTGGTTTAATTTATGTTCTTTTGTTTTTAATTCTGGCCCCATTTCAGCTTTCTGTTTCTTGCTTTTGGACTGGCTACTTTCACCTTGTTCCTTCCTACTTTTTGTTTTTGCAGAACCTGATCCTTCCATTCTAGTTCTCTACAAGGTGGCAAAATTGAATTTTAATTTATCAATTTCAGGGGAACTTCATATGCTTACTTGTATGTCTCTGGGCGCACTAAATTCCTTGACTCCTACTCGATCTCCTATCCTTCCTGCTGCAACTTCTGAAAATTCTTTTGGTTCAATTTCCTTTCAATCAGAAATATTCATACAAAATTCATTCATGCGGCCATTAATGTTCACCACTAGAAATGAATGCAATAGTTTTTTCAAATTTCAAAATGTCAAAGTGATACAAGAAGATTACATTGGTGAAACCCCGTCAATCTCAGGCCGAACTGTGTGTTTTATTTGGTGCCACCATTGTTTATACATTCATAACTGATTTCCAAGACATAACTGAATGTCCCTTCGATGTGAAGTGTCCTTTTAGTTCTCATAATTGGTCGAGAAGATCATTTAATACTCTTACCGAGGTTGTACAATCACCCTTTCTCTTAGCTTTCAACTTCTATTACTTCGGGGAGAAAAATATGAAGTCTTCCCAATATCAAGGTAGTCTAGATCATTAGAAATCCCTTTGATTATTTCCTAATGTCTTTTTGAAAAATTGTGATCATTCCATGTTACTACCATTGGGATGACATGTACCATCACTGAGAGAATAAAATTCCCTTCCGATGATCTTGGTCTCCCCGATGCATTTTCTCTACTGCTTCATATATTGGGATAAGTCAGTGAGACTTTGCCTAAAAACTTCTCTCATCGGCATGACCTACATGGTTAGAGAGATTTGAAGGACTTACTCCGATCATACATGTCTCTTTGATAAAATGGTTCTTCTGTTTTACCAGTGAGATTGTATATACGTCTTCCTGATGAGGTTTCCATCGGCGTGACACACAAGCTCAGTATGATTTGAAAACTTTATTCTAATCACCTTTCTCTTGTTGATAGGTTTTCATTAGTGAAATGTTAGGCACTGTCTTCTCGATTATGCACACATGTTATCTTCGGGGTCTTTGATCATTGTAACTTGATTCACCTCTTCCTCATATGTAGAAAATGTTAAATGAAGGGCTACGACTTTTTGATTAGAAAGATATGTACATGATCTTCCTGATAAGGACCAATTGCTCTCAAAGCTTTTGATTAGAGAGATTCCTATATGTCAAAGGCCAAATTAATGGGATCATTAGTTAGCATGGGTTATAAAATGGATCTTGTCACACAAATTTCAACAATTTGTATTGATTATGAAATTAAGGTGTGGAAAATTTTTGTGGTACATGCAAGATAGGTGGGTGAAGGCTAGTGAAAAATGTGAAAATTTTCAATTTCTAACAGTGGCTCCGATTGGGGATGTATACCCCTTGCGGGTGCAACAAGAATCCAGGTCTCTGGGAAAGCAGACCAAATGTCTTATTCATATGGTATGGAAATGGAAGTGAATTTAGGAATGGTGGGAAATGGAGTTGGAGTGGAATCCTATACTACTATGCATGGAAAAGAATTATTTTAAGAAGTTTCTCAAGAATTGTCCATGCACTAGCAATTCTCGACCTTCTCCTAGACTACTGTGCATGGAAAATTAAGAAAAGGAATGTTTCAAGAATTGTCCATGCACTGGAAATTCCTATTCCTCTCCTATTATGTTCTGGAGGTAGTATGAATCTTCACCAGCCTTTCCAACCATGACAAATGGTCCTAACCATAGAGCTTCAAATTTCCCATGCTTCCCTTTGTCCTGAATCCTAGCATTCCACATGAGAACCATGTCATTTACTTCAAATTTTCTATTTTTATCCCTTTTGTCATATAGGTATTTCATCTGTAATTACTTATTGTGTTGTTGAGCTTGGTTCCTAACCTCATCAAGTTCCATTAATTCTTCCATCCTTTCCTCCATAGGTTTAGGAATGTCTAAGTCTTCTTGCAAGATGAACTTATATACTGGTAACAAGTTATTCAAAGGGAGCCTAGATTGAGTCCCGTACACAAGTTCAAAAGGTGATTTTCCAATGGCCTTCTTTACAGTGATTCTATCTACCCATAAGGCTAGTTTCAACTTGGAATTCCAGGCCCTTTTGTTATTATCTAGCATTCTTTTTATGATCTTCAGGATTCTCTTGTTGCTAGATTTAGCTTGCCCGTTCGCCTGTGGATGATATGATGAAGAATATGAAATCACTATTCCATAGGACTAGCAAAATCCCTTGAATTCATCTGACCTAAAGCACATCCCATTATCAGTTATAATTCTTGCTGGAACTTTGAATCTAGTGATGATGTTTTCCAATAAAAAGTTTGTTACCACTTTACTAGATGCTTGTTTGGTAGGTATAGCTTCCACCCATTTTGTAAAGTAGTCTGTGGCTACTAATATCCATCTATGTCCTCCACTATATTTTTCTGCAATCTCTCCTATGAAATAAATTCCCCATTGGTGGAATGGGGTCTCAACTTGAAGATGTCTTAAAGGCAATGCCCCTTGATAATTCAATCTCCCAGAAAAATTTAGACATGCTTCACATTTCCTAGTATAATCATAAGCATCATTGAAAACTCTAGGCCAATAATAACCTACCATTAACACCTTATGTGCAGTGGTCTTTGCTGAGAAATTCCCTCCACATACTCCATGAATTTCTTTCAAAACATGCCTTGCTTTATCTTCATCTAGGCACAATAATAGAACACCATCCCTATTTTTCCAATATAGGCCCCCTTTCATGAATACATACTTTGAAGCATGCAGTTTGAGCATTATTTTCTTGTTATCAATATTAAATCCTTTAGGACATTTCATATGTTTAAGAAATATCAGTGTGCCAAGGTGTGTGCTCAATACTAGTAATCATGTTTTCATCATTCAAATTGCACACTTGAGCAGCTTCAATATTTGTTTCACCCATTAATTTGGCTAATCCTTGTCCTCTTACAAGCTTGGTGATTTGAAACTCAATTTCAAATTCTTGGATTCTGTTTATCCATCTGCACCTACGGCCTGTTACTTTAGATTGTATAAACACATATTTTACTGCAACATTAGGTACATAGGCTATCACTTTTTCTCCCACCAGATATGATCTAAATGCTTTGACAAATTTTACTAATGCATATTCCTTTTTTTATACAATGTCATATTTCAATTTTATGTTTTGGAGGGATTTGCTGAAGAAAGAAATAGGTTGTTCATTCCCCTCATTTTTTTGCAGCAAAACTGCTGCAACTGTTTGATAAGATGTAAATGAAAAGATTTGAAAAGGTTTACTAAAATTAGGGGACTTCAACACTGGGGCCTCCTTAATTGCTCTCTTGATGGATATGAATGCATCTATGGTCTTAGCTATCCAGTCAACCTTTGCACCCTTCTTCAACATCTTTGAAATTGGTTTTACTATCTTAGCAAAATTTGATATAAATCTTCTCACAAAATTAATCTATCTGAAGAAAGACTGGATGGATTTGACTATCTTAGGGATAGGAATCTTGTCTATGGCTTCCATCCTTTCTAGATCAATCCTTACCCCTTCTTTGGACACTATGTGCCCCAGTAACTTTACCTCTATTATTGCAAAATGACATTTTTTTAGGATTTAAAGAGATGCCATATTCAATAGCTTTGATGATTTTTTTCCAGATGCTCAATATGGTCTTCTACCTTCTTTGAATATGCAGTTAAGTCATCTTGGTATACCACCATTATTACATTAATTAGATCAGTAAATGCAACATCCATGGCTCTTTGGAAAGTTGCACCAACATTTTTTAGTCCAAATGGAATTCTAACATATACATATGTTCCCCATGGTGTGGTGAAGGCTATTTTGTATTGTTTTGATTCCTTAACTTTCACCTAGTTATAACCTGAAAAATCTATCCATCATAGATAGAAACTCACATCCTGTGACCCTCTACAACATAGCCTCCATGTTTGGGAGAGGGTAGTTATCCTTAAGAGAGGATACATTCAAGTTTCAAAAGTCTACATAGAGCCTTATATCTCCATTTTTCTTTCTGACATGTACTAAATTAGAGACCCAAGATGAATGTCTGATAGGCTTGATGATACCTTCTTCCCTAAGCTTCATAAGTTCCTCATGCATTTTAGGCTCTAAGGTAGGATTTATGGGTCTTTGTTTCTGTCTAAAAGGTTTTGCATCTGGTTTCAATGGGATCTCATGTTGGAACAAATCTTCTCTATATGCTTTGAAATAATCATAAGACCATGCAAAGACATGCTTATATTTCCTTAATAGTGCAATCAACATTTTCCTAATTTTTGGGATTATCTTTTTCCCAATGTACACCTTTTTAGGGGCTAATTCAATTTCAAGGTTTATTTCTTCAATGCCTTCCCATTTTACTAGTGTTCGTTTCATAAGGGCTCGGTCATTTCCATAAAACACCCTCTCTAATTCCGCAAGTCCCTTAGGAATCTTATTAGTCTTGAGTTGAACAACTTCCTTTCCAAACACAGTTTGTTTTCCATCTACTTCTTCCACAAAAGCATTAAAATCAATTTCTTAGGATTCATATTGATCAATGCAATATAAGAACTTAATCAAATCAGTATCATCATTAAAAAATTGCCAACTATAATTGTTATCAAGGATTGTAGGTCTTGTTTTGAGCTCAACTTGTGAAATTCCTGCCAAAGTGACATCATCTCTCTTCAAAGCTACATTCACCAAGAAGTCTGCCATTAAATTCTTGGAACTATCTATCCATTCAACAAAGAAAGCATCAAACAACTCAATGGTGTCCCATACAACATTTTTGTACTACCTTAGCCTTTTGTTTTTTTAGCATACTTTGATCTCACTTGTGAAATAACCAACTCAGAATCTCCAAAAATAGTAAGTAGTTTAATTTTGTGTTTGACAACCATGTTCAATCCAATCAATAGGGCCTCACACTCTGCTATGTTATTTGTACATTCAAATGTCAACAAGAATGAATATTTGAATGTTGTACCCTCATGTGAGATGAAAACCACTCTTGCTCCATTACCTTCTTTACTGCATGCTCCATCAAAATACATTCGCCATAGACCATGCTCATTCTTGGAAACATCCCTATCAATTGGATCAGTGTTCAACAATTCAGGTTGTGAATGCTCTATTCTAAAACCTCCTAAGTCCACATCACATAAGCAATTTATCTAATTTTGATCAACATATTCCACAATTTGGTTGACTCTTGGCTCTCTGTACAATTTAACCTCTTCACCATTTATTGGTATTTTTGGTATTTGCAGTTTGTATTCCTTGATTCGGCTCTTCATTTCTCAGACAATGGATTTTGCGAAGTCATACCAAAATAAGGTATGTTGCCTCCTCAACTGAAAACCCAAACCCAGTTGGAACTCTTGCACCCATTTGTCCTTGTCCATGCCACAAATGCAAGTGATCATAGAGAAGGCATCTTGCATATCCTGTTTAAAAACAATGTGCGCGACTGGAATTTTTGCTGGTTTTTCCTTCTCTTCCTGAGGTCTTTGAGTTTCTTGGTTATAAAATTCCATAGCATTCAATATCTAATTCTCCATATTTTTCCCCCTTTTTTGGAGTGAATGAATCTATCTTCTCTTCTCTAGAGTCCCTTTTTGGGATGCACAACATGTCTCTGATAACATCCTATCATATTACAACTCTCAGCTTTCGATCTTCAATGACCACGGTAGGAGGCTCCTCAAAGAGAAAAGTCCAGACCGTGCAACAAGCATAACACAACATAAGCAACATGAGATATGGAGGAAAATGTAGATTCAAATATTCTCATTAACAAAAATTTCAATTACAATCGGCCGACAACATCCGGGCTTACAGATTCGGCTCACAGGCCTGATTCAACATGTTCAAAAATACAACATTCCTATATGCTCCTTAATGTGATAAAAAATATTACATCTCAAATCTGATATCTTTTTCACTTAATCAACTCTCTCCTCCTAATGATATATTACAAGCTTTATATCCTATCCGCAGATCTGGAATCTTTCGCGTCGGCCAAAGATTATTACAATCTGCAATGAAGGAAAATGTAACGTGTGCAAGAACAGGTTGGAATCAAATTTGAATTACTCCTTGGTGAATGAATAGGATAAAGTGTGGACCTATAATTAAGTTTAGGGACACTCCATGGAACAATTAAAATCACACCGTCAAGATCCATAAGTTACGGGAAAGATCCACGAGATCTAACTAGTCATTGGGCTTGAAAATTATTCTAGTGCCAGTTTAAGAAACTGCCATTAAATCCATAAGCAATAACTTGCTAGAAAAAGATCCAATCATGCTCAAATCTTGGAATAAGGAAAATGAACATGTCCACAATGTAAACATAGATCCACAGGGTCTGGTGAGTAAATATGATGAAACACTGAATCTTCCAACTTGAACTGAACAAAGAATTGAACAAGAACTAAATTGAATGAAAATATTTTTGGTTGATGCAATATTTCCAAGAACCAAGGATGCTCCTGCATTAGACATCTGGGGTTAATTGAAAAGTGAGTCCCGCACCTTGCTGGGGCTAAAGGAAAACCAAAACGGTCTACCTTAGCCTGAGAAATCCAAGAAGAATCCTCCACTGGTCTGCCTTTCCACTTCACAAGATATTCTTTGTACTTTCTTCCATGAGTTTTCCTTCCATTCCTGATATCCAAAATCTCTTATATCTCATTTGATTATTGCTTAGGAAACTGTTTCTCCAATTTTTCTTCACTGCCTTCACTGAATTATGCTTCATGATACTGATGTAGATCTACAATGTTGAATATAGATGATATACCAATGTCATCTGGTAACTCCACTTCATATGAATTTCCTGAATCAAATTTTTTCAAAATCTTACAGGGTCCAAACTTCCTCATTTTGAGCTTATTGTATGTGCCAACTGGAGATATTTCCTTCCTCAAATATACCATCACTTCATCTCTAACCTCAAAATCCTTATGTCTCCTCTTTTCATCTGCTTTCTCCTTATACTTTCAGTTCATATCTTCCAATTGCTCCTTCACTTGAGTATGCACTTTCTTCATATGTTCTACAAATTCCTCTACTTCTACACTCCTTTTAACTTCCATCTTGATGTCTCTCAACTCTAATATACCTCTAGGGTGAACTCTAGTAACAATCTCAAAAGGTGTCTTTTCGGTACTCTTGTTCACTAAATTATTGTATGAAAACTCTGCTTGTGCAAGGACTAAATCCCAACTTCCGGTCTTCTCTCCAACCAAGCATCTCAGAAAATTCCCCAAACTCCTGTTTACTACCTTTGTCTATCCATCAGTCTGTGGGTGAAAAGTAGAACTAAACTTCAAATCTGTCTTTAACTTCTGCCAAAGTGTCCTCCAAAAGTAACCAACAAACTTTGTATCTCTATCTGAAACAATACTCCTAGGTAATCCATGCAATCTAACCACTTCTTTGAAAAACAAGTCTGCTACATGTATTGCATCTGTTCTCTTCTTACAAGGTATGAAATTTTCCATTTTAGAAAAGCTATCCACCACCACAAATATAAAATCATTACCTCTTTGTGTCTTCGACAAGCCAAGTATGAAATCCATGCTAATATCCTCCCAAGGTCTCTTTGAAACTGTCAAAGGCTTATACAATCCAACATTCTTACTAATCCCTTTTGCAACTTGACAAACTCTACAACTCTACACAAATCTCCTAGCATCCTTATGAATTTGTTGCCAAAAGTAGTTCTCACTTACTAGTGCTACTATCTTATCAATCCCAAAGTGTCCTGACAATCCTCCACTATGTTTTTCTTTCACCAAGCTATCCCTCATTGAACTCTAGGGTATACACAACTGATTCTGTCTAAAAAAAATATCCTCCTAAATGAAATAATCCAACCATTGACTCCTATCCTCCAGAATTGGTTCTTACAAGCTCTCCAAGGTTCTACAAAATCCAGGTCTTCCTCATACAAGTTCTTCAATTCATCAAAGCCTAATACCTCCACTCTCGTCTCTGTCAGTAAATTTCTTCTCCTACTCAAAGAATCAACAACTCTATTTGACTTTCCACTCCTATGCTTCAAAACAAAAGTATAACTCTGTAAGAATTCTACCCATCTCATGTGTCTTTGATTCAACTTACCTTGACTGTTCAAATATTGCAAATCCTGATGATCTGTATACAACACAAACTCCGTAGGCAACAAGTAATGTCTTCACTTCTTCAAGGCTTGAACTATGGCATAAAACTCCTGATCATATACTGAATATATTCTCCTAGCATCATTCAACTTCTCACTAAAATAAGCTACTGGTCTTCCTTCTTGACTTAATACTGCTCTAATTGCATTTCCACTTGCATCACAGTCTACTTGAAATACCTTATTAAAGTCTGGTAAATCCAACATAGGCTGCTCAACCACCTTCTATTTCAATAACTCAAAACTCTGATCTGCTCTAGATGTCCACCTAAAATCCTTCTTATCTCCTCTCATTGTTTCTTTCATAGGATTGCAAATAGAATTGAAATTCCTAATGAAATTTTGTAGAAACTATCCAATCCATGAAATGATCTTACTTCTTACAATTCTATCTGGTGTAGGCCACTCAACAATTTCTCTTACCTTCTCAGGATCCATCTTCAATCCATCCATAAATATCACAAATCCGAAATATACCAATTCTTCCTTCATGAAACTACACTTCTTAATTTCTATCAACAATTTTTCTTCTCTCAACCTCTGCAAGACTTGTCTTATATGCAACAAACATTCTTCTCTACTCTTATTGAAAATCAAGATGTCATCCAAATAAACAATCACAAACTTACCCAAGAATTTCTTCATTACCTCATTCATCAACCTCATGAAAGTACTCGGTGCATTTTTTAGTCCAAAAGGCATTACCAACCACTCATAAAATCCTTCATTTGTCTTGAATGTTGTCTTCCACTCATCCCCTTCTCTGATTTTGATATGATGATATCCATTCTTCAAGTCTCTCTTTGTAAAGTATCTAGCTCCACTTAGACAATCCATAATGTCATCCATCCAGGGAAAGGGAAATCTATACTTCACTACGATCTTGTTTATGGCTCTAGAGTTCGTACACATCCTCCATTATCCATCCTTCTTAGGTGCTAACACAATAGGTACTGCACAAGGACTTAAGCTTCCTCTAATCAAACCCTTCCTCAATAATTCTTGCACTTGTATATTCAACTCCTCATTCTCTCCAGGTGTCATCTGGTGTGCTACTTTATTAGGAAAACTAGCTCCAGGAATAAGATCCATGCAATGACTAATACTCCTCATAGGTGGTAATCTATCAGGTACATTATCTGAAATGATCTATCATACTTTATCATTAACTCCTTTATCTCATTTGGTTGTTCTTATACATGCTTGAAGTCTTTAGCCTTCTTAGGAAGCAAGGCATAGCACATTCTATCATGTCTCAAACCATCCAAAAATCTCCTTCCATCAACTAAACAAATTCTAGCACTCGTACAAACCTCAACCTTAGAAACATTCTCCAAGGGAAACAAAGTTTTCTTCATCCCATTAGCGACAATAGTATATGTATTCTTCTTTCCATCATGAATTGCCTATCTATCATACTGCCAAGGCCTTCCCAACAAAACATGGAATACATCCATAGGCAAGATATCACACAAAACTTCATCATGATAATTTCCTATCTTCAATTTTACCAAACATTGTTCACTTACCAATATCTTATTCTTATCTTGAATCCAAGTTATCTGATAGGGCTTCAGGTGTTTCAATATTTCAAACTTCAATTTGGTCACCATTTCTTCAGAAGCCAGGTTCTTAGAACTTCCACTATCAACAATCACTTTGCAACATTTACCAGCTACCTTTCATTTGGTCTAAAACAAATTCTTTCTCTGCAATGGTTCTTGCTCCAACTCACTTTGACATAATACTCTTCTATTCACTAACACTTCTCCTTCTTCCAGTTTATTAGATGATCCATCATGATCCTCCTCAACAAAGGTTGTTCTTCCATGGTTTTCTACCTTTTTGCTTGTCTCTCCTTGATTACATTCAAATGATCTATGTCCTTCTCCACCACACTTAAAACAAGTTCCCCTAAATACTCTTCTCTCCTTATCATCTTTTCTATAATCCTCATTCCGGTAACCACCATATCCTCCTCTTCTGTAATAGTTTCCATCAACTCTACAGTGTAAATTATCATTCTTACTAACTTCCTTATCCTTATTATGATTTGCAAAAGTTCCTCTTCCTCCTCCAGTAAAAATTCTTCCTCTCTGCCTCTGCTCATGTCTTTTATTCAACTTCTCTTCTACTTTTGGGGATATTGATATTCCTCCTCCACACTTTGCAATTTGATCAAACTAATCTCATCCTATATAGATGACCTCAAACCATTCACATATCTGGCTACTTGCTCAATCTCATCCTCTGAATGTTCAGATCTGATATTCAACTTGTAGAAATCCTTAGTATACTTTATCACACTAGATTCCTTTTGCTTCAAATTCTGCAACTTCCAAAACAAACTGATCTGATAGTCTGCAGGCATAAACTTTGTCTTCAACTTATTCACCATCCGATCCCATGATTTTATCTTTTATTTTCCTCTTCTTCACCTATCTGTCTACAAATTTTCCCACCAAAGGGATGCATGTCCTTTCAACTTTGTACAAGCAAATTTTACTTTCTTATCTTCAATGGTACCTTCAAAATCAAAATACTTTTCCATCTCTGTTATCCAATCAAGCAATTCTTCTGAATCTAACTTACCATTATAATCTAGTGGATTGAAATGTGGCTTATTATTAGCTCTAGTTAGGGCTTTTATGAACGTCTCTTCTCCTTGATCCAGGTTAGGTTGATCTTCTCTTCCTCTTTCTTCCTATACTTCTACCTCTTCATCACTCACATCATCAATTGTTCGACCTCTCCTTTGGGCCATTTCAAATGCATCTAATTTGGCAACAATTCCTCTCAACATCTCCATTAACGTTGGGTATGCATTTACACATGCTCTGTTTCCTCTAACATTTCTTCTTCCCACCATATTTACACAAGTCCTCTGTAGCTGTAGGTTGGATCCTTAGTCTGCTACCCCACAACAAATCTTCAATAGGACTCCGCGAATTTTGGAAATCTCTCACAGATCGAATCTCGCTCTGATACCAATCTGGTGCAACCACAGTAGGAGGGTCCTCAAAGAGAAAAATTCGGACCATGCAACAAGAGTATCACAACATAAGAGACATGGGATATGGGGGAAAATGCAGATTCAAATATTCTCATTAACAAAAATTTCAATTACAATCGACTGACAACATCCGGGCTTACAGATTCGGCTCACAGGCCTGATTCAACATGTTTAGAAATACAACATTCCTATATGCTCCTTAATGCTAGTGAAAATATTACATCTCAAATCTAATATCTTTTTCACTTAATCAACTCTCTCCTCCTAATGATCTATTACAAGCTTTATATCCTATTCACAAATTTGGAATCTTCTGCGTCGATAAAAGATTATTACAATCTCCAATGAAGGAAAATGTAATGTGTGCAAGAATAAGTCAGCCTCAAATTTGAATTACTCCTTGGTGAATGCATAGGATGAAGTGTGGACCTATAATTAAGGTTAGGGACACTCCATGGAACAATTAAAATTACACTGTCAAGATCTGCAAGTTACGGGAAAGAACCATAAGATCGAACTAGTTGTTGGGCTTGAAAATTATTCTGGTGTCGGTTTAAGAAACTTCCATTAAATATGTAAGTGATAACTTTCTGGAAAAAGATCCAATCGCACTCAAATATTGGAATAAGGAAAATGAACATGTCCACGATGTAAACATAGATCCATAGGGTCTGGTGAGCAAATATGATGAAACACTAAATCTGCCAACTTGAACTTAACAAGAACAAAATTGAAAGAAAATATTTTTGGTTGATGCAAGATTTCCAAGAAATAAGGATGCTCCCGCATCAAGTAATTATGTCCTACGACATGATTTTCTTGGGAAATTGAGTTGACTATTTGAAGGTGTATAAACATTTCTCATGCTTGGAAATTAATATCCTAAAAAGAATGATTAAGCCAAATATGCAATAAGTGCTTGAAAATATTTGAGCCCCGCCTTGGGGACTAAAACATACTTGCGATGTGACACCTCAACACCTGGCCGTGAAGACTACCACTGAGGACTGCCACCAGTTTAGCTACTTAATTACCTCTTCTTAACTTCTCATGCAGCGAGTCGTACATGGCAGACACAATTGGGTGGGTAATTTGAGCAGGCTCTTGGTGGGATTTTTGAGTTAATCACTCGATTAGCATCATGATTATGGTGCACAAAAACCTCAAGTATTTCTATAAATAGGCCCCAAGACAACAAAAAAAATCACACTTAGCAATTGGGAAGAACTAGCATCATGAATACTCCAATCAGGTTCACCAGTAATAAGTCTCAAACATCTTTCTTAGGTGAAATCTGTAATAGGCACTTGAAGTAGATGACAAAAAAAAAACATTCATTAGCTATTATAACAATGAAGTGGGTGTTAGGCTGGGACTGTGTAGAGTATGAAGATAAGTATAGGGTCAATACCAATGTCTACTCTCAGTTTGTTGCATCTTTACTTGGTATGCAGGTCTGTAAGCAGATGATTATGTGCTTGATGTTGGAGATCTTCCCGAAGCAATACCTTGGCAGCCTTGGCAAGATTGTGGTGAATACGATATATGGCCTAGGCCTTCTGACGACGAGTGACCTCTGTAAGCATATTGAAGAAGATTCCATGGTGTCGTGGGTCCCATTTTTTAGCGGGTTCCACATTCTAATACATGAAGAGCATCGCTAGAGGGTCACTTGTACCTACCACTTCTTGCTGCATTGCTACAATGTGTTGCTTTTCTATGGCGTAGAGTGGTACACTAACTTTAGGGACTTGGTATATCTCCCACCACTTTCCATTGATACTGTAGACACCCCTGCTACTCTTCTTAAGACCCAACATATTGTATATGTTTTAAGAATCAATTTTTTTTTGTATATACACCTTAAAAGGGATTTCAACGTATATGTATATATGAAAAAACTGCATAATATATAGATATACTTTAAAAGTATGGCCTCATAGCCATTTTGGAAGTGTATTATCCAAGTATATAATTCCGTATATAATGAATATACAACTTTTATAAAATTGCTTGTCTCTTTTGCTTCTTGCAATTTCGCAATATGGGTTCCCTTTTCTTCATTTCTTTGAGTACCTTTTCAATTTTGCACATGGGTTCATTTTCAATATTTTCAATTTTTCGCATATGGGTTCATTTCTCTACTTCATGAGTTGCTTGGAAAGACTGGCCAAACAAAAGAACACGAAGGAAAATTTATAATAATTACATATTTACACAAGCAGAACAATTAATAATTGTAATTGAACAATTTGAGGTGGATTTCATTAATCGAAATCCCCAATGGCTCTTTCTCCATATTTTTTAATTTGAATGCATTGTGTTGCTTGCATTGAATTATTCTAAAAGGGCCTTCCCATAAATTCCTGTGTTGGCTAGGCTTTGTGGCCCTCTCATTGAACTTCAACACTAAGTCTTTGCATTTGAGGCCTTGGTATGAGGTTTTCTTGTCAAACCATCTTTTAACCACTTGTTGGTGGTTAGACATGGCTGTCAGGGCCTTTTATCTTTTTTCTTGTACTTCTAGTAACTTAGCCAACCGAACCTCCATGGCTTCGTTTTCTTCAACCTCTAGAGATTTAAGCAACTGTAGTGTAGGAATCTCCATGGAGATGGGAAATAGTGCTTCCTTCCCATACACTAACGCGTACGAAAAAGGCTTGAGAACTTGTTTAGGGGTTATGCAGTCTGCCCATAGTGCTGCCTGAAGGGTCTTGTGCCACTCCTGATTTTCTGACCTGATTCTTTTAATGAGTCGGCCTAAATTTTTTATTAGTCGACTTGGCCAGGCCATTCCCTTGCAGGTAGTAATTTGATGATGTTTTTAAGAATATGCCATGCACAAGTGCGAATTGAAAAACCTTAGAACCTAGGAAATCCTTAGCGTTGTCAGAGATGATGGTATTTGGTGGGCCAAATCTCATTACCAGTTCCTTGAGGAGGTTCACAATCTCTACCTCTGATGCATTCTTCAGGGGCATGGCCTCGGTCCATTTGGTAAAATAGTTCGTAGCTATAAGGATCCATTTATGTCTGACACTAGAGGTAGGATTAATCATCTTGACAAAATCAAGGCCCCATTGGGTAAAAGGTTCCTTGGTCACTATTGGGTTGAGAGGCATTGCAAAGTTTTTCCTCCTTGGCGCAAAGAATTGGCATTCTTTGTAGGCCTTAACCAAAGAGTGTGTCATTGAATAGCATAGGCCAGAAATATTGAACACACATAATTTTGATAGTGGTGGTTTTTACAGAGAAATGTACGCTCGTGGGACTACTATGGAAAGTGTCAAGAATTTTCCTCCCCTACTCTATGTTAACACACTGCAGTAGAACACCATTGAATTTCATTTTGAAGAGGACCCCTTCAATAAGAGAATATTCATTGTTTTGTAATCTATAGAATATTCTCTTTTGAGAAGGAAGGCCCAACGGATAATTTTCTATATGCATGAATTTTACTCTGTCTACTAGCCAACAACCTTCAGACTCAGGTTCATTTGTTAGAACAAGTTCGCGTTGCTCTTCTTCAGTTTCCATTTCTTCATCATGTGCCAAATAATCACACAGTCCTCTTCCTCGGATAGTCTTTGTGGGCTTGACCTCTATCATATTCAAGGATCTTAGTGATCTAATTGGTCCTCTTTTTGGTGATTTCTCCTTCCATGATATACTCACACACACTGGAATGCACGAAATATACAATCACCTTATTGCAAGATATGAGGTGTTGGAACTTCATGAGTCCCTTAACAATGGAAAATGCTTTCCTTTCGATGAAGTTGTAGTTTGTCTCATAATCCTTTAAGGTCTGAGAGTGAAATCCTATCAGATGTTCTCCCTTTCCTTCATCATCTTTTTGAGTTAGCATAGTATCAATGTTGGATTTTCTACTGAATACATACATTATAAAGTCCTTTGATAGGTCTGGATTAACCAACATAGGAGCTAAAGAGATAGCATACTTAACCTTTTCAAAGGCCTCTCTGTCTACCTTTTTCCATTTGAACAACTGATCCCTTTTTAGCGTCAGGGTGATAGGTCTAATTATTCTTGCAAAATCAAAAATGAATTTGCTCACAAAATTTACCTTTCCAAGAAAGGACTAAACTCCCTTCTTATTGAATGGTAGGGGAATCTCTTTAGTTTCCTTCACCCACTCCAGATCGATTGCAATTCCATCTTTGGACACTACATGTCCCAATAATTTTCCTTGTGGCACTCCGAAAACACATTTTTTTTGGGTTCAGGGATATCCCAAACTCTTGGCATTTTTTAAAAACCATTTCAAGGTGATCAAAATGATCATCCTCATGCTTGGAGAATAATGCAAGATCATCCAGATAGATCAAGATGATTTTATTGATCAATTCCTTGAAAGCAATATCCATTTCCTGCTGAAAGGTGGCTCCCACAGTTGAGAGTCCAAAAGGAATTTTTGCATATGCAAACATTCCCCACTTGGTAGTGAACGTTGTTTTGTGTCGGTCCTTTTCTTTGACCCAGATCTAGTTATAACTAACGAAACTGTCTAGCAGAGAAAACATTTCTAATCCTACTATTGTTTGTAAGATAGACTCCATGGAAGGCAAGGGGTAGTGGTCCTTCAGGGATGCTCTGTTTAGATCCTAGAAATCAACACATAGGCGAATGTCTCTATTCTTCTTTTGGACTAGAACCGGGTTAGATACCCATGTTCTTTGCTTGATTGAGAAGACAATTTGGGACTAAATTATCTTTGTAAGTTCTTGTGCCATCAAGGCTTCAATATTTAGATTTATTGGCCTCTGCTTCTAGCGGATAGGTTTTTCTCCTTCCATTAGCTCTATAGTATGCTGGATGATTTCGGGATCATATCCCTTGAGGTCATCATATGAACATGCCACTACTCCATATTCCTCATAGAAATGGATGAGTCTTTCTTTATCATGGTGCGAGACATCTTTTCTGACCTTGAGCCTCCTTTCATCTTCGACCTGAAGATCTGCATAGTCACTTTTATCCGCTACAAAATTCCTCTTCTCATTTCTTGCATCATCATAATCAAATAGGTTTTCATTAGTGATCAATCCTTTTGGAAGCTTGTTGGACCTTAATTGAATAATTTTCCCTTCATAGGCTTCAGTAATAGTTGGTTGGAGTTGCTTAGTGAAATCTCCCGACTGTTGGATGAATGAGGTGACGTGTTCATCACTTTCAAACACTTGCCAACTTTGATCATTATCTAGGATTGCTGGTTGGATGATCTCTCGTACAGAGTGTTTGTTATGAATTAGGTCAAAAGTAGGATCAAATTGAGATCTAATTGCTTCCATGCGGTTTTCATCTGTATTTTGCTCTCTGGGCACTATCTAGATATTGAAGGCTTCAAAGATTTCAATTAGGTCCCAGACTCTATGTCTATAGGATTTCATGCAGACATTCTTGGCTGTGAAAAGCCCCTAGATTTGATTGGCCACTAGTTTAGAGTCTCTGAACACTATTATTTGCTTAATGCCCATCCGCTCTTCAAGGCTTAGACCTTGCACTAGGCCTTCATGTTCAACTTCACTATTCGAACAAGTGAACTAGAAGCGGAAGGGCTAGAGTGTCTTTTCATCGAATGGAGATGTCAAACATATCCCAGATCCTATGCCAACTTTGCATCTTGCTCCATCAAAGTATAGCATCCATAGCTCTGAGGCTTGACCACTCTCAGGTTCCTTCATGACCTTCAAAAGCACTTGATCTTCATTATAGATGACATAGGTGCCTAACTCGGTAGCATGATAGTTTTCAAAAGGATCAGTGTCTATAAATTCACTCAAGAGGACCTCTTCTTGATTGGTCCAGTCTCCGGTCACCTTTTCATCCTTTAGCAGCTTGGTACAATACATTTTCTCTTTGGTGAAAGAGGTATGAGCATCTTCAAAGTTAATCATGGCTTCATTGGCCACATGTTCAAAGTGCAAAGGTTCAAATATTATTTTAATTTTAGCTCCATGCTTGGTCCTGAGGATCAAGTGTGATGAATCCAAAGAAAGATATCCACCTATCTTTGAAGTGAATTCCCGAGATAAGCACATATCGAACATGGGGGGAACGTTAATGATGATGGTATCTTGTGGGACTGTGATACTAGGGCAAGAGAATAGAGTCAAAGGGAGGTTCTTAATGACACCTATGGTTTCAACCTTGTTCCCATCAAGTTGCATAAATCCCCTCTTTAAGGGCTCATAGCTAAGTCCTAAGGCTTCAACTATCTGTTTGGGCATGACTGTGGTACTAACACTAGAGTCAATTAGAGAATTGTGCAATAATTTCTTCCCCACAATAAGAGTTAGGGAAAAAGAACTTTGGTAGGAGGTGATGGATCAACAACCTTTTCATTGAGTGATTGCTACGTTGGCTCAATGATTGCATCTTCAAGTAGGGCCTTCTGCAACAATAATTTATGCTCTGGAATAGCTAAGATATCCCAAAGGGACACATTAGTGGAGGATTTTTTCAATTGTTCCACCACATTAAATGGTGGCAGATTTGAAGGCTTTTGTTTCTTAGCCCTGGTTATAACAATTTCCCTTCGTGGCTGAAATTGTTGTGCAACTGTGGATGTACTAGGAGTCTGGTCGGAGGCACTTTTGGGTTGCGGGATGACTGGTTCACCTGTGAATATCCTCTTTGAGTGAGTGTTATAATTAGACTACACTTGTGGGGATTTTGATGTGGATGCATCATTTGTAAACACCACCTCTTCTTCTTCCATCCATGAGAAGAGTGTGTGATTGGGAGCTATATCCATTTCTTTCTCTAAGGATATCCCCTGCACTTGTGCAGTGAGTACCACATTTTCCATCTATGGAGAGGCATATACATAACCTCCAGGGTCTGAAGCTACGCCTTGACTGTGTTGTTCCACCACCTTTTGTTGTAGGTTGTTGCATGGGTAGTTTCAGGGCATATGCGCATCACCACAGGGGAAGCACTAGGGATTGATGTCATTGGCGAGATTATTTTGCCCTGCCGTCAGCTCTCTACTCAAGCTTGGGTGAGCACTATGTAGCGGAGTAGGTACTGGCACTATTTGATTAGTTGTTTGAGCCTGTGGATTTGTGCACGAGCCTCCTTGGAACTATTTTTGTTAGTAAGAAGATCGCTTTCCTTGACAATTTTGGTAGGTTGGTTTTGGAGGAATGAACTAGTTCCACTTGATGGTGTTATTTCATTTGAGATGTTCTACAATAAGTCCTTGACATTGCTCATCTCATCTTTTGAAGAGCCCTATGTGGAAGCAACATTTTGTGGCACGCCCGAATATGTGTACATGGATTGGGGGGGAGTGAGCGCATTGGTAGATGCTATTTCTTGGGAAAAAACTAACATGTCTAGAAATATAGGCATAATGGGCCAAGGTGGCAACTTCCTGGCATCTATCAGATTGTTCTCCGCCTTGACAACGACATTGTATGCATCTTATAGAGTGGTCCCACCAAGAGACTGTATCATTATCGAGATGTCGACATTGATGGATTTTAGGTAGAACATGAATGCCAACTCAGCCGACAAGCGAATAGCAGCTTGAATTCTATACCAAGTTATGTGAAACCGGGTGTTGAAGTCAATTATGGATTCATACGAGGCTCGATTTATGGTCTCCAACTAATGATATAGCGAAGACCGATCTCCCTCATTCAAAAAATTTTGTAAAAAGGATCTCTAAGCTGATCCCAGGTACCGATAGTGTTAGCTTGCAAAGTGTGGTACCAATATAGCGCCTTACCCCTGAAAGAGGCTGTGAGCAACCTTAGCGCTATATTTTGGTCGATGACTCCATACACCAAACACACGTCTGCCATTTCTTGTAGGTGTTCAGATGGTGTTTTCGAGCCATCCCTGGTGAATTTTGGTACAAATTTTAAAGCAGAGGCCGGGATAGGGGCCCAAATGGTAGGCGCTACTGGTGCTACAAGGGGGCTTCCAACATCCCATGCCACATAATTTCTGTTGGCAATTGGAAACATGGCTGGGATCAAAATGTTCACTGGATGGGTTCCAATTTGTACTGTTCCTAGTGGTGGCACTAACAAGCCAACATTATTCACTATTTGGGATCTAGTAACAGGCCGATGACTCATACACCCACTTTAGATTTAGGTACGTTAATGCAGTCCCATTGGGCATGCCAGAAAAATAAAATGTTGATGCCAAAATTTGACAAGTAGCAGCCTTATGGGAAACTTAGTTAATGGGGGGACCAATTACACTAAACTGAGTGACCTCCGGGTTTTTTAAAGAAGCCAACTTCTTTTGTAATTGGGATTTTGAATGGGAAAAGGAAGGAGATATATAAAATAAAGATCTAACTAAGGTGATGCACCAAAAAGTATGTGTGGGCATGGTAAATCTATCTTTTGGATGGGATTTAAGAGCCCATTCAGTAATTTGCATGTCCCAGAATAACAAAAATCAAATATGAAAACTTGAATAATTTATCCAATAACATAAAATAACTCCGATACACATTTACTGAAAAGAAGAGTAAAAAACATAGTCTAAATCAGCAAAATTATATTGAAATCATAGAAGTTTTGCAAATAAACTACTTAGTACATTAATGACATAGTATAATGTTTTATCAAATAGCTAAGAAACAAAAATGCCAAACAATGGCACAGTTTGTGAGTCTTATAAAATAATCTAAAAATAATACAAAAATCCTAGTGTCTTTCACCATTTTTTTGTATGTTCTAAACTCATTTTCAAAAGGAAGAAACAATATATCTAGAAAATAGTCCCACCACTTGAAAGTGAGTAACAAAAAAGATTCCTTCATCACAAGCAATGATTCGTAGAGCAATGTTTTGGTTCCCAAATCAATAGATGCAATGATTCCTAAAGAGTAGCCACTCTCTCATATTCAAACTCAATAGGTTAATATGGCCAATGAATGGCAGAGTGATTAAAATACCCCTTTCTCCCCTGCACTTCAGGCTCTGTTAAATCTAGGAGGGTGATCCCAACAGTATATTTATAGATATACTTGTGTGTTGAAGTACCAAATACAATGTGAACATATGTTTCACCTTTAGATGCTTAATAGACACAATACTATAAAGGCTTGGCTGACCTATACAGTAATGCCTAATTTAAACATGAGAGATGTAACTCATTAACTCCTCACACAAACAAACTAGGATTGATATTTGATTTAAAAGATGATCATCTACTATATTAACTAACACATGTAACATGCATAACACACTTAGATTAGTACCTCATCCTCGAAACAGAGTTAAACACATACATAATGTGATAACAATTTTCACACTTGACAGTATATGAAGCTTTGAAATGTTGCATTACAACATTTCAGCATTATGTCTTAACCTTTACTTCTTACTAGCATCCTAGCACTCAGTTCAATACAAACTTACAGCCTTATTGAAGCACCTACATTAATTCTTTGAATTAATAAACAAGAATAGAGCCACACATCTATCTAAAAATGATAGAGACAAATAAGACAACCTTGATTGTTTCATTAATAATCTATAGAACCAGTATATAGGAGAGTAAAATAGTCTCAAACTTGAAACTTTCAACATTATTTTTCCAGTATTGTACTCAAAATTACATAAATATTGATAGACTCGAATCCTAAAACTTAACTCTAAAATAATTTGTATTCACACTACAATGTTATCTATGTTAACTTACAAAACAACCTCTCTGAAAATGAGGCAGAAAGATAACATTTAAGGAAACAAAAAAACCCTAAATGTTCATCTGAAGAAGACACCTGGAACATTCAACACCATAGATTTGTAAGTGCCTTTGCTTGCTGAAGAAGTTTCAATCTGCTCTCTATTTTCTTGCTCCTCACTCCATTGCCCTGCAACAGAAAAATATTCCTCTTCGTGAAAACTCATCATTCTCTCCATTCAGCCTTTTACCCACATTGAAAATGCCTTTACTTGCAAAAGATTTTACCCCCTTTGCTCATTTCACCCAGCTGCATGAAAATGGTGTTCTCCGTAAAAACTCATCTCCAACAAATATTTTGCATAGTGAATAAAATATTCACTTTATAAAATTATTTACCCGTGCCCTCATGAATTTCATTTTATGTTTAAAATATTCACCGCTTTGTGAAATAGCTAAAATCATTACATTGTCGGGCAAATAAAATTTATTTAAATTCCACTTTTCACTTTTACTTTGCACATTTAAAATTTATATTTTAAAAGGAAACCCTTTTAAAACATTACACTTGGTAAATAATTTAAAAAGCTTAGAATTTTTTTAAAAATCATTCACCTGGGCCCACCACGCTCTATACTCAAGCACTTTTCATCGCACATCTCCATTTATATTTGGGAAAGCTAAAATCAATTAGCGATGCCTGATAAAGCTTTGCAACTTAGTCTCATCGCTGCTTGTGGATATACTTGGGAAAAACTAATTTCTATTAGCGATGAACAATGAGAAGAAGAAAATCTCGCCCATTGCTGATCCAAAGTGGAAAATGTGATATTTATTGGCGATGCATGATTAGGAGAACTCCACATTCACTTCAACTATTGCACCATGAATCCTAGCAGCCATAGCTAGAGAAAATGTGTAGGTTGTTTTTCTTGATGTAGGGGCATTTTTGTAGCTACTGGCAACAAAAAATAATTTGAAACATGCTTAAAAGCCCCGCCCAGGCATTTTGGAGGTCTTCTGGGCTGGACTGATGGCACTTTCAAAAATTTTGTAAGTTTTTGAGTGCTCACATTGAAGCCCTAGTTTTTTATGTCACATCTAATACAGGGTTTTTATGTGAGGGTTAGGGTTTTTTTTATTTTAAGTGCATGACATTCTATTTTTGCTATTTTTCTGTATAGTGTCTATTGTTGGTCACATAAGGGGAGGGAATTTTCATATTTACATCATCATGTGACTAACACCATGCGACCAATTTTTCTCTTGTAGGTCTGAATCGTCCATTTCTATAGGGTTAGGGAAATGATT
Source organism: Sequoia sempervirens (assembly GCA_007258455.2). Classification (NCBI taxonomy): domain Eukaryota; kingdom Viridiplantae; phylum Streptophyta; class Pinopsida; order Cupressales; family Cupressaceae; genus Sequoia; species Sequoia sempervirens. The sequence continues at coordinate 71,917,371 of VDFB02353493.1, read as the reverse complement.
TTTTGATCATTACGTCCTTTGTTCCGCATGATCCCAAAGTTATGAGCCTACTGTTCTTGTATCACCCTAGAGAAGTCCCCTCTTTTAGAACAACTTATGAGCACATGCCTAAAATTTTCACTTAAGTTCTGATGTCCCTTGTAACTATAGCGATGAGCAATGTTCTTAACCTTATGCGCTTATCGCTCATCGTGGATGGCCATAGAAAAGAAAATTTGTAATAGCGATGAGTGATGTATTGTCCCACTGTGTGATTGCGGATATGCTGTAAAAGGTAGTTCTCACATTAGTGGTGTGTGATGAACTGTATAAATAATGTAAGCCATTCATTACTAATTGCTTGCACAATATATGAGGAGAATCAGCAATGAACGAAGGCCTTATTTCCCATCGTGGATTTATCTCAGAACCTAAGTTCTAAATTAGTGATAAGCGATGGGTATTTTCTAAAAGGGTTTTTCTTTCGCTAATTTGATATGATCTTATGGGTGATGTCTTTGGCACCATTTGTCTTATGTAGGTGCATGCTTCCAAGATCTGGTGTTTCCACAATGTCTCTCATCACCAATGGTATCCTAGGCATGAAGTTCGAATTGGTGATGCACGATGAAGGGATAGATGTGACCGAAAGTCATGCCATAGAATCAAGGGTTAAAGGCCATCACATGGATGGTTTCATCATTGATAGAGCCAAGTGATGATAAAGTAAATCAGTGATAGGCAATAACCATTAATGGAAGAGGCAATGTGTCATGATCCTAGGGATTTCAAATAGATCAGAAAAAGGAAAGTGGCAAGAGAACTAGAGGACCGTTGATAAAGTTTTAAAGCAAGGTGATCCAACAAACAAAAATTCATCGTGTAAGTAACTTCATCGCTAATGAGAACCTCAGGATTAGGGAAAGAGCAGTGATGAAGCATACAAGGAAAGTTTCTCTCTAAATTGGCCTTGTGCACATTGCCGATATTACTGAAGAGCACAAATTCGGTTGGCGATACATGCTAATTGTCAGAACATATATGATTAAATCAGGGTTAAGGAATAACGAGTCAATGTTTGAGATGGCATCACTATTTTCAAGAAGCAAGTTGATAATGATCAAAAAACGATGCTCACGACCACCTTAGATGAAATTTTAATTTCTGTCAGATGAATGGTCTAGATTTAGAGCCAAACTGATAGGCTACCAGTTCGCTCATGCAAGGAGTTCTGCATCATTAATTCTGCATGCCCAAGATCTCTATTTAATGCAGAATGATCGATGATTATTCTCACTATCTTTTTAGTTTGTAGTGTATGTTAGGCAAGGTGTGAAGGGTTTTTGGTCTATTTGTGGTAGAATTTTCTTGTCCTGGTTGGGTTGGTATGAAATTGAGTTCTCTGGTCTACTTAGAAATTTTATTGCTTGAGCTAGTCATTATCACTGGGATTGGGGTGTTTTTCTTGTGGGTGTAGATCCAAAAGACCTTTTAATCATCATTCTGTTAGCTCTGACAAGATGGGAAAAACTGGTGAGGAAGCTCCACCTGTTAGGAGGTTTAGTCGGTTAAGTATGTCAAAATGTCATGAGGAGGTAACTGAATAGGAAACTATGGTTTCCCCTAAGATTGCGAAGGGGAAAAGGAGGGATAGAGGCCATAAAAACAAGACAATTATGCAAAGTACTTATAACTTGAGAAATAGGACCCTGCTAAGAGAAGCAACTGAACTCGGAGGCAAGGAACTGGCGTTTCCAATGAAGAAGGCCAGAAAGAAGAAGAAAAGTTACGAGACTAGCCAGGGAAAGCAGAGTTCTCTTATTATGCTTTTCGATAATCCTTCAGATGTTGAAGCTGAGAAGGACTTGGAGTATGGCCAATACATCCATTCCCTGGTGCCATATGATAGTTCTGATGATGATGTACTAGTAATACCTCCAATTAAGGCAAGGAGTAGGAGTGGTTGGGAATTTTTGGATGCTGACGACTTCGAATAGGATCTTTACTTAGTTTTAATTTTGGATAACACCATGGTCATTGCATAGGAGGTATTTGTTTTCATGTGTCCATGGTTTGTATTTTTCTTTCCCTTAATGATGTGGAGGTCTCCGTGATGATATGGTTGAAATATGTTTATTCCTAGTAAAAGGGTACTGTGACAACGACGACTAATATTCTACACATGTTTTTTGCCTCCCCTATTCTGAAATGATTACGTATCAAACCGCTTGGGGAGTCTTTCAATGAGTTAGTTGGAATTAGGTTTTTGAAATGAACTCAAATGAAATTGAAATTGTAATTCAGCCTGGTGCTTGTTGGTCCCCTGTTTATATAAAGGGGATTTCATGGCTGAAAGAAGAGAGTTGAGAATTTTGAGTCTAGACAAGGTCATAGTAGATACTAAGCTCTAAATAGAAAAATAGAATGTAAATAGATACCCTAGCATATATATGAGAAGCAAGTCTAAGATGAAGGTTATACTGTGTATGAATCTTAAATATGTTTTACAATGAAATACTAGAAATGAAGAAGAATTTTAATTTCAAAATATTGCTCTCCTATGTATTTTCTTTCCAAGTTATGAATGAAGATTGTTAATGACAACTTCATTTGTCTTTTGTCATTTGCACAGAATGTATGATTTTTTTTTATGCTTCAGTTTAATGAATTGATTAAATGCTGAAACGAGCTCATTGGTTTGTGAGAAAAGCATATAGGATTTAGCAAGAAAGTGATATTCTATAGACACAGTGAGTTAGAATGTTACAAAGTAACACTATAATGGTCTATTAATTTATGAGCTTCAATCAAAATTGTATTACCGATTGATTACCGGTTGTAATTCATTTTCTGCCTTAGATAAAGCAACAATTATCTTCTTCGTTTATCTTATGGTCAGTAGAGCCAATATTGAATTGGATCTAGGATTTAAGATGAAGAATGATTCACAATACTTTAAATTACAATGTCCCAACTCTAAGTATGAAGAAGCACTCCTTGAAAATAGGTAACACTTCTATCTAAGGTATGCCGAGCTTTTTATAAGGTGATTTTCATGGAATTGTGCATATGTGTGAAGAAATATTTTTGACCAAAAGTGAAATATTATGAGTATATATGGGATTACCCTCCCTGGGTCTCACAGAAACTGAAGAGAAGAAGTAAAGTAGTAATTACTCTACTTAAGTGTTGGCCAATCCTCAACATAGCTAATAATTGGGTTATGGCAAGATCATAGGTTAGGACTGAGATTAAGTTTGTTTCTAAGAAAATAACCAACACAATTAATTCTAAATGTCATTGCAACAAAAAGGATTTTGAGCCATAGAATGCAGTCACCCTCGAGCCAGGTGCATCCTCTACAAATGATGGCGGTGGTCCCAGTGTAGAAGCAAAAAAACCTCGTGCAAACATGTGTCACTCACCCATGATTTCAGTTAGGATACATGGCAATATGGTGGGGCTCGTTGCTTGTTCCTTCCTTCCCTTCTACGAAAGCCTCGTGGAGAAGTCTTCGTTGCTAGCGCTGACTATGGGGTCCACCAAAAATTGTACGTGGAAAGATGCTATGTGGCACGCAGGTGGAGGTTGATTGAGAAGTGAAGGGAAGCAAGATTCAAATGTTTGCATTGCTAACACGTGGAAGCATGGCAGGGTTTAAAAGTAGAGTGAAGGAGGAAATCGCTACGAGGAGCACATGACAAACACATGGTGACAACAGGCGAAGTTATTCAAAAAGGGGTCGGGGAATATTCAAATGTATGGGGCACGAGCGGAAGAAAAGAAAAATAGTATTAACCCGAAGGGAGCTAGAGGGTTTTAAAAATCCACACCTACAAGGTAGCAATGACAAGGTAGTGAGCTATTTTAAAAAATGCCTCAAAGAAATGGGGTCTCATGGTGATGTATATCACCATGAGACCCGATTTCTTTGAGGCATTTTTTCAAACAACTCACTACCTTGTCAATGCATCCACATTGACCATGAGGACATATTTCATATGGATTGCAACTGTTGTTCCACTTAAATTTTTATTCACAAAGTAGCAAGTGTGGATGGTTAGAATGAAGTAGTATATCTTAAGAATTACTATCTATTTGTAGTTTTTCTTAAAAAAAATTCATGGTTATGATTTTACACTATTAGTTGAAATTGGATTTGCATACATCCATCGATTATCAAAGAGAAGTAACCATGCGACTAGAAACTTGGATGCATATTGTCAAGAAGCTCCATAAGTTTGAAAATTCTCAAATTGTTGAAACCCTAAAGTACAGGAACCTAAGTGTGAACAAGCTTAGGATTAGGCCAGAATGGAAAGTTGTATTCAAAAGGGGAGTTAAAGAGTTCAACAAAAGGAACCTGATTGCTATATAAGCTCAGTTAAGTGATAATCATATTATTTCTGCTAGTCAAATTGATGTAACTTTTGTCAATTCATTTGATTTATTATATGACCAATTAGACTTGTCATGGATTGATTATAAGGTCAAACATATGCCATCTTGAGTCTATAAGTAGATGCCTATATTTAATGGATATAATATATGTGAAGGAGATGCACATATCCAAAGTTTCTATAATTTCATGGTGAAACATTCATTTGAAGATCAAGATATGTGGATGAGATTTTTTGCCAGATTTCTTCAAGCTAAAGCTAGGGATTGGTACTTAAGTTTTCCTGAGAAATCTTTTCCATGCTAGGATAAATTGATGGATGCTTTTAGGAAAGAATTTGCAAAAGAACCTTCTCACCTTGTCATAGGGTTAAAGCAGCTCAAGAAACAAGATGATGAGTCAAGTATTGCTCTCAGTCATAGATTTGTTGTTTCTCTTTCACTAATCCCTGAAAATGTTAGACCTAGTACATCAAATTGCATTCATTTGTATTTTGAAGCTTTTGAGGAGGGATCTAGTGCATTGTTAAAGAATTTTAAAATCTTGAATATGAAAATGGCTTACACATGTTTAGATAATATGGAAAGATTGAGGAATGACTATGTGCAAAGTATGTTGTCTTCAATTGTGGATGGAAATGTTGATAATGACTATATGAGTACAATAAATGCAAATGATCAAATGCCTTAAGTTTTAAATACAAACAAGTGCATCCTTGAGAAGGAAGAGGATAAAAGCATTACCATGTCAACTACTAATGCTCATAATAGTGAAAATGTTTCTTTTTATTATCAAGAAGGTATGAACCCTAAATCTGCATGTTCTTCAAACAATGACCACCATTGGCTTGGTTAGTCAGCTCAAAACAAGCAAACCCAAGATTCCTATGAAATAATAAATCATGCTTTAAAATGTAAACAAATTACAAGACAAACCAATGCATATAAAACATGAAATAAATCCTATCTCATAGTGGATTGGTGCTTCTGTGGAAAGAATCCCTTTCCCAATCCTTGCTAAGCTCCATGATATGTTGATATGAAACTACTTTGAAGATTATATGAGGTGGACAAAATCAGTTCTCAATTGAAGAGAGTGACTTTGCATGAGATTGTGGAGGATTTTTTGAAGAATGAAGCTTTCATTTATAGATTTTCAAATTGGAAGAGAGCTCAAAATAGAGCAATGTGGGATAATGATTTGACCAATGAGATGAAGCCACTTGTCAACTTGTGATAGGTTGAGGAATGAGCACATTTTGGTCAATGTGCCAAAGAGGGAGAGATTCAAATTTGAATTTGAGAGTTAAATGCTGAGTTTGACCTTGTGCAAGAGACATGTAAGAGACATGTAAGGCCTCATAAATGCTTTGTTGGATGTACATGTCAAATTGGGGGGAGATTCAAACTTGGAGAATATTCTCCCTTTATGCCAAGTTGAAAGTAAATAAAGATTTTGATATATCAATTAAATGCAATTTCATGTGCAAGAGGCAAAATCTAGAGAATACAAATGATTAGGATTACATTTAATCATGGATTAGATTAATTAAGATGACGTTGGATGTTTTTGACCCATTTGACTTAGATTTAGGGATTTAAATCAAATCAAAGGGAGATGAAAGGTGATAAGTATTTAGTTAAATAAATATTTGATCTATTTAGCTAAGGGGGATAGTGATAGGATCAAATTAAATAAAGTTAATTTATTTAATTTTAGATGGATGATCCTTAGAGATTAAATCAATTAAACTTGGCTTATTTAATTGATGGGTGAATATGAAATAATAAATGCATGATGTCAATTTCACGTGTCTACATTTTGCCCCTCTTTGAAGCAATGTACTTTCTACATTGGTTCAAAGAATAAACTTTCCGCTAACAAAATTCAAAAAATTTATAATTTTTTGGATGCCCCAACAGAAAGAAGTACACTGGTACATTTCCTCCTTGAGAGATTGAGTGCAAAGATTCAATTTGAAGGTCGATCTCGCGATAAAGAGGTTCAAAATGGATGGTTATGATGATGATGCAAATGCTTAGACTAATAGATCTATATTATGATGATGAAAATGCATGTGAGATGATGTACAAAATGTTGATGGTTTGTGGATGCAGGATGGATGCAGGATGGATGCAAGATGTATGCATTGGTGATGTTATGTTAACGCGAAGAGAAGAAAGAAGAAATGAGATGATGGAAAGAGGATCCAACAAGTCCATGATCTGACGAGACTTTATTAGAGATGATGATAGATGATAGATGATGATTATCTTATCAAGGATTGGGATTTTAAAAGGGCTACTTACCTTATGTTTGATTACACATGTAGATATGATGCATCAAGGTATAAAGAACCAGGATGGCGTTGTACCTAGTGCGATGGACTTTGACTCGAAAAGTTGATAGGAGTATTCTTGTTCACACTTGACATACGAAAACCTTGCTAGGACGTACCTAACAAAGCAAGTATTCACCAAGTTATCTTACAAGAATGTCCAATCAAGCACAACAAACAAAAGATAATGATCGTTTCCCCATTCCTATCTCTCTAAATCCTTCGTTCAGATATCATCGAGAGGTCCTTGGAATGAGCGCAATAAGATAAATCAAAAGAAAAGATCAAGTACGCAAACAAGCCAATGTTCTTCATACCTTCAGCCAAAGGGATGTGTTTTGATAGGATAAGAATCCAAGGTGATATCCAAAATGATGCCCATTGTCGGAACGATATATCCTAGGGCATCCATTGTATAGGATGGTGATGGTTTTGATAAGTTGATTGATAAAGTTGATATAAGGTTGACTGACATGTTTGAAAATGATCAAGAGTTTGATTTTGTTTTAAATGTTTGTTGTTTGCTTTTGATTTTATGATTGATGCTTTCTTTTGTTGATTGTTGTGATTGTTTTGTTTGTTTTCCAAAGGATGAAGGTGATGATTAGTTTATTATGGATGATTGATTATCGGGTGAAAGCGAGATGGGGATGGATGAATTTTTTTCAAAATATTTAGATGTTTTTGACGTTTTTGGAATGTTTTGAGGCTATTTTTTGGTATTTTCAAGATTTTTCAAATGTTTTGATTTTTGATTTTTAAATGTTTTGGGGTTTTTATGAGATTTTATGAATGTTTTTGGATTTTAATGTGATTTTGGATGTTTTTGGATTTTGATGTCTTGGGGGTTGATCAGAGATCAACCTTGCCTATGTTTAACTTAGAGACAACGTAGTTCGGATAACATGTTTTCTATTTTTATGAGTGTTTTTGGATTTTGATGTGTTTTGGATGTTTTTAGACTTTTTGCACAATTTTGACAACTTGGATATGGATGTGTGTGATGATATCAATGCTTTGTTTTGGAATTTTTTTGAAAACCAAGCTAAGTTTGACTGATTGAATTGATGGATTAATGATGATGATGATAACATTGTTGAAGATACACAACAATGCAAGGATTGATTGATCAGGATTGATGACGATAACATTGTTGAGGATGCACAACAATGCAAGGATTGATTGATTAGGATTGATGATGATAACATTGTTGAGGATGCACAACAATGTAAGGATAGTGTTAAGCAACACAATGATTGAGATGTCGATCAGATTGATGATGATAACATTGTTGAGGATACACAACAATGCAAGGATAGTGTTAAGCAACACAAGGATTGGGATGGATATCCTAAGATGATGATGGATTGATTGGATTTGATTGATCATGACTGATGAAGCTTGATTTGGAAAAAAAGTTGTTCGAATGATTTGATGTGGCATTGACGTGCAAATTAATGTGACTGATATCGATTGTTTTGATTGATGTTCGATGTTCAATGAAGCTTGATAAGGAGCACCTTCTTGTCAAAACATGCCATGGGCTAGTGATTTGGATTTTGGCTCACAAATGTTTTGACCAATTTTATTTTACATTTTCCAATGTTCAGATCACCACATAAGTTGGAAGATATAGGCCAAGATTTATTCCAGAAGCAAGATGTAAATATCTATCCCCAGTGTCTAGCAATGTATGGGATGCCATGGATGGATGCTTGGATAGGTGTGTGGATGGATGGATATGGTAAATACACAAAGGATGCCAAGGATTATCTTGCGATAAGATAAGGTGTTTGGATCAAGAAAGCTCATTTGGATAGTGCTTCATGGCTCAGGTAATGCAGGGTAGGATAGGATCAATGAAAATGATCCATGTCAAGATGTTTACCATAGGCAAGCATAAAGTGTGTACCAAAATTTTTCAAGATCAATATAATTTGGACTATGGATGTAGACATATAAAGATAGGTTGGATAAATGGTCCATGAATGGATTTATTATCAATGAGATGGATGGAATGTTGGATTTACTATGGATGGGATGAGATACTTCCTCCTAAACTGGTGTACGCAGATGCTTGATTCTACACATGACGCCTGTTTGCCAGGTTTTCATCATGGTCCCTGCCCAAAGCGCCACCATAGTGGTTTTCACTAGAGGATGATTTTTATGTTTACTGTTTTCAATCCTTTTTCTGATTTTTTTGGATTTTCATATTTTTTGATTTTTTTGATTTTATTTTTTAAAGATTCATGCTGACCCACCTAGTGGTGTTGATGTAGACGCTTATGCCATAATGTACCATCAGTATCTTGCCTGAAGAAGTTGCTTTGCTAAGATACATGCACTTGAATGTAGCTTTTGGGATTCCTGATCTGCTTTGTTGATACCAGAGTTGACTTTGTCTTTGTGCGTACATCGCGATAGAGTGCCTTCTAAATCCTTATGATGAAGGGTCGTTGTCAATACATGGTCAATGTAAGAACTGGATATCATGCATGGAGGCTTGGATGGAGTGTGTTTAGGGATAAAAGATGGATTGGTTGACAGCTTGGAATCTTTGACTCTCCAAACTTGGGAAGATAAGCAATGATGGGTGGATACGAAAGTGTGCATGGAATTAGGACCAACTTGCTTGATACACTTTGTACGTCACTTGAAAAGCCTACTTTTGCTTTTGTGGACATCTTTGATGGATAATTTTCGCTTTTTTATTTTTCCCCATAGTTTCTTTGACTAATGAAGTTTGATAGGGATAATCTTTCTTTGTATGTTTTGGTATCCATTTGTATTTGATTTGTCCATTATGCTTTCCAACTTCTTTTTCTTTGATAACATTCTTCGTACTTTGATTCAAATCCTTCTTTCAAAGTTGGTCCCAATTCATGGATGGGGTGATGGGTGGATGAAGATTCATGACGTGGCTGGTTGTAGTATTGACATCGGTTTCATCATAAGGATTCTTTGTGCTCCCTATGTTGATGCTTGCACTAGATAAAGTTGCCCCCAGTATAGTGCTAGTGGCACCTTCGTTTATTGATTCTGCTTGTTTTGAGAACTCTTGTTTAGGATGTATTCTCTGATAAATGACCATGCAGATGATGTTATTTCAATTAGATGCTCTGCCGACTTTGGAATATCCTGTTCTGTCTGACTTGTTTCCTTGAGTGGATAATGCTGGATATCTTCATATCTAATGTCCCCAGTCTGAATTTGGGATGTATCCGATCCTGATGTTGACAACTCAGTTTGATTGTAGGAATTGATAACCTGCTCTTTTTGTGTAATAATTTTAGGAGTAAAGGAGTCATGTTCTGAATGAAGATCATCTACGTGTCCATCCACATAAAGCATCTCATGGGTAGATGGAGGAGTATGTGTTACATGGATATGATCATCTTGCATAGATAAGAGAGTTTCCATTAGATCATTGTAGTATCTTGGAGTTACAAATTCTTGGTCTGGATTAATTTTGGGATTGCTTTTGACACATTTTGGATCAAGTTCTTGACATGGGTCAATTTCAAAGGATGGATTGCTTACAAAGGGTTCTTGGACATCATCAGTAGTCATGGTAAGTGGTTCGATATCCTCTTGATCTTTGAGTGGACTTAGATCAAGTGTCAAGTTGAGGATTCTTTCGGCATTTGTAACCATGAGGTCAAAGGGTGTCAAGATGTCTTGGAAAGGACCATTGCTAGACTTTGGTGAAATATTTTGATCATGCTTTGGAATAAAATTTTGAGATATGTCTTCTAACTCATAAGGTGATGTAGGGACATTTTCAATATGATCATTGGTCGATGGATCATGCATTATGTCAATAGAATCAAATAATTCTAACACTCCTTGAAATAGATCACTAAAAAGTGGCTCTTGATGTATGGTGAGTTGATCATCAAATGAGGTGGAAATGTCTTCAATGTGCTCCTTAATTGAGAGATCTTGAACATTGTTTTCAACAATTGTGGCAAAGAGATTGTGAATGTCTTCAACCATAGGGTCAAGTGATGTTGACATTTCTTGAATTGGATCATTGTTGGGTATTATTGTTGGTGGATTTTGATCATGATTGAAAAGTGACTCTTGACCTATGTTGATTTGATCTTCAGACGAGATAGAAACATCTTCAATGTGCTCTTTGATGGATAGATCTTGATCATTTCTTTCATCAATTGTGGTGGGGAGATTGTCAATGCTATCACCAGTGGTTGAATGTTCATCGTTATCCCCAATAGTTATCATTTTTCGTGTTTGTGCTTGTGTTTTTTGGGTGGCTTGAGAGGCTTGGGCAGCTTGAGAGGCTTGTGGCACTTGTTGAGCTTGTGTTTCTTGTTGTGTGGCTAGATATTGTTGGATGGAATTTTGGTAGGCCTAGCGAACTTTTAGCACAATTTTATATTGTCTTGCTACATTTGGTTTTGGTGGTAGTGGTGGTGGATTTGGAATTGTGTTCGATGCAATGACAAGTGGTTGAGATACGCTCAGAGTGATCATGGTAGTGAGGGGTTGAGATATGATGGGTGTCATAGGGGTGGTTGGAGTGATCAAGGTGATAGGTCCTTGGGAGACCATATTTTGATTTGTCAGGATGGATGTTGTCATTTGATTAGATACCATCTATTGGTGCGATGTCGATGGTATATTCAAAGGATTTGATGTGATGGCTTGATTGGTGTTAGGTGGATTGATTTGGATGGAGTGATTGGTGCTAGGTAATGGGGGAAGCCCTAAACCAAGGAATGTTGTTGATATGGGTAATGGTGGTGGAGATGTCTCTTGGCGCAATGACTCAACTATTTTGGTAAGTGTAGCAATTTGGTCTCGCGAAATTTGATCTTGATTTCGATATTGACTCCCTTGATATGGTTTTTGTTCAAGAATATTTGGGATGCATACTTGTGGTTTTTGAATGGGATCATGGACAAATTGATTTTGGACAATGTTCATATTTGGCATGATAGGTTGAAATTGAACATTGTTGATGTTGGGAATCACATTGCCTTGATTTAGGTAACTTTGATTTTTCATGGTGTTACCTTGACTTGGATTAATACATGGATTTTTTAACATCTTGTTTGGACTTTGAACAATATTTGTATGATTTGTGAACATATCTACCCCAAAGTTTTCCAAGTGTGGATTTGAAATGTTCATGTTTGGAAAACTTGTACTTGGTACATTCACATTTGGCATATAGGGATTTGATAGGATGATGTTGTTCGTTTGATGGCTCATGCATTGGGTTTTTGGTTGATAGACTTGTAGATTTGGACTTGGATTTAAACCTACCATCGAGAAAGATGTTCCAAACTTTTGACTAGGCATACTCACATTTGTTGTACCATTGATGTTTGTAGGAGAGAACGATCCCATGTATGGATTGTATAAATGTGAGTTTTGATAATCAATCGGCATTGTAAGGCTTTGAAAGTTTAATTGATTTGGATTACTCATGATGTATGGATCAAGTTTATATTCCATGTTCTTCTTGTGTTTTGGCCTTGTTGACCTCTAAGGGATTTAGGACCAATGATGAGATGAATGATGAAAGGGGTGAATGATATGGTGTTGAACGTTTAGGAACTTTGGATCAATGCTAGACTTTAGGATTTGATTTTGATTAGTTTGATTGGATAATGAACTTGTAAACTCTAAGATGTTGGATGTGATTTTAGGATGAACTTGTTCAAAGGATTGCTAATTCAATTAAATGTATGAGAAAGGATGCATTCACATACACCTAACTAAACAAGGTGATTTTGATTTGGTTTAAGGATGTACCCAAGTCTAGATAATGATGTTTCCAAAGCTCTAAAGTTGCTTGTGGGATGAAGATGATAAATTTTTGGGATGGATGAAGTGTTTGATTTGATCCTAAATGAACCTAGGAAGGATTTGTTTACTAGGTCAAGCTAGTGAAGAACATGCCTTTCTCTAAGAGTAATTCAAAATCAAAAGACCAATGTTTGCATGAAAACCATATGACCAAAAGATGCCAAGAACATGTGTGGGGTCCAATTGATTCAATCTTTGCTTAATGGATTATTTTTATCACAAACACTTCTTGATTAGGTTTTCAACTGAATGTCCAATGTCACAACTTCTTTTCATCCCACAAAGTGTTATGTGGAAGTTCTAAGAAATTAGGACAAGGGTTGCCTAATGTTGACCTTTGTAAGAGAAAATTAAGATGTAAACCCAATTACTTAGAAACCTCTAAGGACATAATCCCTAGGGTAAGCAATAGTTCTTGGGTTTTGTCAAAGGTATTTTCTCTAACTAAGAGGTTTGAAATTTTGATGATGATGTTAAGTGTTTGTCTCCAAATGTTTTCGAACAAGCAAATAATTTTGTAACCAAGAACAAGTACAATCCTATGGATATGAAAGACAATATTTGTTGAATCACCACTTGGACAAGTCCAGCTACACTTATCTTTAGTGAATGGTTAGATGCTTGACCCCACTAGCTCCCCTCCACGACACTCACTTATACGGGGCAGCCAAGCATCAACACCCATGAAACTCCCATGGCATGCTTTCCATTTCTACTAAAGACCGTAAAAGTGTGGGGCAGCTTCAGAATGACCATTCTTGCACCAACAAATAGATCAAGGATTTTGGCAATTCTAGAACATGGGTTTTAATAAGGACTTTCCGTTCATGGAGATTGACCCATACAACGAGAGTCCCCTTTTGGATCCATCTCATCGGAATCAACCGCGTGATATTGGCATTTCTTCCAATACCCACATTTATATCCCGGTTGGAAATACTCTTAGGTTCAAAGTGTTACCAGTTGAGTCGTTCCCTTGGGTGAGTACTTTTTCCCCAAGGCAGGCCCTCTAAGATAGACAAAAGCGAGTAAACATATTCATAGTTTGATCAAACTTCATTTAGAAACAAAGGGAGAACACATGCAATAGGTTTACTCACACTTGCACAATGTTTTGTTCAATTTTTAAACCCAAACTGAAGTGTGGAGGCAATCTTTTATGCAACTTAATGTCATTAAAAAGACTTTTGATTCTCAAGATCATCGTGAAGCGCGAGAGAAGTGCATATGCTTGTTTAGATGATATTTCTTTGCATAAGAGATTACGAAACACAAAAAAAACATGTTCATTTTAAGCCTCAAAACAATGATGAATCGTTTTAAGCATCAAAAAATGAAGTGTGAAGTTGCTTGTTCAATTTTAGCCCAACTTTGAAAAAATCAAAACAATGATTGATTTTACACCCAAATAGGAAGTGAGTTGGCATAAAAGAGAAAAAAAAAGTAGTAGTGAATGCTCGAGACCATTGCAATAAGCATTTAAAAATGCTTTTTCAAGTTTAATTCTTGATTCTCCAATTTAAATTTGCTTGTTACTCTTTTAGATTTGTTTCTCATGCAAGAGAGACGAACATTGCTTCTTGATGCAATCCTGCAAACATTACAAAGCTATCAAAAAATAAAGTTTATTTCAAATTTTGCAAGATAATAAATAAAAAATAAAAAACATTCATATGTTAGAGCTTTATACCACCAGATTATAGAACCACTTATAACAGTGAGCAACGAATGATAACCAAATGAATGACAAGAAACCCCCTTTTTGTTTAATCTACAAAAGAGTCACTTTACACATTCATATTCATCAGCCTTAAGCATAGTATGCTAAGTCCAGTTGGATAATGAAGATGCAATTGTGATTAAATCTAATGCCAAAGTACTTGTATCAACTATTCAATGCATGGAATAAAATTCAAGTAAATAGCATGAGAAGTCAACTTTGAGATTTGAACACTCGAAAAGGAATAATGGCATTTACTGCTGCTCCAAAGATGGCCTGCACACCAAACAATAAATCAGATCACAGAGCACACAGTTGATGTTAGCAGATTATGCATAATGATCAATATTGAAAAAATAAGTAAAAAGAACACTTTGAATCAGACCTTTGCAGGTCACCTTAAATACCACATTCACACATAAATGATGGTTAGATTAATTTCTTATCTAGTCTTTGATTTGGGCTCATTAACCTTTAATGGATCACTTGCACTTTTGAAATGATTAAAACTCCTTCATGTTTTTACCCATGTAGCCCATTCATTAATGATAAAAACAAAAATATTAATGACATAAATAGTGATCACAAGTTGCAGTGTAAATATATGTTAAAAGTAAAACCTTGAGTATGGTGAATGCCTAGAGATGCGTGTAGCAATACAAGTTAAGTGATTGGCTAGCCAAAACATGTTTAGATTTTTAAAAGCATTTGTCATAGGTATATAGTATTCAAAGCGCGCAAGTTGTAGAATCTTGTATAAAGCAAAAAGACCACTGTAGAAAACGTTGTCTACAAGTTTTTTTGTGCTTGGATTTTAGAATAGAACTAAATATGTTGGACATTTGAAGCTTTTCCAAGATATATTTTCCAAATTTCCATCCATACACCACCGAATGAAACAAAGCTTCTTTTGACAAATACTCCAAAAAAGACAGATTGATGTGAGTATAAAAATAAGAAGATAAGGAATTATACCATCGCCATATGTGGATACCTTTTCCTGCATGGGCTTCATTCACTTAACATTGAGACTGTTTCTTATGCATCTACCGAGAAATTTGTGCAGGGGTGCGGGTTGGAGAATTACAGTTGTATAGTTCATAGTTCACCAACTCCCCGTGCTTCAAAGGAAGCAATTCGTTCTTGCCTCGGGCTCTGAGAACCTTCTGCAGTAAGGATCAACATGAATTGCTTTCAACTATTCTTTCCTGGGGCTGGTGGTACTCCTGACTGTAATGTACCAGTTTTTGATGTTTGTACTAACCTTTCACTTCTCCAATTTGGCGAGCAACAACCTTACAACAATAATATAATGTAATATACTTCGAATTTTGCTACTAAAGCATGTCGACTATTGGAAAAACCTGAAAGAGATGTTAGCTTTATAAAGGAATATGACTTTGCATAGAAAATATTTTGGTAGAAGAGGCGTAAGAAACTTTCAAGTCAATGCTATTAGCAGGCATATGAGAGGAGATAAAAAAATTAAAAACTTTATAGTAATTATACTTAGCCAACAAATGAAAAAGCCATGCCCAATGTTATTTGAAAGACTTTTGAATTAATGCAGTTGGCAGGTGTGAGAAAGAACACACCCAAATTCCTTTCAAACATAGAATGCTTGGAATAAATGGTGTCTCATTTGTAGGATACGCATCAAATGAATTCATTGAAAAGGCTTTAGAAACTTTCAAGCTAACGCTGTTACCTGGTGTAAGGACAAACTCCCCTTTATTCACTGTGTCCTCCTAGCGTATGACACTTTGGAACAGTGTATGAAGTGGCCTCCCTCACCGCATGCAAACTATGGGAATAGAGACCTAAATAGCGAAAATTGAAAGATGCACGTGCTTGTGAAATCCTCCCTTGCTACAGTATTAACCAAAGTCAAAAAGCTTGTATCTTGTTCTAACCAAGAGGTGAAAAAAAATAAAGATGTTAGATTTGGTAGTGGAATGTTGGCCTTTCAAAAATACATATTATAAGGTTCTCTAGCTATCATTTCAGCAACAATATACTTGGCATGAGTCCTAGTCAGGCATCCTTAGCTTGCATGTTACGGCTTTGCAAAAGTTTTCCAACAAGAATGAAAAAACGTACTCCTGTTGTGGCTCTAAAAGTAGTTAGATATAGCTCAAATATTAAATAAGTGTCAGCACATTCACACAAGTAATAAAATGAAAGACATAAGTGGACACTCCTTTAAACAGAGCATGCAAAAATGAATTTCTAAATGCAGTTTCAAAAACATTGTGATAGGGCACTCAAATAGTGACTCTCCATTTGAATATGTGAAAAGATCTCAAATCCTATCTATTGGAGTTCATCCACATCTCTTTACCGCTGCTCGAGATATGCAAAATACAACATAAAACTTGTTTCTCTTAGACAACTAGCCACATGAAACCTTTGAATGCGCTAAGAACGTGATGGTCAAGGGGAAGACTAAACATTCCCTCCTTCTAGCATCCTCCCACAACCTGTCTTTATAATATCTGAGCAAAAAAATGCATTCATTATGACTACTGAACTTTTTTATTAGTAGCACTAGTTGGTAAAAAACAATAATTCAAGCATTTGAAATCAAAATCAATCACTGCTTTCACTCCATGAATCCCTCTTACAGTGGTGTTGGTACCAGGCGAAAGATAGATTTTATGGATTTTATCAATTTAGAAAGGTTGGTGAAGACAACTCATCAAGGAAGTGTATTTACGTCTCAAGATGAAAACATGCCAAAATGATGGAGTTGTGCGCTTGAACAGTCCCCTATGATCTACAAAGGGCCTAAGATAGGTGAGCCATTAAAAGAAAGAGAAGAGCATAAATCTATTTGTCTTCTGAGGCTGCCATTTCCAGACCGATCTGCCATCTGTAGTCAGAAAATAGATATTGCAGAGTAAAGCTAATTAATTCAAAAAAATAGTTCTGAAAATGCATCTTGCTAAGGTTTAAAACTAAACCATGAAGTATGGTGTTGGAACTTCAGCTCTACGCGAGCATCTTGCAGAAAAATTATAGATACCTAAAAATCGGTGACTAAATATTAATATTGACTAAAAATCATGATGATTCAGAAAGTAAATATTGAAAGAGAAACAACTACCAAAAATTGCATCAGATTGAATCCAAGCCACAAAATTAAAGGAAATAATGATAATCTAAAGCTTGATCTCTAGCAAGAGGGATGGTTGGATGATGTTTTGCCTTTTCGATGGATAACTAGAGAATGTACAAAATTTGAAAGATGTAGCATAGAAGCTCCATTAAGGTTTTGGACAAAGCTCTTGTCAAAGCATTGCCCCACGGTGGGCGTCGTTATGTGAACCCTAAATCTACATGTGCTTCAAACAATGACCACCATTGGCTTGGTTAGTCAGCTCAAAACAAGCAAACCCAAGATTCCTATGAAATAATAAATCATGCTTTAAAATGCAAACAAATTACAAGACAAACTAAGGCATATAAAACATGAAATAAATCCTATCTCATAGTGGATTGGTGCTTATGTGGAAAGAATCCCTTTCCCAATCCTTGCTAAGCTCCATGATATGTTGATATGAAACTACTTTGAAGATGATATGAGGTGGACAAAATCAGTTCTCAATTGAAGAGAGTGACTTTTCATGAGATTGTGGAGGATTTGTTGAAGAATGAAGCTTTCATTTATAGATTTTCAAATTGGAAGAGAGCTCAAAATAGAGAAATGTGGGATAATGATTTGACCAATGAGATGAAGCCACTTGTCAACTTGTGATAGGTTGAGGAATGAGCACATTTTGGTCAATGTGCCAAAGAGGGGGAGATTCAAATTTGAATTTGAGAGTTAAATGCTGAGTTTGACCTTGTGCAAGAGACATGTAAGAGACATGTAAGGCCTCATTAATGCTTTGTTGGATGTACATGTCAAATTGGGGGGAGATTCAAACTTGGAGAATATTCTCCCTTTATGCCAAGTTGAAAGTAAATAAAGATTTTGATAAATCAATTAAATGCAATTTCATGTGCAAGTGGCAAAATCTAGAGAATACAAGTGATTAGGATTAACATTTAATCATGGATTAGATTAATTAAGATGATGTTGGATGTTTTTGACCCATTTGACTTAGATTTAGGGATTTAAATCAAATCAAAGGGAGATGAAAGGTGATAAAGATTTAGTTAAATAAATATTTGATTTATTTAGCTAAGGGGGATAATGATAGGATCAAATTAAATAAAGTTAATTTATTTAATTTGAGATGGACGATCCTTAGAGATTAAATCAATTAAACTTGGTTTATTTAATTGATGGGCGAATATGAACTAATTAAATGCATGATGTCAATTTCACGTGTCTACATTTTTCCCCTCTTTGAAGCAATGTACTTGCTACGTTGGTTCAAAGAATAAACTTGCCGCGAACAAAATTCAAAAATTTTCTAATTTTTTGGATGCCCCAATAGAAAGAAGTACACTGGTACATTGCCCCCTTGAGAGATTGAGCGAAAAGATTTGATTTGAAGGTCGATCTCAAGATAAAGAGGTTCAAAATGGATGGTTATGATGATGATGCAAATGAGATGGTTTCAAGATGGTTAGAATAACTAATCTATATTATCCTAAACAACTTAAATGATGATATAATGTATTTGAGATGGACGATGCGATGATGCTTATATGATTTGGAATGAATGTTTTATGCAGATGCTTAGACTAACAGATCTATATTATGATGATGAAAATGCATGTGAGATGATGTGCAAAATGCTGATGGTTTGTGGATGCAGGATGGATGCAAGATGAATGCATTGGTGATGTTATGTTAACGCAGAGAGAAGAAAGAAGAAATGAGATGATGATAAGAGGATCCAACAAGTCCATGATCTGAAGACTTTATTAGAGATGATGATGATGATAGATGATGATTATCTTATCAAGGATTGGGATTTTAAAAGGGCTACTTACCTTATGTTTGATTACACATGTAGATACGATGCATCAAGGTATAAAGAACCAAGATGGCGTTGTACCTAGTGCGATGGACTTTGAATCGACAAGTAGATAGGAGTATTCTTGTTTTCACTTGACATATAGAAACCTTGCTAGGACGTACCTAACAAAGCAAGTATTTGCCAAGTTATCTTACAAGAACGTCCAATCAAGCACAACAAACAAAAGATAATGATCGTTTCCCCATTCCTATCTCTCTAAATCCTTCGTTCGAATATCATCGAGAGGTCCTTGGAATGAGCACAATAAGATAAATCAAAAGAAAAGATCAAGTACACAAACAAGCCAATGTTCTTCATACCTTCAACCAAAGGGATGTGTTTTGACATTATTTCTAGTTACAAACAAGCTTGTCACCATGTTGATAATGTGGGTATTGACAAACAACCATTTGATCTTAATGGTGCATTGTATGATGAGCATGAAAGTATGTAGGTTGATGTAAGTTCAGAAACTTATTTTTATGAGTTAAGAACAATAGCTAACCATGAAGCTTGTGTATCTGATAAGCCAAAATTTGAAAATCCGAATGCAGATTTGGATAATCATCTATTTTCTGATTTAGATGAGTCTAGTTATGAGTCTTTTCATGTTTGTATAGGGGCTGGCTTAAAAGAGAAATAAAATTATTTTTTGGAACCATAATTACTCACTTTTGAACAAGCTTAAGATTATGAAGATGGCAGAGTAAGTACAAATAAAGATAGGGTAGAGATTATTGATGGTTCTCTACACAAACATATTGAGACACAAAAACAATGTGTGCCAATATATGAGTGTATCTCTTTACATACACTAGGAAGTAGTTTGCATGATGTGCATAATCTTGTGATTAGTTCCTATGATTATTTCATTTTTAACATGCAAACTACTAATCAGATTGAGCTTGATAAACCCAACTATATGGCAGAATATGAGTACCATATTTTTCAAATGGATGGAATTCTTTTGCAGTATGGTAATGAGCAAGACAATGAAGAATGTTGTTTTGAGCTTAACAATGATTTAAATGATAAATATTATAAGTTGTTTCCACACGATAATCAATATTTTAAGGGTATTCCTGATTTGCAGATGCATGGTAATTATAAATTTGTTGATAACATTGTATATGATGGGTTGTTAGGAGATGTCAACATATTGAATCAAGCATATTGCAGTGATGTTTTTAGGTTGGTTTCAATGAAGTGTGATGAGAACTTTGTCTATGATAGAGGTAAGAAAGGGCCTACAATTTTGATGGCCTTGGGCCATCAGATATAGCTTGACTTGTCAAGCTAAAGCAGTTGGGGGCAGAGATGACTTTATTGACTCTATGGCCTAATGGAGTAGGCACTGGGTTTGCTTCTACAGAGGATCTGAATTCTCACCCTGTTCACTGAGGAACATACATCCCTAGAAAGAGCCATTGATGGCACTTTCAAAAAATTTGTAATTTTTTGAATGCTCACATTGAAGCCCTAGGTTTTTCTATCACATCTAATGCAGGGTTTTTATGTGAGGGTTAGGGTTTTGTTTATTTTAAGTGCGCGTCATTCTATTTTTTTTTATTTTGTTGTATAGTGTGTATTGTTGGTCACATAAGGGGAGGGAATTTTCATATTTACATCATCATGTGACTGACACCATGCAATCAATTTTTCTCTTGTAGGTCTTAATCGTCCATTTCTATAGGGTTAGGGAAATGATTTTTTGATCATTATGTCCTTTGTTCTGCATGATCCCAAAGTTATGAGCCTACTGTTCTTCTATCGCCCTAGAGAAGTCCCCTCTTTTAGAACAACTTATGAGTACGTGCCTAAAATTTTCACTTAAGTCCCGATGTCCCTTGTAACTATATCACTCATCGTTGTTTTATTCATAGGTTGACACCTTGAATTAGCGATGAGCGATGAACAATGATTTCCTTTGATATCATTCATTGCTAATGGAATTCGATCCCTCAAATTTTTAATAGCGATGAGCGATGTTCTTAACCTTATGCTCTTATCACTCATTGTAGATGGCCATTGAAAGAAAAAATTGTAATAGTGATGAGTGATGTATTGTTCCACCGTGTGATTGCAGATATGTTGTAAAAGGTAGTTCTCAGATTAGTGATGTGCGATGAACCCTATAAATAATGTAAACCATTCATCGCTAATTTCTTGCACAATATATGAGGAGAATCAATGATGAAAAGAGGCCTTATCACTCATCATGGATTTATCTCAGAACTTAAGTTCTAAATTAGCGATAAGCGATGGGTGCTTTCTAAAAGGGTTTTTCTTTCGCTAATTTGATTTGATCTTATGGGTGATGTCTTTGGTGCCATTTTTTTTATGCAGGTGCACGTGTCCAAGATCTGGTGTTTCCACAATGTCTCTCATCACCAATGGGATCCTAGGAATGAAGTTTGAATTGGCGATGCATGATGAAGGGACAAATGTGACTGAAAGTCATGCCATATAATCAAGGGTTAAAGGCCATAAAAGGAATGTTTTTATCGTTAATAGAGATGAGTGATGATAAAGTAAATCAGCGATAGGCGATAACCATTAATGGAAGAGACAATGTGTCATGATCCTGGGGATTTCACACAGATCAGAAAAATAAAGTGGCGAGAGAACTGGAGGACCGTTGATAAAGTTTTAAAGTAGGGTGATCCAACAAACAAAAAGTCATCGCATAAGTAACTTCATCGCTAATGAGCACCTCACGATTAGGGAAAGAGAAGCGATGAAGCGTACAAGGAAATTTTCTCTCTAAATTGGCCTTATGTACTTCGCCGATATTAATGAAGAGCATAGATTCGGTTGGCGATACATGCTAATTTTTAGGACATATATGATTAATTCAGGGTTAAGGAATAACATGTCAATGTTTGAGATGGAATCACTATTTTCAAGAAGCAAGTTGATAATAATCGAAAAATGATACTAATGGCCACCTTAGATGAAATTTTACTTGCTCTCAGATGAACAGTTTAGATTTAGAGCCAAACTGATAGGCTACTAGTTCACTCATGCAAGGAGTTCTGCATCATTAATTCTGCATGCCCAAGATCTCTATTTAATGTAGAATGATCGATGATTATTCTCACTATCTTTCAGTCTGCAGTGTATGTTAGGCAAGGTGTGAAGGGTTGCTGGTCTATTCACGGTAGAATTTTCTCGTCTTGGTTGGGTTGGTATGAAATTGAGTTCTTTGGTCTACTTAGGACTTTTATTGCTTGAACTAGTCGTTATCACTGGGATTGGGGTTTTTTTCTTGTGGGTGTTGATCCAAAAGACCTTTTAATTATCATTTTGTTAGCTTTGACAAGATAGGAAAAATTGGTGAGGCAGCTCCGTCTATTAGGAGGTCTAGTTGGTTAAGTATGTCAAAATGTCATGAGGAGGTAATTGAACAGGAAACAATAGTTCCCCCTGAGATTGCAAAGGGGAAAAGGAGGGCTAGAGGCCATAAAAATAAGACAATTATGTAGATTACTTATCATTTGAGAAATAGGACCCTTGCAGGAGAAGCGGATGAACTCAAAGGCAAGGAATTGGCGTTGCCAGTGAAGAAGGCCAGAAAGAAGAAGAAAAGTTACCGGACCAACCAGGGAAAGCAAAGTTCTCTTATTGTGTTTTCTGATACTCCTTCAGATGTTGAAGCTGAGAAAGACTCAGACTATGGCTAGTACATCCATTCCCTAGTGCCATATGATAGTTCTAATGATGATGTACTAGTAATACCTCCAATTGCAACAAGGACTAGGAGTGGTAGGGCATTTTCGGATGTTGACGACTCCGAATATGGTCTTTACTTAGTTTTAATTTTGGATAACACCATGGTCATTTCATAGGAGGTATTTGTTTTCATGTGTCCGTGGTTTGTCTTTTTCTTTCCCTTGCTGATGTGGAGGTCTCCGTGATGATATGGTTGAAATATTTTTGTTCCTAGTAAAAGTATACTGTGATAATGACGACTAATATTCTCCACATGTTTATTTCCTCCCCTATTTTGAAATGATTGCCTATGAAACCGCCTGGGGAGTCCTTTGAGGAGTTAGTTGGAATTAGGTTTTTGAAATGAACTCAAATGAAATTGAAATTGTAATTCAGTCGGGTGCTTGTTGCTCCCTTATTTATATAAAGGGGATTTCATGGCTAAAAATAGAGAGTTCATAATTTTGAGTCTAGACAAGGTCACGGTAGATACTAAGCTCTAAATAGAAAAATAGAATGTAAATAGATACCCTAGCAGATCTATGAGAAGCAAGTCTAAGATGAAGGTTATACTGTGTATGAATCTTAAATATGTTTTACAACGAAATACCAAAAATGAAGAAGAATTTTAGTTTCAAAATATTGCTCTCCTATGTATTTTCTTTCCAAGTTATGAATGAAGATTGTTAATGACAACTTCATTTGTCTTTTGTCATTCGCACATAATGTATGAATTTATTTTATGCTTCAGTTTAATGAATTGATTAAATGCTGAAACGAGCTCATTGGTTTGTGAGAAAAGCATATAGGAATTAGCAAGAAAGTGATATTCTATAGACACAATGAGTTAGAATGTTACAAAGTAACACTCTAATGGTCCACTAATTTCTAAGTTTCAGTCAAAATTGTATTACCGATTGATTACTGGTTGTAATTCATTTTTTGCCTTAGATAAAGCAACAATTATCTTGTTAGTTTATATTATGGTCTGTAGAGCCAATATGAATTGGAGCTAGGATTTAAGATGAAGAATGATTCACAATACCTTAAATTACAATGTCCCAACTCTAAGTATGAAGGAGCACTCCTTGAAAATAAGTAACACTTCTATCTAAGGTTTGCCGAGATTTTTATAAGGTGATTTTCATGGAATTGTGCATCTGTGTGAAGAAATACTCTTGACCAAAAGTGAAATATTATGAGTATATATGGGATTACCCTCCCTGGGTCTCACAAAACTCGAAGAGAAGAAGTAAAGTAGTAATTACTCTACTTAAGTGTTGGCCAATCCTCAACCTAGCTGATAATTTGGCTATAACAAGCTCATAGGTTAGGACTGATATTATGTTTGGTTCTAGAAAAATAACCAACACAATGAATTCTAAAGGTCATTGCAACAAAAAGGATTTTGAGCCATAGAACATAGTCATGCTCTAGTCAAGTGCATCATCTACAAATGATGGCAGTGGTCCCAGTGTAGAAGCAACGCAACCTTGTGTAGACATGTGTTGCTCACCCATGAAGTCAGTCAGCATACATGGAAATATGGTGGGGCTCATTGCTCGTTCCTTCCTTCCCTTCGATGAAATCCCCACAGAGAAGAAACATGGAGAAGTCTTCGTTGCTAGCGTTGAATGTGGGGTCCACCAAAAATTGTACATGGAACAATGCTACGTGGCATGTAGGTGGAGCTCGGTTGAGAAATGAAGGGAAGCAGGCTTCAAATGTCTGCACTGTTGACACGTGGAAGCATGACAAGGTTCAAAAGAGGAGAAAAGGAGGAAATCACTGCGAGGAGCACATGACAGACACATGGCGACAATGGGAAAAGTTATTCAAAAATGGTTTAGGGAATATTCAAATGTATGGGGCACGAGTGAAAGCAAAGAAAAATAGTATTAACCCGAAGGGAGCTAGAGGGTTTTTAAAATCCACACCTACAAGTTAGCAATGACAAGGTAGTGAGCTATTTGAAAAAATGCCTCAAAGAAATGGGGCCTCATGGTGATGTATATCACCATGAGACCCCATTTCTTTGAGGCATTTTTTCAAAAAACTCACTACCTTGTCAATGCATCCTTATTGACCATGAGGAAATATCTCATATGGATTGCAATTGTTGTTCCACTTAAAGTTTTATTCACAAAGTAGCAGGTGTGGATGGTTAGAATGAAGTAGTATATCTTAAGAATTACTATCTATTTGTAGTTTTTCTTAAAAATTTGTCATGGTTATGATTTTACACTATTATTTGAAATTGGATTTGCATACATCCATGGATTATCAAAGAGAAGTAACCATGCCACTAGAAACATGGATGCATATTGTCAAGAAGCTCCATAAGTTTGAAAATTCTCAGACTGTTGAAACCCCAAAGTATAGGAACCTAAGTGTGAACAAGCCTAGGATTAGGCCAAAATGGAAATTTGTATTCAAAAGGGGAGTTAAAGAGTTGAACAAAAGGAACCTGATTGCTATATAAGCTCAGTTAAGTGATAATCATACTAGATTTGCTAGTCAAATTGATGTAACTTTTGTCAATTCATTTGATTTATTATATGACCAATTAGACTTGTCATGGATTGATTATAAGGTTGAAAGTATGTCATCTCGAGTCTATAAGCAGATGCCTAGATTTAATGGATATAATATATGTGAAGGAGATGCACATAGCCAAAGTTTCTATAATTTCATGGTGAAACATTCATTTAGAGATTAAGATATGTGGATGAGATTTTTTTTCAGATCTCTTGAAGCTAAAGCTAGGGATTGGTACTTAAGTTTTCCTAAGAAATCTTTTCCATGCTGGGATAAATTGATGGATGCTTATAGGAATGAATTTGCAAAAGAACCTTCTGACCTTGTCATAGGGTTAAAGCAGCTCAAAAAACAAGATGATGAGTGAAGTATTACTTTCAGTCACAGATTTGTTGTTGCTCTTTCACTAATCCCTGAAAATGTTAGGCCTAGTACATAAGATTGCATTCATTTGTATTTTGAAGCTTTTGAGGAGGGATCTAGAGCATTGTTAAAGAATTTTAAAATCTTAAATATGCAAATGGCTTACACATGTTTAGATAATATGAAAAAAGTGAGGAATGAATATGTGCAAAGTATGTTGTCTTTAATTGTGGATAAAAATGTTGATAATAGCTGTATGAGAACAATAAATGCAAATGATCAAATGCCTTTAGTTTTAAATACAGACAAGTGCATCCTTGAGAAGGAAGAGGATAAGAGTGTTACCATGTCAACTACTAATGCTCATGATAGTGAAAATGTTTCTTTTTATTTTCAAGAAGGTATAAATGGTCGAATCAATGATGAAACTTGGTCTATGAAGTTTCTAGATTTTGATAATGATAAGGTCTTGGTTTGTCCTGAATTACAACTTGGTAAAGCATGTATTTCTACTGGAGGTCAAGAGAGAGAGATGGTTGACATAATGGATCAGGATTATGGTCTATTGAATAGCGAACAAATTTCAAGATTGTTAACTATTGAATATTAGAAATATGCACATATGAGTAACCCTCAATTATTGTGTAATGCTCATATTGATTTTAACAGTGATAATAATCCTTGTTATGAAAGATATGAAAAATGGGTATCCGACATATATCAGAAATATGACCATATGAGTAACCTTTTTTTATTGTGTAATGCTCATATTGATTTTGACAATGATAATAATCCTTGTTATGAAAGATTTGAAAAATGGGTATTCGACATTCTTTCCAGTTACAAACAAGCTTGTCACCATGGTGATAATATGGGTATTGACAAACAACCATTTGATCTTAATGGTGCATTGTATGATGAGCATGAAAGTATGTAGGTTGATGTAAGTTCAAAAACTTGTTTTGATGAGTTAAGAACAACAGATAACCATGAATCTTGTGTATCTGATAAGAAAAAATTTGAAAATCCCAATGCAGATTTGGATAATCATCTGTTTTACAATTTAGATGAGCCTAATTATGAGTCTTTTCATGTTTCTATAGGGGCTAGTTTAAAAGAGAACTCAAATTATTTTTTGGAACCAAAATTACTCACGTTTGAACAAGCTTTAGATTATGAAGATGTTAGTATGATGTGTTCAGAAGATGGCATAGTAAGTACAAATAAAGATAGGGTAGAGATTATTGATGGTTCTCTACACAAACATATTGAGACACAAAAACAGTGTGTGCCAATATATGAGTGTATCTCTTTACATACACTCAAAATTAGTTTGCATGATGTGCATAATCTTGTGATTAGTTCCTATGATTATTTCATTTTTAACATGCAAACTACTAATCAGATTGAGCTTGATAAAGCCAACTATAGGGAAAAATATGAGTGCCAGGTTTTTCAGCTGGATGAAATTATTTTGCAGTATGGCAATGAGCAAGACATTGAAGAATGTTGTTTTCATCTTATCAATGATTTAAATGATAAATATTATAAGTTGCTGCCACACGATAATCAATATTTTAAGGGGATGCCTAATTTAAAGATGCATGGTAATTATAAATTTGTTGATAACATTGTCTATGATGGGTTGTTAGGAGATGTCAGCATATTGAATTAGGCATATTGCAGTGATGTTTTCAAGTTGGTTTCAATGAAGTGTGACGAGAACTTTGTCTATGAAAGAGGTAAGAAAAGGCCTACAGTTTTGATGGCCTTGGGCCATCAGATATAGCTTGACTTGTCAAGCTAAAGCAGTTGGGGGCAGAGATGACTTTATTAACTTTGTTTCCCAATGGAGTAGGAACTGGGTCTGCTTCTCTAGAGGATTTGAATTATCGCTATGTTCACTGAGGAACATACATCCCCATAAAGAGCCACTGATGACACTTTCAAAAAAAAATAAAAAATTGAGTGATCACATTGAAGCCCTAAGTTTTTATGTCACATCTAATGCAGGGTTTTTATGTGAGGGTTAGGGTTTTCTTTATTTTAAGTGTGTGGAATTCTATTTTTGCTATTTTTCTATATAGTGTCTATTGTCAGTCACATAAGGGTAGGGAATTTTCATATTTACATCATTATGTGACTGACACCATGCGACCAGTTTTTCTCTTATAGGTCTGAATCGTCCATTTCTATAGGGTTAGGGAAATGATTTTTTGATCATTACATCCTTTGTTCTGCATGATCCCAAAGTTATGAGCCTATTGTTCTCGTATCGCCCTAGAGAAGTCCCCTCTTTTAGAACAACTTATGAGCACGTGGCTAAAATTTTCACTTAAGTCCCAATGTCCCTTGTAACTATATTGCTCATTGTTGTTTTATTCATAGGTTGACACCTTGAATTAGTGATGAACGATGAGAAGTGCTTTCCTTTGATATTGCTCATCGCTAATGGAATTCAATCCCCAAAATTTGTAATAGCAATGAACAATGTTCTTAACCTTATGCTCTTATCACTCATCACAGATTGCCATTGAAAGGAAAAATTGTAATAGCGATGAGTGATGTATTGTCACACCGTGTGATCACGGATATGTTGTAAAAGGTAGTTCTCACATTAGCGATGTGTGATGAACTGTATAAATAATGTAAACCATTCATCACTAATTTTTCCTTTCAATGGCAATTGTAATAGCGATGAGTGATGTATTGTCACACCGTGTGATCACGGATATGTTGTAAAAGGTAGTTCTCACATTAGCGATGTGTGATGAACTGTATAAATAATGTAAACCATTCATCACTAATTTCTTGCACATTATATGAGGAGAATCAGCGATGAACAGAGGCCTTATCGCTCATCATGGATTTATCTCAGAACTTAAGTTCTAAATTAGCAATAAGCAATGGGTACTTTCTAAAAGGGTTTTTCTTTCGCTAATTTTATATGATCCTATGGGCAATGTATTTAGCACCATTTCTTTTATGTAGGTGAATGTGTCCAAGATTTTGTGTTTCCATAATGTCTCTCATCGCCAATGGGATCCTAGGCATGAAGTTTGAATTGGTGATGCACGATGAAGGGATAGATGTGACCGAAAGTCATGCCATATAATCAAGGGTTAAAGGCCATCATAGGGATGTTTTCATCGTTGATAGAGGTGAGTGATGATAAATTAAATCAGTGATAGGTGATAACCATTAATGGAAGAGGCAACATGTCATGATCTTGGGGATTTCACATAGATCAAAAAAGGAAAGTGGTGAGAGAACTGGAGGACCGTTGATAAAGTTTTAAAGCAGGGTCATCCAATGAACAAAAATTCATCGTGTAAGTAACTTCATCACTAATGAGCAGCTCAGGATTAGGGAAAGAGCAGCAATGAATCGATGAAGCATACAAGGAAAGTTTCTCTCTAAACTGGCCTTATGTATATTAATAAAGAGCACCGATTTGGTTGGCGATACATGCTAATTGCTAGGACATATATGATTAAATTAGGGTTAAGGAATAATGTGTCAATATTTGAGATGGCATTGCTATTTTCAAGAAGCAAGTTGATAATAATTGAAAAACAATACTAATGGCCAACTTAGATGAAATTTTAATTGCTCTAAGATGAATGGTCCAGATTCAGAGCCAAACTAATAGGCTATTAGTTCACTCACACAAGGAGTTCTACATCATTAATTTTGCATGCCCAAGATCATTGTTTAATGTAAAATGATCGATGATTATTCTCACTATCTTTTCAGTTTTTAGTGTATGTTAGGAAAGGTGTGAAGGGTTGTTGGTCTATTTGCAGTAGAATTTTCTCATCCTGGTTGGGTTGGTATGAAATTGAGTTCTCTGGTCTACTTAGGACTTTTATTGCTTGAATTGGTTGTTATCACTAGGATTGGAGTGTTTTTCTTGTGGGTGTTGATCCAAAAGACATTTTAATTATCATTATGTTAGCTCTAACAAGATAGGAAAAACTGGCAAGGCAGCTCCACCTGTTAGGAGGTCTAGTCAGTTAAGTATGCCAAAATGTCATGAGGAGGTAACTGAACAGGAAACCATGGTTTCCCCTGAGATTGCAAAGGGGAAAAGGAGGGCTAGAGGCCATAAAAAGAAGATAATTGTGTAGAGTACTTATCGCTTGAGAAATAGGACCCTTCTAGGAGAAGCGACTGAACTCAAAGTCAAGGAACTGGCGTTGCCAGTGAATAAGGCTAGAAAGAAGAAGAAAAGTTACCAAACCAATGAGGGAAAGCAAAGTTCTCTTATTGTGCTTTTTGATACTCCTTCAAATGTTGAAGCTAAGAAAGAATCAGACTATGGCCAATACATCCATTCTCTAGTGCCATACAATAGTTCTGATGATGATGTACTGGTAATACCTCCAATTGCGACAAGGACCAGGAGTGATTGGGCATTTTTGGATGCCAATGACTCCAAATAGGGTCTTTACTTAGTTTTAATTTTGGATAACACCATGGTTGTTGCATAGGAGGTATTTGTTTTCATGTGTCCATGGTTTGTCTTTTTCTTTCCCTTGCTAATGCGGAGGTCTCCGTGATGATATGGTTGAAATATTTTTGTTCCTAGTAAAAGGATATTGTGACAACAACGACTAATATTCTACACATGTTTTTTGCCTCCCCTGTTCTGAAATGATTACATATGAAACCGTCTGGGGAGTCCTTCAAGGAGTTGGTTGGAATTAGGTTTTTGAAATGAACTCAAATGAAATTGAAATTGTAATTCAGCTGGGTGCTTGTTGCTCCCCTATTTATATAAAAGGGATTTCATGGCTGAAAGGAGAGAGTTCATAATTTTAAATCTAGACAAGGTCACAGTAGATACTAAGCTCTAAATAGCAGAATAGAATGTAAATAGATACCCTAGCAGATATATGAGAAGAAAGTCTAAGATGAAGGTTATACTGCGTATGAATCTTAAATATGTTTTACAATGAAATACCATAAATGAAGAATAATTTTAGTTTCAAAATATTGCTCTCCTATGTATTTTCTTTCCAAGTTATGAATGCATATTGTTAATGGCAGCTTCATTTGTCTTTTGTCATTTGCATATAATGTATGAATTTGTTTTATGCTTCAGTTTAATGAATTGATTAAATGTTGAAACAAGCTCATTGGTTTGTGAGAAAAGCATATAGGATTTAGCAAGAAAGTGATATTTTGTAGACATAGTGAGTTAGAATTTTACAAAGTAACACTCTAATGGTCCACTAATTTCTGATTTTCAATCAAAATTGTATTACCGATTGATTACCGGTTGTAATTCATTTTTTTCCTTAGATAAAGCAACAATTATCTTGTTAGTTTATCTTATGGTCAGTAGAGCTAGTATTGAATTGGATCAAGGATTTAAGATGAAGAATGATTCACAATAGTTTAAATTACAATGTCCCAACTCTAAGTATGAAGGAGCACTCCTTGAAAATAAGTAACACTTCTATCTAAGGTTTTTTGAGCTTTTTATAAGGTGATTTTCATGGAATTGTGCATCTGTGTGAAGAAATACTCTTGAGCAAAAGTGAAATATTATGAGTATATATGGGATTACCCTCCCTGGGTCTCACATAACCCGAAGAGAAGAAGTAAAGTAGTAATTACTCTACTTAAGTGTTGGCCAATCCTCAACCTAGCTAATAATTGGGCTATGGAAAGCTCATAGGTTAGGACTGAGATTAAGTTTGGTTTGAAAAAAATAACCAATACAATGAATTCTAAAGGTCATTGCAACAAAAAGGATTTTGAGCCATAGAATGCAGTCACCCTCGAGCTAGGTGCATCCTCTACAAATGATGGTGGTGGTTCCAATGTAGAAACAACAGAACCTCATGTAGACATGCGTCACTCACCCACAAAGTCAGTCAAGATACGTGGAAATATGGTGGGGTTCGTTGCTTGTTCCTTTCTTCCGTTCGATGAAATCCCCATGGAGAAGAAACATGGAGAGGTCTTCGTTGCTAGCACTAACTATGGGGTCCACCAAAAATTGTATGTGGAATGATGCTATGTGGCAGATGAGTGGAGCTCGATTGAGAAGTGAAGGGAAGCAGGCTTCAAATGTCATACTCCATTCCAAGGTCCCCTTGTTGTTATGGCTAAAAGCCTAAAACATGTGCTTTTGACCAAACTATGGATGCATGGAAAAATCTATCAAAACATAATAGTAAGCAAAAACATAGGAAAGGTATTGAGCTATTTTGAAAAATGCCTCAAAAAATGTGGTCTCATGGTGATGTCCATAACCATGAGACCACATTTATTTGAGGCATTTTTTCAAACAACTCATTGCCTTGTCTATGCTACCACATTTTACATACATTTTCCATTTTGTGCATATCTTGCAATCATTCCAATATTTATGGATAGATTGACCAATGAACACATGAAGTCAATATTCTTGAACTTAAGACTTCCATGGGGAAAATACAATTGAAAATAGGTGACAAGGAAGAAGCAATATGAAATGTAAGTGAAAAAAAGAGAATCGGTGTGATGGACACCTAAAAGTCTTATCTATAATTTTAGAGAAGTTTTGTAAAGAATTTTTTAAAAGAAACATTTGTATTTTGTAATCAGAAAGACTCTTCCAAAGATGATAACAATAGTTTTAGATGCAAAGGAAATAGTTGGAAGTGTTGAAATTGAAGAAAAACAACTAAAAAGTAAAATTAACCACTTAGAAAAGGAATTAACAGACAAGAAGAAGATTTTATCATCAACAAAAGGAGATTAGTCTGCTCTAAAAACACTTGAAAAAGAAGCAAACCAAGCTTAATGAAATATATAATGTATTCAATGAAGAGATTCTTCCTGCTCTCAAGAAGTTGAGGAAGGTGCATGTGTAGGTTCTTCTCTATCCATTGTGCAACCAAACCAACTATTCAAACACATCCGTATGGGTGGGTTTATGCTAGGAAAGGTCCTTTTTTGCACCCAAACATGTTGAACAGTCTGAGCCACATTCTATCGATGAAGTCTCTTAAGATACCAAAGTGCAAAAGGGAAAAAAAATTGATGAGGGATTACTCAGAAATTGTGGCACTTGGAAACATTCCCTATGAAGCCACAGGATCATTTAGGGACCCTCTACAATAACCTCTCTCATTTTCTGATAGCTCCGAGTCATTTGTCTGTGGTGAACAAATTTCAGTTGATGGAAAACGGGTCAATAACATGTAGTGTAAAGTTGGAAAGTGGCATAACTTTCATTATGTTCGTCATACAACTAAACTAACTATTCCAAAAAATTCATATGGGTAGGTTTATGCTAGGAAAGGTTTTGTTTCAAACCTAAACATGCTAAAACAATCTGAGCTACATTCTATCAGTGAAGTCTCTTAAGAGACCAAAGTGAAAAAGTATAGCAAACTTTGATGAGTGATTACTCAAAAACCGTGGCACTTGGATACTTTTTTTTCTAAGGCTATGGGATCACATTGGGCCCATATACAATAACCTCTCTCAATTTTTGATAGCTCCAACTCATTTTCTCATGGTGAATAGATTTTAGTTGATGGGAAACGGGTCAGTTGCATTTAGTGTAAAGTTGGAAAGTGGTGTAACTTTTGTTTTGTTCATCATATGACCAAACCGATTGTTCCAACACATCTGTATGGGTGGTTTTCACATTGGGCCCATATACAATAACCTCTCTCAGTTTTTGATAGCTCCAACTCATTTTCTCATGGTGAATAGATTTTAGTTGATGGGAAACGGGTCAGTTGCATTTAGTGTAAAGTTGGAAAGTGGTGTAACTTTTGTTTTGTTCATCATATGACCAAACCAATTGTTCCAACACGTCTGTATGGGTGGTTTTATGCTAGGAAAGATCCTCTTCCCACCCAAACGCACTAAAATAGTTCAAGCTACATTTTACCAGCGAAGTCTCTTAAGAGACCAAAGTACAAAAGGGAAACAAACTTTGATGAGCAATTAATTGGAAACCATGGCACTTGGATACATTATTTCTAAGGCTATGGGATCAAGTAGGAACCCTCTACAATAATCTCTCTTGGTTTTTTATAGTTCCAAGTCATTTTCCCATGGGGAACAGATTTTAGTTGATGGAAAACGGGTCAGTTGCATGTAGTGTAAAGTTGGAAAGTGGTGTAACTTTCATTCTGTTCATCATACGATTGAACCAACTATTCCAACATGTTCACATGGGTGGGTTTATGCTAGCAAAGGGTTGTTGAATACCCAAGATACTGAGAGGGGGGTGAATCGGTATCTTTTTAAACTTATTGAACAAACACCATCCAATTACTCGAACAATAAAAATGAGCAAGAGCATTAATAGAGGATAAGAACACACAACACATGAACACTAAAATTTTTATGTGGAAAACCAAAAATGGGAAAAACAACAATTAGGATTAGATCACAATATAGTATAACCAATTATAAGATATTACAAAGGGTGGCTCACTGCCAGGACTCACTGTCCAAATGGGAGGCTCATTGCCTACAAAAGATACAGTAACAAAATGGATTACAGCTAGAAAATGAACTAAAAAAATTACACCTAACAAGTGTTGATTTAGTTCCTTTGATGCTCAGTAAATTGAATTTAAACACTTCATCATCTTCTATCTTTGCACACTTGAATTCATACTCACACCAACAATCTCAAAACTATCCAATATATATAGCTGACATATCTACAAGTATCAATTAGGTCAGCATAATTAGATGCAACCCTTATTCACCAAAAAGATCAACTGTCGGCTTCAAGCTTGTACAATTTTTTTTTTCCAAAAATAATTCAAGCATGTGCATGCTACAACATGTCGGCATGGACCTAAGAGGTCACACATACATCCGCACCTCAAAATTAATCCATTACAACATCAACTATTCATTAGGTCGGCCAAGGATAGACCTAATGATAAAATGCAACAACATAATGATGCCAACTCACCATATGAGCACCTATGCACATGAGATTTTGAACATACAACCTTTTAGCATCCATAAACCATTTCCCAAAATCACAAGCAAAGATTTTCAATAGTGGAGGATTGTGAACCAAAATACCGGAGGATAATAATTGTGTACCAATTCAGAATACCGGATCAAACTTGAACTTAAACTTGTAGTTGCAACTCATATAATGTGGTGACATAAATGACAACACAAAAGTTGTATAATAATATGTTCTTCATTCTTCCAACAATATCCCCCTTTGTCATTGATGGAAACATGTGCCAAAATAATTTACAAACTTCCTATTTTGAACACACTCTCCTTTTCTCCCTTTTCTCTTCATCACAACATTCTCTCCTCCTATGAAATTCTCTCCCCCTTTGACATCAAGGAAAAAGGGTGGTCCAAAAGTATGAAAAATGAAAAACATTACCCAGAGGATGGCGAGCCTTGAAGCTCCTTGAGAATACCTTGCCAAGCTGCCTTACCATTCTCCCAACTCTTCTTAGCAGACAACAACACTTTGTTCAATGATTCCAATTCCACCAAAATTTCTTCTGCATCATCTGTAGTACCAAGGGTCAGATTGATCTTATATAATTTCTCTGCATTTTCTAAAGCATTGGCTACAAGAGTGTACTCCATTCTCACAAGGTCACCTAACTAACTGAATCTTCTGATGATATCTTCCTTCTACTTTTGTAGAATAAAGATTTTTTCTCTGTGAGTAGAGATAGCATTCTAGGTTGTCATGTCTCTATCTTTGGATGCACTGTAAATACTAGAGATGGTAGTCTACTGGGACTCAATGGAGTCCATGAGATCTTTAATATTTTGAGTGGAATCCAACCACTTTCTGTAGTAAGCAAATACAACATTTTCTTTAGACTCACAAGCCTACACAACTTCCAGATTATTTTCAACACTGGTGTGTGCCAGAGAAAACTTATCATGAAGTGCCAAAAGTTTTTTCTCTGCCAATTTCTCTTCAACCTCTTGCCTTGTATTCTCACCAATTCCGGAGGCATACTCCTTAAAGGAGTTCAATAAAAGTTTCATATTCTCTACCAGAGTGAGAGATGTATCCATTGATGTACCGGGTGTGGCCTCCTGCAAAGCTTTGAGAGCATCATCAATAAGCTTTGTCCCGTTTTGGAGTGTTTACAAAATTTCTCTTCTTTCAGATGCATGCAATGCATCCCCTAACACCAACTTATGAATAGGAGAAATCTTATCCAAGTCCACACTACCTTGAATCATGGGGAGTTGTAGAAGTTCTCGA
The DNA here is from genome assembly GCA_007258455.2 of Sequoia sempervirens. Taxonomy (NCBI): domain Eukaryota; kingdom Viridiplantae; phylum Streptophyta; class Pinopsida; order Cupressales; family Cupressaceae; genus Sequoia; species Sequoia sempervirens. The sequence continues at coordinate 71,881,281 of VDFB02353493.1, read as the reverse complement.
GGGATCACCAGCTGGAACCTAATTTGCTTGGATAACAAGCCTTTCAAAACATCATCGTCAGAGTAGGATTCTCCAAGGGACCTTTGTGAATCTACAACCTGCCTTTGATCTTCTTCATTTTTCCCAGTAGATTCCCTATTTCTCTCTTATTCCTATACTCTTTCTTTTCCCTCTATCTTCTCTTCTTCTTCTACTTTCTCTTCTTATTTTCCATCTTTTTCTTTTTCAACTTCATCTTTGTTTCCTTCTTTTTCATTCCCTTCACCTTCATCTTTATATTTTTCTCCTTCAACATGCTCTGGAAGGACAACATCATGCTTCTCTGGCTTAGCTTCTTCCTCATTCTATTTCTCCATCTCCAGAGGATCATTTGCAACACCTGTATCCAGAGGGATATTTGCATCATTTTTTATAAAGGAATGTCTATATCACCTGTACCAGAAGGAATGTCTTCCTTTACCTTTGTAGAAACTTCTTCTCCTAATTTAGGTGTAGAAATGGATGGGAGTGCACCAAACATGCCATATTTCTCAGCCATACCCCTGATGGATTTTATAGTTTATTTCCTTATTTTCTTTATCTTCTTCGTGTCCTTTGTCATCAAAGTGTTTACTATTTTCTTCATCCAAAACATCTTTGAACAAACCTTCTTCAAGGTTTTGAAATCATTTGAGGTCAAAGATGACCCAATTTTCTCAAATTCGTCATTTTCAATCTTTTCATCCAATTCAACAGCCTCTAATCTTCTTTTCATTAGGGATTCCCACAATTTCTTAGGAACATTGTTCTTGATATAATCCAAACTAACTTCCAAAGTGATCACATATTGAATAATGGATAGAATTAATGTTTTCCTATCCTCTCTACCTACTTGATCATAAGTTTTTGTAGTGGGCTGCAACATATATTCAAAATGTATCAAGATATTGACCAAAGCCTCTAATCTAAGAGGGGAACCAGGTCTTACTGGTGAGGTCTTCTATTCTTCCTATTCCGAAGAAGCTTCTTCTGACATCTTAGCCTTCTTTGATTTTAGTTTGGTGTACACATGAACAACAGATTCTTGTTCTTCATCTTCTTTAGAGGATGACACATAATGAAATCTCTTACTGCCAACACTTGCTTTATGAGAAGTACCTTCACTAGAGGATATGCTCCCTGTCTTCTTTCTTACCAATTCTATTGTAGGCTCTTCCTCCTCTTCCTCTTTCTCTTCAGTGATGCTAAGGTTATTTTCCCTTGTAGTCTTTTCCTTCTTTCCTCTCTTGACAAGTACTACTGGACGAGTCTCTTTCCTTTTCTCAAATCTAGTATTGGGTCTAGAAGGAGCCAAGCCTTTGCCTTTACCAGCGACACTGGGTTCAACCTTCACTATAGGGGTTGCAGTTGGTTTTGAAGGATTAGTCCTACCGGATCTCCTTGGTCCAAATGATTCTCCAGCCATCTGCTCTCCCATGGATCTTCCTTGTGCTATCTTCTCATTAGTGAAGTCATAATTTCTAGGTATTTCATCTACCTTATTTCTTATCATAGGCTTCCTATGCTCCATGCATACTTCCATAGATTTTTTTGCATAAGTGCCAACTCTAGGTTCATTGGAATCTTTAGGAATTTTCAATAAAACTTGCACATAGCCTTCAACTTCATCCTCTATAACCTCATAGCCCAATGGTTGAATCCAAACAGTCCAGGGTTCAACAACTTCAATCATGCACTTATTAGAGGAGACATGAAAAATGATATCATTCTTGCATTTCTCAACAACTTTCTTAGGAATCCAAATCTCTTTCGTTCATTTTTCTCTTGAATACAATAAAGAATGTTGTCACAACATTATCTTGACTCTTCAAGTCACCCAAACTATGCATATAGTCAAATATTTTATGTGCAACTAGTCTGGATGTGTCCCAAATCACCACATCATCTCTTCCGAGAAGTCTTCTAAGGAAATAGAACAACCAACACACAATCAAAGAACTAAACTTAAAAGAATATTTCTTCTCCCTTGACATCTTCATATTCTAAAACAACTACTACCAAAGAAGTTCACACAAATCATAATCTACACCATTAGCTACCATGTCATAACTAGTGTATATTGTTGTAGCATATACAAAATTCTCTCTATTAGTGAAGTAGATCTTGTGTCCGACCATAATTTCAACATACTTCATAGTAGGATTGGTAATAGCCTTTGTGGAAAGAGTCCTCCTGTCAAGTGTAGTACCGGTGTGTTCCATCACCACTTCATTCTTCATAGACTTCAACACCAGTTCCGGTCCAGTATCACAGACTTTGGTAATAGCCTTAATCACTTCCTTGGTTATAAGATGAGGTATGTCAGTCCACAAGAACTTATCATGCATTTTGTTGAGAGCTTGTTTTACATACTTATCATCAATGGTGGAGCTAAATTTAGGAAAGCAATTCCATTGATCCAACTTCGCAACAATATTTGAATACTCGAGTTTTATCAAGAAATCATCGCCAATGAGCTCATTCTGCCATATTTCTATCAGTTTTCCATGATTATATTCCTCATTCTTAACTCGAATATACATCCTAGTGTCTCCAGTAGGCATGACACCATGAGGAATCGATGAGAAGGCACCATGAGGGTCATCTTCAAAAACCTTCATAGAATATTTCTTATAGGATGGTCTAGGTATTTCCGATACATTTACGACTACAAGAGTTTCCATTCTTCAACAAATCAAGCTCAAATTATTTCAAAACAAAGATTCACACAAACCCACAACATGGAAGAGTAAAATACCTTTTTTCTTTCGTGAAAAACTAGAACTAGGCTTTGCACAACTCACTCTCCAAATCGCCTCAAGAATGCTCCAAATCAGTCTCCATTTTCTTCAAATGTGCAAGTGATCAAAATTCCTTACAAATCCACTTTATAAACCAATGATCTACCCTAATTCACATTAAATGCGATAGATTTCAAAAAGTTGATAAAAACCTTCTTCACGACACAAAAAACCTATTATGCTCTGCAAATGATCATTCCTGCACCTTTTCTTATGGTTCCTTTTGCATAACCTTTGTTTATCCATTCCTTACAACATGTCTTTGTGCCAACAGGTGAAACACAAAATATCTAGGGGGTTCAAACAATTTTTTGTTAATGCTCCGCCTAAGACCATGCTGGGTCTAATTGTTGGAGGAATTATCTACACCAGATGGAGGCACATATGCATCTGATGTTTCTAGCTCTTCTTTCTTCTTCCATATCTTGTTCATTTATTACTTAACCTCATTCTTGTCAATTATATTCACTAGTTCATTCTTCTTTACCAGATCAGATTGCTTTCCCATTTTACTTCTGCATACTTTTGAGATGTGTCCAAGTTTGTTGCAGTTGTAGCAGACAAAATTTTTCTGCCATTACAGGATCATCCTTTGATGATGCTACCAAAAAATGGCTCTACCCCTCCAAAGAGGTTACCCCTCATATCTACGAGGTACCCAAAATCCATAAAGTTGGTGTTTCGTTGCGACCCATAGTTGATACGATCAATTCTCCTACCTACAGATTGGCATCCCATCTTGCTAAACTCATTTCCCCCCTTGTTGGAAAATCAAGCTCCTTCGTCAAGAACTCTTCCCATTTTGTGGACTTCATCAAAGACAAGAAACTAGATGAAAATGGCATTCTTGTTAGCTTTGATGTTGTCTCCCTCTTCAGTAAAGTTCCCTTACATGACTCAATTGAGCTTATCAAGCAAAAGGCTAGCTATGAAATAGCTTCCTTAGTTGAGTTATGTCTCCGATCCACTTTTTTCTCCTTCCAAGGTGTAATTTATGAACAAGTGGATGGTGTGGCTATGGGTTCTCCTATTTCTCCCATTGTGGCCAACCTTTATATGGAGCACTTTGAAGATTTCTCCCTCCATTTGTTCCCCCTCAAACCCAAGTGGTGGAAACGGTATGTCGATGACACCAATATATGTTGGTCTCATGGTCAAGATAAGCTAGAATAATTCCATTTGCACGTAAAAAACATTTCTCCTTGCATCTCTTTCACCAAGGAAATTGAATCTGACAACCAACTTCCTTTCCTTGACATTCTTCTCATAAAAAAAGTTTATGGTTCTTTAGCTCGCTCTATCTTTCAAAAATCAACCCATATTGACCTTTACCTTCACTCTTCCTCCCACCATGCCCCGAGCCAAAAAGTGGGTGTCCTTAGAACCCTAGCCTATAGAGCTTATACAATATATGATAGTGAGCATATTGATCAAGAATTAGCTTACCTCACCCAAGTCTTCTCATTAAATGGTTACAAAAAGAAGCACATCAATCGAGATTTCAAACTAGCAAAAGCTAGGCTCACCCTCAAGCCTAGTACCTCTAGCTCTCCTTCCCTCCCTCTAGCTACCCTCCCCTATGTAGAGGGTATCTCCAACAAAATTGCCAAGATCCTCCTTAAAAAGGGAATCCATTGCACTTTCAAACCCTTCTTCACAATAAAAAGTCGCATCCCCTCTCCTAAATACCCCCAAGATCAATTCCTCAAATCCAGTGTCTATAAAGTGTTGTGTTCTTGTGGCGTGCCTTATATAGGGGAAATAGATCGTTCCATCAACACAAGAATCAAGGAGCATTGTGCTAACATAAGACATGACCAGATCTCAAAATTTGTTGTCGTTGAACACTCCTCAAAGACAAAACATCACATTGCCTTAGAAAACACCTCTATTTTGTTCAAAGAAGACAATTTATTTAAGAGGAAACTTGAAGAGGCCATTGAAATCCATAATCATCCCTACAACCTAAATTGTGATGGGGGTTGGTCTTTAAGTTTCTCGTGGAAACCCCTCCTAAATAGCCTTTAGGTTCTCTTCTCCTTCCTCACTCTTCCCCCTTGGTTTCTTCTCCATTTTACTTGAGCTCCTACTCCCCTTTCTTGTCCCTTCAATTTTCTCCTTCCTTTCCCTTCCCTTTCCCTGTATCCCCCTCTACTCTTCTTCAATTGTGTGCTTTTTATTTCCTTTTCTTTACTCTCATCTTTTATTTCAATCTTTTTGTCTCTTGGCATTATTTTATTTTGAATTTTAATTGCTATGTTTTCCTCTTCTAATCTTCTTTAATTGTGTTCTTTCCTTTTCTTAATTCTTTATTTTCGTCTTTGATTTATTTTATTTTGAAATTTAATTTTAATTTTAATCTCTCTTTGATCTTTCATTTGGTCTTCTTTTTTAATCATTCTGTTGTTTAACTCCTTTAGTTTTGTTACCTTCTCTTCACTCTTAATTTCCTTAGTGCTTTTTGGTTTCTCTTTTCTCTTCTCTCTTTTTATCTCTTTGTTTCCTTGTTTCACTTTTTCATTCATTTCCCTCTTGCTTCTTATCTTTTTTGGTTAAATTTTGTTTTAGTTCCTTGCTTTCACTTATTTATTTGATCTCTTCTCTTTGGTTTGATTACTTTTTCTCCTTCATTGGTTATTTTTTTGGTTTAATATCTTATTTCCTCTTATAGGTTGTGCTTGGTATTTTTTCTTATGCTTTTATGTCTTTATTATGTGTTTCAATGTATTTGTTCTATATTATTTAGTTATTTTCTTTGAGTTTCCAAGTGATGTTTTTTTGTGCTTCTATGTTTTTATTTTGTGTTTCTTAATATTTTTTCTATATTATTTGGCTCTTTTCTTTAAGTTTTCTTTCTAGTGCTTCTTTGTCCTTATTATGTAATTGTTCGTTGAGGTTTCTCTTTTCATTGGTTTTTCTTATTTTCTTTTTCCTTATTTAGTTTATCCTATTTGTTTCCTTATTTTTAATTTATCCTCATTCTTGTTCTTTTTGCTTTTTATTAGTGGTCTTTAATTTCTTTAGGTTGATTCCCCCTTTTTTCTTGCCTCTTTATTTTGTGTTTGTTTTTTATTATTCTTGGCCTTTATCTCTTTCATTTCTCTTTTCCCTTGTTTGCATTAGTGTTTTTGTCATCTTTGACTTTTCCTCTCTCCTCTCCTCTCCTTTTTTGTCTGACTTTTTCTCCTCCATTTTTGGGGTTATGTGCCTCCCCTCATTCACATCACTCTCCTAATTCTACCCAAGTCTACTATCTTATTTTCACTTTTCTCTCTATCTGCTTATCATCTTGATGATGGATCATGGAGTATGATCTGAAATGTTGATGTAAAAAAATTCAAACAATTATTCTAGAAATCTTGGTTACATCTATCATGGACTGTGGAAACAAAATGTTATTATTTTTTTTCTAATTTGTTTGACCTCTATTAACCCTTGATCTGCACTAATTAGCTTTGTGTCCAAAAATATTACATGTATAGCAGTAACCAGTAAAATATTAATTCATTCTATCTCCATTAAACCAATTCATCATCTGAGTTCTGCATTCAATAGGTCTATGTCCAACTTTCTTGCATGCAAAACATTATCTGGAGAAGGGACTAGCATTCTAGTTCGTTCTACTTATGCACTATGTTGCCCTGTGACCAAATTTATTGCATGAAAAGCAAACACCATTGAAAGATGGGTACCTTTGAGCATTTGGTTGTCTAATAGGCAGTCTTCTAGCAAAGTTCCTTGGATTTCTTGTATGTTTTCCTTTATTTTGAGTTTTTTTATTATCCACTATTTTTGAGGTTTGCACAACCTTTGAGCTTTCACATGCTTCTATTCCCAAACCACCTTTGTCTTTAGAAGGTTTCTGCCCTACAATCAATTCATCAAGCTTGGTGGAGCTTGTCTTGAAGTTATCTTCACAAATTTTTGCTTTCTCTAGATCTTATTTTAGGTTCACCACTTCTTGTTCAAGTCTTGTGCATTCACTAGTCTTGATTTGCACCATTGTATTTATACAATCTTCAATTCTCTTCTTTTCCTCCACTTGCACCTTCAATCTAGTGACCTCTTCATTTTCTTGTTTTAATTGCTCACTCACTTCTCTATGTCTTTCTTTGAATTTCTTCAATTTCTCTTTCAATTTCTAGATGCATTCATTTGCCTCATTAGGATTTTCTTTCAAATCTTTGTTTTCACTTTCAGCCTTGTCAAGATCTTCAAGAGCAGCCTGGAGTTCTTCTTTATCATCCATTTGTTCAATCTTCAAGATCTTCCTCAAGCTGTTAGGCTTCTTCGAAGGAACCAAGCTCTGATACCAATTGTTGAATACCCAAGATATTGAGAGGGGGGGTTGAATTAGTATCTTCTTAAAATTATTGAACACACACCATCCAATTACTCCAATAGTGAAAAATGAGCAAGAGCATTAACAGAGCATAAGAATACACAACACATGAACACCAAGATTTTTACGTGGAAAACCAAAAATGGGAAAAACCACGATGAGGATTAGATCACAATATAGTATAACTAGTTATAAGATATTACAAAGGGTGGCTCACTACCAAGACTCATTGTCCAAATGGGAGGCTCACTACCTACAAAAGACAAAGTAACAAAATGGCTTATAGCTAGAAAATGAACTGACAAAGTTACACCTAACAAGTGTTGATTTAGTTCCTTTGATGCTCAATAAACTGAATTTACACACTTCATCATATTTTTTCTTCACACATTTTAATTCATACTCACACCAACAATCTCAAAACTGTCCAATATATATAGTCGGCATATGCACAAGCATCAATTAGGCCAACCTAATTAGATGCAACTCTTATTCACCAAATAAATAAATTTTCAGCTTCAAGCTTGTACAAAAAAAACTTTCAAAAAAAAATTCAAGCATGTGCACACTAAAAATTTCTGACATGGACCTAAGATAGGTCACACATACATCTACACCTCAAAATTAATCCATTACAACATCAACTATTCATTAGGTTGGCCAGGGATAGACCTAATGACAAAGTGCAACAACAAAATGATGCGAACTTGCCATAGAGCACATGTGCACATGAGATTCTAAACATATAACCTTTCAACATCCATAAACCATTTCTCAAAACTATAAGCAAATTCATTAGCAGAGGATTGCAGACCAAAATACGGGAGGATAATAATTGTGTACCGATTAAGAATACCTAATCAAACTTGAACTTAAACTTGTAGTTGCAACTCATATAACATGGTGATATCAATAACAACACAAAAGCTATATAATAAGATGTTCTTTTTCATTCTTCCAACAAGGCCCTCTTTCACACCCAAACACATTGAAACAATTCGAGCTACATTCTGCTGACAAAGTCACTTAAGAGACCAAAGTGCAAAAGGGCAGAAAAAATTGACAAGCAATTACTCAGAAACTATGGAACTTGGAAACATTTTTTCCAAGGCTAAAAATTCATGTAGGGCCCCTCTACAATAACCTCTCTTAGTTTTTGATAGCTCCAAGTCGTTTACCCATGGTGAACAGATTTCAGTTGATGGAAAATGGGTTAATTGCATGTAGTGTAAATTTGGAAAGTGGTGTAAATTTCACTCTATTTTTCATACAATCAAACTGATTGTTTGGACACATTCATATGGGTAGGTTTATGCTAGTCAAGGTCCTCATTTTCACCCAAAAATGCTGAAATAGTTCGAGCCACATTCTACTGGTGAAGTCTCTTAAGAGACCAAAGTGCAAAAGGGAAAAAAAACTTCGACGAGCAATTACTTAGATACTATGGCACTTGGAAACATTTTGTTTGAGGCTGCAGGATCATTTAGGTCCCCTCTACAATAAAATCTCTTAGTTTTTGATAGCTCCAAGTCATTTTCTTGTGGTGAACATATTTCAGTTGATGGAAAACGAGCCAGTTACATGTAGTGTAAAGTTGGAAAGTGATGTAACTTTCATTCTATTCGTCATATGACCAAACTAACTATTCAAAAACATCTATATGGGTGGATTTATGCTAGAAAAGGTCCTCTTTTGCACCCAAACATGCCAAAACATTTTGAGCCACATTCTACTGAAAAAGTCTCTTAAGATACCAAAGTGCAAAAGGGAAGAAAAATTCAATGAGCGATTACTTAGAAACCATAGCACTTGGAAATATTTCATCTAAGGATATGAGATCATGTAGGGCCCCTCTACAATTACCTCTCTCAGTTTTTGATAGCTCGAAGTTGTTTTCTCGTGGTGAACATATTTCAGTTGATGGAAAATGGGTCAGTTGTATGTAGTGTAAAGTTGGAAAGTGGTGTAACTTTCGTTCGATTCATCATATGACTAAACTGAATGTTTGAACACATTCATATAGGTGGTTTTATGCTAGGAAAGGTCCTCTTTTCACCCAATCATGCCGAAACAGTTTGAGCTACATTCTACCAACAAAGTCTCTTAATAGACCAAAGTGCAAAAGGGTAGAAAACTTTAACGAGTGATTACTCAGAAACTGTGGCACTTGGAAACATTCTATTTGAGGCTATGAGATCATTTAGGGCCCCTCTACATCAACCTCTCTTGGTTTTTGATAGCTCCAAGTCATTTTCCCATGGTGAACAAATTTCAGTTGATGGAAAATGAGTCAATTACATGTAGTGTAAAGTTGCAAGGTAGGCTAATTTTTGTTTTGTTCTTCATGGGGCCAAATAGTTAGCACTAACATGTTTAGGTGGGCACATCTACGCTAGGAATGGTCATTGCCATTTTTTATAAAAGTTTGGTAGTCTTTCCTATTTGAAAGGTCACAACATTTTTCCTTTCAAAAGTCACAACCAAATTCATATCATCACTATTCGTGAGAACCTAAATTGATTTATTTGCAAATTTTTAGATATGCTTGGGAAAAAGGAATTTGTTGAACTTTCAATTGGTTTTATTTCTGTCATGCATGTCTCTTGAAGCTATTTATTGACTATTGTAAGTGTAGACAAGGAAAATATACCGACACACTTGATAACACCGTTTCAACCTAAATCATCTTCTTAGCTAAATCATCACCCTTCGTCCCTTAATTAAATAAATCATTATTTATCTGATTAAGTCATTCTCTCTTGTTAATTAAATAAATCAATGTTATTTAATTAATCCTCTAGTCTCTATTTAATTAAATAATTTATTTTATTTTATTAAATCTCTAAGGTCATCCTATTAAATTAAATAAATTAAACTTTGTTTAATTTAATCTAACATCACCCCTCTTTAATTAAATAAATCAAAATTCTTTATTTAATTAAATCTAAATCATATTCTTCTCAACTTTGATTTAAATCAACCCAAAAATATAAATCAAATTGTCACATTACCTAATCTCCTATTAAATTAATCAAATCCTGATTAATTGAATCCTAATCATCTAAATCCTCTAAATTTTTCCAGTTGCACATGAAAATATATTTAAATGATTTATTAAATCTCTATTTTCTTTCAACATGGCATCTTTAGGGGAATATTCCTCCAAGTTTGAAAATCTCTCCAAGTGGGTTTGTCCTTCCAACAAAGCATTTAACCCTCTTTCATGTCCTTGTGCATTGAGCCAAGTGGCATTTAATTCATTTCTTTCTCCCTCCAACAAGTCATCTTATGATTTTCAAATTCCACCTAATATCATTTATTGTGCACATTCATCAAAATGTGCTCAAGCTTCCTCCATTCACATCTTGACAAGTCGCACTTTCCCATTGGATGTTGCATGATTCCACATTGCTTCATTTTGATCATTCCTCCATCTTGTATTTCTATAAATAAAAGGATTTTCTTCTCATTTGGGATCCACAACTTAGAGCAAAGTTACTCTCTTCACATTGAGAGCTAATTTTATCCATCTTCATAGCATTTACCATCATCTTAGCTAGGTTATTGCAGATTTCACCAAGGAGCTCATTGTTCTTCATCAAGAAATGGATCAATCTTCACCAAATCATCATAAAGCTTGCAAAGGAGTTGGGAAAGGGCCAATTTTCACATCAAATTGGCACCAATCCCCCATGAGATTGAGAGTTTGCATGTTTAAATAGGATTTCATTACTTTTCTTGTATTGTTCTTCATTTTCCTTCTTATTTTGAGCATTGTAGATGAATTTCATGGGGAATCTTATATCTAACTTGCATATGGATCTAATATTGTGTTCATTTGCTATGTTTGTGTAGGTATAGGATTGGGGTTCACATATTGGCACTAGAAGGAGGGCTAATCTCAAGTTCTTAACACATTTTCTGAAAAAAATCATGTTTTTTGTGTGTCTATAGGAAACTGCGCCATTATCAGTCCAACGGAACCATAAAATGATGCTAGCCTTCCAGTAGCACCATACAATGACACTACAATCTCCAAACTCTGCCGCTCAAACCTTCCCGCCCTGAAATTCAAATTTTCAAACTTTGACGTGGAGTTGTTTTATGACACTGGAATTTTTAAACTTCAAATTGCGCTGTTAAGCAAAAATCTGCCACAATCGTGCTCTTTGTTCTGCTACAGAGTGCCATTGTTAGACATAGGGATGCTATACAATGTCGTTGATTTCCTCAAACATCGACACATATGCAGGTTGCATCGCTGGGGTGGGGTAAAGGATCAAATTTCAAATTTTTTTCTACATGTGCCTTTTTACTTTTGATCATTTTGAGCTTTTGACTTGTCTTCTATCTCTATTTTCCTTGGATTAATCAATTTTTATAGGTGGAAGTAAGGAAGGAGCAAGGAGGAGATTGAAGTATAACATCATTTATCCATTTGTATCAAGTGTCTTTAGACACTTTTGGAAGCAATTATAAGTCCAAATTTAAGGACTATATCCCTTCAAGCTTTTAGGACTCAATAGATTTCAATTTGGGTTTAAAATGAAAAAGGAAAATGGTTAAAAAGAACTTTAGGAAAATTTACTAGATTTTGTTTAAGGTTAACAATTGAACAAGAAACTTTCATCTTTTGTTTTGGTGCTTTAAAAAGAATCAAATAATTTCTTTGAGGATTTAAAATGAACATGTGCATCTTTGTTTTGTAATCACTTACCCAAAATAACATCACGAAAAAGGCATATGCGCTTCTCTCACGCCTCACAGCGATCTTGAGAATCAAAAGGTTTTTTGGTGACATTAAGTTGTGTAAGTGATTACCTACACACTTCAATTTGGATCCTAAAATTGAACAAATCTTGCAAGTGTGAGTGGAACATACCGCGTGTGTTCTCTCTTTGTTTCTCAACAAATATTGATCAAACTACAGATGTGTTTGATCAATTTTGTGTTATCTTAGAGGGCCTGCCTTGTGGGAAAAATTAATCACCCAAGGGAACGTCCCAACCAGGAACATGCTAAAGCCAAGCGACTTCCACCTGGGATATAAGTGTGGGTACTTGAGGAAAGGAAAGTATCATGAGGATTATTCTGACTAGAAAGGAAACAATGGTCTCTCACCACATGGATGGTCCCCCACTAACGGAATGCCCACATTAAAACCTTTGTTTAGAAAAGGCCAAAATCCTTGATCTATTTGTTGGTGCAAGAATGGTCGTTCTGAAGCTGTCCCATGTTTTTATGACTCTTAGTAGAGATGAAAAGCATGCCATGGGAGTTTCATGGGTATTGATGCTTGATTGAACCAAGAAGCGAGTGCACTATAAGGGGTATCTTGTGTGGTCAATCATCTAATCATCTACTAAGAGTAGGCATAGCTGGATTTTATCCAAGTGGGAACTCAACAAACACTGTCTTTCATATCCATAGGGTTGTGCATGTTCTTGGAAACAAAACACTTTGCTTGATCAAAAACATTGGGAAAACAAACATTCAACATTATCATCAAATTTCAAACCCTTTAGGAATCAAATATCTTTGACAAAATTTAAGTGCTATTGCTTTCCCTAGGGATTCTATCCTTAGATGTTTCTAAGCATTTGAATTTATATCTCAATTTTCTTGCTAGAGTCAACAATAGGAAACTTTTTCCTTGATTTCCTTAATTTCCACACAATACACTTTTTGGGATGATAAGAAGTTAAGAAATTGGACATTTAGTTTGAAAACCTAATCAAGAATTGTTTGTGGTAAAAAGAAGTCACTAAGCAAAGCTAAGAACAATTGAACCCCACACATGTGTTTCAAATGATTTCACGCAAAATCAAAATCCAGAAACCAAAGTCAAAAGCTCTTAGTCCAAAAAATCATCAAAAGCATCTCTCAATGCTCTACAAATTTAGAAAAAAGATTGCTTTTCAACTTTTACATAAGAGCTTCAAGAAACAATCCCAATTTGTACTCATTTTATTATTGTCAGAATCTGAGACTTTTTCAACATTTTGAGCATCTTGTTTAGAGTAAAGTGTGTTCTTCAAAACTAAGATCTTGTAAACAAGAGTCTTTTTTAGGTACACATAGGATTAAAGTCAACCCTCATCCATCTTTCAAACATCAATCAAAATCATCTCACCAACAACTCTTGAAAATCTTGAAACCATCCTTTATGCTAGACTTTTTGGAAAATCCATGAATCAAAGTCCTTGAATCAAAACACCAAAACATTTTGTTTGGCTAAGTATGTGTACATGTATCGTTCTCCATATGCTTAGTTGAATTATCATTAAATCATCGTGTTTGGTTAGGTGTGGGTTGATGCATCCTTCTACCTACACTTAGTCAAATTATCATCTTGTGAGAAAATCTATCCCATATATAACATCCAACATCTTGGGATCTATTTGTTCATTATCCAAAATCAAAACAATCCAAAATAAAATCAAGGTCAAAATCAAAATCCAAGAATCCAAGAATCCCAAAATCAAGATAAAAAACAAATCCAAGAATCCAAGAATCCAAAAAGGTCCCAAAAGTCTAGCATCCCCCTCAAGATATTCTAAGAGTTTAAACATCCATATCATCCACCCTTCACACATTTCACCATCACACTTTGATCCTTAATCATCTTAGTTTTTATCTTTTGAGCCTCATTTTATGGTTCAAACAAGATCACAAGACAAGAAGAACATGGAGGCCAACAAAGAAACATCAACTTCAAGTTACCTAAGTCAAACCAATTCCAAAATTAATCCTGTTGGATCAAGAAATCCCCTAACTAATCTTCCTCCATTGTCACAAAATCCTCAAGAGGAAGGTCAAGTAGAGGATATCACCAATAATTCCTTCGAGATGACACAAGATGAGATCATCGAAATGGTCCAAAATCCTGAGAATCATAGGATTGTCAATATCATGATGAAACTCCATCCCACTCAATATATGCTTGAATTAGCAAAGCAAGGGGATAAACTCCCTTCTGATTATGATGTGAGCACCATTGTGGAACAACCTCTTGGGGTCATACCTCCAATATCATCCACACTCCCGATTTCATCCACACTCCCAGTTCAAAGCATCACTCAAGCCATCCCACAAATTACATCATCCATTGCTCCAACTCAACCTATTGTTAACAAAGGGAGTGCATTTCTCAATGCACTACAAACACACCCCCTTGTGAATAATCAAGATTTGGATGCAAACACTATCTTGGGGCAACCCATCCCCCAAAATCTATTACATCCATATGTCCCCCTCACCTTTCAAGATCCCAATGACCCATCATCATCATTTCATGCAACACCTCAACCCTCTCTCCCCATGACCTCGCAAGCAGAAGATGGGCTATTTGGACCAGGGGGCATCTTTGACCCTTCATCTTCATAATTTCCCCAAGGGAGTATGCCACTCACTTTTCCACCACTTCCACCCTTTCCACCAACATCCACATCACATCTTGGTTTGGGGTTATCGCTGTTCATTGAAAGCAACCCTCTGATCATCAATCAAAGCATCATACTAAATCCTCCCATCTTTCCATTGATATCGCAACAACATATGGCAACCATCACAACATCAACCATCCCCCAAATATATCAAAACATGGTCTCTCAAGGACCAACCATATCAATCGCACCATCCACTACACAAATCTCAATCATCAATACAATGGTGCCTCTCATCACAACAACAAACACCATTCTGAATCCACGACCACCAAAATCAAACACATCAAACCAATATAGCATTGCATTACAAGATGCTCAACAAGCTTCTTATCAAAAGGCACTCCAACAAATCCAAAATTGACAAGTTGCACAACTATCTGCTCAGCAAGCACAAGCATAACAAGCCGCACAAGCTAGACAAGAAGCGCAAGTCGCTCAAGCCACTCAAGTCATGCAGGCTGTACAAGCCACACAAGTTGGCCAATAAGCACAAGCTCAAGCTCGGGCACAATCACAAGCTCAAGCTCAATCCCTATACTAAGCTCAATAAGCACAAGCATAGGCTCAATATCAGGCACAACTACAAGCAACCCAACAACATGCATATCAACAAGCCCTATAACAATATCAAGCATAGAAAGAAGCATCATTACAAGCCCAACAATAAGCATTGTTGGAATAACAACAAGACTTACAAAAGGCATTACTAGCATAACAACAGGCATTGTTGGCGCAACAACAGGCATTGTTGGCGCAACAATAGGCATTGTTGGTGCAACAACAATGAGACCAACAACAAGTGTTATTGGTACAACAACAAATGTAGGCATATCAAGAAAGCTTGCAACAAACTTCAATCAACACACCCAACACTCCACCTATCACCAAAACACTCTGACCACTCCAAAACACCTTCACTCCACCTCGTAATCCATAAAATGATATGACAACACAAATCAAGTTGCTCTCACAACAAGTGCTTGACCTTCAATTAGGAAAAACCTCCAAGACACCCAACAACTTGTGTCCCTACCTGTTTGATGCGATTGTTTCCTCAAAGTTTGGCTGGCCAATCCATGGAGTGGTTCTCTCGCCTCCCTCTAGGCATCAAGAAGTTCCAAGAGATAGTAGATGCATTCATAAAAAAGTACGCCTTCAATTTTGGTATGGATGTCAGTTTAGAAGAACTATCTACTCTTAAGCAAGCTAAGGGAGAATCATTCACTTCCTTTCTGCAACGATGGCGATCTAAGGCCAATAGGAGTAAATGGGCCATGCCTGAAGAACAACAAGTTTGCACCATCTTATCCAATCTAGAGGGAACCTTGGAATTTCATCTCAAGGTGCAAGGTATCACCACTTATGACCAATTAATATCCAAGGCACTCAATATCGAACGAGCCCTCATCTCATAAGGGGGAGCTCCTTCTTATCAAGAAAGTCGCCCATCCACCAGCTATAACGACATACCTCACACATGGGCAAAAAACAAAAACATTACCAATGATGGTGTAGCCGACGCCAAATTTGTCATCAATGCACCTCGACAAAACACACTAGCACCCCAACAACAACCCCAAAAAAATAATCAGAACAATTGACAAGCTAACACTATGAATCAGAAGCCAAATAATCAAATATTCAACAATGTGAACGATCAAATGGGGCCACCTGAACGAAATAAAAAATACCCCAAGTGAAAGTACACAACCCTTGGGGAATTAGTTGAATCCATCATGAAGAGACTGGTGGAGGAAAAACTCATCACAATCCCCACCTATGAAAAATATCAAGAGCCCTTGGTAAAACTGCCATGGTATAATGAAAATCACCTTTGTGATTTCCACAAGATCAAGGGACACACAACTTCCAGTTGTATGAGGTTGAAAAACTTGATTCAAGACCTCATTGACAACAAAATCATAAATGTGGAACAACCAAGATGGAATCAAAATATCAAGATTCACAAGAATCCAATGCCCAACCACAATAAGGGAAATAATAACAATGATAAAGGAAAGGGTACCTTCAAAAGTGTGAATCATGTATACGACCATGTCGTTGCATCCCTAGATGAGTATTGCATTGTTATCAACATCAAAGGAGCCCAAGCTGATTGTGGAGTCACCACAAGAGGCGGAAAAGTCACCATTACAGGGTCATCTCATCCAAATAGAGCATCCACCTCCAATTCAAGATCCATTCCTAGTGTTTATAATGTCCTTGACCAATTAAAAAGAAACCCAACACAAATCTCCATCATGGAATTGTTGAAAATATCACTAGCCCACAAGAAGATCCTTGAAGAAGCCTTGGCCTCATCTTTCATCCCCACTGATCTTGATGTAGATCAATTCCAAGCTATGGTCACACACCTAACTACCCCTCACCTAATCATAATAAGTTTCCACACTCCATATCATAAATCTATATAGCTTCTGGATTTGATTGTGTCAAAAAAAATTTCATCTAATCTTGATCCAGAACTTTTGACACAATCAAATCCAGAAGCTATACAGATTTACCCCTCACCTTTTGACATTTTCATAACAGGATCTCCTGACACAACCATCTCACAATCATGTGCTTCATCTTGAGGCTTATGTCCATAAAAACAAGGTCAAGAGGGTCTTGGTAGATGGAGGTGCAGGGTTGAACATATGCACCCTTAAATTAATAAAAAGCTTGGGCTTCTTCGAAGATGCTGTCGAAAAAGGAAAAGGCATAACCATAAGAGCCTACGATGATCAAGAAAGAGTTTCTCAGGGCAAAATCCAACTCCCTATTCAAGTAGGGTTGGCCATCATGGAAACATGTCAAGTTCTTGAATTGGAATTACCTTACAATATCCTCTTGGGGCATCCCTAGATTCATGGGATGCAAGTTGTAGCTTCCACCTTCCACCAGTGTGTAAAGTTTCCATATCAAGGCTAAGAGTTCATGGTCCATCGGGATCCTGAACCCTTTTACTATTGCAAAAATCTGGAAGAAATATATTACAAAATCCCCCAAGTACCTAAGAACGATGAGTGCCTCTCAACTCCATACATTGATCCAGCTACTCTCTGTCTCCACTTATGCGATAGAGACACCCACCATCCCCTCCATCTCCGATATCAAGGTCATTATCTAGGACAATGGGTGTGGATATTATGCAATTCCAAAAAAATGTTTTTTGGTAGGAGAGTTACAACAATCTCCTAGGTCACGAGGATGACCACTGTCAAATAATGCTTCCTCATCCCAAACATTCATAGTAGGCTCCTCCAGCTTTAGGAGTTGGGGAGACCTAGGGTGAGAAGTAATAGAAGAGGACCCATCAAACCTCTTGTACCAAGACAACAAACTAGTAGTTGATCTACCTATGTATGATAGTAGTAAAGGCTTACAAATGATGCTTGCCTTGGGCTATGACAGAAATAGAAAACTTGGAAAAAATGACAATGGACTCCTAGTACCCATCATTCCTAAGACATGAATGAGAAATATTGGCCTTGGATGTACCCCTTCGAAGGTGACCATACTTGGCAAAGGTGCCTCGATTAAGAAAGTCAAAACTCCTCAGCAATCTGCAACCACCCTTCAATTACCCATATCCACAAGTCTGCCTTTAGACAATTTCACCTTCAACATAACTGATGTGTGTAGTAGTGACGAGGACCCCATAACTGATTTTCGAGTACTCAAATTTCACACTCCAGAAGTTCTCTAAGGACTTATAAATAAGAAGACATCTCCCACTCCACACCTTGAAGTCATGGAATCATGCCATCCCAACCCATCATCCATAGTCATTAGTGACGAGACCCTTCTACACCCAACACCTATCATTGATGATACCACCCCTAACACCACTCAAACCATCGAAACCATCACATCCTCTGAATCCACTGAGCCCCCATCTCTTACCATCACATCTACCAAATCCATTGAACACCCACCTCCTACTCCAAGAGCCATCAAACCCATCGAGACCCTTCTCCACCCAACACCTATCATTGATGATACCACCCCTAACACCACTCAAACCATCAAAACCATCACATCCTTTGAATCCACTAAGCTCCCATCTCCTACCATCACATCTACCAAATCCATTGAATACCCACCTCCTACTCTGAGATCTGACAAACCCATCGACGACACGCAAATCCAATCCACTTCTTCCACTCCTAGTGTCACTAAAATCCATTCCCATGAATTTTTTGAATCACCCATCCCTCCATCTTCCCCACTTGAAGACTACCACCAAGATTCCATTATCATGTCTCCCGCACACGATGAGTCATGCCAAGAGCATGATCCAAAGCATGCCAACATATCCCCTTCTCCAAATCAAGATCCTACCATCCCATCTCAAGATCACAGTCCCCCATCCATTCCATTCCATGATCCCCTTGTCATTCAAGATTCCACCGCTCCATCTCCATCTTCATCGCATGAGCCCGCTACCACAAATCCAGATCCTATCATATCCCCTAATCCCTCTCCTAATACCACCCATCCAAATGCCGCTACCCCATCATCTCCCTCTCACGATCCCCCATCATTTCCTAAAATTGCTATCCCCTTGGTATTCTCACATTCTTCCATGGTGGCCTCCTCATAGAAGAAAAAAATAGTGTATATACCACCCATCATCCTCCACCTAATAATGGAATCACATCATGTTTTTAGAATAACACAAATCCTATCATGGATCACATGTTCAAGAAAATGAACTATCAAGGAAAAGGTCTAGGCCTTCATGAGCAAGGTATTTTAGAGCCCATCCAAGTCAAAGAACAAATCTGCATGCAAGGTCTTGGACCTATTTCCCAATACTCACAATAAAAAGATGTTGGTACAACCTATAGACATCCTCAATGAGCCTTTTCCAAAAGAAAAGTCAGCTCTTCCCATCACTCCACTAGATCATATGCTACCATCCCTCCTCCTCTATCGTATCGCCTCAAAACAACCATCCATATTCCTCCTTCATCTGCTCCATCCATTTTGGGTCCTTACAACCCTCCATCCACCATCTCCCATCCTTCATCTACTCCATCCATCTTGGGTTCTTATGTCCCTCCACCCAGTCTGTCTGCTTTGGGTCCATATATCCCAAAATCACTTCCTCCATCTCATCCTTTCATCCATCCAACACCTATCTACGTCATCCATCATAAACATCCCTCTCGCATGTCCCCTAATCAGGATCAACAAAGGCACATACCTACACATTCTCCATCTACATGTAATGCTCATAATTATATCTCCATCACTCCACATCATCCATCTCCTCACACCCATCCCATTGCTAGTAAAAGCACTTTAGATGCCAAAGCAAAAATGCCTAAATCTAAAGATCCACATGAACCTCAAGCTCTGCATGTCCCCTCTAAACGACATGTTGAAGAAAAGAAAAATAAAATCCAAAATCAAAATCAAATCCGTAGGCCACAAAGGCCCCCCAAAGCAAAAATCAAAACCATGTGGATCCCAAAGAAAAAAGATGCAATACTTTCAAAAGAAAAATATGTAACAACATCCAAAGTTGCTAATCCAAAAGCTAATTATACCCCCCTTTCATCTCCTAAATCTGTTTTGGGTTCTTATGTCCCAAAATTCACTATCCCATCTCCTCCATTATTCTCGCATTCTCCATCCATTCATCCTCTTATCTTTTCACATCCACCACAACATGTGCCAATGTTGGTCCTAAACACATCTCCCCATCACATATCCACCCCATCATTCCATCCATACATTTTCCAACATCCCACCCATTAGCCCATGTATCTCCCCCATCAAATCCCTCTAATTCATCCTCTTGCATAATCCATTTATCCTAATAAGATTGTACCAATGTCCAACACTCAATTCAAACATGGGCTCTTAACACCTTGTATGGAACTTGATGCTTGAGCCCTCCATCTCCTTATCACATGTCTTCTAAATCCACTTATTCACCTCCCTATCGTTATCCATATCCTTTCACATGCTATCCAAAAGTCAAAAAAGTCAAAAAAGTCAAGAAAATATATATATTTTTTTAAATCCAAAAAGTCAAAAAAAAAAATAGTAAAGAGAAATAATCCGTCCAATGGTGAAAACTTGGCAAACAAGTGCCTTGGATAAGTACCATGATGAAAACTTGGCCAATAGGCGTCATGCGTAAATCCCCATCTACACTTGGGGGCAGCTTCCGCTGTGCTTCTCACTATGCACCCGTCTTCTTGCTATACATCCTTTTCATTCACCCCTCCATCCTACCTATCTTACACATCCTATTTGGAATATCTAATTTATCCCAATCCTTCCATCCTCCTTGTTATCTTGATAATGATAGGGGCAAACATAGAAACATGCTTTGGACACCTCTTAGCATACATTCCCCTCATCCGCACACTATCCTACTCCTCATTCACACTTGTCTACCTTCCTTAAATCCACCTATCATGCTACCTTCAACCCCCTTCCTTATCCATGCATCCTATCTTCATCCATCTTATTCCTTTATTTTCCTATCCTTCTCTATTGCATCCTTCATGCCTCCTCACACATGACATATCTAGAGTGGGGGCATCTATCTTCCTTTGTGATATAGTCCTTGGAGACATCATTCATTCCATCAAAGCAATCCCTTCCATTTCCCTATCCTCATCTCCTTATCGTTATATCCATCTCCCCATCCTTATCTTTTATCCCTCCAACCAATCCTTATATCCATCCCCCCATCCTTATCTTCCTATCCTTCCATCATAGCATCCCTTTTCATCTATCCATCTGGTAACCTTTTCCTCATCCAAATCCTTATCCCTCTATCCAATCCATCCAAACAATCCTTTTCCTCCCCCCATCCTCTATCCTCATCCCATCTCATAATCCCTTGTCATTGGTATCTAGCTATAGGCTACTCCCCACGCAATCCAATGCCATCTATCTTATTGTCATCACTTTTGCTTCTTTTGCACATCTTTTCAATCTCCTCTCCTTTTTCATCCCTCATCTCTCCATCATATCATCCTCCCAATTCATCTTTTCAATTTCCCCTCCTTTTACTATCCCATCCCTGAGCTTTATGTAGTCACCATCCTCCGATCCTATCTAGCAGGTCTATCCTATCCCATCGTCTCGGTCCCATCATCTTATCCCCTTATCTAGGGTTATCTCATCATCCTTGATCCATCGATTATCTTTGGTCCTTTTTTCGAACTACGTTGCCCCTGCGCTTTCACGTAGGCAAGGTTGATCATTTGATCCAGCCCCAGGGCTCCTTTATCGTCTATCATCAGTCTTTCTTCTTTGTCCATCCTAGCATCCATCGAGGTCTCCATCGTCCTCTTTCCAATTTTATCCATGGTCTGTTGTCAGCCTTTTCTCAAAATACAAGGGCTCTGCGCTTTCACGTAGGCAAGGCTAATCTTTGATCGACCCTCGAGCCCCTAGGTCTATAGGGTGTGTCAGTATCCTCTCTTGTGTCATGTCTCTTGTGTCGTGTCATCGAGCTATGCCCTTATCTAGCTAGTTCGTAACAAACAAGATCCACTTGTATCATCAGATCCAATCGGTTTCGAATACCCTACGTCATATCGGTCTTTCAGTTTAGTATCCATCATCGGTCTCAATAGGATTCATCCTTCCTAATAGACCTCATCAATCCCATCCATCCCCTTGATCCTATGGCAAAGGATGTTTGAAATTGATTACGATCTTTTGATGCTTTTGGCTTTTGTTTACCATTTGAGCTCCCTATCATCACTTGTCATGGTCGCCTTGATCCATCATATCATGGTATGGTTTGACTAGTCAACATAGGGGTGTATCTTGATCTTTTCTTTATTGTTGTCTTCTTGGTTGTCCCACATAGTACCCACCAAGATCCCTGAGGTCTTGTGTTATGCTGGGGCATCCTTGTGTGCTTGTGGTTATCCCAATACCTAGCCCAACCAAGGTCATTGCGCCTTTGGGGTGTTGAGATAGCCTTCTTGTTTGTTGTGTTTGTTTCATGCATTAGACACTAATTGACCTTGGTTCTCCATACCCTGGCATCTCATGTCTTATGCTATATCAAAACTCAGTGCTCCAAAGATGGAAAATTGCATTAGGATTGCATTAAATCATTTTCCATTCTATTGTCTTGCATGTATCCCCCATCCCCCTATCTATCTAATCCTCCCCCATTCAATCTAGCACAAATCATCTAATCATATACTTGGTCTTGTTCCCAGTCTTGTTACAAGCCTTGATCCAATCATCCTCATCATCATCATCATCCAGATGTATTCTTTCATATCCCTTCTGTGTTGTTTTTGGATGTATCCTTCCCTCGTCAACAACACTTTCCTCGTCATCATCAGGAGGTATTCTTCCCTATTCTTTAGTGGTGTTTTGGGATGTATCCTTCCCTCATCAATACCACTCATTGGGGTGTATCCTTCCCTATCCTTGTGTTGTTTTGGGATCACTCATTCCCTCATTGACAACACTCCATCCATCATCAACCCCTTTTGGCTTGTACCTTGACTGGGGCAACATCATATTTGTCCTCAAATCTATTTGTGCTTCATCCATCTCCTATCGCTTATCCTCCTATATTTTCCATCACTTTGCATCATCTTCTTCATCTCCCCTTGCATCATCTCATCTATTTTGAGAGCACACCCATGTTCTCTTGAACCCGCATGTCCTCTCAAGGGGGCATCCTTCATCCCTAATTTTCATCATTTTTTCCCTTCCTAGTCATTCCTTTGAATGACTGAGGCATCTTTCCCAATCTAACCATCTTCTTCTAGGTTCTATGTTTTAATATTCTTTGAAATGATGCTACATCATAACACCATCTCAAAGAGGGGAAAAATGTAGACACCTGAATTTGGACACTTAATTTATCCAAATTTATCCCCTTTCGTCTAAGCATACCCTTATTTGTAGTAATTAAATAATACTGCTATTATTTAATTAATATCCTTAATTCTACCAAATCCTAAGGTATTTAATTAATAAATAAATACCTTATCTCTTTAATCCTCCTTTTCATCAAATGAATTAAATAAATGACATTTATTTAATTTCTCACATGTCACATCCCTTTCTTAATCCTAATTATTCTCCTAATCTCATCATTAGGGATGTGCACATGCCTAATCCTTGATTAGGATGTGTCACATCCTCCAACTTTTGCAAGTTGGCCTCTAATCTCTCTTAGCCACCTACCCCTCCTCTAATCCTTCATTAACTAGCCTAACCAACCTCTCAAGGAATTTTTAATTCTTTTTATCCTTCCAAGGAATATTAAATTCATTTTTCTCTTCCCCTTGTGATCTTTGACTTGTCACATCAAGTCACATTTGAACTCTTCTTAATTTCCCACTTGCCTCTAATATGTCATTAATTTGGTTAATCAAGTACTTGCACAACCTTAATCATTTAATTGGGTCAACCTAATCTCCATGTCATGTGTCCTAAGTCAACCCTATTAAATATTTTTTTCTTTTTGGAGAAGGCACCCCTTTCCCCATGTGAATTTTTAATTCACATTTAATCCCCCAATGCATTCCTTAGAATTTAAAATTCCTTTGCTCATCCCCATGTAGATATTTGAGGAATTTTTAATTCCTCACATGTCCTCTCACCCACATGGGGACAAGGACCTCCTTTATGAGGAGATCTTGTCCAATCCGAATGTATTATGTACTACCTCCATGTCATGTACTCTCCTTCCACCTCATATACACGTCATCCTTTTCAAGCCACTTCACATGCCACATGTCAAGATGTGAGGTCTTGTGAGTTCTCAACTCACCTTAGCCCTACATCTTGATTTTGGTGGTTCAATCTCAACTGTCTATTTCCCTAGAGAGTCCAAAATTCTCTATAAATACCCCCTCTTTTCTCTCATTTTGGGGGGAGATCATTCATGCTAGCCAAACTCTTGCAAAAAATTTCCTTGAGCCATACTTAGCCAAATTTTCATACTTGCATCCATTTTCACTCATTTTTCCATCCTCATCTCACCTCATAGCTTGCATCTCTTTCCATCCAAGGAGAATACAACATTGAAGATCGAAGGGCCAACCAAAGGACAACTCAACAAGGTGAAATCTTTCATTTTGCTTAGTTAAGTTAATCATTAGGCCAATCTTTAGGTGTAGGGTGTTTGTAGTTGTTATTTGCACCTTTTTGTTTGCTAATCATTTTCTAACAAGTATTTTTTCCCTATCATAGATACATTATGTTCTTCCAAAATAATCATATCTATACGTTTTACAGAGTTTGTCATTTGTATGATAACAACTTAATAAAGTATTCTTCTATTTTATCATTCAACCAAATTTCAATGGTTAATTAGAATCTTCTTTTTAGACTCCAATTTGGGTAGAAGAGACTCAGAGTTTGGTAAATCCTATGATGTGCATTATATTGTATTTTTTTCATAGTCATTTATAATCACACGTGCTTTCATTTTAGAAACATCCCATGGTCAGTTATTGATGATAAGCATCTTTGTACAGACAACACTCTTTCACCTTCTCGAATTACTATGGTCTCGATATGATAAGGATATTAGGGTTGAACCCTTTAGGAATTTACATTTAATGTGACATGCATCACACATCTTATGATGTTTTGGGTATATTATAACATATGCATGAAGAATATGCACATATGAGAAATGGTTGACTACCAACACAAGGTAACATAACCCTCATGAATCAAGTATGATGATAACACATAATGGCACTATTTTGAGGGCCTCCAACCCCCTTATCGAGTTGCAATAACCCTTAACAACATCCTCCATAAAATGGAATTGATCAGGTGGGGCCAAATCGGCTTAAAAGATCGAGGCAACAAGCTAAGAAAAGTGGGTATAACATAGTTAAACATTAAGAATATTGAGCATGGAAATTCAGATAACTGCCTTCACCATATTTTTTATGAGCCTTTCATCAACTCGATGAAGGCATCCTTAATGAGAGGATCCAAACAGGGATTAAGCCTTATACCTCACATGAAAAAGGTGGTCACCATCTCATGACTATACATAGGAAAGGTTCGGCCCTAATTTTATTTGAATCTCATTCTACTCAAAATAGTCGATACCATGATGAGCTCTTTTGTGACAAAAATATTATCTCTCTCGTTCCCAAGAGAGATCACACAGGTCAAGAGAGATTAAACAAGAGGTTTATTCACATGAGTTGCTAACAATGGAATAGTAAGGTGAATGTATTTCCATGATGGGAATCAACTTTTGGCCATTATTAGAGCCCTCTAATGGCTTGCACATGTAAATGAATATGTGTAGAGACAAAGGGTGGTGATAACAGAGCCTAAGCCTGCTTAAAAGTAGTGCCAAAAATATAAGAGACTCTCTCAATGCTCAGGAATTAAACAACATGAAAGCTAATTGATATTACACGGGTTAACCAACCCTTCACACTTCCATTGATGATCGATTAAGAGCATCCATAAACAATGGAAAATATATATAATGTCTCATTAGATTTACATGAAATAACAAATAATGAACATTGATTTTTGATGAGGATAAAAGGATTTTTGACATAGTAAAAGCAAGTTTTCTAAAAAATCTTACCTCTGCTTTTTGCTCCAAACAACCATTGGTTAAGAGAGAGAAGAACTTTGAATGGAAACAAACGATTCTTTCCTTCCCAATTGCTCGTCCTTTTCCTAGATTTTTTTCTCTTTTTTCTCTTTTTTATCCTTTCAAACATTTAGTTTGTTGGGTTGATCCTTATGTGATTCCCTCTTTTTTCAAATTTTATGTTACATACTAATATGGGGATTTTTCTTCATTACCCGCCCCTATTCTTTTGGCATAAAAATCTTTTGCAGGGGTTATGGGCGGCCCACTGCTCTTTCGGATTCATTCCTTTTAATTTTGAAAACAGATCAGACCATGACTGCTCATCATGGCATTTAATTCTAAAAGGAATTTCAAATAAAACCTTTCATTTTCCTTTTTACGTGCTCATATTATTATATATATAAACACATGTATATGTGTATATGTATATATATATTACACATTTTCTTACATGCATATATATGCATGTGTATATATATATATATATATATATATATATATATATATATTATTCTTATATGTTAATATTCCTCTATAAGGTAGAGGGAGAAGCATCATGTTCTTTCAATTTTAATCGTATATTTTAAAATTCATAAGTATACTCAACATAATTACTTGTATACATATATATCTATATATACATGCTCATATTTACATATTCATCCTTTCTTTTGAATGACAAACAAAAAAAGACAAGGTATAACAAATGAACAGATAATTTGTTTTCCATTAGTTAACCTATTTAATCACTGACACATTTTTCCTTGTCGTACAATTAAATGCAAACATTCACATTAAATTCTATTTAAAATGCAATTACTATGATTTTTCAGTGGTTTTTTGGATCCAGATTCCAACAAGCTTACCAATTGTCATTCGACTAAATACTCCCATCTCAACCATGTTCTCATTCTTCAACCTGTTCTTGCATTCACACACACTTGCATTTGCAAATTTTCATCAATAACATTTAACCAATGCTCAAAATGATTTCATTGCTTCATATAAATAACATTCATCCTTCATATTCAATCATAAATTTTACATGGATAACATTCCAAATGATGAAATCTTAAATTTATCACAAGTCAAAACTCAAAAATTTCATTTTCCTAAAAATAATTAAATAACTTAGCATTATTAAATGTAAGTAAAGATTGATACGTGACAACCTTCCCCACTAGGAAGAGACATCGTCCCAATGTCTTATCAGACAAAATTGAATCATATATGGGTAAAAGCACAAACCTGTGTCACACTTTGTTAAGGAATCGACCAACATCAAAAAAAAAATTGAACTTCGAACACATAAAAGTGATCTTTATGTTTTGAATTTCAAAATGATGTAAACTAATGAAATGTAGAAATATTGATGAAGTTTATTCCTATAATTTTTCAAATTTTTAAAAAATTGTTTTGATTTTTTTTGTGAATTTAAGAGAAGATTTTGGAATGCTAAAAATTTCAAGAAAAAGTGACATTCACTTGACATCAAGAAATAAATAGAAAAAATCTTCATTTTCCCCTAATTTTTTCTCCAAATAGGTAACTTCAATATCTAGTGCACGGAAAAAAATTTGAAATTTGAATGTATGTTTTTCTCATAATAACTTTTTAAAGTCAAACTTGTTAGAATTTGATAGTTTTCATTTGATATCAACTATTGTCTATTTTTTTAATCATTTTCAAAAAACAAATTATACCCTTTTGAAGAGGATTCTCTCCTCTAGTGCACCATATATTTTTCAAATTTTTAAATATGTTTTACTATTTTTTAAAATTTCTAATCAGCGTCTTTTTTAACTTTAACAACCTATTTACATTATTTTAAAAATAAAATATATTAAAATTAATCAAAATATTAAAAAAATTACATATTTGGATTCACCACTCCGAAAAGAAATACTCAGTTGAAATTGAAATTTTCAAAAAATTCTGAAAAAGCTGAGTTGGCTACTAACTAGGATGCCATAGAGACAGTTTGAATAGAAAGGGTTTTGGTAGAAAGGGTTTTGATTGAAACCCTTTCTACCAAAACTCCACACATAAAATAAGTCACATTTCAATGCGATAAAGGGAAAAATTCAATTTTTTTGATTTTGGGTGAAAGTGTTTCGCTCAAAACTCTATGTGCCATGTATAGGCCACGTGGTTTCAGGAAAAACTGGTTCGACCAAATCTGTTTAGGTCAAAACGATTTCACTCGTAACTATTTAGTTGGTCGTAAGTGTGACACAACTTTGTGTTTTTACCCATATGTCTATTTTGTAAGGAAGCTAAGGTAGCGAAACAACTTCCTACACTAATCTTGAGAGGACAATAATACAAAACTTTTATAGATCTTTAACAGTTACAAAAATTTAAACACAAATATCATAACATGCAAATCTAAAATGATAAAGCAATAATATCTCAATGAAACATTAAGATTCTATCTAGGAATCAAATGAGAAAAGGAGTATTCTATCTCCTCTGCATATTCTCAGGTGAACAATATCTCTATTTCACAACTTGATGTTGTGTTTATCCAGAATTATAATGGGCTCCACCAACACCACTCCTAGATCTTGCACCTATAAGGAATTCTAATCAAGTATGTGAGTTGTATATGGATGGTATGGCTTAAGCAAGGAAACATGAAATACATTATGGATTCAAGCTAGAGTAGGTGGTAGAGCAAGTCGGTATGCAACCGGGTTAATCACTTCCAGTACATCAAAAAGACCAACATATCTCAGAGCCAACTTGGAAGATTTCCCAAAAGTAATAGATCTCTTGTGTGGCTTGACTCTTAGAAAGACTTTATCCCTCTCTGCAAACTATTTGAAGGTTCTATTCTTGTCGGCATAGCTTTTTTGTCTATCTACCACTTCCTTTAGTCTACCCTTGACGAGTCTCATTTTCTCTTCCATTTCCTTAAGCATTTTAGGACCCACTATAATTTTTTCTTCCAACTTGTCCTAGCTAATAGATGTATGACACTTTCACCCATAAAGAGCCTTGAAAGGTGCCATACTTAAGGATACATGAAAAGAGTTATTATAGGAAAACTCTACTAAAGGTAGTACTCTTCCCATTTATATTGTTGGTCCATACAATACATTCAAACGAGATCCTCTACTACCTGATTGACTCTCTTTGTTTGACCGTTGGTTTGAGGATGATACACTAAATTAAAATTCAGCTTAGTTCTCAAAGCTGCATTCAAGGTCATCCAAAATCTAGATGTCATCTGAGTATCCCTGTCAGATATGATAGTCTCAGGCACTCCATGAAAATGAAAGATCTCTTGGAAAAATTTCTTGGCCAAGGTCAACAATCCATCCTTAAGGTTCCCTAGAATGAAATGTGCCACCTTCTTCAATTTATCAACTACTACCAAGATGGCATCATGCCTTTTTTTACTCAAAGGTAACCCTTGTATAAATTCCATGTTGATCACCTACCACTTGTACTCAAGTATTTCATGAGGGTAGAAGAGCCCTACTAGATGCACATGTCTAGCCTTGACTCGCTAACATTACAAGCATCTGGATACATATTCAACTACATCCTTCCTAATTTTTGGCCAAAAATAGAAACATTTCAACTCTGCGACCATCTTGACAACTTTGGGGTGTTCTGAATAAGGTGCATTATGGATTTCCTCTAAGACCAACTTCCTGAGATCTCCAGAATCTAGAATATACATCCTCCTTTAATATCTTAGGATTCCATCTGATTTAATTTCATACCCATCAAATCAATGGTATGTGGGATTCCCTTCTAGATCTTGCTTCACTCTTTCATAGTGCTCATCCCCTTACAAGTGTTGCATCACTTGTTGTCTTAGATTAGATCTTGTCATGGTTATAGCTTCCAGATGTCTTCTACTAAGAGCATCTACTACTCTATTCTCTTTTCCTTTAATGTACTCAATTCCAAAGTTGTACTCACTAAGGAATTCCAACCACCTTCTTTGACATGCATTGATATTTAGTTGGGTGAAGATGTATCTCAGTCCCAAATGATCTATTTTAAGCTCAAATGGTTTCCCCAATAGGTAATACCCCCACATCTGCAAGGCATGCACTATTGCAACCAATTCCAAATTATGCGGTATGTAATTCATTTCATATTGCTTCAACTTCCTTGATTTGTATACCACCACTTGTCCATATTGCAATAGTACTGCTCCTACACCATACCTCAAAGCATTTGTGATCATTGTGAACTGCCCATCGGGATCGAATATAGTCAAAACTAGAGTTGTAGTAAGTTTATCCTTCAGGAGTTGAAGATCCTAATCACACTTTTCTATCCATTCAAAAAATTTCCCTTTTATTTTAAGTGATGTGATTGGAGCTATGATCTAAGAGAATCCTTGTACATAATTCCTATAGTAACTTACAAGACCCATGAAGCTTCTCACTTTTGTGACACTCTAGGGTATTGGCCATACCACAATTTTCTTTATCTTTTCAAGGTCCACGAAGACTCCCTCTACATATATGATATGACCTAGATAGTGCACCATGTCCTAATAAAACAAACACTTGGATAGCTTTCCAAAAAAAAAAAATCTCTCTCAAGCATTGTAAGACTATCCTCAAGTGCCTATCGTGCTCCTCAATGGATTTAGAATAAATCAGGATGTCATCAATGAAGATAAAAAAATCATCTAGACAATCTCTGAATACAATATTCATGAGATTCATAAAATCCATTGGTGCATTGGTCAAACCAAAAGGTACTACAGTGAACTCATAGTATCCATACTAAGTTCAGAAAGCAGTATTAGGGATGTCCTCTTCCTTTATTCTTAACTAGTGATATCTGGACCTAAGATCTATTTTAGAGAACAATGACACTCCCTTCATCTAATCAAATAGTTCATCAATTCTCGGGAGAGGATATCAATTCTTGATGGTAGCCTTTTTCAACATTTGATAGTCAATCTACAAAAACACAAGGTTCCATCCTTCTTTAAAAAGATAACTGACACACCCCAAGGAGACACACTAGTTCTAATGAGCCCTTTGCTCAATAGTTCCTATAACTAGGTCTTCAATTCAAATAGCTCAATGGTAGTCATCCTATATGGGGACTTGGACTAAGCTTTGGCTCCTGGTACTAGGTCGATAGAGAAATCAAATTCTTGCTTGGGAGGTAGCTCTATGAGTTCCTCTAGAAACACATCTCGAAACTCCTTAAGAATAGGTTAATCATCCAAATAAGGTTCCATATTACCGAAATCACTAACATGTATAGCATAAATTGTACACCCCTTCCTTTGATATTTCTTGAGTTGCATGGTTGAGATCTAAGTTCTAGTGGTCTTTGCAAACCATGAATCTCAGCCAGATTCCCAAAGTTGTCTAGACAACTAACAGTTTTTTCCTCACATTTCATAATGGACTTATGTTCGGTTAGCCAATTAATCCCTAAGATCGCATCATAAGAACCTAGGGGTGCCACATAAAGCTTGACTTGGGTCAAGAAATTGGGAAGTTCTAAATCACTACAAAAGAGACATGAATCCACCCTTCCCTCTACTCGATTCCCATATTGAACCATCCAATAATTGGGAATATGTCCAGGACTAATGGATAATTTAGAAATTATTCTCAGATCAACAAAACATTTAGTGGCTCTAGTATCAATCAAAATAGAAACAGGTTTTCCATAAAGCTTACTCAACAGTTGGATGGGTGAGGCTTGAAACTCAGCTTGTCTATTGTTCATCGTTGCATGGATTTGATGTTGTTGGTTCCCTTCCTTTCATGCCCTTGGATGCTATGGGAAACTTGATGCATAATTATCACCTCCACAAGTGTAGCACCCATCACGTGGCCCTTTCTGACCTCTCGAACTATCTTCTTCGGAGCTCTTTTATTTATCATCAAAATTGCTTTTGTTGTTAGCCTTTTTGTTTTTTTTTCCACTATTGCCTTCTCTTTTCTCCTGAGAGTCACTTCCCTTTTTAGGTTTTGGATTTGGAAAGGTTTGTCTCTTTTCTAAAACTTCTTATTTCTGAATTGAGACTTGGAATTTGAACTCTTGCAGACATTAGATAGTTGTTGCAATTTCTACTCTTGTTTGGTGGCCTTTTCAAAGACCTCCATATTAAGGTGATTATGTATATCCACCTCTACTCCAGTCTAGGGCCTTGACCCTAATATGAACTTTCAAATCCAAAAGCACTCATCATTCTAGTATTGAGGCATGTATTTAAGCAAATGGGTGAACTTTTCCCAATACTGAGTCACAAACATACTCCCTTGCGTTAGGTTTTGGAACTTGGTCATCTCCCTGTCAAAAAAGTGCTCAAGTAGCCACCTTTTCTAAAAATTCTAAAGGAATTGTTCCCATGTGGTCCCTCCAAGTAGGAATTTTCATTCTACCATTTAATTTTCCCACCAAGTTGGCACCTCTCTAAAGAGTTGGAAAGTTGCCCATACAACCTTGGTTTTATTTGATAAATTTTGGAGTCCAAAATACTTCTCCATTTCAGCTATCCATGTTTTTGCTTCATCTTTGATGGTTTTTCCATCAAATTTTGGTGGAGGAACCCTTTTAAGATCCTTGTAGAGCTCTCCTTCAATTATTGCTCGGTTTTTACTACCTTTATCTCTATTTCCTTGTGGTGGTTCCTCATTCCTTAAGTTCTAACAATCTCGCATACCTCAGAATTCCCCTTCTAAATGGTCCATCTTGTTTTCTTGTCTATTTAGGAGGTTGAGGATTCGGTCCAACCTCTTATTTTGACCTTCATTTTGACCCCCACTTGAACCTCCATTCCTAGTGTTCACCATGACGATTTATAATTAACCTACGTCACAACATGTGTTTAGCATAATTGACATAATTTTTGTATGTTTAATAATTTCAAACACATAATACTAAGTATTATAACATGCAATATTGAAAAGATATTCATGTTCATTCATAACAAGGATAAGCCATTCAAGCTCACAACTTTGAATACAAAGAAAGACTTCCTTTATTTATTATAATAATGGATTATATAGATCCTTATTTACAAAATTTCCCCCTTATTAGGTGGTTTATTCATTTTCAGATAGAGGACACTCTTTTGGGTCCTCATCAAAGTCTACAGCAACATTCTTAGAAGAGGAAGGATGTGCACACAGGAACTCCTCTTATTTTGTTAGAATAGATGCATTGGGTCCACACTCTAAAGGCTAGTCTCATATTTTAGAAGGTTTCTTAGTTGTAATAGAGTGTTTAGAATATTTGATCTTTTTTCCCCTTTCTAACTTTAGTTTAATAAGGGCATGTGCTAAGGTCTCTTCATTAGGAATCTCAGGTTTGACTTTAGGGTTTGTGTTCTCTTTGACAACTTTATTTTTGGAAGTCCTAACCATATTTCACTTATTTTCCCTAAACTTTTACCTTCCCATACCTTCATTCAATTCAGGTTCATCAAAATCAAAATCAAGTAATGGTTGACTTAAACATTGTAGACTCATAGGCCTAGAGTTGAAACCTAAGATTTGATACCAAATATGATGTTTCATTCATAAATAACACCAATAAATCAATTATGACATTATGAATAATAAATTAAAGACATAAATTGAATAGTTATTTTCTATCATAGCACAACATGTCCAAAAATAATAATTTATATTCATTTCCAAATGTCAAATTATTAGTTTACATAGTTTGACTAGGCTAACATTTCCACTTAGTCAACTCAAATTATACATCAAGTAGTACAAATTAAAATAATCAAAGATGGAATTCCATGTGATTCCACTTCCAACTCCCACTGCATCTAGTGGACGAGAACATGGTTTAGGTGCTTTTTCACCCAACCACGAAGCTACGCTTCCCCGGAATTCTTCCTAACTCAAAGAATACCCAATCCTACGTGGAATACTTAGCAAGAGAAAATGATATGCAAGGTGAAATCTAGAGCATGTCTAACATAACTACAAGCATTTCTATCTACATTTAGAACATGCAAGATCAATTTTAGGAAATGGCAGAGAGTTACATCATAAAAATTAGACCATTCAATATTATGGGCTACAAACACTTGGCCAAGAATATGTTGTATACAGCTACAAAATGATAGATTTTAGAAAAAGAAAAACCTATACTCTTTGTTAACCCATTTTTGACACCTATCCCAGAAGGTAACCTTCTACATACATAAGGTAACATACTTCCCTTCTAAAAACAAAGAATTTGCAAGCATACAATCTAGTTTATAAAAGGTTAACTTAGCCAACCTTCCTATGATAATGAATCAAAAACATTCTATAAACATAATCTACATATGTTTCACTTAGGCTATCTTGGAACCAACAAATTTATGCAAAGTAAATTGAACCTGATTTACTGCCTTTGAATATTATGTAAAAAGACATTCAGTCATGATAACATCATTCATTTTCATCAATTATATGATATGATTAAGCACATTTCACAACACATGTTTCAGCATACAGATTACAAATATTTCCTTACTCCTTCCTACACATAATGAAATTTTACATTTTCTAGATAAGGAAAAATAAATTGTTTAAAGAAGGTATATCGTATGTATGTGTTTATACATAATTGATTTATGTATATACACATATATGGCCTTCATTTACAATAATAAGTATGTGTATACATTCTTTTATTTAATAAAAGAGAACCAAAAATTCACTTAGAAATTTATGTTTACATTCCCAAATAATATGCAGAAAGAAATATCATCTTATATCATAAAACCCATGATCATTGTTCCAATCAAATAGTTTTAAGGGTTCCTAAGTTCAACTTGGTTTCAAAAGAAAATTCAAAATTCATTATACAGAGAATTAAGAATGTTCTATTATTTGCTTGATATGTTAGGTTCTAAAATAATCATGTTTATACATTTTACAGAGTTTCAGTCATTTGTTTGATAACAACTTAATAAAGTATTCTTTTATTTTATCATTCAATCAAATTTCAATGGTTAATTAGAATCTTCTTTTTAGACCCCAACTTCCGTAGAAGAGACTTAGGGTTTGGTAAATCCTATGATGTGTGTTGTATTTTCTTCATAGTCATTTAATCACGTGGGGGTTCATTCTGGAAACACCCCATGGTTAGTTATTGATGATAAGCATCTATGTACAAACAATACTCTTTCACCTTCTTGAATTACTATGGTTTTGATATGATAAGGATATTAGGGTTGAGCCCTCTAGGCATTTACTTTGAATGCAACATGTAGCACACATCTTACGATGTTCTAGGTATATTATAGTATATTCATGAAGAACATGCACATATGATAAATGGTCGACTACTAATGTAAGGTAACATAACCCTTGCAGATCAAGTATGATGATAATACATAATGGTACTATTTTTTGGGCCACCAACCCCCTTATTGGGTTGCAATAACCCTTGAAAACATCCTCCATAAAATGGAGTTGATTGGGTGGGACCAAATCAGCTTAAAAGGCTAAGGCAACAAGCTAAGAAAAGCAAGTATAACATAATTAAACATTAAATATATTGAGCATGGAAATTCAAATAACCGCCTTCACCATGTTTGTTATGAACCTTTCATTGACTCGATGAAGGCGTCCTTAATGAGAGGGACCAAACAAGGATTAAGCCTTATACCTTGCATGAAAAAGGTGGTTGCCATCTCATGATTGTACATAGGAAAGGTTTGGCCCTGTGTCGATTTGAATCTCATTCGACTCACAATAGTGGATACCATGATAGGTTGATCTTTTGTGTCAAAAATAATATCTCTCCCATGCCTAGGAGAGATCACACAAGCCAAGAGAGATTAAACAAGAGGTTTATTCACATGAGTTGCTAACGATGAAATAGTAAGGTGAATGTTGTTCCATGATGGGAATCGACTCTCGGCCATTAGTCGAGGCCTCTAATGGATTTTGCATGTAAATACATATGTGTAGAACCAAACGATGGTGATAAATGAGCCTAATCCTGCTTAAAAGCAACACTAGAAATATAAGAGTCTCTCTCAGCACTCAAGAATTAAACAACATGAAAGCTAACTAGTATTACATGGGTTAACCAACCCTTCACACTTCCATCGATGGCCAATTTAGAGCATCCATAAATGATGGAAAATATATATAATGTCTCATCAGATTTACACAAAATAACAGAGAATGAATATTGAATTTTGATGAGGATAAAAGGATTTTTGACATAGTAAAAGCAAGTTTTCTATGAAATCTTACCTCTGCTTATCCCCCAAACAACTATTGGTTAAGAGAGAGAAGAACTTCAAATGGAAACAAACAATTCTTTCCTTCCCAATCGCCCATCCTTTTTCCTAGATTTTTTTCTCTTTTTTCGATTTTCTCTGCTTTCAAATATTTAGTTTGTTGGGTAGATCCTTGTGTGATTCCCTATTTTTTCAAATTTTCCATTACATACTAATATGGGGATGTTTCTTTATTAGCCACTCCTATTATTTTAGCATAAAAGTATTTTGCAGGGGTTATGGGTGGCCCACTACTCTTTCAGATTCATTCTTTCTAATTTTGAAAACAAAGCAGACCATGACTACTCATCGTGGCATTTAATTCTTAAAAGAATTTATAATAAAATCTTTCATTTTCCTTTTTACGTGCTCATATTATTTATTTATTTATATTATATATATTACATATTTTCTTACATAAATATATATAATTATATATATGCATGTATATATACATATACACATATACATATGTTTATATATGTATGTATATATATATATATGTATGTATGTATTCTTAAATGTTAATATTCCTCTATAAGGTAGAGGGAGAATCATCATGTTCTTTCAATTTTAATTGTATATTTTAAAATTCATAAGTCTACTCAACATAATTACTTGTATGTATATATATATACATGCTCATATTTACATATTCATCTTTTCTTTTGAATGATAAACAAAAAGAGACAAGGTATAACAAATGAACAGATAGTTTGTTTTCCATTAGTTAACTTATTTAATCGTTGACACGTTTTTCCTTGTCTTACAAGCAAATGCAGAAATTTACATTAAATTCATATTTCAAATGCAATTACTATGATTTTCAGTGGTGTGTGCAAACCAGATTCCAACAAGCTTACTGATTATCATCCGACTAAATACTCCTACCTCAGCCATGTTCTCATTCTTTGACATGTTCCTGCATTCACACACACTCATACTTGCAAATTTTCATCAGTAACATTTAACCAATGCTTGGAATGATTTCATTACTTCATAATAAAATTCATTCTTCATATTCAATCATAAAGTTTACATGGATAACATTTCAAATGATGTTAAAATCTTAAATTTATCACAAGTCAAAACTAATAAATTTCATTTTTCCAAAAATAATTAAATAACTTAACATTATTAAATGTAAGTAAAGATTGAGACGTGACAAATCAATAATCTATGATGATAAATGGTTATTTGTTCCATCATTCAGAGATTTTCCTCATCTCATTTATTTCAGTATTGCCAACCTACCGAGTTCACAAGTGTTACACATGTACGCATCTCTTTTTCACACTGATTCCTATTTATCTCAACTTGTTAATGGGTTTGTATGATCATTCAAGAGGAGTTTGAGGTAGGGATCACCTACCATGAGCATATTTTAGGAAGAAGCTTTTGAGTCGTCTAACCCATTTTTGGCTTGTGCCTTGTCTCTCTTTCTATTTTGTTGTATTATTTCCCCTTTGACTTTGTTGCCCAATGGATACTACACCGATCCTTCAAAAAGATTCTAGGTTCTTGTTGTGTCTCTTGCAATCCTTCTCCCCAGTCAGAGCCAGTTGTTATCCTTATTTTGGTAGCCGAAAATTTAACTTTTTCTACCAAAATGATAAGTGTTGTCATTCATTGAACACATTTTGTGAGCCAATTAGTTGCAGATTGATAGTGTCACATATTTCCTATTATTCATTATCCTTTTCCATATAATTTGGAGTATCATAGTTGATTGAATTCATGTGGAAAGGTTTAGAAATATTAAGAATAGCCATCTTCCATTACATCTGAAGTCTTGGCAATAGTCACACAATGCGAAAAATAATAGAAACAATTAAACTTGAAAATATATAAGAGATGGTGCAAAATCCTTTTATAGAGGTGTTTATGACTTAATTTCACCTAATGGGGCAAGTTTTTTTATCAAAACACCTTCTAGTTTGAGATATTTTAAAACTTCAAATTTTCAACAAGATGTTTGTAGAAACAATTAAATTAACAGTTTTCTTCAATTTCGAGGAAATTCGTTTATGGGTTTTGGTTGCAATGCTATTATTAAAAATGTGGAAATGTTTCACTAGAAATTATTGATCCAGTCAAAATATATTCCTATTTTATTGTTTTCCATGTTCATATTGCACTTAAAATGTCAATTGAAGGTTTTCAAGAGGTCAAATAAAATCATGGTGGTTTTTTTCAATCATGGTGGTTCATACTACACTTTCAAAGTTGTGAGTTTATTTTAAATGCCACTATGGGTGATCCCATAATACTGGTTTACAATTTTTGGCCAAACTGGACATTGAACTAATTTTTTTTAACTAAATCTTCACTTTTGGGCACCTATAGCTTCTAAACCGTGAGGAATTTGAATATGATGCAAACTAGTGATTTGTGACATTTTGTCTATAGATTAAAAATATTTTTAAAAAAAGTTGGAATCAAATTGCAATTCTTTTTCCATCTCCCTCGAAAACTAGTTTTTAATAGTAAACACCATTTTTAAAGAGTGATGTGTACTTGCTAACACAACTTTTTTCTATGAAGGATAAAATTCTAATTTTTTCAAATTTAGATTCGTAACTATGATATCTAGTGCATGCAATTGGTTTCATAGCATTTCATTGAATATTTTTTCCTTAATTAAGTTTTGAAGTCAAACGGTTACAATTTAGACATGATTTACTTGCTAACAAATAACTTTTTTGTACATGTATCAAAATTCTTTTTTTTTGGCTGGATCAGGGACATCAATATTTAGTGCATAGATATTTTTCAAATTTTTTTGGTAATCTGCTATTTTTCTACATGTGCAGAACAGAGAGCTTGATTTTAAGTGAAAAACCTATGTTTAATTAAACTAAAAAAAATACATAATAAAACCAAAACATATTAAAATTATATTCGATGTATAGCTCATTCTAAGGACTACCATCATCCAGATGGGTATATGAAGTTTCCTCCATTTTCATCCTCAACCCAAGCTTTGAAAGGAAAAAATTTGTATAAATTTGGTAGAAGAGGGGAGAAGGACAAAAAAGGGTGGTTCGAGCGAACCCCTAAAAACCCAAAAAAAAATTCATAGGAGCGTTTTGGCAATTTTCCTTCCTCAACGGAATTGTAAACCAATTTTGTGGGATCACCCCTATGGTAATTTTTAAAAATGGGTATCTAATTTCATAAAGCATAAGTTTTATGTTGTTCAAGGGTATTAACTTGATGTAGATAGGGATTCATACACTCTCAAAACCCCCTCTAAAATCCTCACAACAATTACTAAAACAAAAATAAGAACTTGCAAATTAAACTCCATAAATTGTTTGCAAATGAAAACATTAAATTGCTCAGTTTAAAAAATTTGATTACACATAAATTTCAGTCATCTATGTATTGATATACAACAATTAAAACCCTTAAAAACATAAAATATACAAATGAAATATCATTCAAACACGATCTATGCTCAACTATGTTAGCTCTTGCAAACTATTCACCTTCTAGCACCTCAACTCCACCTGCAACTCCTGTAGCTTATCCTCATGTCTTAAAGTAACTTTTTAACTTCACTCCTCTTATAAAATCTGATTTTTCTCTTCATTATGCAGCCCTTATGTCTACCTTGAACACCTACAAAATTCCTCTTCTTTTCTCCTATTCCTCTTCTCTATACAAGTTGGTTTTCTTCACTCTTTCTTGTGCAACTCTTAGGAGCAACCTGCAAGTTCTTTCTCCAAACTTGCTGCTATTGATTGTTGCTTCTTGAATCCATCAAAGGCTATATTTTATAGAGATTAAAACCTTTTTAGGGCACCAAAATAGGCACCCAAATCTGCTCT
This sequence comes from Sequoia sempervirens, assembly GCA_007258455.2. NCBI lineage: Eukaryota > Viridiplantae > Streptophyta > Pinopsida > Cupressales > Cupressaceae > Sequoia > Sequoia sempervirens. The sequence continues at coordinate 71,841,003 of VDFB02353493.1, read as the reverse complement.
TTCATTTCCCTCTAATTGTCTTTTGAAATTTTTTTGTTTGTGCTTAAAATTCATCATTAAATGCTTCCAAATATGGCACACAAAGTTTCTGCAACATATTCCACGACTTGCTACTGTAAATGCTTCATAAAAATCAATAAAATCATGAACTAAGTCATGCTCATTCACCTTAAATTGAAAACTGAAGTCATTTATTATTTTTTACCCAAATATCACTAGGTTTTTCCTCCATTCTAGGCATGCAAATTGAAAAGATGGAATGCCAAATGCCACTTGCCACATTAAACTTCTCTAAGCATCCAAATTGAGAAAAATAATTAATTTTCAATTTATAATATGCCAATGGACCCTTTCAACCCTTGAAACATTTAAATTTTCCAATATAATACTTTTAAAATTGTATTAAACACCTTTTTTTTGCCTTTGATTTTGAATGGAAGCCAAGTCTTGATAAAATAAATATTCCATCCTTCCAAACTCCAAAAGATTCTCTTGAAGCTCCAACCTACACCAAAAATGCAAAAAATAAACAAAAAAATAAAATATTTATTTTTGGTGATGCAGGATTACTTGTGAGCCTGGATGCTCTTGCATCAGAACTACATCCCAAATGCCGACAAAAGAAGGCTCATGATTTTTTTTATCAATTTTTTTTTTTAGATTTATATGTTATGGATAGTTTCAAAGGCACAGAAAAAGGAAAAATCAAAATATTTTACAACTTCACAACTTACTTAAAATCACCCACACAAGTTATGAACTATTCTCTAAATATCTAGCAAAATCAAATTAAACACTATTGGCCTTTTCTTGTTGGTTTCCAACTCCTATTCAACTATCAAAAAAAAGAAAGTTAATATCAATTAGAACTTTTGCATGGCTTGAAAAATATTCTTCAAACATCAACAACACAAACAAGCTTAATCTATCAGCACCTTCCTGTTGGTTGACAACTCCATGGTAACTTAATAACCTCCCTCAATCAGTCAATCGAAAGTGATTTTTTGTTAGTTGTTATAGTTCCAACTACCTTGGAAGACATGTATGCAAAATTTGAAACCAAAACCGTTTTTGCTAACAACTGACATGCACACAATAGATGTAAAAATTTCTTAAGACATTTTCATGAGAGTATAGGAATGCATATGAAGATCTATTGAAAAGATTTAAAACCTAGTTTAACGTCGAACCTATTACACAAATAAAGAGCCACCTCCAAGGTGTTTCAATGATCATAAAGAATAATATAAGATTTCAAACATGGAACTCCTCTAGCTCCTAAGAGATCTTCAAAATGGACCAATGGTGGAATCTTACTCACCACCTTACCATATTGTCACCTTACCATATTGTCATTGTTGAGTGCAATAGATTTTTATGTCACTCCAGGCAACCATCAAGTTGTGGAGAAGAAGATCATGGATGTATTTATATTGAGGACAAGGTTCGCACACATACAAAGCATATGTGGCAACACTCATACCAAGTTAAGTATAAGACAATAAATGGAACACATGACAATCAATTCATACACACAAATGATCTCAATCACATCAAAAACTAAAATCCAACAAGGAAAGGATGATAATCTTATGCATAAGACAAGGATTGTCAACATAGTTTCCCAATGGTGCTATAGAAAATTTAGGTGTAGAGATTCCTCGAATATAATCGTGATGTTCACCAACTCCTAGAGTTGTGACACATACTTCATCACTAAATTAAACCTTTGAGATTATTCCAATCCTTGCATGGAAAGGTCTTATTAATAATCAATGAACCTAATATGTCATTAGTTATCACTTGATTAAACTCTACCACCATGTTTGTTCCTTTGATCCCTTTTTAATACAATGAATGTGGAAAGCCACTCCTTTCCCATCCTAGACCTCCTATACACTAAAGCTCCAATGCTCCAATTTTACAAATTAGATGTGGTACGCAAACCAATGCAAAATTTCATGACACTTTGCCAAAAGATGAATAATTCTAATATATTATGGAAAAAAAAATTCTAGAAAATAATTCCTTCAAATGAGGTCTAAAATGCAATTTTCTTTTTATCTTCAAAGAGGTTAAAACTATAGAAATTACAAATCCTCCATTAATAGAGTCACATGATACCTTCAAATTTTTTAAATTTTTCTAACATTTAAAAAAGAAGAAATTTTAAAAATTCAAAGATACCCGTTTAATCTAAAAACGATATGCACAACCTCTTTCCACAATCATTTTTTAAAATTTTTAATACACATGATTCTAGAAAATTTTGCCATAATTTGACCTCAAAATGTGGGTGATCCCACAATACTGGTTTACAATTCTGTTGAGGAAGGAAAATTGTAAAAACACTCCCATGAAAAAAAAAATGGTTTTTAGGGGTTCGCATGAACTGGGGGTTCGAATGGACCCTCAATGGGTTCGCTCGAACCCCCCTTCGAGTGAACCCTATTAAATGATCGGACCCACCTTTTTGAGCATTTTTAAAATGGAAAACAAAGGGAAATTTTGAAAAAGGAGGGGTTCACTCGAACCCCCTTTCGCTCGAAAGGTCAAGGGGGGTTCGCTCGAAGGGGGGTTCGAGCAAACCCCCCTTTTTCCCCCTTCTCCCCCTCTTCTACCAAATCTCTACAAAAAAATTCCTTTTGAAGCTCAGGTTGAGGATGAAAATGGAGGAAACTTCACAGACCCAACTAGATGATGGTAGTCTTCGGAACGAGCTATCCATTCAATATAATTTTAATATGTTTTGGTTTTATTATGTATTTTTTTAGTTTGATTAAACATAGGTTTTTCACCAAAAATCAAGCTCTTTGTTCTGCACATGTGGGAAAATAGCAGATTATCAAAAAAAAATTGAAAAATATCAGTGCACTAGATATTGATGTCCCTGATCCAACCAAAAAAAATTGAATTTGAATACATACAAAAAAGTTATGCTTTAGCCATTGAATCATGTCTAAATTGTAAATGGTTTGACTTTGAAACTTAATTAAGAAAAAAATATTCAACAAAATGCTACGAAACCAATTCCATGCACTAGATATCGTAGTTACGAATCTAAATTCGAAAAAATTAGAATTTTATCCTTGATAGAAAAAAAGTTGTGTTAGTCAGTGACACCACTATTTAAAAATGGTGTTTACTGTTAAAAACTAGTTTTCGAAAGAGATGGAAAAAGAAGTGCAATTTGATTCCAAATTTTTTGAAAAAGATATATTTAGAATCCATAGAAAAAATGTCACAAATCACTAGTTTGCATCATCTTCAAATTCCTCACGGTTTCGCCGCTATAGGTGCTCGAAAGTGAAGATTTAGTTTAAAAAATCAATTCAATGTCCAGTTTGGCCAAAAGTTGTAAACCAGTATTGTGGGACCACCCATGCCTATTTTTAAAAATTTTAAAACATAAATTAAAACTACAATTTATAATCCTAAATCATTCCTATATAATGATGCCATATGAATCCACCTAATGTGGTCATGACTAAAGGAAATGATTTCATTTCAATTAAAATTTTAAATAAGAAAAATACCTCTTTCATCAAGTCACCTAATGGAGTAATTATTTCTCTCAAGTAAACACACACATCCATGCAACTCCTATCCATTAGAAATCATCTGCACTCCAATAACAATCAATCCAAATCCAAAATCAAGTCATTTCATGCATTATTTCTCTAAAAATATTATTTTTCTAAATGAAGAAGGAAGAGGATTTGAAAAAGGAAAAATGTAAAAATGAATGAATGGGGATTTTTATAGTACTCTATCTCAACAACAAAAAAACTATGAACAAATCACAGATTCTTGGAGGATATAATCTTGAAAAAATCCTCCTAAAAGAACAAGAACGACCAACAAGTGATGCTTAGCAACCCACTTCTCACAAGGAAATCATCCAAGGAGAAAATAAAACATAGAGCAAAGGAGGAAGACTACTCTTGATATAAATTTGATGCACATCTATTTAAAATCAACAAGGTTAAAAAACAAAAAAAAAGATCAAGAATCCATGATCTACATGAAAACACAAGACTTTGTTATGGCCCAAACACCAAGTATCCATAAAATAGAAGACATAAGATAAATAAATCTTCACACAAGAATTACACCTCCTTCTAGTACTATGATAGGTAGTCACTAAACTACCAAGGAGGAACTCCTACAATCACCAGGTTCACAATGTTGGAAACATAATAAGAACAAGAAAATAACATTAATTTAATAAATATATAAATAATGTACCTAATGTTGGGAAAACGTGTCTCAACCTTGCAATTATATACGGTTTATTGTTGATAGGATGTGTTGGTATGTGGCAACTGATCATGCAAATATTGTACACTTGTAGCAAGATATGTGGTTTAGGTCATCGCCCGAAAAATAAAAAAATTGTTAACATGTCAAGGTTTTCCCGCTAACCTGTCAAGGTTTTTTCCTGTTGACACGCAAAGGTTTTTTCATGCTGACACGTCAAGGTTTTTTCCTATTGACACGTCAAGTTTTTTTCGCTAACATATCAAATGAAAAATGACCTTGTAAAACCCTAATTTTAGACAGTTCCAAAAAGGCTTATTATAAGTGGTTGGGATGTATTTAGTCGAGGATGTATTCTAAGAGTCTAGTAGCTATCGTATTGTCTCTTGATCTCTGGTGGTGATACTCCTATGAGAAGCTTGATCTGCAAGTATATTGTAATCTTTTCATTTCTAAATAATATATTGGGTGGCTTTTAGAGTGTGGAGTTTTTCTACCGAAAAAGATTTTTCCCCACGTAAATCATTGTGTTGTGGTATGCATGATATTTGTGTTTATTTCTGTTTAAGTTTTTGTAACTATTAAAGATCTATAATTTTTTGTATTTTTCTCCTCACAAGATTAGTGTAAGAAGTTATTCCACTACCTTAACTTCCTTACAAGTGGCATCAAAGCTTGATCACCTTTGGTTTCAATTGTGGGTTGTTGGGTTTTTTGAACTAATCCAGATTTGAGTGGAAGCTTGTGTAGAAGACACTTTGTGGTCTTGTTACAGGAATTTTCAGATGGCAAGCTCATTAGGGAGAACAGAGGTGGATAAATTTTCTAGATATAATTTTGAGATGTGGAAGCTAAAGATGGAGGATTTTTTGATAGATCAAGATCTATGGAATGTTGTTGATCAGAATGTTTCAAGGCCTGCATATTCTACTCAAGTTGCTCAATACGATGTTATGGACCGTAAAGCCAAGGGTCTAATCAAATTGTGCTTGGAAAACTCTATTTTAATTAATTTCCATGAAGATACCTTTGTACATAAACTATGGAAGAAGCTTGGTGAGATGTATCAGGCCAAATCTTTAGTGAACAAGATTTTCTTGAGGAAGAAGTTGTATTCCTTGAGAATGGACAAGGGTGGACGAATCACAAAACACCTAGAAGAATTCAATATGTTGGTGGCTCAATTGGCATCAGCTGGTGTCAAAATGGATGATGAGGAGAAATGTTAGACCCTACTTTGTTCTTTACCTAATTCGTGGGATTCTCTTGTTATGGCTAGTAGGAGCACTTCTGTTATTTTGAAGACTGAAGATGTGGTGGGTTCTTTGCTTTCTAAAGAAATGAGGAGGAAGGTATTCATTACTACCAAGGAGGCCCTAAATTTTCATGGAATATCTAAGGAAAAAGGCAAGAAAAATGAGAAGTGTGAAAAATCCAAGTCCAAGGGGAGATCTAAATCTCCTGGAAAGTCCAAAGTTATTTATTGGGATTGTGGTGAGCTTGGGAATGTTTTTAAGGAATGCAAAGAAGAAAAGAAGAAGAAAAAGAAGAAATTTGATTCTGAGTCTGAGTCTAAGAAGGAATATGGAAATGCATTCATTGCAGCTTTGGCAACTCGTGCAGGTAATGATGCATTGTTAATTGACTCAGGTGCATCCTTCCATATAACCTTTAATAGAGATTGGTTTTCTAAATATGAAGAATTTGATGGAGGTAAGGTGTACTTGGGTGATGATTCTCATTTAGACATTTTTTTCCATGGTAAATTTAAAATCAGGTTTTCTGATGGTAGAATAAAAAGGATTAATGGTGTGTTGCATATCCCTAGATTAGCATGAAATTTGTTATATGTGAGCAAACTAATAGATGTGGGTGTGCAGGTAGTATTTTTTGATGCAAGATGAAAGATGGTTAGAGGTGTTATGGTGATTGTTAGAGGTTTCAGATATAGGACATTGTATAAGCTTGATGCATGCACTATTGAGTGCAATAGTACTTCTGTGAAAAGAAAGTTTGTAGAAGAAGTGAGGGTTTCACCTTCAATAGATGGTCATGGCTTTTTGGTACCCAAGGGTGCTCTTTCTTCTGAGACAAAGTTACCTACAGAGAGAACTACGTTATGGCACCATCGACTTGGTTATATTAGAGAAAAGGGTCTAAGGACCTTGAAAAATAAAAAATATTGTAGGTTTGTTTGATTGTAATCTTGAATTTTATTTTTGTGAGCATTGCATTTATGGAAAACAAAACCACGTTTATTTTTACTCGAGTTCTCATAAATCTTGTGGTGTATTGGATCTTATTCATTTGGATGTATTTGGTCCTGTAGATGTTCCTTCAATTGGTAAATCCACATATTATGTTTCATTTATTGATGATTATAGTAGAAGGACATGGGTATATTTTGTAAAGATTAAATCTAAAGTTTTCAATCAATTTAAAGAATTTAAAGATATGGTTGAGTTGCAGACTAGAAAGAAAATAAAAATGTTTGAGGACTGATAATGGCGATGAATTTTTCTCTAATGATTTTGATAGATTTTGTAAAGATTGTGGTATTCATAGACATAAGACAACTCTATATTCTCCACAATAGAATGGAGTTTCAAAAAGAATGAATAGGAAACTAATGGAGAAGGCAAGGAGTATGTTGAGTGGTGTTGGCCTAGAACAAATTTTTTGGGCTGAAGTTGTTGCCACTTCTTGTTACCTAATTAATAGGTCTCCTACATCAGCTCATGTTGATAAAATGCCTATAAAGGCATGGTCGAGTCACAAGCCTTCATTAAGACATCTTAGAGTTTTTGGTTGTGAGGCATATGCACATGTGCCAAAGGAGAAGCAAAAAAAGTTGGAGAACAAGGCTGTGAAATGTATCTTCATCATATATAGTTATGGTGTGAAAGGATACAAGCTTTGGGATCCTGTTGCATAGAAGGTAATACGTGGTAGAAGTGTTATTTTTAGAGAAACTAAGCCTTCTTTTGTTACATTGCAGCCAGAACTAAGTAAATAGGAAGATGTGATTCAATTTCCTTCTACACCTGAGAAATTTGAATTAAGGCCCAAGGATAGACAAGAAGTTGAGAGCTCATCTAGCTCTAGATCTTCAGAAGAGGGGGAAGAACCTCCAATTTAGCTTGTTCATAGGTCTACAAGGAATAGACAACCACCTGAAAGGTATTCACCTGATGATTGGAGAGGTATTTTTGCTTTGAATACTAACATGGATGAACCTAGATTGGTAGAAGAGGCATTAGGTATGAATGATGCAGAATCCTAGAAGATTGCTATGGATGAAGAAATGATATCTTTGAAAAAGAATGATACATGGGATCTTGTACCATTGCTTGAAGGACAAAATCCTGTTAGTTTTAAATGGGTGTTCAAGAAAAATATTGGTTTAGATGGAGGTATTGAGAAGTATAAAGAAAGGTTGGTTTTGAAGGGTTACTCTCAAGTTGAGGGTGTTGATTATGCTGAGATATTTTCTCCTGTTGTAAAAATGACATCCATTAGATTTTTGCTTTCTATTACTACTGCTTATGATTTAGAGGTTGAGAAAATGGATGTGAAAACTACTTTCCTTCATGGTGATTTGGAGGAGGATATTTATATGATGCAGCCAGAGCACTACGTGGTGAAAGGTAAAAGTAAGTTGGTTTGCAAATTGAAGAAATCTTTGTATGGCTTAAAACAGAGTCCTAGGATGTGGTACCAAAATTTTGATACATATGTGTTAAGTTTGGGATTTAAGCATTCTAAATCAAATCATTATTTTTATTATAAAACTAATGGTGATGGTCTCTTGTTGATTACATTATATGTTGATGATATGTTATTTATGGCATCCATAAAATTCATCACCAGCAATTCATCAAAGGAAAATTCACCGTCAGCAGTTCACCTCCATGGAAAATTCACCACCAAGTAAAATTCACCGCCAACAATTCACCAATATTTTTTAATATATATTTCAAAAACTTGGTGAATTGTTGGTGATGAAATTTATTTGGCGGTGAATTTTCCTTCGATGAATTGTTGGTGATGAATTTTCCTAAAGCTATTATTTATTGGTAGGAAAGGTATGATTTCAGAAATAAAATATCAACTTGCTACTAAATTCCAAATGGAAGAATTTGGTGCAACTAAACACATTCTTGGGATGGAAATTAAAAGAGATAGAGTGAACAAAAAGTTATGGCTTGGCCAAAGTAAGTATGTCAACTCAATTTTACAGAGGTTTGGTATGCAGGATTGTAGACCATTATGTGTTCCTATTTCAATTGGAACAAAGTTATCTATTTTAAATTGTCCAAAATCTCTATTAGAGATGGAAGACATGAGCAAAGTGCCTTACCAAAGTGGAGTTGGAAGTTTGATGTATGCTATGGTTTGTACTAGACTAGACATTGCTCAAGCAGTGGGAGTTCTTTCTAGATATATGTCTAATCCTGGTAGAGTTCATTGGGATGAAGTTAAAAGAGTCTTCAGATATTTGCAGGGTACCTCAAATTATTCCTTATTTTATCATAGTAATGTGATTGAATACAATATTTCCCTTGATATTCATGGTTATGTGGATTTAGACTAGGTAGGTGATGTTGATAGTAGAAAGTCCACCAATGCTTATGTTTTTACTTTATTTGGTGGTGCAATTAGTTGGAGAGTAAGCGACAGGCTATGGTTGATTTGTCCACTACTAAAGTAGATTATATGGCAGCTACTCATACTTGTAAAGAATCCATTTGGCTTAAGAGACTGTGTTCAGATATTGGAATAAAACAAGGTGTAGTGACAATTTGTTGTGACAGTCAAAGTGTGATATGTCTAGCCAAGAACCCATCATTTCATGCTAGGACCAACCACATTGATGTGCAACATCATTTTGTTAGAGATATGGTTGAAGATGGTAGGGTGAAGTTGGTTAAGGTAGAGACTTTGATGAATGTTACATTGATTATTTAACTAAGCCTGTGAGCACCAAGAAGTTCAGATGGTGTTCAGAGACTATGGGCCTTTTGGCCCCTAGCAATTAAAGAGATGATGGTTACACCCTCACGTTGTTCTTGTAAGGTGTTTGACAAGTGGGATATTTTTTGGGAAAATGTGTCTCAGCCTTGCAATTATATACGGTTTATTTTTGATAGGATGTATGTTGGTATGTGGCAACTGATCATGCAAGTATGTGGCAACTGATCATGCAAATACTATACACTCGTAGCAAGATATGGGGTTCAAGGCATCACCAAAACAATTTTGTTGACACATTAAGGTTTTTCCACTGACACATGAAGGTTTTTTCATGCTGACATGCCAAGGCTTTTTTCCCCTGACACATAAAGGTTTTTCTGTTAACACATCAAATGAAAAATGACCTTCTAAAACCCTCATTGTAGAAGGTTCCAAAAAGGCTTGTTATAAGCGGCTGGGATGTATGCAGTCGAGGGTGTATTCTGAGAGTCTAGTAGTGGTCGTATTGTCTCTTGATCTCTGGTGGTGATACTCACGTGAGAAGCTTGCTCTACAAGTATATTGTAATCTTTTGATTTATGAATAATATATTGGGCAGCTTTTGGAGTGGGGTTTTTCTCCCGAAAGGGTTTTCCCCATGTAAATCATTGTGTTTTGATTAATGGGGAAAAATAGGTTTTGAATGGACCCAAAACCATTAACAATAGGTTTTGGATGGACCTGAAACCATTAACAAACAGGTTTTGGAGGGGACCCAAAACCCACACAAAGAGACCAAACTGCAATAAAGTAAAACATAGACAACCAGCAGCAACCCATAAGTAAAATAAGAACGATTAGCGTGAAAGCTTAAATCTACAACAAAAGAAAGGTTTTCATGGGAACCTTAAACCCAAAGTAACTAGGAATTACAAAGGATCTTGAATCCAAGACCAACCTGAGATGGTTAGGCAACCATCAGTCTGAATCAACCAAACTGCAGCACACCACTTACCAGCACCAGCCAATAGCGAACAACCACGGGCAACCAAGTAACCATCAGCCAAAACCATCTAGACAACATCACAACACTTGACAACACCATCCAACGAAACCAAACTCCCCACCTCAATAGGAGAGTTAGGAATCAGAGCAAAACATTGAAAATTCTCAACATAGACACCGCACTAGTCAATCTTGCAGCACCAACCCGACCTCCACCTCAATAGGAAGGGGCTCCCCTTTATAGGAGAGGAAGAAGTGAAGCTAAAAACCACAGAAAATAGGCCTTCCCACCCAATCCACATCCCACCTCTTTACCTCAATAGAAGAGGGCTTCACCTCCAGAGAAGCAGTCTCCACCTCCAAAGAAGACCATAGCTGAAAAAACTGACAGGAAGCACTTACACCCATAGTAGAGAGCACCAAAACCTCATTTGGCATAGAAGAAGATTGGACCAGAGATGAAAAAATAGAGCACTCCTCCACTAGTAGCACAATCCCAACCTGGATCACAGACATGAGGACCCAAAAGTCCAACAGAAAACCATCCAACTGATCCAGAACAACCCAAGATAAAACAACCCAGTTGAGCCACAACCACAAAAGAGAAAACTCAACACTTAGAGCCAACGAATCCCCATCTTAAAAAATGAGCAAAAGGACCCAAGCGGGGATGAACAAAGAAATCAAAGAACAAAACTAGCAACCCAAGAGAACCTTAGCATCCACCAAGACCAACAACCACTTCATCCATCCAAGAAACATAAACAATAGAAAGAAAAAGGGGCTCGAATAAAGAAGGATAAGGCAAGGAAATCCTACAAGCAAAGAGAGTAGAGAGCCAAAAAGACAGTGAATAACAACCTCCAACCCTACATGCCAGTCAGGGTCTAAAACATGCCAAAAACTAACTACAAACAACTCCACTAGAGGCAAACCAACAATCTCAACCCCAAGCAAAGAAAGCACCCCCACAAAGGTAGAAACCTACACCAAAGAAGAGACCAAGGGTCCAAAAAGAAGAAGGGAAAGGCAAGGAAAACCTCCAAATTGAGATAGCAGAGAGTCAGCAAGACAATGAATAACAACCTCAAACCCTACACACCGTTCAGGGTCTGAAACATGCCAAGAACTTTCCACAAGCAACTCCACTAGAGGCAAACCAAAAGCTACAATCCCAATCAACGAAAACACCCTCACAGAGGCAAAAGAACCCTAGAAAAGCCAAAGAGAGCTAAGAAAGTCAGTAGAAGGTGAAAGAGGAGAGGAGGCACCACAAGAAAAAACCACTTCCAACCCTACGTGTCATTCAAGGTTTGAGATAAGGCCACCAAAATCCTCCAATAAGCCCCCAACAAGAACACCCAACATCAAATCAGCAAAAATAGGAAACTCCAACACAAAGCACAAACTCTGCCCAGCATGAAGCCTAAACAACTCAGGAGAACACAGGAAAATCCAATGCCAAAACCACATGGAAGGAAATCCATCAATAAACACACTCCATGAGAAAAAAATGGGAACATGCAAGAGACACCAGATAGAAATATCGAGCCTAGCATCAACTCTCACCTCAATCTCAATGTTCAGATCAGAGGCATGGCCCAGAAAAACACCCTCCTCCATCCTCAGATAACAAGAGGGGCCACTAGAACACTCCAAAAGAGGCCCTCTATAGAGAAACCCTGAGATACACCATCCAATGTAGAAGGAACACCCACAAATGCATCCAAAGCATAAGGCAGAAGAAGCCCAGACAAATCACAATGTCCATCCATTGTGTTGTGGTATGCATGATATTTCTGTTTAAGTTTTTGTAACTATTAAAGATTTGTAAAGTTTTGCATTTTTCTCCTCTCAAGATTAGTGTAGGAAGTTGTTTTGCTACCTTAAATTCCTTACACCTAAGAACTTAACACACTATCATACCCAACATTATGTTAGGACATCAGTGTAGCTATAGAATTCACATTTAAATGTCACAATGTGTTCCTTCATGTTACTGAATAACATAACCTTTGTGTCTCACACACAAATTCATATACTCCATTAATATCAAAACATTATGAGGCATGAAAAAATGACCAAGAAAATAAGAATGAGACAACTAAGAACAATCATAGATGGTGGACTAATTCAACACCCAACCACATAAAAATTACTAAAGCAAGATACCACAACACAAGCATTCAACATATCTCATCCTCATAGTTAGAAAATGGAGAAAGAATATTTAATCTCATATATGAATTCAAAAACACATAAATCTCTACCATCTAGGCATGACATACACACCAACCAAAAAAAGTACACATAATAAGTGGTCCATACAATACAACAAGAAACTATCATAGCTTGCTCAAAAACTTCAAATAAAATTCACTCACATTTTAGCATAAAGTAAGAAATTCAAACTACCATAGTTCTAACAACTCAAACATCAAGAAATATGATGTTCTCTATAATATACTGCATTGTACATTCTATTAGAGGATTGACATAGATATGATATAGAATAACATCACAAGAATCATGACCAAAAATTAAAATATTCTAGCATAGCCACCACAATAATAAAAATAACACCAAAGTGGAAGAAATATTAATGTTAACAATAAGGCATAAAATGAGCTCAATTTCAACAATAAATCGAGTGTGGCCATAAGAGTCACTAATTAATAAATATCAAAATTTGGTGCCTAGGCTACTCATGTAATGAAATAACTTGCACAATAAAAGATATAATATGAAATATGTTGCAAATACTTGATAATAATTGAGAATAACAAGGAACTTTGAGGGGGGAACCTCCAAATATCTCCATCAAGAACACAATTCACAATTTTATGATCAAATAAGACTCACTACCTCCTATATATACCCTGATTATGCCTAGGATATCACCCAGGTTGACCTAGATAACCCTATATAAGCCTTAGAATGACCTAAATAACTAAATAGCTAAATAACAATATAATAATGATAATAAGAGTTAATTAAGAGTTAAGTTAGACACAAGAAGACTACTCATAACCCTATGTATACTTTAATATTAAGGGTGTAGCATAACCCCCTTCTTCAAGGAATCATTATCCTTAATGTGAATCAAGTGTGGATGCTTTTGAATGAACTATTCATCATCCCATGTGGCATCTTCAACTAGTAAATTCTTCTATTGGATAAGATACTTAGTGAGTGTTTTAGTACTTAGCTTCTTTATGTGTGTATTAGGAATGAAGTCTAGTTCCAATATGATTCTTCCTTCTTCATTGAGATTTGGTAACATTTTCTTAGTAGGGATACTATACCCAATTATCTTCCTCAAACAAGAAACATGAAAGTTGGATGTATCTTTGTTTTTGGTGGTAAATCAATCTTGTAGGAAACACTACCTATATTTTGCATGATTTGGTATGGGCAAAATATTTTGGGGATAATTTGTTGTTCTTTGTTTGTTGCTTCAATGAAATTTTATTGTAGGGATACAATCTCAAGAAAACTTGATCCCCAACTTCAAAACTTCTTTCACTACGGTGTTGGTCTACCTTGATTTTGTGCCATGACTAGATTCTCCTTGAGTCATGAAAGTACTTGTTGTTGATGAAGCATGTGTCCTTCCATGGTCTACACTCTTGGTGACACATTCAATGATGATGTGATGGAAGGAGGCTAATAGCCATATAGTGCCATAAATGGAGATATTTTGGATGAACTATGAAAGGAAGTGTTATACCACCATTTTGCTAGTGGTAGATAATCTACCTATTGAGACTATTTATCTGAAGTGAAACAACATATATATCATTCCAAACACTTATTAGCAACCTTAATTTTCCCATCAAATTGAGGATACTATGAATAATTATGAGCCAATTGAGTACCCAAACATGAGAATAAATCTATCCAAAAGTGACTAGTAAATATAGGATTAGAGTCACTGACAATAACCTTAGGTGTAACATGTATCTTTTGTATAATCTCCAAAAAATATTTTTCCATTATAATTATTGCTTAAAAGGATGTGATAATGCAATAAAATATGCATTATTTCATGAGGTGATTCACTATACCATGATGATATTCTTAGCTTTAAACCTTGGAAGCCCTATGATGAAGTCTATGGAGACATCTTCCCAATGTTGGCTAGGAATAAATAAGGGCTACAAGAGACCAAGAGTTAGAGAGGTTAATAAAGAGGGACTTGACATCCACCTATAGATCCAGAAAAAACATTTGTAGGTGCCACAAACTCTGAGAACTCTATCATAGTTTGGTAGTTTTTTTTTCTCTAAATGCTCCTAAGATATTATTATAGAATAGCATAGCCTAAAAGAATTGGGAGATGTGAGAAAAAAATATAGGCCTTAGGTAGCATTTCTAGTGCACCCTAACATGTTGGTGTAGTCAATTTGGCCCCATAATGCAAAAAACACAAAATATGTCCATTTCCACATTTGCACTACTCTCAAATTATGCTTTTTGTAAGAATGTATTTGTCCTTTGTATGGTCAAAAAATGTTTATTTGACCAAATTTGAGAGAGTTTAATGGGGTGGGAACCCATATCCACCTTTAGGTTTATACAAAACATTTGTAGGTGCCATGAACTCCAAGAACTAATCCATCGTAGTTTGGTAGTTTTTTTTCTTTCAGGACTCTTAAGATACTTTGTCAAAATAACATATCTTAGAAGAATCAAGAGGCCCAGGGAATGAATAGGGGCTTCCCCTAGCACTCACTTTCCCACACAAACATATCTTCTACTTGTATGACTTGATATATGTTGTTGATTTCTTCCTATACCAATATTTTGTCTTGATTTTCTTCACCCATGTAAACTTTTAAGGTTTACCAAATTCTCAGATAGGTCTAATATGATTGACTATCATAGAGTAATAGTCTGCTACAATCATGTATTTGATGTATAATGGCTGATTTGGAACACATTTGAGCTTGTCTTCATGAGTTGGTCCAATTCATTTGTCTTCTCCAATGATCAAATAAATATCATCATGGAATGTTAACAAAGATAAGGTGTAAAATGAGTAGCTTTTGTCTCACAATTGTAGATCAAGTCAAAAAATAGGAACCTACCCATTATTTTGGAAATAAGAGCAATAGGAAATTAGTCAAGTTAGAATTGTTTACATGTTTAGAAAATGTTAATGACATGTGTTTGGCATTTAATCCATGAGATGACATGTAAGTCACATGATATTATTTTAAAATCAAAATGCAATATATAGGAGTGTAATAGTCCAATGTAGGCTTAATAAGAAACTCTAAAAATATTAGAAATGAATTAATATCATATAATATTATTCAATAAACTGTGATCATGCTTACACATAATAATACATAAATATTAGATTTTGGTTGTGAATATTTTTGGTTGTCCATTTTGTTTGACTAGCTCTTGTAGATTAGGGAGGGTGATATAGAGAGGAAGGAGATAGAGAGATAGAGGTAGAGAAATGGAGAGATATAGGTAGAGAGAGAGCATAGAGAGGGAGAGATATAAGAGATAGAGATGGGTAGGGAGAGATAAATGGTGAGATAGAGAGAAGTAGAGATAGAAAAGTGGAGAGAGAGAGAGAGAGAGGTCTACGAAAAGTAGGGAGGGAGGGAGAGAGGAATATAGAGGTAGAGATGAAGATAGAGGGATAATAAAGAGATAGGGAGAGATAGAGAGATAGAAGGAGAGATAAATATATAGAGAGGGAGAGGGAGATATAGATATATAATGAGAGAGAGATCTATAGATAAATAGGGAGAGAGATACATAGAGAGAGATATGAAGAGATATAGATGGATAGGGAGATAGAGGTAGATAAAGATATGGACAATGAGATATAGATAGAAAGGGAGATTGAGAGATAGAGATATAAAAAGGGGAAGACAAAGTGATGGAGGGAGAGATATCCTATCTCTATATCTATCTCTTCCTCTCTCCATGTCTTAATATCTTTATATCTCATTTTTCCTTTCTAAGTCTTCTCATCTCTCCTTACTTGGTTTCATTTTCACTTCACACAAACGTGAGCATGTTATAACATGCTCATTTTATGACCTAAGCACACTATAACCTACTTGTGTTAAAACATGAGGATACTATAAGGAACTTGAATGTGTATTTTCTTTAGAGATTGCTTACTCTTAGGGTTAGATTTACCTTGGGCATCCAACCCAAAGGGTTGGATTTGCATGTCAATGCCTAAATGTGTGCTTTTTATAAATTGTAAAAAAATGACTAAATCTCAAGCATGTTCTCCATTAAATTTGTATGTCTTTCAATTTTGAGTTTAAAAAATACCAAAATAACATCAAGCCCTCTCTTAGCTTTCTAACCATGTAATCTCTACATTTCAATTATCTTAAGGTTTTGATCTTTAAATTTTTTTAGTAGTGTCTTCATATTCTTGTTGAAAACATATGTATAGTATTTTTGGTTTCATTTTTTATCTGTTCATCTAAATTTGAAACAAATTAATTTTTTAGAATCTAAACTCTATTATATACACATTCAAAAAAAATGATTTTCAATTAATTTCCAAAAAAAAAGGGGGAATCACACTCAATTTTTTATTTTTACTAGAATGCATCCACTTTGAAAATTAGTAAAAAAATATATATTAATTAAAAAAGTAGTAGAAAAATGAGGCATAAACTACATGGTGTTAGATAATTTTTCACTAAAGTAATTTTTAAAATACCAAAAAAAAAGTTAACATTTTAGGGGGGGCACACTAGAGTCTTTGTTAATGATTTTTTGACAAAAAAATGAGAACTTTGTGTGCTCCCCCTATTCCAACCCCTTGATCTCCACCATTTTTAATACAAATCAATAGTTTAGAAAATAGATTCATAGCACTATGGCTTGTGTTCTTATTGCGAGTAACTATCTTCAATTTCTCATCCAAGATTAGTTTTTCCTTATTTAAAAAATAAAAATGGCCACTTAAGACCCCTTTTTGGTCCCCCATTTCCATGCACTTACCCATTAATGAAGTGCCAAATAAAAACACTCGCGGAAAAAGAAAATAAAAAATGGTTGAATGGATTTTTTGAAGAAATTAAGATGGCTTATGAAATACATATGGAATAATGTAAAGTAGGTTGAAACAAACCTAGGAAGTGCATGAAATATGTTGTAAAAGGATGGAGAAATCCAAAAAATCCTCTATAGAGAACACCAAGAGGGATATTACCAAAGATGGTGTGATTTTACCAACAAAGGGACAAACAATTATTATTGTGTGTAGTGATTTTGTGTTCTTAAGTAAATGGAAATTACACTAAAAACCCCAAACAAACATAAAATCAAAACAATCTAATTAGGGTTAAAATCTTATACCTTCACCAAAATGGATGAAACAATAGTATGTCGATGAGATCATTGTGTAGATTGCCCCAATAACATTGATTTTGTTGTGTGCTCTAGGTAAATTTTGGCAGCATAACAATATGATTTTTCTCAAGGATGTGTTATTACATTGCGAATGAGCAAAAATGGTTGTGATAGTCATTAGAGAGGGGTGAATGAATTAGAGGGATCAGATGCAAAGATGAAGATCAAGGGTTGAGATGCCTTGAGACATCTCAACCCATGTGGTGGTGACAAGTGTCACCATGAGAGAGGATGTAGGGGGAGTTGACCTCTCAAGGCTCAAGATGGTGACAAGTGTCACCATGTGAGGCCTTGAGAGGGGAGGTTGGTACTTTGCAAGTACCTTGGGAGATAGACATGATCTCCCTCATAAAGGGCTTTCTTTTCCAATCTCCCCTAATGATTGGAAGGGGAGGATAAAAAGGAATTAAAATTCCTTTGAAGTACCTTGGGGTAATAAAGAGGAATTTTAAATTCCTCAAAGGTACCTATGGAGAAGTAGCCCATGTGGGGTTAATTCTCCAAATAAGGGAAACATTTAACATTGAGATGACAATAGGTTGATCCATTAATAGCAAGAGTATTTTCTCTCTTAATCAAGAGATTAAGGTTGTGCAAGTGGTTAAGGGAGTAGTTAGGTGAGGAAATTAGGCTAGTGAAGGTGATTAGAGTGCAACTTGCAAAAGTTAGAGGATGTGACACCTCTTAATCATGGACTAGGTGTGTACACATCCTAACGAAGGGGTTAGGATATGGATAAGGGATAATGGCATAATTATGGAGAATGAGACAAGGAGAGAGAAAAAATAATTAAATATTTTAATTTAATTCATGTGGGGTGATAAATGATTAAATTAAATAAATAGGCATATTTATTTAATTTAAAGAAGGATAAAAGGGTAAGGTGTTTAATTAATCAATTAAATACCTTAGGAATGTGGAAGACTTTAGGGAAGTGAATAATATTTATTAAATAATAATGATATTATTTAATTAACATAGATGAGGAGGGAAATTTAGATGAAATAGGGATAAATTTGACCAACATAAGTGGTCAAAAGCATTTCTACATTTTACCCCTCTTTGAAATAGCATTAAAATAACGATGTTTCGAAGAAGATTAAAATATAGGCAACTTGATAGAAGAAACGGGTGGGGAGATGCCCCAACATGGAGGGAAAAGATGATGTAAAAGAAAAGGTAGAATATGGTGGGATGATGCTCCCTCGAAAGGGCATACAGGAAAAAAGGGGCCTAGGAGGTGTCTCAAATGATGAAAAAAAGAGGATACTAGGAATACCAAGAAAAAAATGAATAATGACAAAGGAACCAAGGAAAATGGAGGCACAAGGCAGAAATGGGAGTTAAAAGAAGAAATTAGGGTTAATGAGGATAATTAGGGTTACATATAAATAGTAATTAGGGTAAATTACTATTCATTTTTATTGTAAGCATTCAGATGATTTGAGAGAGTAGAGTGAGTGAAATGGCACATGGGAGGAGCATTCCACATCAGATTGACATAGTGAGGGAACAAGTGCAAAGAGGAGAGCATGGTTTCCAGGTACAACCCTAACTTTGACTTGCATGATTTGTCTAATTGCATTTATCAGGGGTCAAAGTTAAAAGATGAGCAGATCCTCCCATCATGATAGGGAGGATCCACTAGCACATAAGTAGACGTGTTAAGAGGCGGTTGTGCCACAGGATGGGAAAATGTACCTAAGCACAAGAAGATCTACCAGAGGAGAGGTGGATCTTTCAAAAGGTGGATCCATGACTAGAAAGGTCAACTACTGAATGGGCGGATGCACACCCACATCGTAGGGGTGAATGTGCATGAGGATAGGCAGATTCACACCTGACCTATAGGGGTAGATCCATGGAAGAACATGTGGATGCACACCCAACTACAAGGTCAGATCTGCCAAAGGACAAGTGGATATTCACTTATGTTATAGGAGTGAATATGTCAAAGAACAAGTGAATATGCTAGAGGATGGGTGGATTTTCCAAGGGGTAGATCCACTGAAACAGAGGAAAAATAAGATAAAATAGTTTTAAGATAGAAATACCTGACATGCAGATGGATGGATGCAAGCAACATCAAGTCTATGGACTTGAGAGTGGAGGTCAGCAGTCTTGCAGCTGGCATTGGGGTTCGAGGAGAAAAATTGGACACTGCTAGATGCATGTGGATTGGCATACATAGCACAAATGTCGATGTTGAGGGCACACAAGCCCTTATCGACAACGTTGGTGGAGCGATGGAGCTTCAATACATACACATTCCCCCTCCCCATCAGGGAGATGATTGTGACCTTGAAGGACATTTGGAGGATTCTACATCTACCAATTCGATGGTTGAGAGTGGTAGCTTTGAGCACACAAACAACACCACAGGTGCTACAAGTGTTGTTTGGTAGGATAGACCTACCAACTAGGGGGTGAGCTTTAGATGTAGATGGATATGGAGAGATAGTGTTAGGCATGACACTATACCTATGTGGATTGATCAGCGGGTATTGTTATTTGACATGAGCATACATTTCTTCAACCCCACATTGGAGAACATGGTGAGTGGCATGGTGTACAGGTCAAGGAGATTCGCATGGGGCCATTGCTTAGTCACACAGTTGTACAAATATATCCACCTTGTGTGTTATAAAGGAGGGGCTAGCCTCACACATGTAACAATACTATAGGTATGGGCTTGGGAGCATATTCGAGTTTCTTGATCTTTTGGAGAGAGGACACCAAGGGTAACAAATGATTCTATGGTATTGTGTTGGAGGTTCAACTTGAGTTATAGGGATGTCAGAAGCATGACACCTTGGAGGAGGATGTTGGGTGAGTTTGACAATGGAGACATCATCTGGAGACTGTATAGAGATATGGAGGACTAGGAGGAGGACAAGGACTACCATGGCTTCATGTTCACAAGCTATTATCTCATCGATAGGTAGCCCCTCCTAATTAAGGGGTGCATTCCTAAAAGGGTGACATGTAAGATCGACGTAGAGCAGGATATCATTAAGGCATAGGAGCAATTTTCTTGGTTGTCAAGGGAGACTGGGTTATGGGGCCCTTAGATCACACAGAGGGTGGCTACAATAGCATGGAGAGACCTAGAATAGGTCATTTGGGATAGGTGAGGAGGGTTGAATGACCCGGGTGTCACCCAGAGATACATAAATTAGTGGAGGAGGAGGATACCAGAGGCAATAATGCCTCAAAGAGGAGCAGCTATGGGTATGAGGGTGGAAACATCAGTGCAAAAGGAGGTAGCAAGGTAGAAGTAGGTTGCAATTGGAGAGGAGTGAAGGGTGAGGAGGAGGGCCCTACATCACAAGCAGAGATAAGAGGGCCATGAGGTGGTTGAGGAGGAGATTATGGAGGAGAGTGAGGAGGGAGATGAGGATTCTGGAGATGGAGAGGAGGGATTAGAGGATGGTGGAGAGGGGGAGGATGAGGAAAAGGAGGGTGAGGAGGAGGAGATGGATGTAGACCAAGAGATGCCCAACTTGGAGGATGTTTCACTCACATGATAGGAGGAGAGAGGGTATAGGGTTGATGACTTGGAGGGGAGATTGGTAGTCATGAAGAGTAGGGTGATGCAGTTGTAAGGGCTCCTACACCAAGCTTTAGATGATGTGGCTAGTAGGACAACAAAGAGGGATATCATCTAGATATAAGTGGCTACTCAACAGGTAGATATAGTTGCAGTGTCTACAAAGAGAGATAACCTGTAGACATAGTTGGACACCTTGTAGGGGAGGTGAATATAATCACCACACAAATAGAAAATGTTTGATTATCTTGTGATGCTTGGGGGATCAATAGGAGTCGGTTGCAAGCCGATAAAGATAGATATTTGTAGGAGAGGGATGTAGCAAGAGCACATGGAGGAGGAGGAGGAAAAGATGTGCATTTGATGGTACAATTAGGCAGGGAGGCCCAATATTATAGGGACCTATATCATGTAATGATGCTTGAGGCTAAGAGGAGGCCCTCATTTTCACTGGTGGTAAGTTCAGGAGGAGGTGGATCACAATCGCTATGGTCAAGATTCAAGCAGAGTGGATCTATGGAGCCACCACAAGGTGGTGGAGGAGGACCATCGGGGTTAATACCACCATCCCCCACACATTTAGATGTGGGAGTAGAGGGTAGAGGTATAGGTGGAGACAAACATCATTTTTGGAAAACATAGGTTTTTGGGACAGATGAGAGACCATGTGCCGATGAATGTTGATTCATTGATCAGGATGTAAGTCTTGATTACAACATTCATTCATTGTTGTATTCATATTGCTTCATGACATTTGATGTATCATATGTATATATATTTTTAATTTGATGTACGTGTACACAAACATTTGTATTATTTTGATGACACATGTGGATGTATAATGATGGACATGATGATTTTGATATTGGTATATGACATAGACTATGATGATTGCATAGATTATAGATATGGATGTTCATGATATGCATGTGTTTATGTATGGACTATTTATTTATGATGTATGGATGATTATGATTATGATGTACATATATGGATGTATGACATGGTTTATGTTTATGTGATGGATATATGTTTATGATATTATGCATGATATTGATGATTTGTTATGCAAGGTATAACAGGATGTGTATGATATGCAACTACCACAAAAACTATCATGTTCTATGTAGGATTGGTATACATGTATATGGATGAGATCTAATGATGATGTAATTATTTATCATGTTCATTAATGATATGTGATATACTTATAGATGGATGTATTTGATGTTATGTATGGATGTAAATGAAAATGAAATGAAAATGGATTAATGTGTAATTCTATGTAAAAAGGGTAAATGAACCTAATGACAATGTAAAATGGACTAAAATGTGATGAGATAAAATGAACCTAATGACGTAATAACACTACATGTGTAATTTTTTGTAGTGGCACTCCCTTTGGGAACCTAGAAAAACCACTTTGTGGAAGCATCAACTACCTATCGTGGTCTGAAATTGGCTCGGTCTAAATGCTCCAGTAAGGTTTGGCTCGAGGGTGATTCCTTAAATGTTATTAATTGCCTCAAAAATACTACACCTCCTTATTGGTCTATTGAACCTATTATCTTTGATGCTTTGGCAATATTGAATTCCTTTGAGAAATGTTTCACCTCTCACATTTATCATGAGGTTAATGGACTTGCGGATAAGTTTTCAAATTATGGGGTTCTTGAGTCTAAAGTGTTGGATAGGATTGACCCCTTCCCCATTGATATTCAATCTATTGTCAATCATGATATGCAAGTCATTTAGGGAGGGGGTTCCTTCATGATTATTATAAGTCACATGCTAATTCTCATGTGGAATTTCAAATCAAAGTGTGACTTCTTTGAGGGGAGCTCATTGCAATTCAATGTTGTTGATGTCTGAAAAGATTTGCATTTAAGATTATGATTATTCTTAGTATTTTCGGTACTTCCACATGAATTGTGGGTGTTTGCAATGCCTATTCCTTCTCGAGTATTATTCTCTTTTGTATCATTTGCAAATAATTGAATTTTTTTGTGGCTCTACTCTATAGACGTCATGGGTGGCGAAAGGAATCAAATTGAGCCAATTTCATGTGACACTAGCAAAAGTAACAAGAAGATATGGGGTCTCCTAGAGGAGGAGGTATCACTCCTTACATTGAAAGAATTCATGGATTCAATCCAGTGGTTTCATGGGCCTTCTTCAATGGTTGGAAAAATAGAGTCCTTAGGGTATTTGGCTTGGAATTTAGTATTACTAAAGAACTGATTGGAAGCATTACTGGTATGACTATTGAGGGTAGGAAGGTATACAAGGATAAAAAGAGTCTAATGTTTTCATGGTGTCCTTTTTAAAGAGGAATGAAAGGGATCATCTACATAAGGTGGTGTGGTGGCTTTGCTCGTAGCTCTATTAAGCCCATTTGGGTTGTTTTGGTAGTTGAAATTATGAGGTACATTACTCTGGACAACCACTTTTTTGTTCTTGTCAGTTATCATTTTGTGTTGTTAAATCATTTTAGACATAAGAAAAGTGTTTCTTTCCCCTATTATTTTTTCGCCTCCTTAGAAAATAGTATTAAAGACTTCAAAAGGAATCCCAAAAACCCTATTCTCCATGAGGGCTTAATTTTACTCATTACAAATTATGTTAAGTCCTTTTCCATTTTGGATAAACCCAAGAAAATGACTAAAAGTCATCCTAAGCAGTCAAAGTATGGGTATGATACTTGATCTAATACAGGTTGGACCTTTGAGGATTCTAAAGATGGGTCGAATGCCTCTATGGAGGTCCTCTCGTATCATCTTGAAGATTTTGATCTAAAGCTTAAAAAGAAGGTCAAAAATTCTTGTCAACATTATAAGTTGGATGGGTATATTAATGGTAGTGAGGAGGACGAGATTCTTGAAGATTTTGTTAAAAATCATAAGGTTAAGTTAGGAAAAATTTTGGCCCCTTCTATTAAGAACTTGAAAGTGAAGGGTGAAGGCCTCACCTCTGGTAAGAAGAAGGTGGCAGAGGTTGATGAAGTGGATGAGGTGGAGTCCCATGTTTCGAACCAAAAGAGGAAGATGCAGCTATAAGGAGGTAATATTCTAAAGAATGCAAAGGGTAAGGTGCATTCTAGTAGTAGGAAATGTAGGCCTCAAGAGGATGATGTTAGTGATGAGCCGGATGAGACTCCTAATGATGAGCCTCGACGATCTGTTGATGAAGGTCTTGAGAAGGATAAGGAGCTAGGTATTCTTGAGGCTGATGAGGTGGAGAGGTCTAAACGTGAAATTAAAGTTCCTCATGGTGGTTATAAAGGTAAAGTGTTGCAGAAAGTGAAGGATAATCAGAATGCACTTGAGGACAATTTGGTTGATGACAAGGATACTTTCAAGTGCAACTGGGAATATTTTTCAAATGTGTTAGGGATGATGAAAGAAGTCTCTTTATTTTCTTCAGAATTTTCAAATGAATGTTTAATGAACTGAACCTTACCAATGTTAAGGTTTGTTCTTTGGTTAACAATGTTGGGGTTAATCCTATTCCCCAGGGGTCTTCTATTTAGGACCAGGTGAACCAACTGTTTGATGTTCTGAAGACAGTTACAAATGAGATGCTAAAATTGAAAAGGTATTTTGAATTTAGAGTCTTGGTAGTGGAGGATAAAATGTCAAGAGCCTATGAGAACTTGGAAATGGTGGTTAAAGTCAGTAAGTTGGATCTCCATAATTAAGTTGAGGGTCTCCAATTTCTCAATGAAAAGGCTATGTTGTGGAAAGGGGATTCTTTAGGTGTGATAAAAGATGTTGATTTGGTGGATCTCCCCAAAGATCTGAAAGGGGGTGATAGTGATAAGGGCCCCTGCACCCATACACACAATAAGACTAAGAAGAATTTGGGGGTTCCTGTGAAGGAGGATGCTAAGGTTATGGAGATGCATGAGAAGATCATAACTAGTGATCTGGAAGTTGCTAGCATTCTAAAAAAATTGTAATTGCTTGTTGGTTTTTTCCTATTTTTTGGCCAGTTGTTCACTTGTTTTTTGTTGATGGGTGGTTGCTTTGTTTTTTTTATTATCTTTAAAAGTAGTGGTATTTTTGTAAAGGGTTTCAGTAAAACCTATTTTTCCTATAATCAAAAACACTACATGAGTAATGTAGCATAATGGGTGTAGACACTAAAAAATGTCCTAAATGATATCATACACTCGAATCAGGTATACTAACATCATTTCCTCTTGAAACCCATCCTCTTTTTGCTTAATTGATTAAATTAGCCTAGTTATTTAATTAATTGCATCATTTGCATCTATTAACCTAATTCACCAAATTAAATTAATTCACCCCCTTTCATGCTAACATTTCAACTCATTAAATTAAATAAATCAAGCTATTTAATTTAATTCCCTGAGTCTTCTTATTTAATTAAATAACCCTAAGTTATTTAATTAAATAACCCTAAGTTATTTAATTAAATAACCCTAAGTTATTTAATTAAATATCATTCCACCTTTCCCAATTCATTAAATCATTTAATTTAATGAATATCACTTTATTCTTCTAATCCCCTAATTGCATGATTAAAACCTTGTTTAATTAGCAATTATCGTGGATACCGAGGATGCCCCTCTTAAATCCCCCGGGTCTCCGTTCCTTGACATCCTAAAATTGGGGACGCAAGTGGGACCATCCCCCTTTCCGAAATTTACTGAAACCTGAGGATGGGGGACACACCCAATGGGGCTGACTAACTGGCCCCGAGGGACGCAAAGGGGATGGCCGCCCCTCGACCGCTCCCTGACAACCATCCCCCACATTTTAGAAATAAAAAATTCCCTAAAAAGCATAAATTAGAAAATAATGCCCCCTTCCACGTGGCATGTGTGGGGACCAAGTGTTTTACTCCTTTATGAAGGAAAAGAGCCCTCTTAACCCTATTGTATTCATTTTGTTTGTTTGAGCAGCCTGGGCTGGCCTGAGAGGAAAAAATAGTCAGCAGCCTATCAAGGAGAAGGAGCAGCCAGCTTGAAGGAGGAGAGGGAGGTTGAAATAGTGTTTTGGGAGTAAATCCATCAAAAAGGTATGCATTTTCTTTCTCTATTCTTATTTTTTCATTTTTTTTCAAAATATGAAGTATACATAGTCTGATTTTTTTTATTTTTTTTGCATTTTCAGTCAAAACTTGCATTCTAAAAACAAAAAACATGAGCAACAGTGAGGGTGGGAGTGATATTGAAGTTGAAATGCAAGTTAGAAGGGAAACTAGAGAGAAAAGAACCCCTACCAAATGCCCTCCTTCATCAACCAATACCAGAACCATGAAGGACTATGCAAAACACCCATTAGACAAAAAAAAATGATTCCTTCAATTTGTGACAGCCAGTGGTGAAAGAAAAAAAATTCAGGGGGGAGTAGGGTTTGGTTTTTCCATGTTTGTGAAAAGGAGTTTAGAGGCAGCTACACAAGAGTTAGGTCTCATTTTTTGGGTGAGGTGGGCCATGGAGTTAGAGTGTGTCCTACATTGACAGATGCACTATTTATAGAGTGCCAAAAAAATCAAATGGAGTGTGATGGTGGGGTTCAAGGTGGGTCTCCTTCTTTCCCAAGTTCACATTCATCTATGCCTACTCCTACTCCTAGTCCTTCCACAGTTGGTAGTAGTGTTATCTTAAGAGGAAAGAGGAAGGTGATTGGTAGTGATAAGGCAACCTCGGTTGAGTCCATGTTTCAAAACCAAGCACAAGAAACCACTGAATCCTCCATTTCCAAATTCTTTTTTTCCATGCCATTCCATTTCATGTGGCTCGTTCCTCTTATTTCAAACAAATGGTGAAAGACATAGCCACTGTTGGTCCTTCATTCGTACCCCCTAGAGATCATAAGTTACACACCACCCTCCTAGACAAATAGTACTCCATAGTTAATGTGTTAATGGAGGAGATGAGGCAAACATGGATGAGGGCGGGGTGATCTATAGTGATGGATGGGTGGACTGATTGTAGACATCGGCCACTCATCAATGTCACAGTCACATGCCCTGGTGGTTCTTATTTTCTTAGAGCCATATATTGTTCAAGGAAATGTAAGGATGCAGAGTTTCAATTTTCCATTTTGAGAGATGCCATATAGGAGGTTGGGGCTGCAAATGTGGTGCAGGTGATCACCGATTCAACACGTGTGTGCAAATCGGTTGGGTTGATGGTGGAGGGTAATTACAGGCACATATTTTGAACCCCATGTTGTGTTCATGCATTGAACAATGCATTGAAAAACATAGGGAAGATGGATTGGGTGAAGAAAACAGTGGTAGAAGCTAGAGACATTCAAATGTTCATTTGCAATCACCACACCTCACATGCTCTCTTCAGGACATTTTCAAAGAAGGATTTTCTCAAACCTATTGATACAAGGTATGCCATTTACTTCACTTTGTTTCACTTTCAATTTGTATTCATAATCTGATTTTGTTTTAAATTTTTATTTTTTAATGAATCATTGAATTAATGAATGTAGATATGCCACATACTTCATCTTGTTGGAGAGGATGCTTGAGGTGCATGAGCCTCTACAACTAATTATGGTCAATGTTGAGTGGACTAGATGGCCTAATGCAAGTTCTACTCAAGGAAAGACCATCAAACAAAAGATCCTCGATGATGATTGGTGGGCCAATGTGAGGTAAGATAGATTAGATGGCTGATTTTCATATTAAATTTCTGATTTTAATATTTTAATTTTATTGTCCAATGTTCCAACTTTTGAAGTTTCTAACATGTCAATTAACTTGTCAACTAATTATTTTGAACTTTTTGTTTGCATTTTGTAGATATATTTTCTCCTTCATCTCACCTATTGTAGATGTCATCAGATATGTTGATACAAACTCTCCTAGTCTTGGAGAGATAAATGAGACATTTGACAGTATGCTTGGGAAGATCAAGCAAGTTATTTCGAAAAAGGACCCCACTTTGGATTTATATGAGCAACACATTAGGCCCATTCTGACGCGGAGGTGGAATACAATGAACACCCCACTTCATATGGCCTCCTTTTCTCTAAATCCAAAATGGTATGCACCAAGGGATGGTAGGGTGCCTCCATGTGATGATGCTAAGGTTTTAGATGGGTTCACACGGCCATTGAAAAGATTTATCCACTAGATTAGGCTTCACTACTTCGGTCACAATTTCTAAACTTTGCTAATCTTAATGGCCCAAACTTGAGTAAACCACAGGTGAGGTTGGACAGAGCTATATTAGCTCAATCGAACCCTATTGGATGGTGGACCTATCATGGGAGGGATACACCACAGTTGAAGACACTTTCCACTCACCTCCTTGCATAGGTTGTCAGTTCCTTTGCTGCAGAGAGGAATTGGTCCATGTATAGCTTTATCCACTCCCTCAAGAGGAATAGACTTACCTCTAGACAAGTAGAGAACCTAGTGGCCATTCATAGTGCTCTTCGGCTTTAGGATCAGCAGACTTTAGAGTATTGACAAACTCCAGCTCTACGGTGGGATATTTATCCCGAGGATACGGCCCAGGTAGATGAGGAGGAGACAGCTAAGGGTTTGGTTTGGGTTCCATTGGCTGAGGAAGAGTAACACAGTGGCAATGACTTAGAGGATGACTCTGATTTTGATGTGATTACGAGAGATGATTAGGAGAAAACAATGCTCTTTGTTTATTTTCTATTCATTATTGACATACGATATTGTATTTTGATTTTCATAGCAAACTTTAAAACTATATGGCAGTAATGCAGCCTTTGAGAATTTTGATATAAGTTTATAATTCATAACTTGGAGGTTGTTTCATGATCCATGTATGTTAATTTTGAATGCGTATTGAGTATTGGCACAATGTTGAACACAAATGTTATATGTTTATGTTCTATAATGTGTATTATGCATGCCTTATCCATGTTATCATATGAATATTTAAAATTTCCCTATATTTTTATATAGTCATCCCCTACTGTCCCTAATTTTGGCCTCAAAAATCAAAAACTTGGGGACTCATCCCGTCGTCCCCTGCTGTCCCCATCCAGGAAACTTGGGGTAACCTTGGAAATTATCTAATTAATCTATTTCCTCCCACTTGCAAGGGAATATTCCCATCCCCTTTTACACAATTAAACTTTGTTTTAATTAGCAAAGTATCTTTTTTCCTCACTTATAGGAATATTCCAAAGAATATTCTTTCTCCTCCAATCATTTGAGAAAGGGAATATTCTCACAAAAATTCAAATGCAAGTTAACTTGTGACTTCTTGTGCAAGTTAACTTTTGACCTCTTATACAGGTCAAAAGTGTGCTTGTTTGGAAGGAATGAGAACCCTTGATTAAATCTCATCTTGCATTCTCAACTATTGATGAGAATCCATGATCCATGCCTCCAAATTTCCTCCATCCTTGACCGTTGATTAGCTTTTTCAATCTCAACCCTTCATTTCTCATTTGCTTTGCTATAAATAGGTCACTATTTGGAGACAAACGGATCCATTTTTTTAGAGCAAACTTATGTTGTTGAAATCACTCACACTTATTTTCACTCACATTTAGCATATTTTAGTTTAAATTAGTTGGATAGATAGCTTAGCTTCCATTAATGGCTTCCATAATGCATCCATTTATCTAATTAGATAATTAGGGTTTGAATCTTTTTAGTTTAAATCTCAATTAGATTAGCTTAGAAATTGCATATCTACATCTTTTAGCATAAAATCATGGTAGATTAACTCTTGCATCATGTTCATTTTAGCATAAATAATGTTTTCATTCACATCTCACAACCCTTTCATTGATTCTCTTCAATAGAATTGATTGAAACAAGCTCACTGATCACAAGATTGGGAAAGGTTCGTTGTTCCACATCAACATGACACCACTCCCAAAATGGGATAAGTTTCAAATGGGTTAGAGTAGACATTTTGATGTTTTCATATTTATAATGCTTCATTTTAATGAATATTTAGTTTAACTTCAATTTGAATAATCTTGTTTAAGATTGATTATTAGTGGCATGAATATGCTTTGATTCTTCATGGATCAAGTGTAATCGGCCCATGCTAATATCCTTAGTCACATTATGGTGCTAGAAGGAGGGAAAACTAATCCAATTTAATCAATTACTATCTCAAATTTTGTTCGTTTTGACTTTTGTAGGAAACAACAATGCCCAAAGCAATTTCAATCACCTTTGCAAGGCGTCGTCATACAGTGATGCTAGCATCATTTCAAACAACAACACCTATTAAATACACCACAACTGATTAAACAAATGGAGACACTAATAGTTTTTAGAGTTATCAAAGATTTATAAATGGTGACACCTGACTAAACAATGATTCTATCGTTGTCTTTGGTTTCTTTATAGAGCGACGCCTAAGTTCACCAAAGTGACGTTATTGTAAATAGTGATGCCCAACTCTAGTAAGAAATTTAATGATCATTTTTTAGCATGTGTTTTAATTTTTTTGAATCATCAAAGTACTAGCATGCCTCTAATGTTGTTTTGGTTTTTAGACTAACGTGGTTTTGCAAGATTGGATGACATGAAGTTAAAGTGAAGAAGCATTCTCATCTTAAGATTTTATGATTTTAACAAGCATTTGATGCTTTGCGGAAATTATAACCCAAATTCTTATGCTTTTTACTTTATGCTCTAGGACCTCACTAAATTTCATTTCAGTTTAAAACAAATGCTCAAACGGAACTAAAATTGAACCCTCATTTGCTCATTGTCTTTTGGGTTTTAAAATTGAACAAAACAACTTAACATTTTGGTTGGTGCATAAAACAAATTCATCTTATCTTTAGTCAATAAAATGAATGAGTGTTTTCTTTGTTGTGACACAATTGTAGTGTGTATCCAATCCCCTTGCGCTTCGTGCGATCTTGGGTGAAGAGAAACACTCCAAGTGTACTTCGTTGTTTGTGTGCACTTATAGTACGTATCTAATCCCCTTGTGCTTCGTGTGATCTTGGGTGAATAGAAATACTTAAGTACACTTTTATGCTTTGTGTCACCCTTAAGAGAGGACTTACTATGAGATACACCCCACAATGGGAAACTTGTAGGCAAGTTCTTGCAAGCACATTTACCAACGAGCTATATTAGAGGTTGGAAAATCATGAGAAAGTGCATTCTATCCTAGACTGTATAACATACTGCACCTATTACCATGCCATAAGTGGAATAGGAACATTAGTAAGAGCCTTAATTAGCAAAGCAGGTGCGTATCCAGCTAAGTGTTCTCAATTTTTTACTAAGAACCAAATTGTTTAGTTGTCAAAAATCCTTAATGCTTGTTGGTGCAAGAACGTTCATTTTGAAGCTACCCCACATTTGTACTATTCAATGTTGAAACAGAAAAATATTTTTGATCTCCAGATTTTAAGGATTTTGAGATTTGGTGGTCCCGAGAAGTGTGTGTCATGGAGGGGAGCTAGTGTCTCCAAATCTCTAATTGTTCGCAATGTCTTAGTGTTTGGAGAAATCTAAGTATGGACTCAACAAGTATGGCCATTTCAAACCTAGATGGTAAATGATTGTGATTTAATTGATTACATTGCTTGGTTACAAAAACATTACAAAACAAACATTCACTATCTTCCTCAAAATTTCAAACACTTTGGCCTAAATATGGATACCTTTTGAAATAGCCTTGATATTACTACTTGTCCTAAGGATTTATATCCTTAGATATTTCTAAATATCTTGAATTATATCTCAATCCATATTTTACAAAGGAAAAATAGGCAATTATGGCTTCAACCTCGTCATTTTCATGAAATGGACATTGTGAAAGTTATGATGTTTTTAACATAAACATTTAGTATGAAAACATAATCAAGACAAGTGTTTTGGTAAAATAAACTCATTAAGCAAAGATAAACTTGGAAAAATTGAACCCCACATGACTATTTGGAGACCGATTTCTCCCATTGAACAACCTGATCTTACACCTACTATTATTCAACCAAAATTTGAACTCATTGAAGGAGAACAAACTGGTATAATTAGAAGTTTGAGAAGCTTCACTTTTGACACAAAAGAAGCACCTGCTCATTGGAGAAACACCGCAAACATCTTAGACGAAGAAGAGGAACAAACCGATATTGAGGCCAGAAGGCCCATATTACCACCACCCACGTGACAATAAATATCCTCTTTTCTTCCATAGACATAAACTTCTCTAAATGATCTCACACAAAATCAAGGTCCCCAAAAGAAGGTCTACAGGTTGTCACTTCAAACTTAGGCATCGTAGTTCAAAAGCAATCAAAAATTGCATTTTGGCACTCTACAAAACAAAAAAATTTGTTAATCAACTTTTATGAATGTGCACTAAGGAAATATCCAAACATGTATACATTCTTTATGGGTCAAAATCCAGGTCTTTTTCATGATAATCAACCTATCTAAAACATTGGATCTTTAGGATTTGAAAACTTTAGAGGTATGGCATGTTTCTCACTACCTTGGTCTTATCAAAGAAAGGTTCACTTTAAGTTAACGTTGGGTCAAAAACTTCATTCACCCCTTCATCAAATTTCATCCTTCACTTCACCAAACTTTGCAAAAACTTTTGAATACACCAATACTTTTTTACTTGAAACATCAATCAACCCCAAACCCTAACTTGGTTATTTTGTATGTGAAATGTATCCTTTTCCATGCAATTGGTTGAGCTAGTTATCATCATTGAAATAGTTTATCTTGAAGGTCACAGGTCTACCCTAAATATTTCACGTTCATAAACATCCTTCATCAAACATCAAACATCAAACTCTTAATTTAAAACTATTGTCCCAAATTTTTTGCAAAGATCACTCTCCACATCATCCACCTTTTCATCCCCCATTATCATCATTGCTCCAAAAAGGCTTATAGTGTCCCTTTTACCTAAATTTGAATCAACTAGAGAGTTAAAACATTACAAATATCAACACAACTCTTCCAAAGGTGACACAAGATTTATGGTAAAGATAAGATCACAACACAAGAGAATCATGGAGAAAACCAAAGTCACATTTACCTCAAGTGATCCAAATCCTCTATAATTTGATCTGAGAAGTCAAGTTACCCCATCACAAAAACCATCATTTCGGGACCATATGAGATAGAATGCATCATGAACAATCCATTTGAACTTACTATGGATGAAATCCTAGAACATCAAGTCTTGGGAAGTGTATCTCCAATTTCCCCATTTTTTGTTGCACAAAATTTGACATAAGTCTTCACAACTCCATTATTATGGCTAAATCAAACATCCACTCCCAATATTGCAACTAGCCTTGCTAAGGACTTTGGTCTAACTCTTCCAATTGAAAGCAACACACTTGTGGGTACCCTCAATACCAATCCTTCATCCCAAACAACCACTTGGACACCTACCTTTGGTTCTCCTCTCATTCTTGAAGATCCTAAACAACCATATAACCCCCTTGAACTTCATGACTCCATAATAACCTCCACATATCAAGGACACCCCTCTTCATCCATACCCATGAGTACCGCAAGTTTTCCCACCATCACAAAAAGTAGTGTAGATGAAGTATCACAAGTAAATACAAAAGGGAAATGAAATACCCTCACACAAATTCAACCCTTAACACAAGTACAGACATCTCTATCCAATCCTCCAACCAGTTCATCCATACCATTGGTTCCCCAAAACACCTCCATCCCATCCATTATCAACCCATCTCAAAATAATCCCTTGGTCACGAATCCCACCAACCTAGGTAATGTTGATGGGTGTTTTGTGCACTTTCTCAACACAGGTAGTCCATAGGTGCACTACCTCTCTTGAAAGGTAGAAATTTGCAAGCAAGTTACCAATCGCTACCCCAAGGTCTCTCGGGTTTTAGTTCATGACGTGCATGAAATTTCTCAGTTGATGTTGATGTGATTTTTTGGTAATCACAGGGTGGCTTATGGAGTTTGGTTGGAGACGAGATGAATCTTAAAATGGAGTTTCTAAAATGGGAAGTTAAAGTGTAGTTTGCTGCAGGTTTGAACAACAATTGTAAACTCTTATTTTATCTTAAGATTTGGCTTTACAATGTGCAATGAACCTTAGCATAGGCTACTTATTAAAAAAAAGGGGAAAGGGCAGGGAAGAGAAGAGGTTCCTAGATCTGGAACTAGCAATGACCAATGATCATGGAGGACTCTGCTATGGATAGCTTCCTTAAAAAATAATTTCACTTAACCAGATAGGTTCACAGTCATGAAATTTGTGCAAGCTTCTAAGGACTACAAATATTCAACCATTCATTCACCATAAACATGCATGAACAAAAGATAGAAGTTTGGAGAAGATTTTAATCTATGCCTAGACTAACTTTACACAGTTGTCTACCATCAGCAAACAACAAAAAGTATGGACAAGAAAGGCATCAACATAGCAAAATTCTTCACAACCATTGAACAACATTAACTAATCTATTGAAGTAATCTAAAACCATGAAGAACAACAAAGT
The DNA here is from genome assembly GCA_007258455.2 of Sequoia sempervirens. NCBI lineage: Eukaryota > Viridiplantae > Streptophyta > Pinopsida > Cupressales > Cupressaceae > Sequoia > Sequoia sempervirens. The sequence goes on along the minus strand of VDFB02353493.1, from coordinate 71,806,371 downwards.
AAATCTATCTAAATCAACTAACAATGGGAGATGAACCATGTAACATGCAAAGAAACTCAAGAGTCCACCAAAATCCAGTGAACTTTTATTAATTTTTTTGCAGCATGCCTTTACAACAACTCAACTCTCTCTTGAAAATGAGAGGAGACCCCCAATTTATAGTGTTCAAAAATAGAAATGAATGACCATAATTGATTTGCATTATGTGGCCAAGATTCACTACAAACTAGGGTTTCACCTACCCCAAAATATATTACAATTTAAAATACATTCTTGTCCTTTCCCTATTTTTTCCTCTTATGGCAACACTATAGCATTTGTTCTTCTAGTTGATTTCTCTTTGTTGCAGCTATTCGGTGAGTAGCTTTTCATCAATAACCGGATTCCCTTCATGCTTCTTCAAATTGGCATATTCCATGAACTTGTTGATTAATGCCTGAAGCTTCTCGATTTCCATTATATTAAATTGGAGCACCTAGTAATTCCATTGCTTGGATCATCCCATGAGTGTATCCCAATCTCCATCACACTTAGTTGTATTTTCCCTAACTTGTTTAGATTGGGTAAAAGCCCAAGCAGCAAAACTCATAAAATCGGTGGTGAACTCGTCGAATATCTCATCTTCCATCTTCTTATGGAAATAAGGCTTTATGTTTTCGGGGTCAATCTCGATGGTAGGCATATCATAACCTACCATTAATCTCAAATACTGAATACAATCAGCTCTAATTTCTTTGGCCCATTCGATGTTAGGCTCCACCTTACAGAGCACTTGCTCCAGTATCTCCTTTCTATTCTCAAATTCCAACTTCCACATGTCTATCAACCAATGATCATCCTCTGCCAGTGCGAGCTCCTTTTCCAATTCTTTGTGAGGCAGCTTGAGGATGGCCTCAATCTTAGGATATGCGGATTCATATATCCTTGGGAAGTCAGTACAAAAATTCCTCATACCCTCAAGGTACTTTTGTACATCCAAGAACTTATTTTTTGTCCTGAAAACACAATTGATGCCCATGTTTCAAGCATATAGGACTTGTCAGAACTAATCCTCCGTATTTTTAGTCCAATTCTTCCTTTTCTCAAGTTTGTCAATATGGTCCTTGGACAATAATTGTGGCAGTGTCGAGGATGTGGTGGGGAGCTCCTCCATTGATGACCACTACTGGATATAGTCGGTCAAATCAGCCACTTATGCTTTGAGTTCCTCCTTTAAGATCTTGTCTTGGTGCATTTGGTGCACAATTGTAGCAACAAACTCCTAGAGGTGATCAATTTTATACTCCCTTGAAGCAGTTCCTAGTTCAAGGGTGGAAATGTTATAGCTCACCCCCTCTTCATTCACCACTAGGGTGGCGATTTGCACGGTCCTAGATCTAGAAGCATCCATTGTCAACTTGGATCTAACCTTAGGCTTATTTTATTTCATTGTGCCTATCTATGCCCAGGCCAAGATGGCCTCCAACCTTGCCTTTGGATCTTTCAAAGTAGGGGTTCTCTTCTCCAATTGCTTCTCCAGCCACTCAGGCATCTAAAACTTCCCCTTTGGTGATTCATGATCACCTTCCTCTTTTCTGATTTCAATCTCTTTATTGTCTGGAGCCTCCTACTCAATCCTCATATCTTCTTCTTTGTCAGAGTCTTGAATGAACACTGTGTGTTTGATGGGAGACTTAGTGGGTAGGCGTTCCTTGGGGTTGTCCTCCCCTTCAGTATCCTTCTCTTCTTCAAATTTATGCTCTTTAGGCTGCTTTGTTTCTAGGCTCTTGTGAGTTTTAGCCTCTTCTTGGGGTTTATCTTCTTCCTTCTTTTCCTCTTCCTCGCATTGAGGCAACACATCTTCTTGTTCTTTCTTTTCTTACTCTCCATGCTTTTTCTAGAGAGGCATTTCTTCATCATGCTCCCTAGTTGGAGGTCGAGTGTCTTCCTCCATTTTATCACTTGGTTCCTTTTCTTCTTTGGAAGGTGGATTCTATATCTCCTCTCTGACATTCTCCAACTTTTGGGAAAACTCCTCGAGATCTGCATTAAAGGTCTCCACGATATACTTAGCACTGGCATCTTCTCCATCACCCTTGGAGGATTCTATTTCTTCTCCTTCGCACACCACTTTATCAATTTGTAGATGCTAGTATTCGGGGTGCTCATGGTAGTCATCCACCTCTTCCTCGATCTCATTGGTGGTTTCCTTCTCTCATCTCTCCAACTCCTTGGATATTTCCATGGTGGCCTTCATTTTTGGTGGTTCAGTTGGAGGAGTTTAGGTAGGAATGTTGGCAAGAATCTACACTAGTGGAGCTTGAATAGTTGGATTTGTTAGCACTCCCAAGAGTTCCATGGGAACATTCTACCTATATCAAGAGAATGTCTCCAGAAGTGAGAGTGCGAGTATTGGTATTGTTTTTTATGCCAAGGGCAGTGATGTTGTCAGAGACATGGAAGCAGAGGAAAGCGGAGAGGTGGTGGCAGAGGAAGATTCAATGGTAACAATTTTCCTAGTTGGTGGAGAAGAGGCAAGGTGGACCAAGATGTCCACCGTAGGTGGAGAAGTTGTAACTATCGCCTAAGAGGTAGGTGGAGGGGCAGCAGTAGTAGTAGTTTGAGAGATAGTGGGTTGAGATTTTGGTTGGTTAGTCTCTATCCCTTCTCCCTCGTCGAGTGGATCTTCTTGGATGGTAGGCATCTCTATGAAACTTCTTGATCTTGTGTTTCTTGGAAGGTTCACCTTCTGAAGCCTTTCTAGCATACATCTTAGGGTTGGGCTATTGCTCCACAACCTCTTTTCTTTTCCTTGACCTAGTGGAGAGAGGAGATGTTGAAGTTTCACCTGATGGGGCAATAATTGTCCCACTATTTGTTTCACTCGTTGGCTCGTTCTCGAGCCCCTCATAGGTCAAAGTGACCCCTTGCTACTTCAATTGGGCAACTTTCCCATCAATCCACTCTTTTGTTTTAGCCTTAATGGGCTTTGTTAGAATATCGAGGTCGTCGACCTCTTGCTCATTCCAATCAATTAGGGGTAGTGGCAGGTTAGCAACTGCATTGTACCGAGGATCCACCACCATGTTCTCATCTTCTTTTACTTGATCCAGTACAGGAAACATATTGACCCTCTTTACGAAATATGTCATCATTTGCATATAGTGCCTAATTCACACTTCATTATCATCTCACCAATTGGCCCAAAAATCCTCAACACTATGCAAGTGGGCATACTCGACCACGACCATCTTCTTCAATTTTCGATAAGGGTTCATCCTCGGTCTAGCAGTATGGAACCTCAAGTGGTACTCCACGAGCTCCTTGTCTAAGTTGTCTACACATTGGGAAGTATGGAGTTCATATTTCCCTTGGCTAAAGGAGAGGGGGTAAGGAATCCTCGTCTTATGCTTACCACTCAGAAGGGTGTGTGCTCGTTGCAACTGTTGAGAGATCTCTAATAGAATTATCCAGCCATTGGGATATCGGGGCAGCTTGTATGGATTTTTTGAAAAGCCTTCCGTGCGGACGTAGGTAAATTTAGGATACTGGATGAATGAGAAGGAAAACTGTTGGAGGAAGTCATGGGATCTATGGGAGACTCTTCTCTCAAAATCACCCCCAAGCAATCTGATGATATGAACTATGAAAGCGTCATTTACCTTACAATATTCCCTCTTGAAGTTTTTGAATTGTAGCTGAGGGTATTTATCATAAAATTTTAGCTCCCTGCTTGGTTCCTCGTCTAGAGCTCTGAACAAGCCTCTGTATTACATCTCTCATCCAATGAATAGACCAAATATGAGGTCATGTAAAATATAGAGGTCTTCTTCATGGCCATAAATTTCTTGTGGAAGCAATCACTAATTATTCCTACCCAATAGAACATGCCCTTGCCCCAAAGGATCTCCTCCACGAAGTAAAGCATTCACTCTTGGAAATAGGCCACAGTAGGAAGGCCCATTACTCTACTCAGCAACATTACCAAGTCATTGTAATCTTCATAAAAGTCACTACGAAAGAGCTCCTGGGGAACTTTTGCAACATTTCCCCTCTTCTCTTTGATCCAATACTAGTTGATGAGCTTTTTGCATTTGAGGGGGTTTTCATCCCACATTGCCTTGCAATCCTTTATGGTTGGTACTTCCATCTCCCCGAAGGTAGGGATATGAAAATTCTTTGTTATTGCCTTGGCGGACATGTCAGCTAAAATATTTCCATCTCTGTCCACTATGGTTTTGCTTTATGGTTGATATGCCTCCCTGCAATCCATGATGAGCTCAGGAGCAACAAGAGCGAGAGGGAAGCCTACAGCATTGGCCAACCGACTACTTCTGATTAGCCTTGTATTTTTAGTGGTAGGGTTGATCCTGACCCTCTGCTTGAACTCGTCGATGTCTATATGTCTGATGTTTGTGTCAGAGACCTCTTTCCATGCTGTGGTGACCTTCGAGTTCAGAGGTTCCCCTTGGAACTTATACTTCATTTGATCTTTGTCTTCCTTTCCACAAGGTGCCTTGCCTGTCGTCTTTCCTTTATCTTTCTCTAGGGCCTCTCCTGAAGGTCCTGCACTTGATTCCATATATCTTGTGGGTGACAGAGGGGTGAGCATATTTGAGCATGAAACGTAGAAACGTTAGCCAAATCCCTATAAAATAGTGTTAGATTGGATAAATTAACATTTGAGGAATCTAATGTATAATCCATATTAACATTAGCAGTTCATAGGAAGGAGTTTCAATGATTTAGACCCTAGGGGTCGGATTTCCCTAGCTTGATGGTTGTTTTGGAGGAGTTGTAGGAGGGATGAAAATTAGGGTATGATGGCCCACCTATCTCCACCTGCCTTCATAGTTGGTCAACATAAAGGGTCCACTAATGAGATTGCCCTACTTTGGCACGTGGGTCGAAGTTAGTTTGGCGATTGGAGAGCATTTGGGTCATCATTTTGGCATCCTAAACTAGAGAGGAGCTTTGTTGTTTGGAGTCTTCCATTTAAAACGGCTATGGAAAGATGTCATTCTGGCAGTGGAGTTCCGATGACCGAGGCTTGCAACTCTGGAGGGCAGTCGACATCACACTTTAGCGTTTGGAAATTTCAGATTGGAGGAGGTGGAAAGATGCTGGTCGATTATCATTGGGAATGGTAGATATCACGTGAAGGCTTGATGGGAGCCACTCGAGGGGTCAAGTCCTAACGAAGATGGGGGTGTTGCCTTTGTGCTTAACTATTTTCATAGCTCTACGATCGGGACAAGGTTGGGCTCCGAGAACTGGGAGGACAAGAGTAGCTTTCTCTTTTGTAATGGTCAGGATGGGACGAAGGTCTGATGGAGATGACCCGTAATAGTTCACTTCTTTCATTTTTCTAATTTTGGAGGTTGTGAATGAGTTTGGTCCCGGAGGTGGGAACGCCAGATGATAGTGGTTGTTAAGGACGATGGGTTTGGCATGGCAGCCTGCAGATAGAAGTCTACGATGCGGTACCTGAAGGCTACTTGGTACCTGGCCACTCTCAATTCAATGTTATGCAGTGGAAAAAGGAGTGGGATTCAAAGTTTGGGTTGACGGGACCAGAATTCCATCATAGAGCGACGAAATGTAGACGAAATTCTGATGGCGAAAGTCTGTGAGGTGAAGTCTGAGTCACATGACTTTGAGATTTCACCAAGTTTGACCACAGGGAAACTAAAGGGTCGGGGTTCGACCACTGGAAGGTTGGGGTAGAAATCCATTTGGAACGATGAATCATGGGTGACGTCCTGAGGATAGAATCCCACGGGGACAGACCCGCATAGCTTTGATCCCTTTAGTGGGGAGGGGATGGGAGCTTCTCGTAATGGCAGGCTCGAATGATAGGTTCATCGTTTGCAAGTTTTACCTCTGTTTTCAAGTGTTAATGATGGTGATGGGAAGTCATGGGCTTGCAAAGCGTGAACACTCTAGCTTAAGAACAACACCAGAGAGTTGAGGTTCTGCACTCATCTTGCAGGTGATTCATAATTTTTTTCTAGATTTTGTCACATGGGTTTTATGCACCGCAGTTTTCTCTATCTACCCTATGTGTTATTTCTCTTTTTAATTCATCATTTTACCAAAATCAATGACAAAAAAATGACATGGGGTGTGGGCGGAAAACTAACCTCAAGAACTCAATGAAGGAGGTACTTGAATTTACTAGCAAGCATGTTGGATCGGCGGGGGCACTCGTCGGGATCGAGGGTGGTGTGGGAGATGGCTCTCTGACTTACTCTGAATCGCTCTGATCAAACTGACATGTAAAAATTATAGTTCAAAGCCAACTATTTATAGATTTAATTGCATTTAATTCCCATAATAAATGGATTTACAGTGGGCCAAAAGGTTGGTGAGCTTCAATTTGAAAACATCTGTTGGAATACCAGGGTCCAAAGGCCGGAACACCATCAGTGGATAGTCGTTAGAAATTTTGACAAAAATCACCAGAAAAGAAGGGCCCAGGACCTGATGAGCGGAATGCTACCAATGAACAGTCATTAGAAACAATGGAAACATGGGAGGAGCAATCCGGCAAGTTGGGCCCGACGAGTCCCACAGATGACAATTTTAAAACATTAAGGCAAACAACAACTGGGAACCCATAAAGACCAAGGACTTAGAAAATTTGAGGGAGGTGAAACATGGTCAACTCAAGATAAAATTTTTGGGACTCAACAACCATTTTGAACATCAAACAGGGGGGCACGCAAAATGAGATGATAGTAAAAGAGACCCGGTGAGGTGAAGGAAAGAGAGGGTCCCCATTCTGAATGGGGTGTGTGTGCTAAGGGCACAATAGGTAATACCTTGTTTACATCTCTAGCACAAGGAAATCCTCAAGACATGGGACAAGGGAATATTTTTAATCAATGGACTCAAGGTCCTAGTATGTCATTACCATCACAAAATCTAATGGCATCATCCTCATCATTCCCCACAGTCCCCTTTATAATGCAAAATAAATTGGGACCTCAAACTTACATTCCTCCACCTGAATCCACCATCTTATAAGGGATGTTAAACCAACGTAGACCTCAACCTCTCATCAAAAAATTTCTACCCACTTAAAACATAAACACCCAAAATCCATCACAAATGTCCCAACCACCAATCGATCTTACATTGCAAGTGCATTCCTTAGCTTTATAACAAGCACAACAAGCATATCAACAAACCATACAGTAACAACAACAACAAGCAACCTTAGTAGCACAACAACATTGACAACAACAATAGCAACAATAATAACAAGTAGCCTTAGCAGCACAACAACAGCAACAACAACACCAAGTAGCCTTAGCAACATAACAACAAGTAGCCTTAGCATCACAACAACAACTCGTGGTGCAACAACAACAACAGGCCCAACAACAAGCCCTAGTGGTGCAACAACAACAACAAGCTTTACTAGCTCAACAATATGCCCAACAACAACAACAACAACAAACCAAGTTCCTACTATAATCCTTAATAGAACATCGTCAATACAAATGCATTAGGAACATATACATCAACACCACAATCACCTTCACAAAATCTCACACCACCATACACCCCATATAACACCTTATCATATCAAAATCTCGCCAACAACTCATCCGTCATCCCAACATATGTTCCTCCACCAAACCCACAGGAGGATCTAGCATCACAATTTAAGGCGCTATCCCAAGAAATACATGATCTTCGAATGGGAAAGACAAACAAGCCGCATACACATAATATATGTCCCTATCCATTTAATTGAAACATCACAATGTTACCATTCTCTCCCCACTTTGAAATCCCCAAATTCAATAAATACATAGGGAGAGGAAGTCTTGTGGACCATGTCAAATATTTTAATGTCATGTGTGTGGAGGTTGCCTTCAATGATTTTTATTTAATGCGCCTCTTCCATCAAAGTTTAATAGGTCCTACTATGGATTGTTTTTTCATCTACCTCATGGTATCAAAACTTTCCAAGAAATTACTGCTAAATTCATTGATCACTTTTGCTTTAACCTTGACATGGACGTAAGTATAGAAGAATTTTACACTCTCAGAAAAAACAAAGGAGAATCTTTTGCTAATTTCTTACAATGGTGGAGACAGAGAGCTAGTAAGAGCAAGTGGCTTCTTCCTAATGAATAACAAGTGGGAGTCATCATAGCAAATCTAGACCTTGATCTATCTTTCCACTTGAAAATTTAGTGCATCACATCTTATGACAAGCTTGTCCTTGGAGCCCTTAACATCGAGAGAGCTCTAATCTCACAAGGAAATACTCAAGCATACAAAGACAATCAACCATCAACCAGTTCAAATGGCAAGCCTTGTGTATGGGCTAAGAACAAGAATGTAAAAAATGATGGTGTGGTATATGCCAAGGTAGTTCTAAGTGCTCCTAGACCAAACAACAATCAAGTTGCTAATGTTCAACCAATAGTGCAACAAACAACACCTCCTCAAAACAATTAGATCAATAACACCGACATGCAACAAAGGTGAACTACCAACAAGAACAACTATCCTAAACGCAAGTACACACAATTATCTGAACCCATCAAAACCATCATGAAGAAGTTGGTAGAGTCAAACTTGATAACATTTCCCAACTATGAAAACTATCAAGAACCACAAGAGAAACCATCTTGGTACAACGAGAATGATCTTTGTGATTTTCAAAAAATCAAAGGAGAACAAATGGAAAATTTCATGAGGCTCAAGAATATTATCCAAGACCTCATAGAAAATGACACCATATCTATTGAGGTACCAGTTGGGAATCAAGATCTTAAGATATACAAGAACCCTATGCTAGATCATAACAAAGGGAACAAAAACATAAAAGTTAAGGATTACACAAACATGCAACATAGCTATTCCAATGTAGTTGCTTCTTGTGATAGCATCATTACTATTGTCACCATCAAAGGACCTAGTGTGGAGTGTGGATTCACCACGTGACATGGAAAAATTACCATTCAAGGAGTCCCATCTCAATCTAGCACACAACCTACTTTTCCAACATCAAATCCCAGCAAGTACAATCTCCTAGATCAACTTAAGAAGACCCTCACACAAATTTCAATCTTAGAACTATTAAGGCTATCCCCCGCACATAGGGAAATCTTGGAGAAAGCTTTATCAAAGTCATCCACCCTTGAGGATATTGATATAAATTAGTTTCAAGCTAAGGTGGGACATATCTCTAATCATCTCCTTACCTTCTCAGAACAAGACCTACCATCACAACCATCTCATAGGCGTGCTTTACATCTTGAGGTTATCATTCATAAGAACAAGGTCAAAAGAGTCTTAGTGGATGGAGGTGTTGGTTTGAACATTTGTACCCTTCATTTGATTAATAACCTAGGCTATTCAGAGGATACTATTGGAAAAGCAAAGAGTACCACCATCAAAGCATATGACAACCAAGAGCAGGTATCACAAGGCATCATTGCACTACCCATCCAAGTGGGACCTCTTATTGTAGAAACTACATGCCAAGTGTTAGACCTTGATCTTCCCTAAAACATCCTACTTGGCCGACCATGGATCCATGCCCTCAAAGTTGTAGCCTCGACCTATCATCAATGTGTAAATTTTTTGTTTGAGAGAAGAGAGATTACCATCCATGGAAATCCTAAACCTTTTTACTATTGCAAGAATCTTGAGACCAAGTTATATAAGATACCCTAAATACCCAAGAATGATGAAGGGCCTACACCTTCTACCTCATTTGTTGATCCATCATCCCTTGCATCTACCTCAGCCACGAAAACACCCATCATGCAAAAAATTCCTGATATCAAAGTAGTAATTTAGGATGATGGTTGTGGGAACTATAAGCTAATGAAGAACACCTTTGTCTTAGGAGAGCTACCTATTTCTCCTCAATCTCATGGGAAACCCACATCTAGCAACAACAAGCCCAAAACAATCAAGATGGAAGCTACTACCTTCACCAAGTGAGGGGATTTGAACTAAGAAGATGTCAATGAGGAAGATGTCTCTAAACTCCTCTATCAGGATGAACGACTTGTCCCCACTCTTCCCATGGAAGATGACAACAAATGCTTCTAGCTGATGAAGGGAATGGGTTATAACAAGAAAAAGAAGCTAGAATAGAATAATAATTGTTTTCGAAAACCCATCATTCTTGAGAAATGACTAAATAATATTGGCCTAGGTGTTACTACTAGCAAGGTCACCCTTATTAGCAAAGGAACTTCCACTAAATAAGCCAATGCTTCCTCTCGGTTACCTCCATCACGTGATAAGACCTTAGATAACTTCCCTCTTAATATTGTTGACCTTTTTGAAAACAACTCCCTCTTCATGATATCCATTACATCCTTTTCTCCAATAAATTAGGTGATTGAAATACGCCTAGTATACCCATAACTCATTGACATGGACCAACATGGACCACCAATTCTTGATTTATTTGAAAACGAACAAAGTGATCTCAAAATTCATGGGACTCTGTGACAACTTACCATAGAAAGATCACAAAGCAGGTTTCAATGTAGAGCTAGACACAGGGGCATACTATGGAGAGATAATTGAATCCTTCAATTGCAAAATTCATGAAATGCAACTAACATGTAGATCTTTGAGTGAAAACCAGATTGTAGCACTTTTTTATCCTAAAATAGTAAAAAAAAAGGACGCATCCAAAGGTGAAAACCTCTCTGAGGCACCCAAGGATGAGGGATTCAATATCCCCCTTAGTGCAATGCATCTAGAGAAGTCAACAGTGCTAGTAGAAAAGGCCACTCTAGTCAATGTGGGAACAAAAGAAGCACCTAAGATCACTTTCTATGTTGAATCCTTATTGGATGAAGAATAGAAGAACCAAGAAGCGTTCTTGAAAGAGTGAAGAGCTAACTTTGCATGGTCATACACAGATATGCCAGGGCTTGATCTAAAAGTAGTTGTGCATCACTTAGCAGTCTATCCTAAAGCCAAGCCAATCAAGCATAAATTAAGGAAGATGTACCCTCAGATAACACTCTTGGTGAAACTAGAGTTACAAAAGCTTCTTGGCATTTGATTCATCCGACCGATAGATTATCCTGAGTGGGTTTCAAACCTGGTACTAGTCTCAAAACCCACTGGGGGCATCAGAATTTGCACTAATTTCAGGGACTTAAACAAGGAATACCTAAAGGATTATATCCCTCTTCCTAACATTGACCTCATTTTGGACTTAACGACTGGGCATGAAATTTTATCACTTATGGATAGTTTTTTAGGCTACAATCAAATCATGATCGCTAAATAGGATCAACACAAAGTTGCATTCACTTGTCCATGGGGAACATATTGTTGGAACATGATGTCATTTGGGTTAAAAAATGTAGGAGCAACCTATCAAAGACCAATGACCCTTGCCTTTCATGACATGATCCACAAAACAGTCAAAGATTATTTGGATGATATTTTGGAAAAATCAAAGAAAAGAAATGAGCACATACAAGTCTTAGGACCCATCTTCGACAAGCTAGAAGAGTATAAGGTATGGCTAAATCCAAAAAAGTGTGTCTTTGGGGTCACCTCAGGAAAAATTATTGGCTATATCATCTCGAAAAGAGGGATAGAAATCAATCCAGCAAAGGTAAAAGCCATCCTCGACATGGAACCACCACAAACACTCAAGTAGATGAGAGGGTTACAAGGAAGATTGCAGTTTATCAAAAGGTTCATATCACAACTATCAAATAAGATCCACCCATTTTTGCATCTTCTCCATAAAGGAATAACTTACAAGTGGGATGAGAAGTGTGATAAATCTTTCCATCAAATCAAATACTATCTATTGACACCTCCAATGCCCATGCCATCAATACCAAGCAAACTATTGATCATGTATATCTCAGCAACGTCAGCAATACTAGGAGCTCTTTTGGCTCAACATGATGAAAACATAAAGGAAAGGGCTATCTATTACATCAGCAGGAATTTGGTGGGCTATGAAATGAACTATTCACCCATTGAGAAAGCATGCTTAGAAGTAGTGTTTGCTTCACAAAAATTTAGATAGTACATGTTGTCATACCAAATCAAACTTATTGCAAATATCAACCCATTAAAATACATGTTATCTAAAGTAACTCTCATTGGGAAAATGGCCAAATGGGTAATGATATTCACTAAATTTGACATAGAGTATGTGGAGTACAAGGAAATCAAAGGACAAGTGATCACAAACCAACTAGTAGAAGCACCTATCTATGAAGAGAACCCCATGATATCTGAGCTCCCTGGTGAATCAATGTTCCTTATCAATCTCACAACTCAATGGAAGATGTACTTTGATGGATCATTCACCCAACATGGATCAGGAGCAAGTATTCTTTTCATCACCCCTCAAGGTGATTGCATTCCAAAGTCATATAGGCTATCATTCCCATGTACTAACAACATTGTTGAGTACAAAGCCCTAATCACAGGTCTAAGGATAGTAGTTCAATGGTAGATACAAGAAATGAAAGTCTATGGAGACTCATAGTTGGTTATCAACCAAGTCAATGACGACTATCAAACTAAGGGTGAAAATTTTACTCCTTACAAGAAGATGGTGGAAAGTCTCAAGGAAATTTTCAGACATAACTTTTGAGAAAATTCCTCACATAAACAACAAAGCAACAAATGCCATGGCAACAATCGGATCACTATTAGACATTCCAAACAACATCCTTCAATATGAATTCTTGGTAGAAGAACTTCTCGTACCAACTTTCAAAATCCCTGAATTTTAATTCATGTGTGTCATTTTTGGTCTTGTATCCCCATGCTATCATGACATATTCACATACCTAAGAAAAGGAACCCTCCCATACGATATCACCTCGAATCTTAAAAATACCTTTGTCAAGAAGGAATCCCAATTCATGATCCTAGGTGATACTCTATACCGTCAAAGAATCAAAGGAACATTACTACAATGTCTTAACCAAGAGGAAGCATTAACTGCTTTAACAAAAGTACAAGATGGCATATGTGGTTCCCATTATAGTGGTATGACTTTATCTAAGAAAATGTTGAGAACGGGGTACTACTGGCCAACCATGGAAAGAGAAGCCCATCAATATGTGCAAAAATGTGTCTAGTGTCAATAGCATAGAGACCTGATTCATGGTCCACCTCAGGAATTGCAACCAATCATCACACCCTAGCCTTTTTCACAGTGGGGACTCAACATCATAGGAAAAATAACTCCAACCTCATCCAATGGCCACAAGTTTATCATAACAGCTACTGAATACTTTACCAAGTGGGTCAAAGCCATTCCTATGACCTACAAAATAGGGAAGCAAATTTCCAAGTTTATCCTAAATTACCTAATTTGTTGTTATGGTGTTCCACAAACACTTATCTCAAACAACAAAACACCCTTCAAGAATTAATATGCAAAAGAGCTATGCCAAATATTCAACATCCAACATCGATTCTCTACCCCATATTATCCCTAGGGAAATGGTCAAGTTGAGGCTACAAACAAGACCATTTTGAAAATCCTAAATAAAATAGTCAATGAAGCCAGCCATGACTGGCATCTACAATTAAATCCTACTCTTCGGGCTTATCAAACTAGTATACGCACACCAACAAGTGCAACACCTTTCTCCCTAGTCTACAAATCAGAATATATCCTGCCTATTGAGGTTGAGCTCCCATCATTGTGAGTGTCACTACAAAACCCGATCACCAATGAAGAGTACAGAGTATCTCAACTGAATGAGCTAGAATTCTTGGATGAGCGTCCTCTTGATGCCCTAAATAACTTGCAAGTATATCAAAATTGAGTGAAATAGAGCTATAACAAGAAGATCAAATGTCAGTTTTTCTAGGTAGGGGATCTTGTCCTAAAGTAGAATCAAAAGAATCTACTAGATCAGGACAATAAGGAAATTTTGAGCCTAACTGGTTGGGTCCTTTGTCATCACAGCTAGCTATGGATCAGAAGCATATCAATTATCAACGCTTGTAGTTGAACCCTTGTAGGAGCCAACTAACATCTTGCATCTTAAAAAAATTTATGCCTAGTCTTGAAGGGTGTAATATCTAAAAATACAAAAAAAAATGATCAAAATCTAAAAAAATGAGAAAAAGGATTGAAAATAGTAAAGAAAAAAATTATCCCCTTGTGAAAACCTAGCAAACAGGTGCCTTGTGTAAATAAAGAACCTCCATCTATTCTTTATCTCTTTATCCTATCATTCTTTGCACCACCATCCATCTAATGCATCATTCAACCTATTTATTCCATTGCCCATCCACATCTCTATCATAACTTGATGTTGTGAAGTATCGTATAGCCTTTAGTACTACTTGGCATATTCCTAAGGTCAGCTTGTCTTGCCTATATTGAGGTAGTCTATTGTGTCACATTGGGGGAAATTCATTATGTATCATATTGGGTTCTTGTATATCCTAAGGTTATTTGAAATCTCATTGAAAATCCCAAAAACATCCATAAAACATTCATTAAAAAATCCAAAAAACATTCACAAAATTTTGTACAACTAAAATCCAAAAACATTCAAAAATTGTAAAGTCAAAATCTAAAACATCCAAAACACATCAAAAACCCTAAAAATGTTGAACATCGAAAATCCAAAAATAGTACCCTGTCAAACTACACCATCTCTGAGCTTGAACATAGGCAAGGCCATCATTGATGTGCCCCTGAGACACCCTAGGTTAGTCTTTTAAGATTTCGTCATAATAAACTAACATCTCTAAACTATTCATCTCTCATTATCAAGATGTCAAGTCAGTCAAACTACGTGGTCTCTATGTGTATAACGTAGGCAAGGCTTATCTTTGATTAGCCCCCGAAGCCCATAGGATAGGTATTTTAGGTTAGGTTCTTGGTTGAAACTCTCGAAAATCCTAAAACATCCAAATATTTAAAAAATCCTTAAAACATTCAAATATCAGAGAACACAAAAACATTTGAAAAACAAAAAACCCAAAAACACTAGAAAACATTCAAAAAACCTAAATAGCCTCAAATATCCTTGAAAAATCCCAAGTAGCCTTAAATAATCAAAAACAAAAACATTCACATCAACTTTCAAAAAGACTAAAACAACCTCAAAACATTTTCAAAATACCAAAAACATTAAAATATCCAGAAAATCCAAACCCACCCATCCCATCTCGCTTTCACCCCAATAAACCTTCACCCATAATAAATTGATCGTCACCTTCAACCTTTGGAAAAACAAATAGAAAAAAAGTGTAGCAAGTCGTAAAGTGAGAACCTAAGGGTCAAAATGTAAAGTCTAAATCATAGGTAAATGTTTCAGTAAATTTTATATCAACGACTTATCATAAAGCTCATCATCATCCTACATCAAATAACTCCTGATCAATATGTCCTAGGATGTATCCTTCTTGCGATGGACATCAGTATCAGACATCAACTTAGCTAAAGTTAAACTGGCAAGAGATATAGATAACACTGATTGTTTTTCTTTGATCTTTTCTTATGATTTATCTTAATGACCCATTTTAAGGACCTCTTGATGATGTCTATCAAAATGATTTAGAGAGAAAGGAATGGGGGCATCAATCATTATCTTTCATTTGTTGTACTTGTGGATACTCTTGTAAAATAATCTTGGCACATAATTGCTTAGTTGTGTGTAGGGAAGTCATTTGGGGTAGATTGTTGACTATTGCGTATGCTTTGGTCCAATATATTCTAACCTTCTAACTTATATTCTGATGGCATTTTTGTATGTTAAGGTGTGAATAATAACTATCCTATTTTTTTGTAGAGTCAAAGTCCATTACACTAGATACAATGTCGTCCTGGTTATCATACCTTGATGCATCATGTCTATGTGTTATATCAAACAATAAGGAATGATAGAAAATCCCAATCCCAAGATATGAGCAAATCATCATCATGCATTTCTCATCAACATCTCTAATAAATTCTTGATGGAGCATAGACTTGTTGGATCTTTTGAAGCAATCATAAAAATCAATGGTCAAATCAATCAACTTGTTTCTTCTATCATCTCTTTGCGCTAACCATAGTATCATGATAGTAAAAAAAAACATCATCAATGCATCCATCCTGCATCCACAAACCATTAGCACAACATAATCATGTCATATCATAAAACATACATCCTACATCATCATTATCATTTAAGTTGTGATGAATAATATGGATTTGTCATTCTAAGCATCTTAAATCCTTACATCATCATATCATAAAAATGAACATCTGTATTATCCATCCACATGCATACATCATCATAAAACTGCATAGGAAATACACAGAAAGAAAGTGCATCCATAACATTTGCATACATCATCATAACATAACATTTGCATATCATCTCATCCATCCCATAACATATCATGAAAAGATAATGAAAATGAATATAGCATTGCATCCATCTATATCATTACATCGCATATTGTATAGGCATGAATAAAGTGCATCCATACAATCATAAACATGAAATAAAAGTATGCATCGCATCATATTGAATCTGTATCTGCATCATATATATATATATCAAAAAATAATAACTGTCATGGTACAATATCTAAATCAGTGTATGTATATCGATAAAAAAATACAATATCCACAAGGCTATCAAAGGATCCCATGAATGTATATCTGTATAAAAGAATCAAACAATAAATCAAAAAGTGTATGTACACTCAAGCTAGCCTTGATGACTGCTCCCCTCTCTAGCCTGTCTCTCAGGCTGATCCTTGACTCTAGCATGTGCCCTAGTCCTCTGGGAGTAATTCAACTATCTAAGTGCTGCAGGGACATCTTTGTGATAGTGCAATAGGCTACCTCAGTCACAACCTCTCTGTATAACCTGGTAGACACTATCTACCCCTGAGATGCAACTATCATCGTCTCGAGCTACTGAGGTCGCCCAACCTCCTACCTAACTACATCTTGGTAGTATGTCTGAGTTGTCACTCATGGTATCTCTCTACTATGATAGCCTATACCTGCTATCGTGCATGATCCCTCTTAGCAATAATAGCTAAAATCTGTTGTCAGGCCTAATCCCACTCACCTGTAATGACCTTACCCTATTGTTGCAGCTACTGAATCTACAAATGTCAAGGATCTAGCCTCGATGGTGGTGGTTGCACTAGTTTTTGTTGAATAGGAGGATGTTGACCCATTGGTGGTGCCCCTGGAATCTACCCATCCTAGTCATCCTAGCCATCTTGTCCCTAGCCTCTACCTCTACCTCTTCCTGCAACCCTCCCTCTTAGTCTCCCTCGTGGAGGTGCACCTGCTAGATCTGTCAACTGGCTAGGGGGTGTGAACCATGCATCATATGTAGGTGTCATCTGAGCATTTTCCTACCCCTGATCATAAGCCCATGCCTGAGCAACCAACTACCGAAATTCCTCAACCACCTCAAGAGTTGAGATCGTAGGTCCCCACGTGTGTACCTCTCGTGCTAATATGGCGAAGATGGCTATGCATGCATCATCAGGCTTATCTTTCCTCTCTCCAAACTATCGATCCACCTTATCTAGCAAGTACCTCTCAATGATAGTGTGCTCCCGACCTTGCATATACTGAGTCTGTCTAGCAAATAAAAGTTGTTGCACATCGTCGAACCATGTTGGCATATGTAGCCAAGGCCACCATCTAAATACTGTCATATCATCGAGCACCCAGTGCCAGTATAGATTCCAAATCTACCTAGTGTGTTGTAAAGTAATGGTGCCTCTGTATCACCAGACCACTAGATCATTTGGCTCTACATCAGCCATATGAACGATCAATCAAAGCATAGCTATGTGCTCCCAAGCCCAAATATGAAACATAGTAACTCCTGTGTTGATCACCTTGCCATCATAGTATACAAAATCATGCATGTCATGATACAAAGAGGCCAAACTCATCGGTCCCCATGCAAACAATGTCCTCCTAAAGATCATCTAGTGCCACGCTAGGCCCCATCCTGGGTTGAACCCTCTACTCCATCGGTCTAGAGCAACCAAGCCAAAAATGATCGCTGCAACTATCAGTTAGAAAGTGGGCACTCGACCTTTATACATCTCACGGTCTATCTGTGAAGTGACTAAAACGATGTCCTCCAGGTCCATCATCTCATGGCATGCACTGTATCTGGTGTCAACATCGTATATCACACACTCACCATGTATCAGAAAATGCAATATCCACCATACATCCTCCAGTGTCATAGTCGCCTCACCAGTAGGAAGGTGGAATGAAGAGGTCTCATTGTTCCATCGCTCGCACAATGTTGCCATCATTGCTAGATGTGTCTGGACGATGGGCATGTACGCAATGCACCACAAGCCAATCTCCCCCAAGTGCTCATATAATAACTCAAATAAATCATCAAGCCTCTCCAAAATTGTGGGTCGATGCTCATGAGACATCAAAGGTGGAATGACCTCCTACACCCACAAAGTGCATGATGTCAAAATTCAAAAAAAATGACTAAGTTTGGAATTTTTAGCCCCAAAATGACAATAACGTTGCTATTTACAATAGCATCACTATAATTCAAATTTCAAACTGCGACACTCAAGGCATTTAAAATGCAAATCGCAAGTCGTGTCACTATAAACATATGTGTCACGATTTAAACTTTGGAAAACCTAACCCTAATTTTCAAATCGGAAGATGCATTGCCATAAACATATGTATCACTATTTAGAAATGAAAACCCTAATTCTAAATTATGAATTGCATTGCAATACACATATGCATCGCTAAAATTCAAATTAGCGTCATCGATTTTCAAATTAGTGTCGCTCTAGAGCAACACCACCAAAGTTTAAATTCTAAAACACATTAAATGCATCAAAAAGACAAATTTCAAATCAAGTTTTGAATCACATACCAGTGGTCCTGCACCTGGAAGCCTCTGGTGCTCTTGAACAAGGTTGGGAAATGTGTCACAAGAGCACTCATTTCACCATTTCGTTAGAGGGTCAGAGCTCAAAAGGCAAGAATTCTCTAAGGTGTGAATGCACAAATGAATTGAAAGTGACCCTTCTTGGCTTCTTTAGACATCAAAATTAGGGATTTTTGCCCTAATTTAATCTTGAAGCTAGGGTTTATCATCATTTCACCAATTTTTCCAATCAAAACCTTATTTTGCATCATTTTTTGCATTTTTGGCATGATTCTAGCATCCTAGAGCCTTTTTGGACTCATAGGGCAGCTTTTCACCTTTGTCGAGAAATCAACCCAAAATTCAAAATTTTTGGCCGATTTCTCAAGGGGGCGGGGAATCAGCTTAATCCTTCTATTGGGGCATCTAAAAAATTAGAAAAAAAATATCTTTTGATTTAAGCAGCAATTTTTTTTTATCCAAAGAGCATCAGTCTTTGAACCGAAGCAGCAGGTACCTCGCTTCAAAGAGGGGTAAAATGTAGACACTAAAAAATGTCTTGAATGATATCATACACTTAAATTAGGTGTACTAACATCATTTCCTCTTTAAACCCATCCTCTTTTCACTTAATTGATTAAATTAGCCTAGCTATTTAATTAATTGCGTCATTTGCATCTATTAACCTAATTCACCAAATCGGGTTAATTCACCTCCTTTCATGCTAACATTTCGTCTCATTAAATTAAATAAATCAAACTATTTAATTTAATTCCCTAAGTCTTCTTATTTAATTAAATAACCCTAACTTATTTAATTAAATGTCATTCTACCTTTCCCCATTCATTAAATCATTTAATTTAATGAATATCACTTTATTCTTCTAATCCCTTGATTGCATGATTAAAACCTTGTTTAATTAGCAATTATCTAATTAATCTATTTCCTCCCACTTGCAAGGGAATATTCCCTCCCCTTTTGCACAATTAAACTTTGTTTTAATTAGCAAAGTATCTTTTTTCCTCACCCATAAGAATATTCCAAAGAATATTCTCTCTCCTTCAATCATTTGAGAAAGGGAATATTCTCACAAAACTTCAAATGAAAATTAACTTGTGACTTCTTGTGCAAGTTAAATTTTGACCTCTTATATAGGTCAAAAGTGTGCTTGTTTGGAAGGAATCGAAACCCTTGATTAAATCTCATCTTGCATTCTCATCCGTTGATGAGAATCCATGATCCATGCCTCCAAATTTCCTCCATCCTTGACCGTTGATTAGCTTTTTCAATCTCAACCCTTCATTTCTCATTTGCTTCTCAACCCTTCATTTCTCATTTGCTTTCCTATAAATAAGTCACTATTTGGAGACAAATGGTTCCATCTTTTTTAGAGAAAACTTATGCTATTAAAATCACTCACACTCACACTTATTTTAACTCACATTTAGCATATTTTAGTTTAAATTAGTTGCATAGATAGCTTAGCCTCTATTAATGGCTTCCATAATGTATCCATTTAGTTAATTAGATAATTAGGGTTTTAATCTTTTTAGTTTGAATCTCATTTATATTAGCTTAACAATTGCATATCTACATCTTTTAGCATAAAATCATGGTAGATTAAATCTTGCATCATGTTCATTTTATCATAGATCATGTTTTCATTCACATCTCACAATCGTTTCATTGATTCTCTTCAATAAAATCAATTGAAACAAGCTCACTAATCACGGGATTGGGAAAGGGTCGTTGTTCCACATCAACGTGACACCACTCCCAAAACTGGATAAGTTTTAAATGGGTTAGAGTAGATATTTTGATGTTTTCATATTTATAATGATTCATTTTAATGAATGTTTAGTTTAATTTCAATTTGAATGATCTTGTTTAAGATTGAGTATTAATGGCATGAATATACTTCAATTCTTCATGGACCAAGTGTAATCAGCCCATGCTAATATCCTCGATCACAATGAGAATGCCACTAAAATGATTAATGCAATATAAAATGATAATTAACCAATGGAAATATGTTTAAAATAATAAATTTTAAACAAATTTATGCAATTGAAATGGTAATGAAACAATAAAAGGATACTCAAAATAACAAATTTTGAGCAATGTAATACAAATGAATGGGTAATGAAATGATGAAAAGATGCTTAGAATAATAAATCCTAAAAAAATTTATGAAAATGAAATGATGTAAAGGTGGACAGATGATAGGTGTCATCATAGTGTACTAACCAAAATTGAACCAACCTGATGGGGAAAATAATGGGGGGGAACACACTTGCATAATCAAAACCCAATGATTAGGAAAGAGATAATAGGAATGGGAATGAAAATGATATATGGTAGGTGGTAATTGAGCAATTTGATGTTATGCATTATGTTGCCATGTATTAAGAACTTAATTTGATATATCATGGGATAATATGCACCAGGGTATGAGGAACCAAGGTGACTTTGTATCACATGCATAGGACTGACACAATAAACAAAAAGGTTAATCTAACATCACACAAAGTCATGAAGGGATTTGGAGGGGTTGATGCTAGAAAACAACAAACACACAAGGATTCCCTAGCGTAATACAAGTTTCCAACAAATATTGGTGGGTACAATGTGAGAAAACCAAGGAAACATGATAATGAAAAGCCAAAATATGCCCCTTTTTCTACCAATCAAAGAATACCATGATATAATGGATCATGATGACCTTAAGTAGGTATAGTAGGAAGCTTAAAAGATAAACAAAATGCAAAAGAATTCATAAACAACAATAAATCTTAAATATCCTTTGCCATGAGGACATGGGATGGATTGATGTGGTCTAATGTGAGGAATGATGTATCTTTTGAAGACCACATATGGATGGGGTAGATTCTAGGATCAACATTACAACAAATAACCAAGACGGATTGAAACCTCAGGGGGCTAGTGAATTTTGTTATGAGAACCAGCTTGATGGGGAATCTTTGTGACATAACAAACATAAATATGGGACCTACTGAAAAATATATACAATGATGGAACCTAGATGGTGACACATGACTGACCATATATACACTATATACAATCGTTGAAAACCAACAAAAGCCTAACCAATAAAAGGATAGTGAAGCTTAGGAATGTGTTAGAATCTTGTGGGTACATTCTAAAATAAATGGGTGAAGCTTAGGGATTAGGATAGTAGGTCCAATCTATCTAATGCTAAACCAAGATATACCATATGATTGATAATGGGATGGGAACGAATGTGACATAGATAGTATGATTAGGATGGATGGGATGGAGTGAAAGCATGTATAAAAGTGGGATTGTAGGTAGACAATGATTGATCCCTCTACGAATGGTGCCTCCTACCATATTTTCACCAAATGTACTTTTCCAAGGTGCCAGTAGGGGCGATTTTCACCATAGGTTGATTTATTTCTCTTTACTATTAACTATTTTTTTAAAAAAAATTGACATCTTTTTATTTTTTTAATATTTTTGCAAGGTGGGATAACTCAATTGTTCCATGCATAGAATCGCTTGAGGTGGATGATGTCAATAGGCTCATCCATAGGTTCACCTTCTTGTGTAACTAGTTGATAAGCTCCTGAACCATACTTTGCAGTAATGACATATGGACCCAACCAATTAGCCTCAAATTTTCCTTTCTTCTCTAAGTCTTATTGAGTATGTTTATTTTCTTTGAGAACAATATCGCCAAGTTGGAATTGGTGAGGTCAAAATTTCTTATTGTATTTGCTCTCAGCTGGTATTGATAAGCCTAAAGATGATTGGAGGCATCGCTCATCCAAAAGCTCTAGCTGACTCAAATGTGCAACTTGATACTCCTCATCATTGATAAGATTCTTCAAGTAAATGTAGAGTGATGGGAATTCGACCTCGATCGACAAGATAGCTTTAAAACCATAGATAAGGGAGTATGGGGTGGCACCAGTTGGGGTACAGGTTCTAGTGCAGTAAGACCAAAGGATGGGATTCAAATGAAGGTTCCAGTCACAACCAACATCATTGACAAATTTCTTAAGCATTTTAATTAAGGTTTTGTTAGTTGCCTTAGCCTAGCCATTAACTTGGGGGTAATAAGGAGTGGACCAATGATATTGACTATGGAATTTCTCACACAATTAACGTACATTTTGGTTCTTAAAAGGATTTCTATTATTAGTAATGATGGTGGATGGGATACAATATCGACAAATGATATGGTATAGGATGAATTTAGAAATTTGGATGTCAATGATAAGGGCAAGTGGAATGGCTTTCACCCACTTAGTGAAGTACTTGATAGCGGTGATGATATATTTATGCCCATTGGATGAGGAAGGGTGGATCTTGTCAAACAAGTCTAGACCCCATTACAAAAAGGCCATGGTGAGGTGATTGGTTGCAACACTTGGGAGGGAGCATGTATCAAATCTACATGTTGTTGATAGAGAACACATTTCTTGATATATTCACAAGCATCATACTCTATAACCAGTTTGAAGAAGCTTCATAGCAAGGACCATTCTACTAGTGTGAGCCCCAAAAATGCACTATGTACTTCATTCAAATCCAACTTAGCTTCTGTATTATTTAGACATCTTAGTAGAGAACCATCATACCCCTTATGATACAGGGTGTCCCCAAGGATAGTATAGCAGGATGATCATTAGATAAATGATCTATGTTGGTTTTGAGTAAGGTTGGATGGGAGGACATTATAATGGAGGTAGGTGTAGATGTCATGATACTAGGTTGATTGAGGACCAAAAATTTAATACACCATTTCTGTTTTAGGAAGATCGTATGCAGGTATTAACAATTTTTCAACCAAATATTCACACTCATGACGATCTTGAGGCATATCAAGTAAAGACCTAATGGTAGCCATAGCGTCCACTACTTTATTATGAAGTCGAGGCACTTGTTCAAATTGGATGTAGTCAAAATAATTTTTGAATTCATCAACCATGCACTTATGGGGAAGAATCTTGTCATCCTTGGTCTAAAATTCATCATTGACTTGTTTAATGATGAGTTGTGAGTAACCATAAACCTATAACTGACTGATATTCCATTGTACTATAGTTCTCAAACTAGTGATTAGAGCCTCATAATCCATGATGTTATTAGTGCATGGGAAATCCAACCTAAAGGATTTGGGTATAAATTCACCTTGAGGGGTGACAAAAATGATACCCACACCTGAACCATGTTGTGTGTATGAACTATCAAAGTAAAGCTTCCATGAGTTAGGTTCAGAAACAAAAAACACTAGCTCATCTGGAAATTCAGCCACTAAGGGATAAACATCCACCAAAGGATCATCAACTTTTAATTTGTAATCACTTTACTTTTAATTTCTTTACGATCTACATACTTGATGTCGAACTAAATTAGAAGCATGACTGATTTAGCCATACAACTTGCTAATGATGTTCTTAGTAGTTGGATCAACTTTGGAAATGAGTTTGATGGAATGACTGAGCATACAGTGCTTGATATTTTAAGAATTGAAGACCACAATCAAGCATTATTTTTTCCATTGGGGTGTAATTGAGCTCATATATAACAAGAATGTCACTGATGTAATAGATGGCTCACTTTCTTCCATTCTCATCATGTTGTGCTAAAAGTTCCCCCGGTGCAATTGAAGTAGTGAAAATGTATAGCGACAATGGTTTACCTATTGTGGTAAGCATGAGAATGGGTGCATTAGAGAGATATTCCTTGATTTTATCAAATCCTTGTTGGTACAAGGCATCCCATGTAAAATTTGTGTCCTTATGGAACAAGTGTGTGAATGGTTGACACTTATCTACAAGTTGAGCAATGAATCGTTGAATGGATTAGAGCTTACCTTGTAGACTTCTTAGCTATTTAAGTGTCTTGGGAGGAGGCATATCCAAAATTTATTTTACCTTAACAATATATACCTTGATACATCTCCTAGATACAATGAATCCTAAGAGATTTCTTGAGGTGATGCCAAAGACACATTTCTCAGGATTAAGACGCAACTGATATTGTTCTAATTGGTTGAATATTGGTTCCAATATTTTTGGGTGCTCTTCTTGGATTTTGAATTTTACCAACAAATCATCCACATAGTCTTCCATGATAATGTGAATGAGGTCATAAAAGATAACTATCATAGCATGTTGATATGTAACACCTGCATTCTTTAGACCAAAAGGCATGACAAGTTGATAGAAAAAGGTATCCCAAGGAGTAGTGAAAGTTGTTTGTGTTGGACCTCAATTGCTATACATATCTAATTGTACCTAAAAAAGTCATCCATTAGAGAAAAAATAGAATTCACCCTCTATAAGATCAACAAGAATGTCAATGTTGGGAAATGGAAAATCATCTTTTGGACAAGCTTTATTCAAATATTTGAATTCGGTGTAGATATGGATGCCCCCAATTGACTTGGAAATGGGAACAGTGTTGGATATCCAATCAGAATAATTAATGGGTCAAATGAATCTAGCTTCCAATAGTTTTTCCAGCTCCATTTTGACAAGCAAAGCTACTTGTGTATGCATATTATGAAGTTTTTGTTTGATAGGCATAAAATTAGGACATATATCCAAGTGATGAACCACTAGTGTAGGGTCAAGTACTAGCATGTTGTAATAGGACCATGTAAATTTGATTAACCCATTCTAAAGGATTCTAGAAAATACCTTATACTCATCCTGTGACAAATATTTTGCTACATATGTGGTATTTGGTTTTGCTTCAGTGTCAAGATTGATCTCTTTGGTTTCCTCCATCAAGATCGAGGATATTTTTTATAAATGAGTACCCAGAAGGGGAAGATGAATGTCCCCATCCTCTAACACCTCAAATAGGTTTTCATTAGAGGATGCACCCTTTCTTTTTACTTTTGACTAGTCTAAAAGTGCCTCGAGGAGGTTTTCACTAAGAGACCTTTGATTATTTTCTTGTTTTCTCCTTTTGTGGTTGAGGAGTTCATCTTCCCCCAAAAAAGTGTGTTAGTCAAGATCAAGAACAACCTAATTGATATTCTTCCTCTAAACCCATGAAGTGTATAAATGCCTCATCAGTTAGAAACATGTTGATGAGTGTGAATCCTCATTGGTCCTAATGAATTATCATGATATGACAGTGGGAGGTCAATGGTGAAGATGGAGGTGGAAAATGGGTGGATGTTGAACACTCAAAATACTAAAAGGGGGTGAATCAGTATTCTATTAAACCATTGAAACATTATCCATCCAATTACCAAAGAATATTCAACTATAGTAAGGAAAGAAATTATAAAAACATCCACAATGTCACATAACACATGAACACCAAGATTTTTATGTGGAAAACCCAAAATGGGAAAAACCACGGCAAGGGTTAGCTCACAATATATTATAACTAGTTATAGTATATTACAAAAATGCTCACTGCAAGTGGACTCACTATCCATAGATAAAAATAGAAGAGAAAAGACTGGCTCATACCCTATTTTAAACTTTTACAAATTGCATCTACAATATGCAGTATTACAGCTCCAATGAAGTATAGTATCACTCTTTGCACTGATTTGGATCAATTCTTTGCTTTGCTTTGTATTCACATAATTTTGATCTCAACATTCAAAAATTATCTCTACTCTAATTAATTTTCATTATACATCTCACATCCATCATCTATCCATACCATGTAAAATACCAAAAATAATCTATCATATATATTGGTATCAAGTGCAATATCAATTAGGTCAGCCTAATTGGATGTAACACAAAAAAATCAACTTGTTGAATGCAAAACATTTCAATAAAACATCACACCACAATCAAAAATTCAAAACTCCTTAAGATAGGTTGGGATGGACCTAAAATAGATACCATATAAAAGTGCAACACATATTAATCCTTTGCATACACATCAAACATGTTAGGTTGGCACACCATAGGACCTAAATAAAAAATACTTCAATTGTTCATCAAATTCACAACATGTGGATCTCAAAATATGATACCATTTGGAACTCACACTCATTTGACATCTGAGAACATAAATTCAACACCGCAACATCAAAGACTCATTTGCGGAGAAGTGCAAAATCTCCCACACCAACACATTGTACAGGAAATGACTATGAAATGTCAAACCGGACTTTGTCATTCATATCTCCCAAAATAATTCTCCAAACAATATGAAATATTCTATTTAGAATCTTCTAACAACCACAAAAATTAGGTTAGAAGCACAAAGCAACATATTCATTTGCGGAGTGGTGTGGACCCAAAAATTGATACACTGTAACCCTGAACTGGTAGTACTGATACTTAGATTTTCATAAACATTCCAAACCAAACCTTTTTTCACAAATGACTTCAACACTTCATAAACATGTCAAGATTAATCAAATTAGTCCACAACAATTTTGACATCAATGAAAATGTTGTATTACATTTCTATGTACATTCTCCATGCTCATGTTGCAAACCGACATCATCAATGACAATCTCCTCATACTTCCAACAATCTCCCACTTTGTCATTGATGGCAACATGCCAAAATTCTCTCCAAAACTCTCCCCCTTTGACATCAAGTGAAAATTGTGCCTATATATATTGTTTTGATTTATTACCAAAACTCTCCCTAAATGGTGTAGTCATATATACATAGTTGTAAAAGATATTGACTCTCCCCGAGTCATGTACCAAAGCAAAAAGATATTGAATACAACTCTATATGTTTTTATATGTAAAAAGAATAAAAAAAATGCATAAAAACATGAAAGATGAGTCAACTAGAGGTGATTGAAATTTACAACTTCTTCACCTGATCTTCCTAGGCTAGCCTACTATCTTCTCATTCTCATTTAGCCTCAACAAGCAGTCTGATCTAAGTTTTGAATTCTAACAATAATTCTTATCCTTTTTTTGGTGAAGCAAGTACTAGATTCATCCCATTTTCCTTACCTAAACTTAGTGGAGCCTTAGAGATGAGTAGTAATTTGGGATTGACTATATCCCTTCTCCAAATTGTAGTATGATATGTTCCTTTTGCGCTTAAAGCTGGAAATTTTTCTTATGAAGCTCTTCAATTTTGCATCTTGTGACACCAATGAGGTCAATGACCAAGTCATATGAATTGGAGGTGGCATCAATTTATGACACAATAGATTCCATATCCTTCTTTATGAATTGTGTGGCTTCAGGCCACTTAATGCCATATTGCAATAATGCCTTCGCCTCACCTACACAGCTTTAAACGTCTTTCAGTAATTTAGAGAATTTATTATGTGCAACAACACATTTCTCTGTCATCTCCATCATTTTATTATCACTCAATCCCTTTTCCACTTCCTTTTTTGCTTCTTCCTTAAGTATGGATGCATAAAATTTGAATGAATAATTAAAAGCTTAAAATTTTCAATACTGGAGAGTGTGGTATCCACATGCGATCCAAGTATGATTTATTGAAACACTTTCACTACCTCATCCACCAATTCTTTGCTCTTTTAATGGGTTTCAATTATCTCCTTTCTTGTGGATGTGTGGAACAAGTCTCCCTTCTGTAGCTTGTGAATAGGAGAAATCTTGTTCAAGTAAACATTACCTTGACTCATCAACAATTGCAGCAACTAAGAGGACACAATGGGTTGAAAGCTAGGATGAACACTTAGTAAATTTCTCAGAGAATCTATGGCAAGAGAATTTTTAGTCTCCATAGCCTTCTCCTTAGCTTTCATAGACTTTTCAGAGTCATTTGTTTCATCCTTTTTAGCATCTCTGGATGCATCCTTGACTTTTTTTCCTTCTTCTTCTTTATTCTCTTCTTCCTTCTCTTCATGATCTTATTTATTACCATGTTTTTCACCTTCCTCGTCAACAACCTTTTCTTCATAATCAACTTTTTTCTCTTCATTCTCTGCATTAACATTTTCATCAGTCTTGTTAGAATTTACTTCCTCTGTAGTATTATTTGTGCTTATCGAAGGAGGTACTTCGACATTCTGCACCAGAGGAGTTGCTTTTGCAATGCCTTCTTCTTCATTTTATTTTGTCACATCCTCCACTTCTAGAGAGGTGTTATCTATTGAAACTTCTTCATCCTTATCCTACTCATGTTGAGCATCATCAATGTGTACTTCTGCATTGGGTTCAACATTTACTTTTTCTTCAGTCACTAGAAGTACTCCTAGCTTTTGAACAATCTCCTCAACTTTTTCATTGATTTATTTTCGGATTCTTTCTAAGTCACTTTGATCTTTTCCCATGAGAACTATGATTCTTTTCTTGCTTCTCATTTCCTTACTATATACAGTGACCAATGTGGCTCTTTCACCTTCTGAAATTCTAACACCAGCTCTTTTCAAGGCTTCATATTTTAGCCTTTCATTCTCCATTATAGCTTCTTCCCTTCTTTTCAGCAAGATGTTCCATACATCATCAATAATAACTTTCCTAATATTCTTCAAATATGCTTCAAGTACCACAATATACTTGAAAATAGCCTCAAGAATGGCAGCCTTGTCCACCTCATTTGACTCCTTCTACAACTCTGCAATTTCCTTCAATATGTCATTCTACACAATACTGTTAATCAGTGCCTCAAGCTTCATTGGGGAATGAGGTATTTTCTATTGTTTCTACTTCTTAGCCTTCATCAAAGACTTCTTTTCACTTGTCCCTTTCTCCATTTTCTCTAGAGCGATCTTCTTGGCTCCCTTCTCCTTTTCTCTCACCTGAATCTTAAATGTCTCTTTCTCTTTTTTAATTTCTTCTTCACTCTTTGTATCTATTATGTCAATTCTCCTTCTTTTTGTGTTAGCTTCACCTTGTGAAGCCTCTTTCCTTCCTCTCTGGACCAATTGTGGTCCTTCTTCCATCTCCTCTTCTTCATCAACAACATTAATTCCTATACTCTTCTCCCTTGTAGCCTTTTGTTTGACTCTTCTTCTTGTAGGGGTAGCAAGGGGTGTTGTGGTGGTAGTGTTCTTCCTTTTTTCCCTGGTGGAATGCACTACCAAAGGGGATTTCTCCCTTATCAGAGGATTAGCAATAGATTTTCTTTTCTCTCTAGTAGATAGTAAAGTACTGAAGGATGTTTATGCAGAGGGGGGAGTGGCTGATACTCTTCTTGATCTTTTGGTACTCCATGATTCTTTAACTGCACTCTTGTCTGTTCTAGCTCTTGCTCTTGCATACTCCACCTTTTCTTTTGACTGACCCAACTCTTGTGCATATACATCCACCATCTTGTCAACATTTCTCCTCATCATAGGTTCCTTTTGCTTCAAATGTTTTTCCATGGATTTTTCTTCAATTATTCTGAACCTTGGTTGGTTTTCATCCTTTGGAATCTTCAGTAGGACATCTGCACAACCAATAAGTTTTGATTTTTTTACTTCATAACTCAACTTCGGAACCCAAACAGTCTTGGGTTTTTTTGCCTCCATAATGCGGTGATCTGTAGATACAAGAAATGTGATCTCATTTTTGTGTTTCTCAACAATGTTCTTTGGAATCCTTTCCCTCTCATGCATTATTTTATAGAAAACAAAAAAGAAAGCAACAAATGCTTCATCTTGTGTTGTAACATCTCCAAGACTCCTCATGCAGTCTACAATTTGTAATGCAATAGGTCTTCCACTTGACCAATTCACCTTTCCAAACACTGGAATCTCCTTCAAAAAGTAGAAAAGTAGACACATGACTAAAGTGCCATACTTCAATACATATTTCTTCTCTTTTATTAATCTTATATTCTCCATTAATTATTGTTTGAGCAACTCACAGAGGTCAAATTCAAGACCATTCACAACCATCTCATGTGCCACATTAATTGTGGTGGCAGAAATAGAGTTATCCCTATTTGTGAAGTAAACTTTGTATCTAATAACCATGGCAGTGTATTTGGTAGCAAGGTTTCTGATGGGATTCACTATCAAGGCCCTTTTGTCATATGTAGCTCTAGTCTTCTCCATTACTACTTCATTCTTGATGGATTTTAACATGGGAACTGGTCCGGAGGAGCATAGTCTAGTGACTTCCCTTATCATTTCCTTTTTAATCATGTGGGGCGTGTTGGTCCAAAAAATTGATTTTGAATCCTACTCAAGGACATTCTAATTCATTTTTCATCATAGTAGAAAGGTGGGAACCATATCCATACATCCAACTTTTTCTCAACTAGGTTTTTGTATTCCAGCTCCAGGTTAAAGTTACCATTTGTTAACTCATCCGCCCAAACCTCTCCTAATTTGGAGGTATAATGATCTTCCATCTTAGCATGAATATATTCCCTAACATCCTCAATGTAAAACCTCATATAGTATGTGGGAGAGTGCACCCAATGGGTCATTTTTTATGGCTTTGGTAGGATATCTCTTGAACTTAGGTTGAGGTTTCTCTAAAAACTCTACAACCTTCAAAGTAGCCATTGCAAAATGTATTTGAATTGCTTTTGAACAAGTATTTTAAAAAACTAAATACCCTTTTACTTTTCTTTGTACAATCAAGGTTTTAATGCACTAAACTTTGAATGACCTTTTACACTCCAAATTCACTTCTCGCTGCTCTACTTCTCTTTGAATGCTTTTTGAAATGAATTTTCCTTGGAAATTTTTCTTATAACCTTTTCATCGACCAAAATTCTACAATAAATGCTTTGGGCAATAAAGCTGGCAACACATTTTTTGTATACACAAAAAACTTCTCAAGCTCCACAAATCTCCTTGTGGACATATTTTCTTTCATAACTTTCACCAATATATCTAGCATGATGTTCTTCATCACATATCTTCGTGTTTTAGCTTCAACACCTCTTTTCTAGTGGGGGATAAAAGATATACATTAATGCTTCCCCCAAGCCATAGCTCTTGGCTTAGTTTCTGGAGGAAACATTTGTACCATATGGTGGTAGAAATTCTTCCTTGTTTTTTGTCTCTTCCTTCTTTCTCCAGATCTTTTCCATTTCCTTCTTTACTTCAACTAGATTAACCTTTTTGATTGGTTCATTCTTCTTTACCAAATTATCCTGTAGGAGTTTAGGTGAACTCCTCAAACACCCCAGAATCACCTCCAAGACAAAACTTCCACAAGAGAGAAATGACATAAATATAATGTATCATTAAGATGCAAGGATGTCAAATTGAATATGACATGATTACAAATGTACAAAATGCCTGAATATATAGGCATGAGTGAAAACCTAAGATGCAAGAGATGTTGCCATGTGTCATGATCTAATAACATGTGACAACATGTGAACCCTATCTAGATGATTATTAAATATTGAGATAATTTCTAGAAGGACAACTCATCTTCTAGAAGGAATCTTATCCCACCAAACAAGGAAGGAAATATTATCCCATTTATTTATGATTTATCTAATAATGCAACCTAGGACTTAATTGAAATATGACCTAAGTTAACTTATGCTAATGTAATAATTAATTAATTACACTAACATATCCTTGTATTTTTTATTTTTGCAAAACTTGTAATATATCCAAGTCTATTGCAATTGTGACATACAACATTCTTTTGAACATTCCTTCCATTCATCCTAGATCTGCATTGATTAGCCTTATGTCCAAATCCATGGCATGTAAAACAGTAACAATTGAAAGGTTGAATCATTCTCCCACTGTCATATACATTTACCATTTGAATTTTGCACTCACTTGCTTTATGACCAAATTTATTTCTTGTAAATCATTGACCAATAAAGGATGGAACATTTTGATTCATTTTTCTTCTACATTCTATTGTTGCATTTCCAAATTTATTGCAAGAGAAATAAAAAACCATTGAAATATGGATACCTTTGAGCATTTGGTTGTTTGATTGGAGGTCTTCTAGCATTATTTATTTGATTTTAGATCTTGCACTGTTCTTCTTATCTTTAGTCTTCTCTGGTTCATTGATCTTTTTTGTATTAGGTATCTGATCTACTTTTGATATTTCACCTTTTTTCAAGTCCCAAACCTCCTTTGTCTTTGGATGCTTTCTGACCTACAATTAACTCATCAAGCATTGTAGAACTTGTCTTGAATTTATCTTCATGACTTCTTTCTTTCTCCAAGTCTGATCTTAGGTTAACCACTTCTTGTTCAAGCCTCATGTATTCATCGGATTTTTTTTTACTATTGCATTTAGACATTGCTCAACTCTTTTCTTTTCTTCAATTTGCACTTTCAAACAAGTGATGGATTCATTTTCTTGTTTCAGTTTCTCATTAACTTCCTTATGCCTTTATATGAACTTCTTGATTTTCTTTCTCATTTTTTTGATGCATTCATTTACTTCTTTAACATTTTCCTTCAGATCTCTATTTTCACCTTCAACTTTGTCAAGATCTTCAAGAGCAACCTTGAGTTCTCCAAATTTATCAAGCATGTAATATTCTTCTATGTATCCAATAGTAGGAATCTTTTTCTGAGGAATAGGAAACTTTCTATCAGCCATGTGTTCACCCTCCAAGATCTTCCTAAAGCGGTTAAGCTCCTTCCTAGGAACCAAGCTCTGATACCAAATTTTGAACACTCAGAATACTGAGAGGGGGGTCAATTAGTATTCTATTAAACCATTCAAACATTAGCCATCCAATTACCAAAGCATATTCAACAATAGTAATGAAATAAAGTGTGAAAATATCCACAATATCACGTAACACATGAACATCAGGATTTTTACGTGGAAATACCAAAATGGGAAAAATGATGGTGAGGGTTAGCTCACAATATATTATAACCAGATATAGTATATTATAGAAATGCTCACTGCAGGTGGATTCACTATCCAAGTGGACTCATTGTCCATAGAGAAAAAGATAGAAGAGAGAGGAGTGTCTCACAGCCTATTTTGAACTATTACAAATTGCATCTACAATATGTAGTATTAGAGCTCCAATGAAGTACAATATCACTCTTTGCATTGATCTGGATCAATGCTCTACTTTTCTCTACATGTCAAGATTAATCAAATTAGTCCATAACAATGTTGACATCAATGACAACATTGCATTACATTGCTATGTACATTCTCCATGCTCATGTTGCCAAACAACATCATCAATGACAATCTCCTCATACTTCCAATAGAGGAGACATCCAAATCATTGTAAGAAAGCTTAATGACCTCTTCAGGGATGTCCTTAATGATAATAGATTTTGTATTGACATTGTTCAATGTATTAGGTGGTGTTATAGGTTTATTTTGCTTTGTATTGTATCCAAGTCCTTGATGTTTTGGAATAGGCGATAGCTCAATAGGTTAGAGGATACCTTGCTCATTTTCTCCCAATACTCTTCCTTGATAATTGACCTTTTGAGTCATTTGATGGGAAATAGGTTATGCTTCTTCAAAATATTCTAAGAGAGTGGAAGAACTCTCAGGTTCCTCATGATATACCCATTGACTAATGTCCTCTTCAAGTTGTTCTTGTGCCAAAGTTCCAGGAGACTAAAAACTTATAGAGCCCATATTTTTTATTATTGTTTTGTGTGGCTTTTTGGATGAAGATTGTCATCCATAGGTGTGTGTGTTGGATCTCCCTAATCTGCCTCTTGCAACTATTTGACCTGCTAACATTTAATATGGTAGGTAATTTTGAAAATCAATTTTTTGAGTGCCTATTTTCATGGGCATGCATACAAGACAAAAGAGGAGAATGTTACAGTTAGTTTATGGGGACATAGAAAATAAAACCCTGCAACAAACAAAAGGAGAATGTGTAAGAGAATGATAGAGTGAGAGAATGTTCCAGCATAGAACAAGGAGATAGTGGTAGAGAATAGAAAGGGAATGTGTTGCAACAATAGTAGATGAATAAGGAGCTACAAAATTGCAGTCAACTCCAGATTGGGCATGTGAATAATGCCAGGTTAGAGACGACATCCCAAAATGAATATGGTATATTTTGTAATGTAAAATAGAGCATGTAATCTGTGTTTTGTAATTTTAGAAGTTGAGGAAATATAAATATAATTTTTTTGTGTGTTTGGGTTATTTGCTCTCTCTCTTTTTTGTTTTGTCCTTCATTCTATCACAACTGTGATTTTGGGTTGCCCCCTATCAAGAAGTGGTATCAGAGCCCTAATTTTTTTGGGTAGTAGTCATTTGTGGGTGTTTTGGAAAATCTCTAGATTCTCTAAGCACTAATCAATCTTCTCTAGTCTGAGAAGAATGACAAGTGGGGACAACAAAGGTTGGAAAAAAATACCAAACTTTGATGGGAAAAACTATGATATTTGGGCTAAGAAGATGAAGACTATATTGGTTGCAAATGACCTATGGGAGCTGGTCATTAATGGTTTCATAGATACTATGAACACAATGGCTTATGGAGCCCTATCAAATGCACAAAGGAATTAGTTGACGAAAATCTGAATGAAGGATGTAAAATCCCTTAGTTTGATTAAGGTATCCTTGATATAGGTTATTTTCCCCACATTGTAGCAACAAAATACTCAAAACAAGTGTGAGAAATACTCCAAAATAGTTCTAAGGGGACTGACAAGGTGAGATTGGTAAAGCTTCAACTGTTAAGGAGAGATTTTGATACCTTGTGAATGAAGGATGGTGAGTCCATTTCAGACTTCCACACTAGGGTTTCTACCTTGATTAATCAACTAAGAATTAATGGAGAAATAATAAAAGACCAAAGGATTATTGAGAAGATCCTAATAAGTTTTCCCTCTAGGTTTGATCCTATAGTCAGTGTCATTGAAGAGGCTAAGGACCTATCCAAAATGACTATAGATAAGTTGATGGGTTCACTACAAACCCATGAGAAACAATTGAATAGATCCACTCTTTCCCTATTGCAAGCCTTCAAGGATTAGACCAATACAAAAGGTAGGGGAAGAGGAAGAAACAACACAGGTAAAGGCCAGAGAGGCAAAGGAAGAAGTAACTCCAAAAGAGGAGTTTCAAATAGCCAAGAGGAGCCAAGTAACTCACAAACATCCTACCAATACAAGAAGAAGAACAACAATTCTAATCAGAGGTTTGAAAAAAGTAATATTCAATGAACCATTATTACTGTCATAATTTTGGTCATTATGCTAGTGAGTGTAGGAAGAAACAACATGACCAAGGGAGTCAAAATACTAATGTAACAAATGAGAGCAAGGTTAGAAATGAAAAATAATCAAATATATTTATTACTTGCAACCTTCCTAAGAAGATTAGTGATGAAGTATGATACTCAGACAATGCATGCAACATCCACATGAGTGGTAAAGGTCTAGTCAACATCCAAACCAAGAATGGTGAAAGGAGGAAGATCCAGGATGTCTATTGTGCCCTTGGCATAAAATATAACCTATTGAGCATTGGAAAAATGGTCCAAAACAATTATAAATTCCTAATGGAGAATGGAGAGTGCATGATATTTCACAAAGGAGGCAAAAAAAAGTGATTGCAATAGTGCAAATGATGAGAAACAAAATGTTTCCTCTTAGGATGCATATAGAATCTTTGATGCTATCTCTAATGCTATCTTTGTCACTATTTCTAGCACTATCTCCAGTGCTCACAATAGTAGGACAACAATCTTCCTTTAGGACAATCATCAAAGACCCATCCAAGCTTTGGCATTCAAGGCATATAGGCACTCAAGTTTTTTTGTTTTGATTTTATTGTCCAAGAAAGGCATGGTTAGAGGGTTACCATCCATTGTAGAACCTGATGGTAAATGTGAAGCCTACATTTTAGGAAAGCAACATAGGCAACCCTTTCAATCAAGGTGTTCTAGGAGAGAAAACACACCATTAGAGTTGGTGCACTCAAATTTGTGTGGGACCATGAAACCCAAACCTTGGTTGGAAATACTTATTTCATGACGTTCATAGATGGTTATAGCAATAAAATTTGGGTTTAATTCTTTAAAAAAAAATTAGAATCCTTCTAGAAGTTTAAGTGGTTCAAGGCCTTAGCTGAAAAGAAAAGAAGCCACTATATCAAATTTGTAAGAATAGATAGAGGGGGAGAGTACATCTCAAAAGAATTTCTAAATTTTTACAAGAATGAAGATATTGAAAAATAGTTTACAACTAGGTATACTCAGCAAAACTCAGCGGTTGAAAGAAAAAATAGAACCATTCAAGAGATGGCAACAAGCATGCTAAAAGAAAAATGGCTGCCACATGTTTTTTGGGGTGAAGTTGTAGCAACAACATTTTACCTATTGAATAGGTGCCCTACAAAGGTTTTTCGTGATAGGATTCCATAAGAGGTGTGGACAAATAACAAATGGAGCGTTGAACATATAAGAATCATTGGGTGTGTGGCATATAAATTTGTGCCAAAAGAGAAGCATAAATTTGATGATAGAGGTGAAAAATGTATCTTCATAAGCTACAATGAAGATTAAAAATCCTACAAACTATATAATTCCATCACCAAAAAGGTTGTGATCAATAGGGATGTTGAGTTCATTGAGAATAAAGCATGGGACAAATAATGGATAGTACCATGGGTATTTTAGTCATAATACCCCTTGAAGATGAAGAAGCTCTAAAGGAAAAGAACTCTAGAGGATCTCCAAAGAGCAGTAGTTCAAGGAGAAACTATCGTAGAGCTTTGGAAAATAGTATCTTTGGAGGTGTTCAATAAAACAATAGCTCCAAAGTTGGACAACAATGCAACAACTTCAGAGATCAACAACTTCAAAGTTCAACATGTCAATAGCTCTTAGGGAGGTTAGCAATATAGTAGCTCCAGAGGTCAGAATAGTAGAAGCTTCAAAGGTAATTCAGACCATACACTTGCATCATTGATGACACAAAGGACAAGGAATGTGAGGGAGATTTATGACAACACAAGGTATACTAAATTTGGATTTTACTTCAATTTATTATAGTGATCCAATGTACTTTGAGGAAGATGTGAAAGAAGAGAAGTGGTGTAAGGTCATGGATGAAGATTTGGATGCTATAGAGAGGAATGAAACATAGAAGCTAACCAATTTAACCAAGGTGAACAAGTGATTGGAATTAATTAATTCTACAAAACCAAGTGTGTTGTTGAGGGTAAGATTGAAAGACACAAAGCAAGGCTAGTTGTTAAAGGATACAAACAAAATCTTGAAAAATATTATGATGAGACATATGCACCAATTGCAAGGCTGAAAATAGTTTAGGAATTCATAGCAATAGCAACACAACATAATTGGAAGGTGTATCAAATAGATGTGAAGTCAACCTTCTTGAATGGAGTGCTAAAAGAGGAAGTGTATGTGGAACAACCACCTGACTATGAAGTCTTGGGGTAAGAGGAAAATGTATATAGGCTTTAAAAATCCCTCCATGGGATAAAAAAAGTACCAAGTGTATGGTACAACATGATAGATGATATCTAGTGATTAAAGACATTAACAAAAATAGAAGTTAGCATACACTTTATATCAAAGCAACTCAAGGTGAGATTTTGATTGTTGTTTTGTATGTAGATGATCTGATTTTTACTGGCAATAGTGACATCTTCATTGATGATTTCAAAGAGGTAATGAAGAATGAGTTTAAGATGACAGACTTAGGTCTGCTGAAATATTTTCTTAGGATTGAAGTCCAACAAACAAAGCATGATATATTTATTTCACAAACTAACTATGCCAAACAAATTTTAAGAAGATTTAAAATGGAGAATAGTAAGCCTACCCCAACACCAACAACTATAGGTTTGAAATTGAGCGAAGAGGACAACAACAATGAAGTGAACCCAACCCTCTACAAGAGCATGGTTGGAAATTTGATAGTTATTAGGACTGATTTGATATATGCAGTAAGCTTGATTTCTAGGTTCATGGAAAAACCTAAAGACACACATTAGCAAGCAAGAAAGAGGATCTTGAGAAATGCAAATGGCACAATAGGTTATGGCATCTTGTATGGTGTATCTAATGAGTTTAAGTTGGCTAGTTTCACAAATTGTGATTGAGTAGGTAATGTAGATGACATGAAGAGCACATTAGGATATGTATTCCACATGGGTTTAGGTGCAATCTCATGGGTATCCAAGAAGAAACCCATTGCCTCTCTCTCTACAATAGAAGCTGAGTATATTGTAGCAAACATGATATCATATCAGGCTATTTGGTTGAGAAGGATCATTAAAGAGTTGAAGAGCAACAATAAGATGGTACAACAATTCATTATGCCAACATTTCTTCACTAGCTTTGACAAAGAATCTAGTCTTCCATGGATGAAGCAAGCACATTGAGATCCATTATCACTTCATAAGGGAGTTGGTAGAACATGGTGAGATTGAACTTCAATATTGCATATCCAAGCAACAACTCACTGCCAATTTTACCAAGGCATTGCCAAAATATTGTTTTGAATGCCTAAGAGATAGACTTGGCATTGTAGACAATTGTGAAGATCTACTCTAGAAAGGAAAAAACAAAGGCTTAACTCCAAAGATCAGTTCTAGAAATAAAATCATAGAATGACATCTGACTTCAAATTAAGGGGGAGTGTTTGAAATTAATCTTTAGTCGATGGATTTATTTCACCTACCCTTGCATTAGATTTGGGGATCTCCTTAATCTTCCTCTTGCAACCGTTTGACCTACCAACATTTAATGTGGTAGGTAATTTTAAAAATAATTTATTTGAGGGCCTATTTTCATGGGCATGCATATAAGACAAAAGAGGAGAATATTATAGTTAGTGTTTGGGGACATAGAAAAGAAAACCCTACAATAAAAAAATGAGAATGTGTAAGAGAATGATAGAGTGAGAAAATGTTCTAGTAGAGAACAAGGAGACATAAGTCGATAATAGAAAGGGAATGTGTTGCAGTATCAATCTATGAATAATAAGTAGCTATAGAGTTGCAGTCAACTCCAAATTGGGCGTGTGAATAGTGCAAGGTTTAGGACAACAGTCTAAATTGAATATGGTATATTTTATAATGTAAAACATATCATATACTTTGTGTTTTGTAATTTTGAAAGTTGAGGAATACATAAATATAAATTTTCTATGTATTTGGGTTATCTAATCTCTCTCTATTTTTTGTTTTGTCCTTCATTCTATCACAGTGATATTGGGTTACCCCCTCCCAACAATGTGGGGATGGGGGCATGTTTCCCATATTAAGTGTGGTACTCATCTCATATTCCCCATAACCTTTGTTGATGATCTTGCAACACTTAAAAGGATGTGGATTGGCATGAATGACAACCTTGATTCCATTATGGGGGAATTTAAGGCATCAATGGTAGGTGGATGGAATAGCCTATATGGCATGAATCCATGGGTAGCCAAGGAGAAGATTGTATGGAAGGTCAAGATCAAGGATATGAC
Source organism: Sequoia sempervirens (assembly GCA_007258455.2). Lineage (NCBI taxonomy): Eukaryota > Viridiplantae > Streptophyta > Pinopsida > Cupressales > Cupressaceae > Sequoia > Sequoia sempervirens. The sequence goes on along the minus strand of VDFB02353493.1, from coordinate 71,766,209 downwards.
ATGTATACTGCATAGCTAGACCAACCTGAATAGGGAGGCAAATGGTGCTCTCTAAATCTCTTTGCATTATCATGGGCCTTGATCATAATTACTTGATTATCTAGATTGTCCTAAGTATATCCCACCTATTTAGTGAGTTCTTTAAGGTACACAAGTTGAGGGTTGATCCATTATCTAGCAAGACTCACTTCACCTTATGCTTGGTAATAAGGACTTCAATGTGTAGGGGATAGTTATGAGCGAGGTTGATGGAGGCATATCATTTTGACTAAATCCTAGTTGGTATGTAGAAGATAAGTGTCCCACAATAGCTTGGAATTGGGTGGGATCTATATCATTAGGGACACGATCATCCTACAAAGCCTTGGTAAGGATCTCTTGGTGTATGATAGAGGACTTCAACAAATCTAAAATAGATATTTGAGTGGGCATCTTACCAAGATGATCTAAGATATTATATTATTGGCTTACAGGTGGATGCAAAAATGAGTTTGATGGACCAGGAATTGATATGAAACCACGATGAGTGGTAACTACACATTGAGATTATTTGGCTTTCACTTGAATCATAGAAACCTATGGATCAACTTGCGTGATACAATCAACCACATTGTCATGATTGATAGGGATTTTAGTATAATAAACATGATTAGTCTAATTGGTTTAGCTATTGCTTGGACCAGTATTAGCATTAGGGGTACTAGCTCCTTAATTATGCTTAAGAAAGACATTTTGATATATCTGTATCTGAGAATTAGAAGAGGTAGATTATTTACCCTCAATTGTGATATCCACTCAATAAATAAGATCTTGGACATAGTTCTTAAGCTTCATACATTTATTTGTGGAATGTCCTTTGATCCTATGATAGCCACAATACTCATTCTCCTTATACCAATTAGGTTTAGGCTTGGTATTATCAAATGGTTGGGTGACTAGATAAGTAATTGCATTGGCTTGGACTAACTTTCAAAAGATGGCATCAAGGGGTTCTCCCAAAGGTGTGAAACTGCATTTGGCATTACCTTGATTGGGAGGTCATGATGTTCCTTGAGGAATAGATATGGTGTTGGTCATAGATGGAGTAGGAATAGTTTGATGACCTTGGAAGGTGTTAGCCACTTGAATATGATTTGTATCAATTACACCATCATTGATAACATTTTTATTTTTGTTCCAATATCAAGATTTATCATTAGAGGGTTTTTCATTGTTTTATTTGTAGATCTTGACTAATCCCTTAGCAATGAGTGTCTTTTCAATAGTGACACTCTTTTTAATGACTTCATCAAAGGTAGAGGAACAATGAAGGCACTATTGGAAATTCATCTCTATATGTAGGTTCTCAACACAAATTTTAACCAATTGTTTCTTAGGTAGGTAACATGAGAGGCAACTATCTTGATCATGCACCTTTACAAGTAGTTTGCAAAAGTCTCCCTAGGATGTTTCTTATTTGCACATAAGTCCATGACATCAACTTCATGTTCAAGGTTATAGGAGAAATGTGCCACAAATTTCTCAAATAGATTTATGAATGTAGAGATAGACCCTTGGGGAAGGTGTAAGAACCACTCCAAAGCTTGTCTATCCAAACTCCTAGGGAACAAATGAGGGAGATTGTTGTCATTGTAAACTACCTCTTGGAAATGCATGTAAAATTCTTGAAGATGATCACGTGGGTCACATTTCCCTTTATACTTTTCAAATTTAGGAATTTTGAAATACTTTAGGAAAGGTGTTGTGGCCATTGAGAAATAAAATGGATATAGACATATCTCCTTGAATTTAGAGGACTTCTTTCTGGAGGTTCCTGCTTGCAAGTCCTTAAGAGTAGCTATCATGTCTTCCCACTCCTTTTTTAATGGTGTGGATGATGAAGAAGCTACTAGATTGGATTGAGATGGATATGTGTATGTATTGTATGGAGTTGGAAGAGGATGAGATGGATCTAGAGGTGGATTATGATATGATGATTATTGTTGGATGTATGGTAGTTGGTGAGATGATTGAAGTTGATGGGTAGATTGTTGGAATTGATTTGGATATGCTTGTTGTTATGAAGGATGTTGGGAATATGATGGTAATTGTCGTTGATATGAAAAAGAATATTGTTGTGCACCTCCATAAGATTGCATGAGAGGTTGTGATGGATTAAATTGATAGTTGTAGGTTGCATGTTGTTAACGATGAGGCGGTTGTTGAGAGTAAGGATGAGATTGATATTGAAGTGGATTGGATGAGGGTTGTTGAGGATGGGTATATTATTGTTGTGGAGGTTGCTATTGTGGATATGATTGATATGCATACTCTTGCGAAGTGTATTATTGGAGTGGAGTCACAGGAGGTTGTTGATGATATGGATTATGTTGAATAGGAGGATCCATAAGAGGGATTGATGAGGGATACTAATGATATCACAAAGCAAAATAATTGGGTGGAGGATTGGGATAAGATTGTGGTGGTTGCAAATGATATTGCGATGAAGGATTGGTATAAGATTGTGATGGAGGGTTGGTATAAGGTTGTGATAGAGGTTGTTGATGGGGTTGTGATGGTGGTTGCATATAGGATTATGATGGTGGATTGGTATAAGATTGCATTGGAGGATTTGGAGGTGGTGGGATGTGAGATGAAGAAGTTGCAGTAGTGTGAGAAGTGTGATAGACTTGATGAATCAATACAAGAGGAACAAGGTATTGTGTCGATGGAGGATGAGTTGTGAGAGCCATCATATTCCCTGAAGGTGGTGGATGAATTGATGTGTGTGATGGAAAATTTTAGATATTTTGAGTGAGAGACCCTTAGGGTTGTGTGGATGTGGTAGGATTTGGTCCATGCATAGAACTAAGGCCTGATCCATGTCCTATAGTAGGAATCCAAAGGGAAGATGGAGGAACCTAAATCACCACATCATTTCTAATTTTGGTAAGTACCAGGAGTTCTCTAAGGGATCTTGAGGAGTAGATGGTCAAATTATCCCCAAATACTATGACATATCGAACCTAGGTGGAGGTTTAGTACCCTACATAAGTAACTTAGCAAGGATAGCCTCAAAATGCTCATTGATGAGATGATTAGTCATGTGAATGTTGATTGGGTTACTATAATACTCCTCAAGGTTGGGTGGAATTTCAAGTTGGGAGACAATCTCTTCTTCAATCTAGAGAAGAGGTCATGAGGATCATGTGGATTTTAAGCTCCCCCTTGCATGATATTTGGTTGTAGATTTGATTGTGGATTTCCACCAATTAGCATGTGAGCTAAATGAGGTGATTATTAGAATTGTTAATGTTGTTGCTCCATGAGATTTTTCAATTGCAAATGAGTGGTGATAGGCATGAAAGATGGAAGGATGTACGAATGGGAGGATGGAGATGATTTCGATCCCAATGACAAGACTATATGATGATGAATATGTGATCGATTAGGAGATTAATTAGATGGTTGATAGGGTGATCAATTAGATGATATATTTATCACTCCAATTAAGATTGAGAACTTGGATTGGTGATGATGAGATCAATTTCTATTTGAGATAGGCTATGTTCTCAAGCAGGCAGGATGATGATGATAAGATAATACACGATATAAGCTAAGTTCTTATGCATGGATGATTTCAACATGAACTAGACCTGTTACTCAAGGTAAGTTTATATGGTTGAGTGGGACTATTGACTCAAGACATATGACCTTCCTTAGAAAGTGTAGCGATGATGTGTTGGATTGGTTGATTGATTGATTAGGATTCAAAAGTTCTAAAATAAATGTTTAGGAGGCTAAATTTTGATTTACGATGATGGCAATGTTGATAAAACACATTTAGGGATGTTCTTGTGTGAATAGAAAGATGATTCAATGACTTATAGAAAAAAAGGACATGAAAAAAATGGTTGGTACAAATGATCAAAGAATGCGAAAAAAGTTTCAATTATGGGATTGGAATCAAAACAAGAGATAGAGGATTTTCTCTTTGGATTTTCTATGGGAAACACATCTACCCAAGAACAATTCAGATCCATCTATCCACAAAGTGGAGATGCCTATGAATAAATATGCCTATGAAGAAATCTGCCTCTCAATAGAGCGGAGCTGCCTATCTAAAGTAGAGTTTCCCATCGAAAAATCAAAGCCGCCTATGAACGTATTCACGTTAGAGTAGAGCATATCTGCCTAAGGAGGAGGGTTGACCAAGTTGACTAGTGAGCCTCCCAAGAATAGAGCAAAGTTGCCTCTATGGAAATAAGATCGACTATTAACAGAGCCGCTTGAGTAATAACAGATCCACCTCTAAAGAAACAAAACTATCTGTTGACAGTGCATATCCACCTATCTAGGGTGATTGAGGTGAAAAGTGTAGCTATCTATGAATAAATAATAACCTCTTAAGGATGATTGGTAGGATGGAAAAAGTGCAACTACTTATTAACAAATCATATCTACTTATGGATAGGGCATATTTTCCTACTTAGGGAAAGACTGACTAGACAAGCGAAACATAGCTACCTATGAATAGAGTGCAACCACCTATTTAAGTTTGATGACCAAAGAAAAAAGGATGATAGACAAGACACAAATTAGATGGATTGGAGATAATCATTGGTATCAACAATAAAACACATTAGATTGCACAAGCCTAAATTAGTTAGGGGGTGTGTTAACCTATTGTAGGCCCATTAGTTGTGAGGCTAACATCTCAAGATTAGCAAGAAGTGCTACTTGATCAATAGTCGGTAGATAGGGATCTAGTGGCACAAAGGCTCACCTTTTCCCTTTCTTCGGAGGTCCTGGGACCTTCCTCAAAGAACTCCTACCTCTACTCAGGGAGATACATAGTGAATAGATTTAGACATGACACTGTACCTTGCACTACAATAGGCAATGATTGAAAGGTCTTAAGCTAGGAAAGTGCAAGCTCTCTAGTGCATCCTCTAAATACTAGAAGGGTACGTGAGGTACATTTGTGAACACTATCCCATCACAAGCATGGTTGAGAATGTCAATCGAGTTGTTCAAACCAACCTTGCACTCCTAACTCAGAATCATCTAAGTATTAAAGCTTCGCTAGACATGACGTGACTAGATTAGGGTACAAATTTCATTCTCCCCTCTTTATATACCTCGCTGATTCATGTGGTTGAGGTCATTCCTTAAGGTGATGAAATCCACAGGCATGCCTCATAAAGGATAGGTAATGTTAGGCATTTTTGATCTTCAGGCTCACACGTAGCACAAAGAGAGCATATGTGCAAACTAGAACACTTAAGATAATAGATGGACTTGAGTTGACTTGTGATTTTTGATCCCCAAGCTCATCGAATGGTGCAAGGGGAGAGCATACGTCAACAAGCAACTCCAAACACAACACAAAATTAATTGACCCTTTAAGTAAAAAAAAAATATGCTTGAATTAGTGATAAAAAAAATGGGTCTTCGACGAATGTCCTACAAGAAACCTATTAGTAGTTTACCCACCAATCTTGGACAAATGAAGCTATGGAGAACAACAAACACTCACAAGTACACAAGAAATTTAGCATATTATTATAATAAAATGTAACAAACTTATAAATTTGGAATGAAAGTATAATAGGTATGTTACTAGTAGAGCCACCTATTCACAAAGTGAAGCCACCCCTATAATTATCACAATCACTCATCCACGTATCCACCCCTATAGTGAGCAAGTCTGCCTATTATGCAAATCCATCCTTGTAGGTATCAAGACCACCCATCTGCACAACTGACTATGTAGTGGCATATCCACTCATCATCTACAAATTCGTCTTTGTAGGTTTTGTGGATCTAACTATGTAACACGTTCACCTTTGTAACTAGTAGAGCTACTAGTTCTTCATCGGTGGTTTGAGCGATAGAAATTAAAAGCATATCTGCCTCTATAAGAGATGGAGTCACCTCTAAAGATGGCATATCTACCTGTGTAGTGGATCCACTTATATATGAAAATTTTGCAACTTCAAATTTATGACAAACATGCAAAAAATTGTTAGCAAAATCATGACGTGGGTCCCACTGGGCGTGCCATAATGTGTGCAGTGATTTTATGTTCCTAAATGAATGAAAATTACACTAAAAATCCCAAAAAAACATAAAATCAAAATAACAATCGGGTTAGGGCTAAAGCTCATACCTTCACCAAAATGGACGAAACAATAGTATGTCAATGAGCTCATTGTGTAGATTGCCCCAATGATGTTGATTTTGACGTGTTCTCTAGGTAAATTTTGGCAGCATAATAGTATGATTTTTCTCAAGGATGTGTGATTGCATTGTGAATTTGCAAAAATGAGCAAGTGACAGTCATTAGAGAGGGGTGAATGAATTATAGGGCTAAGATGCAAAGATGAAGATCAAGGGTTGAGATGCCTTGAGACATCTCAACTCATGTGATGGTGACAAGTGTCACCATGAGAGAGGATGTAGGGAGAGTTGACCTCTCAAGGCCCAATATGGTGACAAGTGTCACCATGTGAGGCCTTGAGAGGGGAGGTTGGTAATTTGCAAGTGCCTTGGGAGATGGACAAGATCTCCCTCATAAAGTGCTTTCTTGTCCAATCTCCCCTAATTTTTGGAAGAGGGGGATAAAAAGGAATTAAAAATTCCTTTGAAGTACCTTGGGGGAATAAAGAGGAATTTTAAATTCCTCAAAGGTACCTTGGGAGAAGTAACTCATGTGGGGCTCCTTCTCCAAATGAGGTAAGCATTTAAGGTTGAGATGACAAGAGGTTGAGCAATAAATGGCAAGAGGATTGTCTCTCTCTTAATCAAGAGATTAAGGTTGTTGAAGTGATTAAGGGAGTAGTTAGGTGAGGAAATTAGATTGTAGTGAAGGTGATTAGAGTGAAACTTGTAAAAGTTGGAGAATGTGACACCTCTTAATCGTGGATTAGGTGTGTGGACATCCTAATGAAGGGGTTAGGATATAGATTAGGGATAATGGAAAAATTATGGAGGATGGGACAAGAAGAGAGATAAAAGAATTAAACATTTTAATTTAATAATTCATGTGGGGTGATAAATGATTAAATTAAATAAATAGATATATTTATTTAATTTAAAGAAGAATGGATAAAGAATAAAGTATTTAATTGATCAATTAAATACCTTAGGGATGTGGAAGAATTTAGGAGACTAGATAATGTTGATTAAATAATAATGATATTATTTAATTAATGTAGATGAGGAGGGATTTTAGATGAAATAGGGATAAATTTGACCAACGTAAGTGGTTAAATTTAGGTGTCTACAACTATATCACCAAATAATAATGAAACACTTGAGTAGTGAACTATCCACATAAGAAAAGTAGTGAAAAATCTATTTGGATTAGTAGATCAAATAAAGGAATATGATGAATTTAAATAGTAAATTAGGGAAGGGATTAGAAGTAGTAGTACTCAACCAGATTGTGGAAGGTATGATACTACACCACTAGAATTTTTTACTTAAGAATCATATTCTAAACTAGATGTGTCTATCCTAAGGGTTATAATCAATGAAGAATTTGAGGGTTTGCTAACCCCAATTTCAAAACTTAAACCTTTGAATTTGAGTGAAGGATGTTGGAGAAGCCACTTGATTTGAATGCAACAAAAACACATTCCACTAGTGAAACACAATGAGCACAATAAAAATGTCTATCATATAAAATAAGAGTGTGAAAATATATACTGGGAGCCTTGCATATATAGGCAAGAATGAGGAGATGAGAAGGTAGGAGTGAAACTTTGACTATCTCTCCAAAGGCGTAACACTTGTGAGCTCAAATGATAAGTATTCAAGCATGTGTCAAATGTACATGAACTAGATGTCTTGAAAGGTAAGTACATGTGTCTTAGCCACATGAATTGAAACAAAAAGCTAAAATTCTCTAACTGGAGACTTAACTAGTGTCAATATGACTCTCCTAGGTAGGCTAAAAGCTAGCTAGCTAGATAATGCAACTATTTACACCAACAAACACTACTTATACAAAGTATTAAAATAAAGCATACATTCACTAAAATAAATGATGAGAAGGTTAGAATCTCAACATAAACAAAATAATATGGAAGAATATGATATAAGGAAAATACACAAGGAGTTATCCATGGATATAATTAAAGCATTGGAAGAAGAATGGGAGAATCACATATTGATTAATGATATGTCATTAATAACTAGAAAATTACCAAAAAATACATCCCTCAAACCAAGAGTCACCCCCATATTAAACAAGACAAGAAAAGTTTACAAAGAAGAGATAAGTATTGAATCATTACATAGGTTAGAAAGAGCAAGAGAAAGAAGAGAGTGTGCAAAATTTTGAGGGGATACTAGGTAGTGAATATCTTGAAATTCAATTGTCTAGAGATAAAGGTAGAAGAGAAAGATTACTGAAACAATAGAGTAAAACTAGGCAAAAAAGACTTAGAGACAAGATAAAAAGAGGGCAAAGAAAAACATATCAATCAAGTGGAAGACAAGCCTTAAACAACAAAGGGATAAATCAAATACACTTCAAATTGATTTTACAAAATCAATGCCACTTGTTCCTTTTATTTTCCTACACTTACTTGAAACCATTAGACCATAGCAAAGACTAAGATTAGACAATGCTAGATTGCATCAATATTAAAAAAAACAATGCTTTTCACTTAACCAATAAAATATTTGATAAACTAATTATTTATATTTCTTTAAAAATTTGACAAATGCTAACATTAAATATTTGGTAGAAATATTTATGCTAAAGACATTCCCTTCTAGGAGAGGGACCAAGCTACTTACGTAGATTAACACCCAATATTTAATGGAAAGGATGCAAGACAATGAAATGTATCTTGGTTAGACACTACACAATATTTTTTGTTGTAAAAAAAGTAGTACAAGGTGTGCAACGATATATAAAAAGCAATACAAAGGTGTGCAACGACATATATGAATGCTTCATGGACATATTTTTAGTATACAAAATGGCACAAGGGAAAAAAAATAGAAAACATGTCAAATTTACTTCTTATTTTTTAGATTTCATTGTAGCCATCCAAATTGATCTAAGGAAGATACATTTGTGAAAAATTAAGAGATGAATGGAAAAAGATGGCAAGGTTTTCTTGTTAATACTAGTAATTCCTTAATTTTAAATTTATTTCTAATATAATATTATAGAATAAATCTATATAATATAAAATATATTATTTTATATTTTTTATTGTATTATATTATAAAATTGTATATTAGACTATATATGTTATAAATATAAATCTATATAATGTAAGATATAATATTTCTATATATTTTTTTTATTGTATTTTATTATAAAATTATATATTTCATATTTATATATTTATTAATTTAATAATATATATGTTGTTAAATCATATATTTTTATATATTAAATTTATAATATATATATTTTTTTGTTACAACCCATATCTTGGGTATTTGGGGCAAGGTAGGGCGAGACAAGTCCCCTACAGGTGTCTCACCTGCAAGAAGTCCCACCTCTTAAACCTAGGAGGGGAGTTGAACCCAAAACTAATAGAGAGCAAACCCACTGCCCAAGTCAACTGTACTACTCATTCATGCTAAATTTATAATATATATTTTTAAAAATCTAATATTATTAATATTAAATTATGAGGAACTATGCAAGGCTTAAAAATTCATTTTTGTAACTTTTTTAAGACCTTTTTGACATAATCATTACACATTAAAGTACAATTGCTAGTTTAATTGAATTTTTTTTAATAAATATATTGAAGTACATAATTTTTTTTTCTGAATTCAAGTGTATTGTTTTTTTTTTTTTTCTTTCATAAAAACAGTTGAATCTTAATAAAACCCTACGGTCATATTAGAATAGACAAATATATTTCTATATACAGGGGATGAAGTCTGGGCACAAATAAAAGCGAGTTTTGCAACACTTTTTGAACCCTGGATAGAGGCGCTAGGCAGTTTGCATTGCAGCATTTGATGCTGTCGCTGATATAGTAATGAAAAGGAATCATCGGCATGGCGGCGAGGCACTTTTGCGCTTCCATGCTCCGCAGATAAAGATCTCTGCACACACGCCTTTCCTAAGGTATTTATTTTCCTTCCTTTCACCTCGATAAAATTTTCAGGTTTTTTTTGTTAAGTCCTTCCAAAGCCCTAAAATGTATAACCTATGTTCTCTGGGCTGGATTTATCTAAACTCACATGCAATAAATGTTTGTTTTCTGCAACATCTGTTGGAAACAATGCAGTCATATATATTAGAGTTTATAAATTGTGCATTAAAATATAACAATAATATGGCTTTAGCACGGGGTTTTTGTTTTATGCAATTTAGTATGGTTGTGGCTTAGAATATAAGGAGTTAAGCTTAGCTGCTCAAGGGCAGTTGTTCAGCGTTAGTCAGTTGGCTTAAATATAGTTGAATCACAGGCTGAGACATGTTGGGGAATCCCCGATAATTAGGGCACCCAACCCAAGGTTTTCCTTGGCCTGATGTGCTATCTGAAATTAAGTAATAAAAAGTGCATTAAAATGGAAGAACAATATGACTTCGGTACAGGGGTTTTCTTTTGTTTAATTTGGAATGGCTGTGGCTTGAAATTTTAAGGAGTTAATTTCAATCTAAGCTAAATTATCCTTTGGCCAGATGAGTACGAGAAAGTATGTACGAAAAAGGAACAATAAGGTGCTTCAGTACAGGGATTTTGTTTTATGAAATTTAGAATGGCCATGGTTTGCAATTTCAACAATTTAGTATTAATTTTAGCTAACTCATCCTCGGCCAGATGGCCCATTTGAAACTTAGAATCCTGCATGTGGATACTTTTTAAAGGGAACTATTTAATGGTTTTAGCGTCGGGTTGTGCTTAATGGCTGTGGCTTGGAATTTAGCAATTCAAGTTCCATCTTAAGATTATTCTTGGCCAGATGCAGCGGTTGAAACTTTACTAAGAATCGCATACAATGGAACTTTTAAGGGAACAATCTTATTGTTTTGGTACGGGGTTATTTTTTGTCTAACATAGAATGGCCGTGGCTTAACTCAACAATTCTATGAGGGATAACAAATGCAAGGGTACCTTTTGAAGGATAACCGTGCAAAGTGTACTAGAGGTTTAAATGCAGATTTTACAAACACTTTGTCTGAACTAGCACATACCCATATAAAAACAGGTTTGACGTACTGGCCAATAGATGGTTTTTTGAATTCTTATGTGGTAGGATTTCATGAGACTTCTGGCTCCATGGTTCCAAGCAGAACCAATTACTGAATCCTCTCTCGGACTCTCCAATGGCTAGACTTGCTACAAGAAAAAAACCAGATTATAATAAATGATTAAAACTACACTAAAGGCAACTTTGAATCTGTTGAATGTAACAAATTCATTGATTACTATGAGCAAAGAATACTATGTATTTAGATCATGCTTTACCAAGTGGGTATACAGAAAGTAGCTACCATTGTGCCATCCGTGACATGATTAGATTCTATCAAGCATTGAACATTACATTCCAGACACCAAAGTGTTTTTGTTCAGAAAATATCGTAATATTATGTATTTAGTTCATGTGCTACCAAGTGGCTATATAGAAAGCAACTACCATTGTGCCATCTATGACATGATTAGATTCTCTCAAGGAGGGAACATTAAATTCCAGACACCAAAGCGTTCACTGTTTTCGTTTAGAAACTTATCTCAATGCTAAGATATGTATTTTGTTGATTTCCTCCCTCTCTACTGAGGTTCCTTTTTTTATATGATTAGGTTTTCCCAGGAGGAGTTGTGTAAATTCCAGATCCTAAGCTTTGGTTAGTAGGGCCAGACAATTGGAATGAGTTTCATTCAAATAAACAGATACAAATAGATGCCAATAACAAATTAAGCTCTTAAAAGACAAATTTAAGTGCAATGTAGACATCTCTATGTAATTATCACCCATGTTACCTGGTTCTTCTAAAAAGCCCAGAGGACCTGCTCCGGGAGCATTTGGGAGTGGGAGCGGGCTGGGGAGCGGCTGGGAGCACTTGGGCACCCCCGGGTTCTCGGGAGCAAACCCACAGGGAACTCGGGGGTGCCCGGGCGCTGCCGGCCGCTCCCCAGCCCGCTCCCAATTAAATATCAGGAGCTATGCCATATTCTTATTAGAAATTGATTAGTTTTTTTAACGCCTCCAAATTGCCATGCTAATAATAAGCCTAAACAATGAAGCTTATGCCAGATTTATATGAGTTTGTGTATCACCCATAGTTAGAATTTTTTAAACCATGCATGCATACATAACTAGGCATGATGTATCAAAGCATGCATACATTTATGTATGATGCTTAGAATATAAGCATATCAAGATTATGGGTTTGCGTATCAAATACTTTGGGGGCCTAGACCAGTACTACTTTTGTATTTGACTCTTTGGTACCTGTAATTTCTAATTTGAATTTTGTATCTTGATGTTAAATGTTCATTGCTACATTTTGTTTTAATCCTCGGTATGATGAAATAAATTAATAATAATAGTAATGTGTTTTAATGAGAAATTTATAAGGTTCACATATTTATGTGATAGATTTATTTAATTTCTTTTGAAAGAATTCTGAATTTAATTTTATGTTTAATATATATTATAATTTGATACATTGTGTAAATTGTAGCCATACTCTGAAATTTCAAAACTATCACACACAATATCCACACTTGCAAACATTGCTAACTATTGAGCTTATTAATGACTATGTATCAACAGTTGATTCTATTAATTCCCATTATGATTTAATGATGATTGATGATTGATTAAGTATCATACTATCAAATGTATTTACAATTCTGTATATTTTTAATTTTTTTGCATATATATATATAGCCCTACCCAAATGTACCATACACAAGGAAAAAAAATTCGCCATACCGACTTACCCGTATTCCGTACCTGTTCCCGTTCCCGTACCAGAACCGGCAACTTAGATTATCACTGAATATTCACCATGTGATTATCATAACTACAAAAAACTACCATATTCTTCAACTCTGTAATGGTTTCTGTAATAACTTACATTTTTTGGGAAGAGAATGAAAGGAATATCAATAAAAAGAGATAATGCACTTTGATGTTTTAGTTTCTTAGGATTGTTGAAATGTTATAAATTTGGTAAACCTGCTTGTATTTGTTTTGGTTCAGTTAATTTCTGTTGTAACTTGTGGGTGGTGCTTTACGCATCTTCTCTATTTACTATCTTCAGTGGCTGTAGCTTTTGGTCCTTTAAGCTGCATTAAGGTAGTAGTGTATTTGTATATTTATTTGTATTGACGTGCATGGCTGCTATTAAATTGGAAGTTTGGCATTACCAATGTAATTAACTAGAGCTATTACTTTTGAATAGCTATCACCAAAGGTGTAAGCTTCTTCATGTATATAGGATGAAACTCTTGAATCAATTGATCATCATTATTCTTGCAATTGATAGCTGTCCTTGGTTTCTGTTTGCTGTTATATTCTTCTGTAAATCTACTGTTTAGTTCTTGAAAGGAAATGATGTAGATTTCTTCCCATTGCTGTTATAACTATAACAACTCTCGAGACTGGATGCATGTTGATGCTGATGAACCTGATGTAGCAGCCTGAGATTAGTTTATGTGAATAGTGATTTGACATTAGCTAGAAGAAGATAGAAACTGGTCATTACCACTTTGTTGTTATGTTTCGCTATGTAAATCTAATGAACTTGGGGGCAGCCCATGAGTTAAAGCAACAACTTCCTTCCACAATGTATTTAAAAATTTAGGGTGTCAATGTGCATTTGAAAGATGATTAACAGTATATTCTTCAGTAGAATGTAGTGGAATATACTTCAGTCTTCCAAATTTTATAAGTTTCCCACTTAGGTAGGTATCTACTTGGGTAGGTTGTACTTGCATCATGTGACTTGTGCTTTACTTGTTTGGTGGAAATGCATTACACATATGACTCTCTCCTATTAGCTGACATTGTTTGTACATTCACATCTCTTTGTGGAGCAATCTATTTATACTCACCTGTAGCTCTCATATGAGCATCTCTCATTCGTATATTTGCATGTTGCATCCTTTTGATAAGAAAAACTTTATTTTTTCATATTGGTCTTTTGAATATTCTGTGATTAGTTCTTAGGCTTTGTTGATCTTGGGTGGCTGCCTTTACAACCAAATCTTACAATGTTTTTAGAGATCCAAAACTTGCAAAAAGTCATAACTTCATCATATGGGATATGAAATTGAGTCTCATTTTTTTTGTAGAATGTATATTTTTTCAAGAGTAATGCAATGGTGTGATTAGTTTCTCCATGATATGTAGTATTGTGTTCATGACACCAATGTTTTTTCCTAACAACACCTTGTGAATACCAAGAATTTCTCACTTGAAAAGGACCCTACTGGAAGTCATCTTTTGATAAGTATTTTGGAGATCATTTAATGTTCTTGTGGCTGTAACACCTTGCTAGAGATCCAAAACTTACAAATGTCACCATTGTATCATATGGACAAAAATGGAGTGTCATTTTGTGCAGATTTCATAAATTTTCAAGAGCAATGCAATGGTGTTATTATTTTCCTCATGTTATGTATATTGTTCTTGTAACACCAACTTTGTGGTCTGTCACGTGACAACACCTTGTGAATACCACAACTTTATCACACATATTTAGAAGTTGTAATGAATAACTTGCACAATAGAAGAATATGATAGGAAATATGTTGCAAATGTTTGATAATAATTGAGAATAACAAGCTACTTTGAGGGGGCAAGCCTCCAAATATCTCCAATGAGAACACAATTCGTAATATGATGATGAAATAAGACTCACTACCTCCTAGGATATCACCCAAATTGACTTAGATAACTCTATATAAGCCCTAAGCTGACCTAATTAACTAAATAACAATATAATAATGATAATATGACTTAATTAAGAGTTAAGATAGCCACAAGACGACTATTCATAATCCGATGTACTCTAATATTAAGGGCGTAGCATGCCCCCCCTCTTTAGAGTTAGAGAAGTATTGTCTTCAATGCTAAGAAAGTTTGGATGCTTTTGAATGAACTTCTTGTCCTGCCATGTGGCATCTTCAATTGGTAAATTCTTCCATTGGATGAGATTCTGAGTGAGTGTTTTGGTTCTTAGCTTCCTTGTGCATTTTTGAAGAATAAATTCTTGTTCCAATATGTTTCCTCCTCCTTCATCGAGCTCGGGTAATATCGTTTGATTAGGGATATTATTCCCAATTACCTTCTTCATCGAGCTCGGGTAATATTGTCTAAGTAGTGATATTATTCCCAATTACCTTCTTCAAACAAGAAACATTAAAAACTGGATGTATCTTTGTTGTTGATGGAAATTCAAGCTTGTAGGCCATAATATTTTGGAGACAACTTGTTATTCTTTGATTGTTGTTTCAATGACATTTGCTTGTAAGGTTGCAATCATTTGTGCCATGGATAGATTCTCTTTAAGTCCTGAATGTACTTGTTGATGAAGCATGTGGTCCTCCACAATGTGAACTCTTGGTGACACCTTCAATGATGATGTGATGGAAGGAGATGATATCCATACAATTCCATAAATGGAGACATTTTTGATGAAATATGGAAGGAAGTGTTATACCACCATTCTGCTTGTGGTAGCCAATCTACTCATTGATATTGTTTATCTGAAGTGAAACAACGTTGATATCCTTCCAAACACTTATTAACAACCTTTGTTTGCCTATTAAATTGATGATGGCATGAAGAACTGTGAGTCAATTGAGTACCCAAACATGAGAATAAATTTGTCCAAAAGTTATTAGTAAAGATAGGATCATGGTCACTAACAATAACCTTAGGTATACCATGTAGCTTTTGAATATTCTTCAAATTTTTTTTTGCCATTGTACTTGCTGTAAAAGGATGTGATAATGCAATAAAATGTGTATATTTAGTGAGGCGATCCACTACTACCACGATGAGATTCTTACCATTAGATCTTGGAAGCCCTATGATGAAGTCCATGGAGACCTCTTTCCAATGTTGGCTAGGAATAACTAAGGGTTGCAAGAGACCAGGTGTCTTAATTGTCTCCCTTTAATTTCTTTGGCAAACCAAACAGTCTGCCACAAATTTTTGAACATCCTCTTTTAGCCCTTTTCAAAAGAAGTCTTTCTTGACTTGATGATATGTCTTCAAAAATCCTGAATGACCACCAACTGGAGACTCCTGAAGCTCTGTGAGAATCTTTTGTTTGAGAGAGGAATTCTTGCAAAGATATAATTTCTCTTTATACCACAAAGTATCTCCCTTCCAACAAAACTTATTTGAACTACTAGGATCACTTTGTAATTGTTGAATGAGATTACTTGTAGCAACATCGTTTTGCCACTTTGCTTTCGCTTCTATTACCCAATCTTCTTGTAATATTGAAATGACACAATAAAGCTTCATCCTTTTCATCCTTCCTAGATAGTGCATCTGCCACAACATTTTCCTTCCCTTTCTTATATTCAATCTCAAAACCATATCCCAACATTTGAGTGACCCATTTTTGTCTTAACCTTGAAGTGTCTACCCTTTAGATAAGGCCTCCATTGTTTTACTGCATGAAGAATAGCTAGCATTTCCTTCTCATAACTAGGTTTGAGTTGATTCTTACCCTTTAATTGACGACTCTCAAAAGCAATGAGCCAACCCTCTTGCATGACTATTGCTCCTATACCATTTCTTGAAGCATAACTTTCCACAACAAAATCCTTGGTGAAAATTTGGAGTGGCAAGCACTGGAGTTGTACATAGCCTCCTTCAACATTTCAAATGCTACATTAGCGGATTCATTCCAGTGAAAAAAATCCTTCTTCAATAAAGTTGTGAAGGGTGTAGCCTCCTTCAACATTTCAAATGCTACATTAGCGGATTCATTCCAGTGAAAAAAATCCTTCTTCAATAAAGTTGTGAGGGGTGTTGCTATACGGCCATAATTTCTCACAAGTCTTCTATAGTATTCAATCAATCCCAAGAAACCCCTCAATTTCTTAATGGTTTTGGGAATAGGCCATTCCATGATAGCCTTAATTTTGTTAGGATCCACCTTTACTCCTTCATGTGAAACTATGTGTCCCAAGTACTCCACCTCATTGAGACCAAAAGCGTACTTGGATGGCTTAGCATAGAGTTGATGATCTTTGAGAACTTGTAATGCTTGATCTACATGTTGCAAGTGTTCTTCCCATGTTTTGCTATAAATCAATATATCTGTAATGTCCCCAATTTTGGGAGCATCAACGTTCCATGGATTTAGCCTATTCCTGGCCCTCGTAGGCTACTATGTCTAGTTAGAGGGTCTCTTTTGGCGATGATCAGGGGAATCTCTCCTTCAGCACCTCGTGTGGGTTCAAGTAGCCTTTAGTTGATTCAGTTTCATATACTTACTATTTATAGTAAGTCAGTCGGCAAGCAATTCTATTTATAGCAGGGCACCTAAAGTTCACATGTTGGCAGTGTCGATTCCCAAAATTCAGTTGAGTTGGTGAAATAAGGAGTTTTGCCTAAGTTATAATGTTTAATTATTATTAAAGGTGACTTTAATAATAATTAATATTTTAATATAATATTATAACATTGTATTTGCACTTTATGACTTGAGGGTCCTTTCATCATTAAAAAGGGGGCCATTTTAATTAATTACTTGGGTGCCAATTTCAAGGATATATTGTAATATTCCAAAAGTGCAAACATTTTATTTTAAAATGTTTTAAAAGGAAAAATGGAGGGAATCGGCCTATTATCTTTTATCCCACATTGGTGAGAAAAGTGTGTGAGCTCCTCCAGGAAAAGTATAAAAAGAATCTTAATGGGCTCATTTGGATCATCCAGGATTTGATATTTGGTTTATGATTTCTCTTTGGCATTTGGAGAAGGGAGCCCTAGGGTTTTTCTACCAGTGTATCGGCATTGGAGAGCGTAGTTGCTTTATTGCAACAGCATGCTGAGGTTGTGAAATATCAGCTGAAGGTGCTTAACTGTTGGCTTCATTCAGAGGTCAAGTTCGTGCCCCATCAAATTTACAGAAGAATTTCAGAATAAGGATTTCAACATCTTTTGATGTTAGAAGATTGTATTCCGGGTATGCCCTATTGTTAAAGCTTTTAAAGCGAATCAATAAAAACTATCTATTTGCTGGAGTAGGATTTCTATTTCATTTCCAGTATTTTTTATTTCATGCCTGGCATTATTTTTATTAAAAATACACAAAAGGGCAAATATACAAAAAAACACAAACCCTAAGCCGGGCTTCAGAAGTGGGAAGGAGACGAGTTGGTAATAGAAGATAGAATGATAAACATTCTTGGGAGGTGGCCGAAAGAGGGAAGAAAAATTGTTCTGAGAATCCAAGGTAGCGCAATAGAGGATAAAGACGACTCTTCAAGAATCATAGTTACCAGTTCTTGGTTGATGCGTAGGAAGCTAATAACTTTGTTTCACTATTGTGCAATGTAGGCACTGATTTGTTTATTGATTAAGTAACGGAATGTGTCTATTTTCCTTTCTTTGTCGCCCTGTGGTGGGTGTTTGTCTCATTGAACAAAGAATGAATTATTTATATATTTGATGTTGTTCCTTGAATGCTTGATATAGCAATGCTTTCGGGAGGTTCCTATCGCCTTGTGTTTGTTGTTTGGGGATGCTGTTTTACGACTTAGTCAAGTGGTTTCATTGAATAAAGAATGAGTTTTCTGGCATTTGAACATCTGTTTTGAAAAACTTGAACAATTAATGTATTTGATGGTGTCTTTTTGCTATCGCTTCTAGTTTGTATTGGAAGATTGTTTTGAACTACGTAACCCTTGCTAAACTTATCTTTGAGGTATTGCTGATTGTCAGTGGTTGAATAAGGTAGTCATCATTTTCTTCTATACTTGAGAAAACTTTGTGAGAGACCAAAACATCAACATCCATTCTGACCATTTCTTGAAGATCCTTTGCAATCTCTCGCCAAATTGCTTCTTCTTAATATTTTTCAACTCCTTTATAATCTCTCTTGTTGCATAACATCAACCTTCTCATGAACTTCTTTAGCTTCATCAATAGAATTCAAGGCATTTGTGTTGACTTTCTCTACCCAATTTTCAGTTATTTTTCCATATGAATGATGTTTCTGCATGTTTTCCATGACCTTCTAAATGAATTCGCCACGAATGGGAATCGTTGAAGTATGAGGAACATCCAAGTGTAGAGTAGAAGTGTCTACTATAGATTTGAGACATGATGTTATTGTTTGTACCTATTGCTTCAACTGATCTTTAGAATATTTCTCCTTGTACGTCTTTTGTATTAATTTAGCTGCAGATACCTAAAAGTTATGGATGTCATTGTCATGTGTTGAAGGGTTGAGATCAACCTTAGTGATGTCAAAATCACTCTCATCCACTTTATCTACATTTCTCCGAAGCAGGTTGAGCCACTTCAACACACAAGTTTCCAAACGGAAGGATCCATTATCAATTTGGATGTGAATTTTGCCTTCTTTGGTTTTGCAGTATCCTAAATCAAATTTTCCACCGTATCAAACTCAGGAGAAATTAACTAAACCATTCTCTTTTTCTTCAATAAACTTTGTTGTAACCATGGTGAAGAAGGCACCTGTGAAGAATCTAGAATATCCACTAATGGTGGCTCTGATGATATTGAAAATTTGGAACATTAGGGGCAACTGGTAAGGGAGTTTTATCAGGAGGATCATTGTTGAGGTGTTCCAGGATGAAAAATAGGATCATCATGAGAAGGTAATATGAGAAAAACAAAAGGTTAGATGGAGGGAATTAAGTCTTTCTCATTAGGATCATTTTGAGAATCTAAGTTGTTGCAAAGACGGTTGCCATTGCACCAAAAGGTCGACTTGTTAATGCCTGATACAACTGCCAGAGTTAAGGAATCTTTGGGAGGCAGTTAAGCCATGTCACGAACCCGAGTGCTACGTTGCACAACACAAGGAGACCAAGGGCACACACCTTGCAACAATCCCCCCAGTGCAAGCAAGGGGTTCAAACCTGTGACCCAAACTCTGATACCAATTGTTGCAAAGACGGTTGTTGTTGCACCAAAAGGTCGACTTGTTAATGCCCCATACACCCGCCAGAGTTAATGAAATCCGCAGGAGGCAGTTAAGCCATGTTAGGAACCTGAGCGCTACGTTGCACAACATAAGGAGGCCAAGGGCGCACAGCTTGCAAAACAAGTATCCCCTCTCTTCTCTAACTTCTTGAATTGGGTCCAATTCCTTTTCTTTCAATTTTGACCTCTTTCTTCTTATCTTTGGATCATTCTCACATGAACTTGCAAGATTGCCTCTCTTATTTGGATCCTCGTCATTACCACCACCTTGAACATTATGTTGAGAACTAGGAATTGAAATGGAAGCTTGTGAGGTGGTTGACGAGGAAGAACATTCTTGAGTGTCACTTCTTTCCCTTGAAGAACTATCTTTATCTCTTGGCCTTGTTGTTGTGGCTTCAAGTATCTTCTTCCTTAACCTGTGTTATTTGGGGACGTGTCCCCGATCCTAAACCCCCCCGTCCTCGTCACGGGGACAACTAGAGGACTTTGACGCTAGGCAACTTTAAAAAAAAAAATACTCACTTCACTTTAAATATTTAATTTTGAATGCATATTCATTGGAGTTTAGGACTCATGTTGCTGCTACTAGAAAGGTATTGAATTTTTATTGGGCTATCAATAGCACCAAATTTGAGGGTTTAAATATTTCAATACAGTGTGATAGAAGGAAAAGTGGCAACGAATATTTAATTTTGAATGCATATTGAGTATTGACAATGAATTTTGACCACAAATGTTATATGTTGAGGTTCTATAATGTATATATGCATGCTTTATCTATGTTTTCATATGAATATTTAAAATTTCCCTATATATTTAAAATTTTTCTTATATTTTATATAGTTGTCCCCTTTGTCGTTCCCCTAGCCGTTCCCAAAATTGACTTGAGAAATTGGGGACTTGGGGATGTGCCCCGTCATCCCCATCCCAAAAACTCGGGGAACACTGTCCTTAACCATTCTTCTGATCTCTTGATGATGTGGGTCGTCCTCTCACCCAATTCTCTCAACTCTTGACTTTCCCAATGGATAGGCGGTAAGGGTAACACCTGAATTTTCTCAAAATAAATAGGACCAATTAAATCTGATTTGTTATCCTTTATGCCAGTCACATCCCATCCTAATCTGAACTTTGTGATTTGCTCAATAGTAAACCTCATCCAATCCCTCCATCGGACTTCAAAATCATCCTCACAGCCCTCCCATAAGTCCTCAATTTCTGGAAAATGACAATAACCTACACCAAGGTGTAAATTATCTCTGACATACCATTTCCCATCAAAAGGGAATCTCATCTTATAAACACCCATAGTTAGTTTGGCAATTGTTCTCTCAATGTTTTGAGCATTTGATGAAGACTTGCAACTGTAGTAACCAAGGCCTATAGGAAAAGGAATGCCATTTTTCCTTCTATCCCTGCATGTTTTATTGATTCGACCAATTTGCCTGCATACTTCAATTAGAACCAATTTGTCATCCACATATCTTGGCAACATATAAGGATATCCATCAAACCCCTCAATCCTTATGTATGCAAATCTTGGAAATTGAATAAAGTAGCTCCCATATTGTTTGATCAAGATTGCTGCCTCTCGAGAAATTTTAAGTCCAGTATTCCCTTGGAGTTCTCTTATTGTCGACATGGTGAAAGCATCATTAACCCTATGGAAATGCTTGTAACTTTCTTCCAATTTCAACTGATAATGAAAATCGTTGATTTGGGTTGTGTTATCAAATATCCAATTACTATTGATCCCTGGCCAAATCTTCATACTTGGAATGGAATACATGAGATAAGAGGACATGTAAAAGTATTGATTTTCTTCAAATTGGGTTATTTGATTATGCAAGCTATCACTTATGATACCTCCCCAATCAATAAATTGGTTGCCTGCGCATATGATGGTAATAAATAGGTACATCCACCTTTCAAAATTGTCAGTCTTTGTTTCCAATTAACCTGTTTTGAAGTACCACCATATTGGAAATATCTTCAATGAATAGGGACTTGTAAAGAATTCTTTGCAACTAGGATTTTCCCTTTTTTGGTAGCCGTCCAGTGTCTCAAACTCGTTGCTACTGGATGTATGTGTTTATTACCATCATATGCATAGGCAACCAATTTATTGATTGGGGAGGTATCATAAGTGAACTTGCATAATTAGATAACCTAATTTGAGGAAAATCAATACTTTTACATGTCCTCTTATCTCATATATGATATTGCAAGTATGAAGATTTGGTAGGGCTCAATAGTAATGGGATATTTGTAACAACCCAAATCTATGTTTTTTATTATTAGTTGAAGTTGAAGGAAAGTTATAAGCATTTCCATAGGGTTAATGATGCTTTTGCTATGTTGACAGTAAGAGAAATCCAAGAGAATACTAGGCTTAGAAATTCTCTAGAGTTAACAATCTTGGTCAAACAATATGGGAGCTACTTTATTTAGTTTCCAAGATTTACACACATAAGGATCAGGGGATTTGACAGATATCCTTATATGTTGCCAAGATATGTGGATGACAAATTGGTTCTAATTGAAGTATGCAGGCAAATTGGCCGAATCATTAAAACATGCAGGGATAGAAGGAAAAATTGCATTATTTTTCCTATAGGCCTTGGTTACTATAGTTGCAAGTCTTCATCAGATGCTCAAAACATTGAAAGAACAATTGCCGAACTGACTATAAGTGTTTATAAGATGAGATTCCCTTTTGATGGAAAACGGTATGTTAGAGATAATTTACACCTTGGTGTAGGTTATTGTCATTTTCCTGAAATTGAGGACTTCTGGGAGGACTTTGAGGATGCTTTTGAAGTTCAGAGGAGGGACTGGATGAGGTTTACTATTGAGCAAATCATAGAGTTTAGATTAGGATGGGATGTGACTGACATGGAGGATGACGAATCAGATTTAATTGATCCTATTTCTTTTGAGAAAACTCAAGTGTTACCCTTATTGCCTATACATTGGGCAAGTCAAGAGTTGAGAGAATTGGGTGAGAGGACAACCCACATCAGCAAGAGATTAGAAGAATGGTTAAGGAAGAAGATACTTGAAGCCACAACAACGAGGCTGAGAGATAAAGATACTCGAAGATACTTCAAGGAAAAGAAGTGACACTCAAGAATGTTCTTCCTCTTCAACCATCTCATAAGAGAGATGGTGGTGATGACGAGGATCTGAATAAGAGAGGCAATCTTGCAAGTTCATGTGAGAATGATCCAAAGATAAGAAGAGGTCAAAATTGAAAGAAAAGGAATTGGACCCAATTCAAGAAGTTACAAAAGAGAGGGAATACTTAGATTCTCAAAGTGATCTTAATGAGGAAGACTTAATTCCCTCAATCTCACCTTCTGTTCTTCTCCAATCATCTTCTCATGATGATCCTATTTCTCATCTTGAAATGCTTGTCAACAATGATCCTCTTGATAAAACTCCCTTACTGGTCGCCTCTAATGTTTCAACATCATCATAGCCACCATTAGTGGATATTCTAGATTCTTCATAGGTGCCTTCTTCATTATGTTTGCAACAAAGTTTATTGAAGAAAAAGAGAATAGTTTAGTTAATTGCTCCTGAGTTTGATACGGTGAAAAATTTGATTTAGGATACTGCAAAACCAAAGAAGGCAAAAGTCACATCCAGATTGATAATGGATCCTTTGTCTGAAAATTTATGTGTTGAAGTGGCTCAACCTACTTCGGAGAAAAATGTAGCTGAAGTGGATGAGAGTGATTTTGATATCACTAAGGTTGATCTCGACCCTTCAACACATTACAGTGACACCCATAATTTTTAGGTATTTGCAGCTAAATTAAAATAAAGGACGTACAAGAAATATTCTAAAGATCAATTGGAGCAACAGGTACAAACATTATCATCATGTCTCAAATCTGTAGTAGACACTTCTATTCTACCCTTGGATGTTCATACTTAAACGATTCCCATTCATGGAGAATTCATTTAGAAGGAGGTCACGAAAAGAGTGTAGAAGTATCAGTCATATGGGAAAATAATTGAAAATTGGGTAGAGAAAATAAACACAAACACCTTGGATTCTATTGGTGAAGCTAAAGAAGTTCATGAGAAGGTTCATATTATGAACCAAGATATTTCAAAGGAGTTGAAAAATATTAAGGAAGAAGCAATTTGGTGAGAGATTGCAAAGGATTTTCAAGAATTGGTCAAAATGGATATTGATGTTTTGGTCTCTCATAAGGTTTTCTCAAATATAGAAGAAAACCAAATTGATATGTGGCTTTTGAGTGTAGATTGAAAACTCATTAATATTAGCCAAATTGTAATGGAATAGCAAAAAATGTTGACTTATTGTGAGCAGATAAAGATTCAAGTTTTAGATGATCTCTTATCAATTATTCCAGATGTATTAACAAAGGATGAGATTCAGAGAATGGATGTTCAAGTCATACAGAGTAGCTTTGAGAAGATGATGGACATAGATTTATTCAACAAACAAAATTTTAGTGTAGATGTGATGGATGGGTTGAGTGCTATTTCTATTGCACTTAAGACTTGCAATAATTATTTGATTAGCTACCATCATAATATAGAGGATATTCAGAGAGGGCATGCCATTTGGAAGATGAGGATGGTGAATGTAATTGTTCCTAGGAATAAAGTCTTGGCATTATCTGTTAAGCCATTTAGGAAATTCAAGGCAACAGCTTCTCTTCAAAAAAGTCAAGATCCAACTCAAAAGACTTCTTCAAAGGACACCACAGGCATTTCGGATAAATGATATTGGAGCAGATCTACATATCTTTCTCATTGTATTTAAGTCAAAGTCATTATGTGTAATGTCCCCTTTTTTCATGAACATTGGCGTTTGGAGGAATTAGCCTATTCCTAATCCTTGTAGGCTAATGGCGCGTAATAAGAGGGTCGTTTGGCAGATACCCAGTTGATTGGTTGGCTTGTTTCGTGATTCAGTCTACATATGGAGGTGTTCTAATGATTTCTTGATATGTTTCTATTTTTAGAAACCTCATGTTATAAAGTAATGTTATGTTTGCACTTTATGTTATGAATAATTATTTTATTATAAAGTGCAAATGTAAATTATAAAATAAAATAATATTATAATATTCCTTCTAGAAGGTGACTTGAGAAAGTTCTAGAAGGAGGCCAACCTCTTGAGGAAAAAGTATAAATAGACATCATGGGGCTTCATTCTCATCATCCAGATTTGTTGTTGTTGATGTGCATTGTGGAGCCTAGGGTTTCTGCAATAGTCACAATTGGCCATTGAGAACGAAAACTCTCAATTGGTGAGCAATTTTGAGGGTGTGAAATATCATTTGAATTATTGCACAGTTGAGGAAGTTGCTTCAGACTTTCTACTTGTACTTCAAAGCAAAATTTTATGGCCTTTGGCCAAATTTTGGTTGTATCAATTTGAGGAAATCCATTGCAGATTTTGGAGGCATTTTGGAGCTTTGGAACTTCATCATTGGGTCGATTTCATTTGTTGCACATTGCTGTTATAGTTACTAGTCATTTTCAGATTTTAATGGAGGAGAATTTTGCATATCGTATTCAGATTTTTGCTTGTATGGCCTCATTCGTGTATTGTTTCTTTGTGGGTATTTGAGCATTCATCTTGGGAGAGCTTGGCAATCATTTTGGAGTATTTTGGAATAGCTATCAGGTTGCTGGTAAATAATTTCAGTGGTCTGATATACTACAGCAAGGGCACCATTGGCAAGACATTTTTGTTCATATCTCATCATCGAAGCATCCTATGGTTCTAGGTATTGTTGCATTCAATTGCTATCGCCGAGACAATCATTTCAAGGACAAATTCGAGGAGATTAAAGGTTGTATTTATTTTTCTAAAATATTGCCAGGCAAGAACAGGGGCAGCTACTTGAGCAATTCGATTTGGGCTTGGAGAACATCATTTGAACTTGTTGTTGATTGCTACTTCATCTTTCATCCAAGGCACTTCTTGAGGCCAGGTTCTTCACATTTCTATCATCTTCTAGCATTGCATTTAGCATAGTTATATTTGCAGCTGTAGGTGTGCATTGTACCAGCATTATCATATTTTGAAATTAATGTAAATGCCAAGAGTCTTGGCCATTTGTATGAGCTTTGTATTAGATATTTCATTACAATTAAGGAGATATAAATTGCTGGTGTCATTTGAGCAATTCAATATCATTTGTTTTCAGTTTGTTAGTTTGCATACCAACTGTTTGTTAAAATACCAGTTGGCTGTAGGTGATCATTTTTCATGCTTAGTTCATATATATGCATTGGATATTGCCACAATAAGTTGCACATTCATGTTAGGTCATTGTTTAGACAATTTAGAGTCATTTGTAAGCATTCTCATTGATGCTAATTGAAGAAAAGATCCATTAAAGCAAACTGAAATGTTATATCAGTCATATGACCCTTGTATGCAAAGTGTTTGACAAAATTACTAAGGCCAAAAATCAGAAGTTTTCAATCAGATTTGAGCAGGGTCATTACACTATGTTTTGTTGTATCATTTTGTAATGGTGATTTTATCAATTTTGTAATAAGTTAGAAATAAACTATGTTGCTCAGATTTAAAAATTTTCTAACTTTAATCAAGCTTGGTTTTACTCCACACTTTTTGTGGAGGTAATTACTAAGGTGGTTTCGAGTTAGTTATGAGGTAGTTATAGGGGAGAGTCTATAAATACAAGGCTCTAAGCATTGTAAGGGGTTTTTGCTTCTCACAAGTTTGATAGAAGGGGAATTTTGGAGTTGTACAATTCTAAAAGCAATGGAAAATAGTTTTGGAGGTGCAACTATGACATTTTCTTCGTTCTTATTGATCTTTCGTATGTTATGTGTTGATAATAACCCTTGTTATCCCCAAAGTAATTTGAAAATAATTTTTGGATCATCATAAATCTTTCAGATATATTCATTTCTTGGTATCTAGAATTGAATGTATTTGGGTTTGAAATTATTTTCGTTTTTATAAATACAAGGCTCTAAGCATTGTAAAGGGTTTTTGCTTCTCACAAGTTTGACAGAAGGGGAATTTTGGAGTTGTACAATTCTAAAAGCAATGGAAAATAGTTTTGGAGGTGCAACTATGACATTTTCTTCGTTCTTATTGATCTTTCGTATGTTATGTGTTGATAATAACCCTTGTTATCCCCAAAGTAATTTGAAAATAATTTTTGGATCATCATAAATCTTTCAGATATATTCATTTCTTGGTATCTAGAATTGAATGTATTTGGGTTTGAAATTGTTTTCGTTTTTAGATTTATTATGCATAGTTTGTGATTCTTGTAATGGAAATGTTTCAGTTTAAATTATTTTTTTGAGGCTTCGGTAATATTGGTGTCTTTGTTATTAAGGGGTTCTCTATCACTTTTAATCATTGTAAGTCTTTCATATCCTTACATACTTTCAGGTGAAAAGTACACAAAAATCTAAATCCCATCATACGAGAGAGCTGCCCCTCTCAAACGCATAGGAAGATTGCCATTTCATACACAATCTCTCCAACTGTTGGTGCGTCTTTGTCACTTTCCATTGGGTGGGTCAAAGTATCATTTTTAAATGCCAGTCGACTTACCAACAGAGTCAAAGCAACCTTGGTATGGTGTCAGATTTCAAGCAACTCTGATACCCTTGGAGAGATATTGGAGCTTAGGGTATTTCAATACTTTGATAAGATATTGTTGTTTAGGGAACTGCGATACTTTGACGAGGAAACATTAAATAACATAAATTCTAACTTAAGCCCAAGTTTGGAAAATTACACCGAGATCATTCTTTTATAGTCATAGTAATGATAACAAAAAGTATCGAACGAATTAGAGTCTTGAACCTCGATGACTCATTGGAGTATCAGAGTACCACCAATTTGGATATCCTACAAGATTGAATCGGGTATGTATTGGTTAGAGGCTAATGAAGTGAGAATTGATTTCTGTGTAAGTCAATAGTGTGTGTAGATATTGGTTAGTGGGTCAAGGTAACAAGGGTGTAGATATTGGTTAGTGGTCATGATTTTAGTCATGTAGTTGAAATAGAGCATGCGAAAGGGGTGTCAAATGTTCGCTATCTTAGTGAACAATCTTTCTAAGGATGAGTGTTGTGAGGTGTCATCTTGATCATCATCCTCTCAGGGTGTTCCTTGATGTGTTTTGACTGGGATTCTTGGCGGGTCCTTGAAAGGAGATGTAGATTTCCTTATTGATCTTTTTTCGGGAGTTGAGCCCATCCCTTCTGCATCATACCCCATGACCACTTAGGAGCTTTGCGAGCTTTGTTTGCAATCATAAGAGATTTTGGAAAAGGGGCACATTCGTCTAAGTTTATCCCCTTGGGGTGCATCAATCATCTTTGTGAAGGATGGATCCCTTCGCTTGTGTATTGGTTATTGACAGTTGAATAAGATGACAGTGAGAAACTGATATATCCCTTGTTGAGGATTGATGACTTTTTTGACTAGATGAAGGGAGCCAAAGTGTTTTGTAAGATTGAACTGAAGTTTGGATACCATCAATTTCACATTCATGAGGAAAACATTCAATAGGTGGCATTTTGTACTCGTTATGGACACTACGAGTTAATGATAGTCCCATTGCTTCTTTAGTGTTTATGAGTTTGATGAATGAGGTATTTTGTACTTACCTTGATCAATTTGTCCTTGTGTTTTTGGATGACATTTTGATTTATTTGAGGACAATAGAGGAGCATGAGGTCCACTTACACTAGGTTCTTCAGTGCTTGTGGGAACACTAGCTTTGTGGCAATTTGGTAAAGTGTGAATTCTTTTAGTTGAAGGTGAAGTATTTGCATCATGTCACATCTAGTGAGGGTATCTTAGTTGATCCCTTGAAGAGTCAAGCCATTGTGGATTGGCCAACACTCTTGAATGTTTCTTGAATGTTTCCAAGGCTCATAATTCCATGGGATTGGCAGGTTATTATTGTTGATTCGTCGAGCATTTCTTTAGAGTGGTGCATTTGATTACCTCCTTTTAGAGGAAGGAAAAGAAGTTTGTGGTGGGAGAAGTGAACTTAATCCTTTTAGCTTCTTAAGGAATGGTTGACTAGAACACCTATTCTTGTTGTGCCTGATCTTGCAATAGTTTTTGTGGTTTGCACTGATGCATCATTGGGTGGTTTGGGGGCAGTTCTAATGTAGGAGGGTTGAGTGATTTCCCATCAATTGCGGAAACTCAAAGATCATGAATTGAATTACCTCACCCATGATTTAGAATTGGCAAT
Organism: Sequoia sempervirens; assembly: GCA_007258455.2. NCBI lineage: Eukaryota > Viridiplantae > Streptophyta > Pinopsida > Cupressales > Cupressaceae > Sequoia > Sequoia sempervirens. The sequence continues at coordinate 71,736,828 of VDFB02353493.1, read as the reverse complement.
TGTCATCCACGTGTTTGTGTGATGGAGACACTTTTTGTTAGGCCATTGATTTGCATTTCATATCAATCATTTCAGCTTGCAATATATATTCACTTAGTTGAACTTGGATGCTTATCAGTGCCATTGGATGAAGTTTCTTTGCAAGTATGACCTTGGTATTTGGTACATCAAGGGGAAGGAGAATGTGGTTGTTGATGCCTTGAGTAGTATATATTCACTTAGTTGAACTTGGATGCCTATTAGTGCCTTAATGGGCGAGCTTGTGTGCTTTCCTCAAGATCATTTCTAATCACACTTCCATGTTGTGGACATCCTCATAACATCTTTTGGATACTTAGCTTAAGTTTAGTTTTGCCTACTATCTTTAAATAGATGTTTAGATAGAGAGGGTGAACCAACACTCTATGTGGGAGGACTATTTGTACTTTGTTAATTTAGTTTATAATAATAGGTACCATTGTTCTTTTGGTATGACATCGTTTCAGGCTTTGTATGGTCTATCTTGTTGGACCCCATTGAGCTAGGATAGGTTGGATGACCATGTTGTTTTGGGTCTTGAGATACTCTAGGAGATGGAGTAGTAGGTGGTTCATATTAGAGAGAGGTCATTAATTGTTTAGGATGGGTAGAAGTATGTTGATGCTAAGAGATTGGATTGACATTTGTTGGTGGGTGACTGTTCCTTTAGAGTGCGATTGCACAAGAGTTCAATTCATTATGGGAAAGGTTCTAATAAGCTTGCACCACATTTTGTTGGATTATTTGAGATCCTTGAGAGGATTGGTCCAATTGCTTATTGCCTTGCCTTGTTGCTTAGTCTCTGAAGTGTCCATGAGGTGTTCCATATTTCTATAGACAATATATTCTAGATCTGACACATATTCTTGATTAGGGTGTCTTACTGTAATGTCCCCTTCTTGCACCTAATCAGTCTGGGAGGTCCATTAGCCTATTCCAAGGTTCTCGTAGGCTGTGGAGTGGGTTAGGGGACTCAGGGCCTGTGTTGGGCTTTGTGTTGGTTTTCGGTGTTTTTTGGCAAGGGTTACTATTTTTAACTGTTATTATTTATTGTAAGTTTCTGTAACGAACCAGACCAATTTTTTCCAATTCTTAATGAACAATTCAACTCAAGCACAATAGCAATTACAATAGCAACACACACCCGTTAAGATTAGCTTCAAAACCAAAACGATACAGAAGGTAACTCTAAGCAAGAATGTGCCTAGGAGAGGCGAGCATATGGTCAAAGGATCTTGTGCGTGCAGTACTAGAAGTAAACAATGCTGAAGAACTCCACGCCAAGAATGTGCTTCCAATCCCAAGGTGGGCAAGGAGCTACCATATGGCGGAGGTACTGAAAGAGATGATGCAATGCTAAAAGGTAAACTCAACACCAAGCATGTGCACTCCAAACCCAAGGTGGGAATGGTGCTATCATATGGTGGAGATTCTATTGATGACAATGCAGTGCTGAAAGTAACTCAATCATCAAGCATGTGCACTCCAAGCTCAAAGTGAGCAAGGTGCTATCATATGATGATGAGGATCCAATGCAATACAATAAAGACTGAGCTAGGGCCAGTCTCTTCCACAACTGTGGGAATGAAAAGAACTTAGCAAGGAAGAAGTAGTTGACAGTACTACTGTTCAACTTTACAATGAAGTAGAAATGTCTGCCAAGAACATAGAATAAGAGTCTATCAATGCTGCAATATAGTATAATGTCTCCTCAATGATCACAATGACTTTCAACCCGAACCCAACTCAAATGACAAACTTTATGCAAGCTGATATGACACACCAGCAACCTATATGACTCACTAAAATGCTCCTAGAATGCTCAAAACACACCCAAATGACATGATACTAAATGCAAAATAATCTATTGATAATGGCGCCCAAATCCCAATGATGAAACACAACCAACAACCCTTAATTATTTTTCTTGCACACTTCCTAGTGTCTCCAGAGATGGTACCATTTCAAGTAATGTTCTACCAGCAAGATAAAATTCAAGACACCTCTAAAAAATATGAAAACTTGCAAGGAGGGGCGCCCAAGGCTGCAAAACAGATTTGTCAAGTACCCAGAACCAAACAAAAATCATACAATGAGATATAAATGAAAATCTAATTTAGCAAAACCCTAACTACCAAATGTAAAACTGACAAAACACTGAAATCTTCAACCTTGATGCTCTGTTTGCAATTCCGGATGAGAAGCAGTCTCTGAGAACTTAGCTAAGTGCTATCTTTCAAGCACGAAACCAAGAGAAAGGGCTAGGAGGATTCCTCGAAGCAAGCTCTGAAAGCATTTCAGCAACATAACAGTATAATAAGCAACAATAGATATCAAATGAAGAATGAAAGCCTCCTTTTATAGACTTGAAAAGAATCTTCCAGAAGCATCTAGAAGGCACCCAAAATAGCCAAGCAATATTCAAATTTGAATTGGCTTCATTTTCCCTCCAAAGAAAGGCGTCCCTTTTTTCAAGAGCAAAATAAATCTTTTAATAAAATAATATCTCCCTGAAAGTTGGCGTGCAAATCCTCCAACTATATTTTGGCTTTTAGAAATATTTTAATTAGCCTCTTGATGAGGCATCCACCCTTCAAGTCCCCTTTTTAAAAAGAACTTAAAGTTGTAATGTTAGACCAAGGGGTCATAATATTAAAATATAACTTTAGCCACTTAAATAATTAAATATTCATCAACAATTTCACCACAAAGCCCAAAATCCAAATTACTCCATTGAACTGCCGGAACAGGAAAGTCTGCTGAATTGATGCCAACTGGACTGCTGCCAAAAATAGAATTTACTAAAAATAGTAAATTTAGAAATTTGCTTGGATCAAAGTGCATGCGATACCATTGCGAAGCTTTCTGAAAACCCATAAAGAATCCACAATCCAAAATCCCAAACTCCAAGATATAGCCGTCATAACTTACTAAAAATAGTAAGTCCGGAAAGGTTGCCCGACGCAGTTGCATGTCATACCTCTGCGAAGCTCTTTGAAAACCCAGAAGGAATCTAAAATCCAAACAGTCAAACTCCAACATGCAAACCCCTGAATCTTCAAGAGAACCCACCAGACAGCCGAAAACCCTAATTCTGCCTCTGACTAGTCGACAGCACACTGGGGGTAGGCCATCAATCACTGAAAAGTGTAGTGCTAAAAATGGGGACATTATAGTTCAGATTGTGCCATTTACTAGTTTTAGTGAGTGTTATTTTTAGCAGTTGGTCTCGACCTCTGTTTCTCCAAGAGTGTAATATTTCTTGTTTGGGCGTTGGTGAGTTCTAAGGGTAATTAGATTAATATTTATATTTCCGTTACTTAAATTTTGTTATAAAGTTACTTTATAACTTAAGTGAGGGTCATGTGCTCATAAAGAGGACCCCTTGTCTCACGCCTAAGATAAAGGTGAATTAAGTTCTTTTTAAAAGCAAATTTTTAGCCTCCAAAAGTGGACGCCAAACTTGGGGGAGGCATAAGGAAATTAAAAATAAATTAAAATGTAATGTCCCCATTTTAGGGTTCTCTTGCTTTGCAATTGGAGATGGTTTTCTGGGTTTGTATTTGCTTGATTAGAAGGGTGATTTGACGTTACCAATGAGCTCAGATGGTTTAGAGGAGTTATTTGATGCTCTCAGAGATTATTTTTGGCTTAACGTCTATTTATAGTAAGTCACCTGATCGGCTCCGTTCATCTTTATTCTTCATTGGTATCACTTCAGTGCAATTAGTTTCCAATTCTGATGCATTCTGGCAGTTTCAAAAAAATGTGTGTATTAATGGTTATATTTTAATTAAATTACTAAGGTTGCTTAAAATTAATTAAAATATTTAAAAAGGCCCTTAGTATTATAGCTCGTCGGAATTGGGATTAGATGCTTTAAATCATGAATGCATTAAACAGGGACCTTGCATGTCAAAATATCATTATTTTTATGAAAAGGTCATTTTTAGTGTAAAATGGGTGTTTAATTTAAAAAGTGCATTTTAAAAAAAGGTTTTGGATATAAAAGGAGAGTTTGGGAAAAAAAGGTATAAAAGGAGGTTATTCTTGGATATTATTCTCACTTTTCATTTTGGACAGCTTTTCAAAGGCTTCTTTGGTATGTGGGTTTGGAAACCCTAGGGCACCAGCTTCAGTAGTGAAACTATCTTCCCTAGCTGGATTTGTGGAGGAAGTTATTTAGGCTTTCTAGAGAAGTGTTTAATGCAAATTTAATGGTCATTTTCAGAGACCAAATTTCAGAAGACCGATTGTTTCAGGTTTCAGTTTGTGCAAGGGTTGGAGTTTGAAGATAATGTTAAGTTTTTGCCTCTTCTGAGTTATTATTAGATGTGTATTATTGCTGTATCGATTTTGAAGTGTTTTGAACTTGCAGTTGCTTGTATGGAGGGCTTGGGTTCTATAAAATCCTAGGCGCTGCATTTTCTAAGCATTCTGGACAGGGACGTGTGAATTCAGACCCAAGCAGAGCCTGAGCAAGGTCGTTTAGGGTTTTTGAGTGCTGGTAACTCTTCCCTGCTTCAATCGCACTATCTCAGACCATTATTCAACCTGTAGGAGCCCACATGTGGTTCTCAGAAGTTGTTCTTGCAAATATGAGAGACGATTTGAAGGGTTTCAGGAGGACGTGAGTCTCTGAGGGCTCTATCTATCAGCTGGAGGTCACATAAGGGTTTCTAAAGGGAGACGCCATCAATGACTTGTGTTTCTATCCTCCTCTTGGCATGCTGTTTGTTAAACCCAGGTCTGCATAAAGTTCCAGGTTAGATTTCGAGTTATTGAATGTTTGAATTTGCTGCTATTACAAATCTGGGAATGCTGGGCTTGTTGATAGATATGTATTGAACTCTGAGTATAAATTTGTAGCCTATAACTTTGCAAATCAGTTTGTAATAGGCGCCCTATAGTCTGAAATTGATGTAAAAGGGCAAACTCAGTCATTATTAAAGTAGCATCATGCCTGAAACCATTGTTTTATCAATCTGCAACAGCATATGTTGTTTAGACTGCAAATATGAGACCAGTGAATATCATTAAAGTCTACTATAGTATTGCTTAATGTAATTCTGCTCTTTGCTAGGCGTTTTGAGTCTGTATAGGACTGCTGTTACAAGTTTTTCAGTCACCGTTAACATAGAAATCCTTTGTTATTGCTGCTGTGTCAAATCTGGAACATTCTGGGCGTGGTAAGAGGCTTGTTAAGCACTCGAAACATTGCTTTGATCCATGTAATCTTGCAAGTCAATTGTTGGTAGATGTTTATTTCATGGCATTGAAATTAAGTTGTAAACTCAGTCATATTAAGGGCAGTAATAAGTTTGAAATCACTGTATTTTCGATCTGCAATTTGTTGTCATAATTTCTGAGTATTAATGGTGATGATATGTTTCATTTCTGAGTGTGGAAACTTCCTATCAATATTGTAATTTGAGCTTAGACATTTCTGAGTAGTTATGGCAACGTTTCTATCCATTTTCTATTGCACTATGTTATGAGAAGTCCATAATACGTAAACAGTGCTTGTTTACTTCTTGTGCCAATAACAAATCTATCTTAGTTTGATTAAATGGAACATCAATCAAGCTAGAAAAATTGTAAAAACTCGGACTGTCCAGGAAGGGTCCATTGCATAAAAGGTTCATGAAGTGGCGTAGCTTTCTTGGAGGGAAAAGTGAATTCAAATTTGTGTTGCCCTAATTTCCTCCCCTCTTTTATATATTCACCTCTTGGGCTCTCTTTTCATTATCTCTACTTTGGCAACATAATGTGATGCTATCGATTGCTTCCAAGTTTCCAATTTTTGCTAGCTGAGGATGAAAACTCTCATCATTGGTTGCTGGTTTTGGTGGTGAGAGATCCACCCTAACCGGAAGGAGTGATTCTACATCAGGGATCACCTTTGCACTCAGAGTTTCTAAATTTCACCATTTTGGAGGTTTCAAAATGAAGTTTTTCTCCGTATTTTGATGTTGGACGGGAGGTTTTGGTGTGATCGATGCATTGCTTCATTTTGGTGTGTGTTTGGAGGTGTTTAGACTCATTTTCAGAGGTCTGATATGCATTTTTAGAATTATGGAAATTCACTTTTTCACAGTGGCTGGAGGTACTAATTTGCTCGTAGCTCCGTTGGTGATTGAAACTCTGTTCTGGGCATTGTTTCAAAAGATTCCTCACAGCTGGGGTGCCACATTTGAAGGACTCATTCACATTTTTTGGTGAAGTATTGAATTTTAGGAGCAAATCGCCCCCTTCAGGGAACTGTTCCATTTGGAAGTTGTTGCACAGTCAGGTCTGCTGATGTAAAGGCCTGAAATCTGCCTACCTTGGGGTTCATGCAACTGTTCATTGGTGGGAGATCGTGGGGGTTGGTTACTCCTATTGTGGCTATCTTGTTGTGCAAGTTTGAATGCATTTGCTGCTCATATATTATTGGAAAGGGCAATGTAACAGACTGTTATCAGGTCTGCAATCACTGTTTTCAGGTCTGACACATATTTATTCATTAAGTCTGATTTCCTTTGTTATCATTTTCCAATATGATATGTAATGGTTCAATGAGAAGATAATGCAATTTAATGGGTCTTTCCCTTCTTTGCATTATTTCCTTCAAATATCATGTTATGTTGAAAACACTTGAAACAAGAACAAACCTGCAATCTACTTTACACTCAAAAAACAAAAACAAAAAAAATCAGGGGTGGTTGTTACACTTATAGGTTGAGGGTAGTGGATAACTTTTGTTGGAGCTCGTCTGTATTTTGTAGCATTGGAGGTTGACCCTTCAAGGGTGAGCTGGATCTAGTGGGACCCTCTTGATGAGACCTTAACTACTCGGGAGGATGCAACATAGTTGAGGTTTATGTATTCCCATCCTTTTGTAGGCTTTTAGGAGTAAGTCTAGGCCTAGGGGGGAAGATGTAATACCTCTAGCAATTGCTCTTGGTTATTTTGTTTTGGCATCTGGATTTTGAGTGTATTTTGTGTTTCTATCCTACAATATATAGTCAATATATATGCATGTATCCAAAGAGATAAATCAAAATATCTCTTTGATGAGACCTTGACTACTCGGGAGGATGCAACGTAGTTGAGGATTATGCCTAGGGGGGAAGATGTAATACCTCTAGCAATTGCTCTTGGTTATTTTGTTTTGGCATTTGGATTTTGAGTGTATTTTGTGTTTCTATCCTACAATATATAGTCAATATATATGCATGTATCCAAAGAGATAAATCAAAATATCTCTTTGATGAGACCTTGACTACTCGGGAGGATGCAATGTAGTTGAGGATTATATATTCCCATCCTTTTGAAGGCTTTTAGGAGTAAGTCTAACCCTAGGGTGAAGGATGTAATACCTCTGGCAATTGCTCTTGGTTACTTTGTTTTGGCATTTGGATTTTGAGTGTATATTGTGTTTCTATCCTACAATATATAGTCGATATATATGCATGTATCCAAAGATAAATCAAAATATAAACTTTTTTGATCTAAATGCGAGAGTATCGCATGCATCCCATAATATACTCCCAAAATCTTGATAACCAAGCCAAAATCTCGATGCTAGGTTTACTCTTGGAAGCTTGCAAAAAGATGTGGATACATAATCCTTAGATAAATCAAAATATAAACTTTTTTGATCTAAATGTGAGAGTATCACACGCATACCATAATATACTCCCAAAATCTTGATAACCAAACCAAAATCTCGATGCTAGGTTTACTCTTGGAAGCTTGCAAAAAGATGTAGATACATAATCCTCAATTGTGTTGCATCCTCCCAAGTAGTCGAGGTCTCATCAATATGGTCCCACTAGATCTTCACCTAATCTAGCTCACTCCCAAAGGGTTAGCTTTTGATGTTGCAAAATAAGGATGGGCTTCATAGAAAATTGCCTGCCCTCCTCGACCTGCAAGGCACCCCAATCAAGAACATGTGTCACATTTGCAAGGCAAGTTGATATGCTTTGGACCAATCCTCTCAAGGATTTCAAAAGGTCCAATAAAATGCAATGTGAACTTATTGGAATCTTTCCCATAACAGATTGGGCTCTTGTGTCGTTGTACTCTCAAGAACATGTGGTCAGCCATTGAGAAATGTCGATCCAATCTCTTGGCATCGACATATTTCTTTTGCCTATCTTGGGTAGTTAATAATTACTTTCAAATTCAAATCACTTGCTGCTCCATATCTTGAAGCATTTAAGGACCCAAAACAACACTTCCTCCAACTTATCGCAACTCAACGAGATCTGATAGGGTTGGCCATACAAAGCCTAAATGGTGCCATACTAAGAGAATTGTGGTACTTGTTATTGTAAGAAAACTCATCGAGGTATAAATTCTTTTCACTTGGATTGTTGGGCCATCACATACATGTGAAGCTTGTCCTGAATAACCTAGTTCACTTTCTTTATTTGATGATTTGTTTTAGTTGGTAGGTGGAACTAAAATTAAGCTAAGCGCCTAAAGCATGTTTCAATGATGTTCACAACATGGAAGTGAACACTAGATCATGATAGGAAATAATCCTACGAGGCACTCTATGCTAGTGCACAATATCCTTCATAAAGAAATGTATCACAAATACTACACTATAAGATGATCTCATAGGTCAGAAACGAACAACCTTGGTTAATTTGTCTATTGTCACTATGATAACATCATGGTGATGCGAAGACATAGCAACCCAACAATAAAATCTAAGGAAATTGTACCCCATTTCCACTAAGAATAGCATGTTGCTACACAAGACTTGTGTGTTGATGCTTTGCCTTCATTCTCTAAGACTCTAATCATCTAGCCAGAAAATTCTTAGCATCATCCTTGTCCAATGAAACAATTGCCTTAGATCGACATGCATATTTTTCACACCAAGATGAGCTACTTATGGGGCAAATTATGCCTTTAGCATAACAATCGTGTGATCACCAAAAACTAGAACATAAATGTCACAATAGTTCATCCGACTCTAAAGAATAGTCAAAATACCTACCCATGACTCTCTATGATTCAATCTCTACTCTAATACTATGGATTCTCTAAAAGTTTCTCCAAAATATGACTTCATAGATCTGTGTTTAGGGTCAAAATCAAGATCTCATGATGCCTCCTACTCAAGGCATCAATGACCACATTCTCCTTCTCCTTGATATATTGAAAACCAATTTCATGCTCACAAAGAAACTCCTAATGACATTGACAAGCATTTAGATTTAGTTGAGTGAATATATACTACAAGCTGAGATGATTGGTACAAATTTCAAATTGATGGCCCAAGTGGCTCCATTGCACAAGTGCGTGGGCAACAATTGCCAATTCTAAATCGTGGGTGGAGTAATTAAATTTATGATCCTTGAATTTTCGTGATTTATAAACAATCATTCAACCCTCTTGCATAAGGACCACCCCCAAACTATCCAACAATGCATCAGTGTGCAAACCACAAAAACTACTATAGGATCAAGTACAACAAGGATAAGTGTGCTAGTCAACCATTCCTTAAGAAGTTGAAAGGATGACTCACACTTCTTCGATCACACAAACTTCTTTCCCTTCCTCTAAAGAGAGGTATTTGATGTGCCACTCTTGAGAAATCCTAGATGAATCGGTGGTAATAACATTCTAATGCCATGAAAACTACAAACCTTGGAAATGTTTAAGGGCATTGGCTAATCCATAGTGGTTTGAATCTTCGTGGGATCAATTGAGATACCCTTACCTGAGATGACATGACCCAATTACTTCACCTTAGATTGAAAGAATTCACAGTTTGCCAGGTTGCCATAAATCTAGTGCTCTCGCGAGCATCGAAGAACCAAGTACAAGTGGACCTCACGCTCCTTTGCTTTCCTTGGATAAATCAAAATGCCATCTAGAAACACAAGGACAAACAGATTGAGGTAAGTAGGGAATATACCATTCATTAAATTCATAAATACTAAAGGAATGCTCGTCAACCCAAATGGGACTATTGTGAACTTGTATTTGTTGGTGTCGGGTATTTGACTCTCATAGCCCAATAGATCCTGCAAAACAATGATAAGCATTTAAGTCTCTACCTAGGGACTTTTAGCTTTTTGTCTTACTTCATGTGGTTTAGACACATCTACTCACATTTTGAGACACCTATCTCATGTGCATATGACACCTTAATTACCTTTTGACAAAGGATGATGGATGGGTAGATGTTGCTTGATTTGAGGAATGATGCAACTTGCAAAGGCAACGGATGGATGGATAGGACCTAGGAGGCTCAAAATGACCAAGGTGCACGAGACCTAAAGGGACGATTGGATCGTGTTGAAGTATCGGCTTCTGAGGAGCTCTTGATGACAACTACAAACACATGGATGCAACCTAGGGATGCATATAAACAATGATGGATGTAGATTGTGATGGGCGGGAATGACACTATTTACAATGCATACACTATGTACAAGGGATGTTGATTATATCAAGTTTGAATGTTGTGACCACGTGTAAGGATTAAGAGGATATGTGCATAAATACATGCATGAAGCTTTGTAATATCCCCATGTTTAGCCCTATGCTTTCCAGTGATCGTTAGCCTATTTTCGGAGGCCCCGTAGGCTAGTCGAAGGTAGAATTAAGGTTTCCTATTTTCTAGGAGGTTTCCTTTTGAGTTTTCAAGGGTTGCATGCAGGAGTTTGGTAGTTTGTCTTCTGGGTCTTTCTGGGTTTTCAAAGAGTTTTAGAGGGGTGTGACATGCATTTCCATCAGTAAGTTACGACGGTTGACGGAGTTTGGAGTCACTATTTTCAGCAGTATGCTATTTTGAGTAAGTGCTAGTTTTGGCATTATAATCTGGTAGTAGTTCAACACATAGCTACTATTTGTGGCAGTGCAGGCTTGGCATAGGCTTCTCCAACTTTCTTGGAGTAAGAATTGGAAAGTTGACAACTTAAGTTACATTATTTGACTTTAGGGAAAGAAGAGCCCCTAGAACCATTGATGTAGCCAAGATATATAGGATCAGAGGTTTGTTTGGTATTGGCTACATGAGGACGGGAGGTGTCAGTAGATACTCCTTGATTTGTTCAAATGCTCTATCACATTTCTTGTCCCATTTGTATGCTATCCCCTTGTGAAGTAGATGAGAAAAGGGAGCAATCTTGTCCGCTAGTTGTGCTATGAACCTTTTGATAGATTGTAGACTTCCTTGTAGACCTCGTAGTTGTTTTAATGTTCGTGGTGCCTCCATATCCAGAATCACTTTGACTTTAGCTGGATCTATCTCAATTCCTTGCAGTGACACAATGTTGCCCAAGAGTTTTCTTGAGGTTATGCCAAAGACGCACTTTTTAGGGTTTAACCTTACTTTGTACTCTTCGAGCTTAATGAAGATTGGCCCCATTATTGCTATGTGGTCCTTCCGTTTCCTTGACTTGGCTAAGATGTCGTCCACATAGTCCTCTACGGTTTTGTGGATCATATCATGGAAGATCAGTGTCATGGCTCTCTGATAAGTTGCTCCAACATTCTTCAACCCAAATGGCATCTTGTTTGAGCAGTAGGTTCCCCATGGACATGTAAATGTTGTTTTATGCTGGTCTTCTTTTGCGATCATGATTTGGTTGTACCTGGAGAATCCGTCCATTAGCAATAACATATCCTGCCCAACAGCCAAGTCTACAATCATGTCAATGTTTGGCAAGGGGAAGTCATCTTTGGGACATGCTTTATTTAAGTCCTTGAAGTTTTGGAGACTGGCACTAGGTTGGAAACCCATTTTGGATAGTTGATTGGTCTGTGGATGCATCTTTATCAGCTTTTGCTTTACTAGTTTAGCGTTAGGACATACGCAGCAAGATGGTGGATGACCACTTCAGGATCAAGGCCAGGCATATTAGCATATGTCCATGCAAAATTTCCCTTTCTTTCCTTTAGGAATGCTGCTAGATTCTTTTGTTCCTCAGCTAGAAGTGACTTTGCATAGAAGGTAATTTGAAATGCCTCATTCGTTCCTACATTCATTGGATCACATTTCTCTGCAAGGATTGCTGTCTTTCTTGATGTATAGAACTAAGAGGAAGATTGAATCCCTCATCCTTTGGCACCTTAGAGAGGTATTCACCGTCAGATGCATCCTTTGTTTTTACTTTTTAATGATCAAAGAGTGCCAAAATGTGGTTTTCGCTTTGAGATCGAGACATTATTCTCATGTTTTCAATTTTGTGACAAAGGGATTCAATCATTTCCCCGTAGTAGGCTTGTGTATCCAACTCGATGTCAAACCCTACTTTATGATCCCCATATGGTATGTTGTCCCGTAGTCCCATAAACTCGGAAATAGCTTCGTCCTTTTCAAATGAATCCAAGATAGGTGGTTCTCGTTGGCCCCAGTTTATGAGTTGGGGATAGACAAGTTTTAGCTCAGTGTTTTGATTGCTTGATTCAAATGATGTGGTGGTTATGAAAATACATGAATCCTCAAACAGGTCTATTATGTCAAAGGTAAAATTGTCGAGGGGGATACCAAGGGATATAGTAACTGAGAGGAAGAATCAATTTTTTTAATGGACACACCTTTGCCAAGAATGGTCACTTTATTGGTGGTACAACCAAGACCAAGATTCTTTGGGCGTTTCTCAGGAGCAAAGGGTTCTAGCAAACCATTGTCATTTTGCTCAAGCTTTTCATTCTTATTATAGCCCCAACCAAGCATTAGTTGTAGACCTTTGTTGTTATCCTCCATTGGAAGAAAGGGTGTAGGTCTGTTCTCTTGATATATCCAGCTTGATACGTCTTCTTCATCCACAAACTCTTTGCTCGAATCTCCCCACTTTTTAAAAGTGGTAGATGCTACCTTGATTGTCTGGGATATATTGTCAATTGGTTGCAGTTTTCCATGAGACTTAAGAGAAAGAGGTAACTCGTCCATTACAAACATATCCTTCTTCAAGCTATATTCCCCACAACTGTTATCTTTGATTACTGCTTTAATGTCCGGGATATTTTGTATGAGGGTTGTCTTTGTTTCAGAAGTGGAAGCTAAGGTAGATGGATCAATGAAGGAAGAGGATGTTGGCCTTTCTTCATTCTTGGGAACCTTCAGAACCTTATAATTCTTGGCTTATAGGTTGAATGGTTTTGGATCGCCATGGATTGTGATTTCCCTATTTTCATAGGGAAAATTAACACATTAATGGTACGTAGAAGCTACAGCTTGCATTGCATGGATCCATGGATGACGTCCTAGGAGAATGTTGTAAGGAAGCTCAAGATTGAGGACTTGGCATGTAGTTTCCATGATAGCGGGACCTGCTTGGATGGGGAGTTGGAATGTGCCTTGAGAAATCCGTTCTTGATCATCATAGGCTCTTATGGTAATATACCTTTTCCTTTCTCGATGACATCTTTGTAGAAACTCAAATTCTTGATCAGCTGCAAGGTACAAATGTTTAGACCTGCACTTCCATCCACTAGGACTCGTTTGACTTTGTTTTTGTGAACTAGGACCTCAAGATGCAATGTGCGATTGTGGGATGGTTGTGTTGGGAGGTCATGTTTAGAGAAGGTGAGAAGATGAAGTGTGGTGATATGTCCAATCATAGCTTGGAACTGGTCAACATCAATGTTATTAGGCACGAAAGATTCAGATAAAGCTTTTTCAAAGACATTTCTATGCGTAGGCGATATTTTAGCAACTCCAAGATGGAGATTTGGGCCGAGGTTTTCTTTAGTTGATCCAAGACACTATAATCACTAGGGTTAGATTTCAAAAATGTAGGTGGTGCCCTAGGTTGCGGTGATGCACCTTGGATAGTAACCTTTGCTCGACATGTGGCGACTCCACACTTCACGTTAGGTCACTTAATTGTGACGATGGATATGAAATTGTCCAAGGAAGCTACAACATTATTGTAGACATGATTCACATTGGTATAGTCCTTTCCTTTGCCATTGTCATTTCCTTTGTTATGATTTGGCATCGGGTTCGTGTATATTTTCAGGTCTTGGTTTCCCACTTGTTGATCAACTGTTATGTCCCTGTTGTTGATAAGATCTTGAATGAGGTTTTTAAGTTTCATGCAACTCGCTATTGTATGTCCCTTGATTTTATGGAAATCACAAAGATGCTTCTCGTTAGACCATGGTGGTTTTACTTGAGGCTCTTGGTAATTCTGATAAGTAGGGAGCATGATGAGATTTGATTGTACTAACTTTTCCATGACAGATTCGGTGGGTTCCCCCAATGGTGTGTACTTGCGTTTCCGTGGGTAGTTATTTCTAAGGGGGTGGTCCTTTTTGAGCATTAGCGTTGTTGACCGTTTGTTGATTATTTTGCTGTTGTTGCATGTTTGGTTGTGGTATGTTCAGCTGATAGGCCTGTTGTTGCATTTTTAATTGAAAGGATATATCCCCATCGAGGTTAGTAATAATCATTCCTATTTGTTGTTCCTTAGGAATAGGCCTTTTGCTTTTGCTAGCTCTGTACCTCAATCGTTGTAAGTAATTTCCAAATGTTTCACTCTTTTTTTTTAGGTTGTACAATTCCTCCAAATTGTTGTTGATGTCTAGGTTGAAAGAGAAGTGATTTATAGATTGATCTATGATTTCTTGGAATGTTTGGATTTCAGGAGGTAAACGAGAGAACTATTCGATTGCTGGGCCTACCAGCCTTCGTGAGAAAAGCCACATTAAATAGGAATCATTATAGGCTACTTCCATGCATGCTACATAGAATTCCTTGATGTGCTCCTTGAGATTTCCACGCCCTTTGTATTTGTCAAATTTGGGTATTTCAAATCTAGGTGGGAATCGTATCATTGCAATGTTCCTATCAAAAGGATAGGGACACAAGTCACGTTGAGCATACGATCTCTTTGTTTTTCCTGCTTGAATATCCTGTATTTGTTGAGAAAGCATTCCGACTTGCTCGGAAAGATCATCTTGAGGATTAGGTGGTGGAGCATACGTATTACATGGTGGAATGGTAGATAAGTTAAACGTGTTATATGGTGTATGTGGTGGTTTGGCTTGATATTGTTGTGTGAATTGTGATGGTGGTGGGGTGCTGTATGTTCCTTGCATATTTGGATTCAAGATGTTTTGTTGCGTGCTTGTGTAAGGTTGTTGGAAGCCTTCTTGTTGTGCAAGCAACGATTGTTGATAGGCCTATTGTTGTTGTTGCACTAATATTGCTTGTTGTTGAGCCTGTTGTTGTTGTTTCACTAACATTGCTTCTTGTTGTATGAAAATGAGTTGAGAGAGACCAGCATTGTGGGTGAGAATATATAAAAATTTATTGTTATTTCTAGTTGTAGCTAATTTGTCATTTCCAATAGCCACTTTTTTGACTATCCTTCACAGAGAACTTCATTTTGCCCAAGCAAATTGGAGGACTAAACATGAATCTTATTGTTACTTCTTGCTCACACACAACCCTTCCTCGTAGCTATTCTCCTCTTCTCCAAAAAAAAAGGAATGCCTTAATAGTTCCGTTTTACCTTGTTTTATCACCAGTAAAATTTGACAAATAAATAACTACGTGACTAAAAATTTTAGTCACAACAACTAAAAATGACTAAATTCTAATAATTTTTTGCAACACAACTATAAATGACTAATTTGATTGTCGGGTATGTTGTGACCTTTTCACACATCGCCCCATTCAAGATGGGGACCCCTAATTTTTGCTCCATTCTAGTCTTTTGGCTTGGGTTTTATCTCTCCCTCTCTCTCTCTGTCTCTTTTCTGATGTCTGTCTTTCCAGGATTTCTCCGCCTTTGAGCTTAAGCGTGAATTTGGCCAAGTCTGAAATTAGGGTTTGAGTCTTCCTGGTCAGTTTGAGGTCGAGCAAGGTAAATAAATTGAAAATTGGGCCTAACATTGTTGTTAGTATGCTTCCAGCAGGCTCTCAAAAAAATTTATCGATTCCGAGGTACTTACTATTTTTAGTAAGTCTACAGTTACGGGCAATTTGTCAGACTTTTGAGATTCCGACAGTCACACCACATTCGAGTACATCAGACTGCTTGCATGCCAAATTTGAGCGAAAAAGACTTACTATTTTTAGCAAGCTTCCGGCACGAATTTTTGGTCCAGATGCGAATTTTTTCATGTGGATATTCCTTCTGGGTTTTTCAGACCTTCGCAATGATGTAACATGCAAGACGAGATGACTACTTTCGTGATTCAATGATCAAACCCGTAGTCATCTCGTCACTTTCGTGATCTCACCCTTCAGAGGCTATTTTTAGGGTTTGCATGTCAGGTTTCTTTTGCATGTCGGATATTCCTGATGGGTTTTTCGAGAGCTTCACGATGGTGTGACATGCAAATGAAGATACTCACTCAGTAAGGAACTTGCTATTTTTAGCAGGTGTGTCCCGGCAGCCGCTTCCCAGCAGTTCAGAATCACGAGCTGATCGCAGTGCCACAGAAACGAAGAGAAACAGATATCATTTGATACGATGCAAATTTAGGGTTTCCAGGAGCTAAAAATAGGCATCAAAAGTCAAAAAAAACCGGTGTAAACCACCGCGATCAGCGTTCTTTAGGCTATTTGTCGGTGAAATTTCAAGTCGATCGGAGAACTTACTATTTATAATAAGTCAATTTGGAACCGCTAAAAATAGTAAATCAGCTACATGCATCAGTGTCAGCCAACAGGTCACGTGAGGAGCCTCATTAAAATTTCATCAATCAGAGCAGTGGAGCTATCAGAAACATGAGCTTACTATTTATAGTAAGCCACCTTCATGAACATGCTAAAATAGCAGGTCAGCTAAAAATGGCAGTGCCGACAGGTTGACAAGGTTATAAGGATGCAGTACGCAAAATTTCAAGCCATTCCGAGCTTCAGAGACGCAAAATTAAGAGGCTTACTATTTATAGTAAGGCATGAAGAAACCGGCAGAAACGAGAAAAATGTCTAAGTCTGGAGCTTTATCCTCCACCTCCACTGGCAAAATGCGCCCAAGGAGAGAAAAGGTCAAAGTGGTCAATGAATCTCATCCACCAGTAAGGCCAAAATGCGCCCTCCTCTCAAGACTGAGCATTCAAAAATTAACTAAGGCATGAAGTTTCATCCTCCTCAAGGCAAGAAATGCGCCTAAGATAGAAATGGTCAAAGGAAGTCAATGTTTTCATCCTGCAGGAGGTGCAAAATGCGCCCAAATCATGCCATGTGAGGACAAAAATGAGAAGCTGAAAAGTCACAAGGAAAGGCGTTAGAAAGTTATCCTCCACATAAGAAATGCGCCCAAAGCATGGCAAGTAAAGACAAAATAAGGAAGGCAAGGTGGCGTTGCATGTGCTTCATAACCTCCAAAATGCGCCCATGCAGCTAAGGAGTCAAAAGGGTCAAAGATGCTCATCCTTCACACATAGTAAAATGCGCCCACTTCACGCATAACATGCACGAGAATTTTCCAAGTAAGAAATTCGTCCTCCATCTAGGCTGAAATGCGCCCAAAAGGAATAAGTTGGAGGCAAGTCAACAAGGTCAAAGATTTTTGTCCTCCTCACCCCCTCCAAATGCGCCCAAGTTTAGTGAGGTAAAAGTAAGTGAAGGTGGTAAGCGGGGTGAAATGTGATTAATGGCATGGTGAAAATAATATGCTAGGCGTCATCCCTCTTCAAGTGCTAAATGCGCTCAAGGTGGTGGATGTTGGAGAATTTTCCTAAAGGCGTGTGGAGTGTGAGAACAAGATGTTGGGCGTGGTTTTATCCTTCACACATGTTAATATGCGCCAAGTAAAGAGTAAGTGTGGTGGTGAAATAAAAAGTGCTAGGCGTTGAGGGTGATGAGTGGTAAGGTGTTAGAAAATTTTTCTGAAGCATGTGAAGTGTGAAATAAAGTGCTAGGTGTGGTAATATTATTCTCCAAATGCTATGCGCCAAGGGTGGCAAAGTGAAATAAAGTATAAGAAGAGTGATGAAATATTTCTCTAAGGCGTTGGAAGTGGAGTCTTCTGGCAAGTGTAAAAAAAAGAGGAGAGGTTTAATATGCTAGGCGTGGTGAAATACAAGTTGTTGGCAAATATTGCTAAGGCGTTGAAGTTGCAAAGTGAGAAAATATTGCTAAGGCATTGGTGCTCCAAAAATATTTTTCAAGTGTGAAGTTAAATACGAAGTGGTGGCTAGAAAATAAAATGTGCCAGGCATCTCTAGGAATAAAATTTTCTAAGTGAAGTTGGTATTTTCACAGGCAAAGTGGATCGAGCTGGATATAAAATTTTTAAGGCAAAATTTTCCCAAGAGATGATTTAAAAATTTTCTAAGGCACAAATATTTTCTTCCTTGGAAAAAAACGCCTAAGTTTGATGAAGTGATAAAATCTTCTTTCTAAGGCACGAGCAGAGTTGTCAGAGATGAAGTCAGTGATGCTAGCTCCGCAGGGTCGATAAAATTTTTCCAAGTCAGAGCAAAATTCTCAGAGGGGATCAAAGAACGAGAATAAATTTGATGAAAGAATATTTTCTAAAGGTTCAAAATTCAAGAAAATCAAATGAACCCGTTCGTTGGGCACCCATGAATTCGATGCGTTCTGGAGAAAATTTTCTTCTGGGTATCGAAGATTATCGATGAGGAGTTGATTTTAAGGTCTTCCACAGCTTGTCGAGAATTTTGGGATGAAGATTTTAAGTGGGCACCAGGTTGATGTATTTCCTAAGGGAAACTTGAAAATTTTCTAAGGCAAGTGTGAAGGAAATGTGTTTTCAAGGTGAAATCCTCCAGACGATGAATTTGAAAGAAACCGCCTAGGTGAATTTGCTTCAATCCTTCGTGAAGATAGTTTACTTGAGCCAGAAATGAATAAAATCGAGGTTATCAGAGCTCCAGCAGGTGAAATGAATTTCTCAAAGATGAAGTTTGTCTAAGGCATGAACTTGAACGCAAAGTTGGCGATGAACGCTTGAAAGTTGGAGCGTGAGGATCAGGTGAGTGAGTTAAGTTTATATCATGAAGTATTCTAATACCCCTCTCCTTGCTTGTTTTGCAGGAGAAATGTTGAGGCCAGAGCACGATGACTTGAAGTGGAAGCACGATGAAGATGAGTTTCAATCTCGAAGGAGGAAAATTTGCAAGAAAATGGCTAAGTGTTGAGATTTAGTATAACTCAAAGTGACGAAGATGAAGACCCTCAAGTGGAAGAAATCAAAGAACAATGCCAAGAAAGAAGATCGAGAACAGTGTGAACGCGTCTACAAATGGAATCTTCTAGAGGGATGATGGTGGACATTATGGCGCATTTATTACCCCACTCTCCTCTGTGGCGGTTTTTAGGGCAATATTATTTAGGGCTGAGGTGGCACGATTCTGGCCACTCTATTGATTGTAACCCTAGCCGTCTTTTGGGACTTGGCTAGCTATAAAAGGGGGAGTCCCCCTCATTTGTAAGGCATTAGAAGATTAGAATTAGATTAGACATTGGAATAGTAGACAGTAGACATTGAGAGAGTATTAGCATTAGAATTAGATAGTGTAGCATTGTAGAGCATTTTTGCATAATTTGGAGAAGAGAGAAAGTTTTCCCTTTGAAAACTTTTGAGGAGATTGTTGTGTAACACATTTTATGATAATAGATCTTTTCATTGATGATGGAATTCGTCTTGTCATGAATTGCTAGCAAGGTCTCTTCTTCCTTTCGTATCCAAGTAGCTTAATTTCATGCAAGTAGCTTACTTTGGTGTGTGGTGTTTTACTAAGATAGCTTCGCTTTATTCCATACCACTAGCGGCTTGTTGATGATAAGTTCGCCTTGTGTGGTCAACTGGACATTACCTTGAGTTTAACTTCAGTTGTGATTTATATGCTTATATGCGTCGTTGTGATGGTGTATGCATGTTAAGTCATAATTTGAACATCTTTTGCTATTTCCCTTGAAGATTGCACCGATTTTACTGAGGCTGTCCGACGGAGGCTAGGTGA
This sequence comes from Sequoia sempervirens, assembly GCA_007258455.2. NCBI lineage: Eukaryota > Viridiplantae > Streptophyta > Pinopsida > Cupressales > Cupressaceae > Sequoia > Sequoia sempervirens. Next base: position 71,716,905 of record VDFB02353493.1, on the reverse strand, counting down.
AATCCGGTTGAAGTCTATTGAAACAAAGCTCCACATATCCTGCATTTAGAATAGAACATAAACTTCTTAGGCCCTACACCCTTTTAAATTCAGTTCATTTCGGTTAGAATTAGGAAACTTGCGCTCACCTGCCAAATCATTTGAATCACACGAAAGCCCTTAGTCTACTGTTTGTTGTTAGCCGTCGAACAATTGTGTAAGTCCCCTTGACATACCAGCAATATCACATCGAGCCAAACTGAGCCTATTCGCACTCAAGGAACCTTGGAGTTGAAAGTATGATCTTACTCGCAATCTTAGCATGCTGAATACTTTGTTCAAGAGAGGATAGGGCGTCCGTTGGGAGACTTTATTCTGTGTTGGTGCGGTCTCAAAAACCACGTCAACAGGGTAAAAAACAAAACTAAATAATTAGTCACACAAATAAAAATGACTAAATAATTAGTCACACAAATAAAAATTAGACAACATGATATTAAATTGGGTAATTAAAAAAAATATTTCGAATAGGAAAATTATTGGCGGGAGTGGGTTCTATTGCGCGCAGGGTTAATAGCGAATTGAGAAATTGTTGGTAGGAGTGTGGGGAGTACAGTAGAGTGTAGAATTCAGCAGAGGTAATTCAATGGGGGAGTGGGGAGTACAATTGGCATTATTTGTGCAATGCTGTGATGAGCCTTGCTGGCTCTCTCGATTAAAACCCCAGTATTTTCTTAAATCTTATGGTGTTGTTTAGTTTTTTAAGAAAAGTTTGTAGACAGAAGAGAAGGGGTGCATCATATAAAAGCTCATAAATTGAAAAACTGAGCTATTTTCTACAGAATAAGAATGCAGAAGGTATTATTTAACAATAACAAATAGATCACAAGTGCTAAACATACCAGAATGTTTCCAGATTATTTATTTAAAGAAGTAAGCCAACTCGCCAGCTAAGAATGGTGAAATCTGACAAATATGGATGCCTAGCCTCTAGATCTGAGTTCTCCCTCCTCAAAACAGGTTACAAGTTCTTGAGAAAGGTGGACGCCAAAGATGGAAGACAAATAGGAGCCAAAAGAAAGGCGTTTCAGCTAATCACTTCACACACCTTCCCAAAAAGGCACATTTCCCAATGCAAAAGTACGGCCCAATGTAGAATGCTGAAGATCCAAGTTGGAAGCTACTGAATGTGCTGAAGAGGACGCCTCAAGTGTAGAAACCCCCTTCCTTATTGCAGACAAGTATAAATTGAATGATAAAACCCTGTTTGAAGCCTATAGAACTTTTGAATGAAGCTCTCTCAATTGCACTAATTCGACTGATCTTTCACAGTCTCAGAAATGCTCAACATCGAAGACTTATCGTTCTCCAATGGAAAAGTTGCACAAACCCTGATCATAGAGGAAAGCACAAAGAAAACCTCAAAGGCAAAGTTGAAATATTCAAGAAGTGAATTTCTCATTGCCAAAATGCCTTATATGCAAAAGGCACGACTTTCAAGAAAGATATGCCCCTTTTTAAGATTTAAATCTTTTAAAATATATTTAAGTCATTTTTCAATAGTCTTGACTTAAATACTTGGGCGCCACTTTTATATATTAAGTGATATAAATTTTAAATCACCTTTATGGCATATTTAAGTGATATAAAATATATAAAGTCAATTTGACTTTATAATAGAGCATTAAGTTAATTAATTAACTCAAATCACTTAAAAATCCATAACTCTCTCAAAACTCCACATATTCCTTTGTCGTTAGAAGCTGTCAACTCCTGAACTGCTAACGCCTGCTGTGAACCAATCATTGAGCTTTGAAAACGAGAATGATCAACTCCTTCAGAAAACACCACTGACCCTCTAACCAATCCAGCTAACCCACAAGGGTCCAAGAAAGGGCTAACACACTGTTACCAAGAACTGACTAGAGCGGGGACATCACAAATGCACCTCTATAAACAAAAGGAGGGTTTGTTAATTATTAATGGAGCTGGAGCTGACCAGAGAGGGTTTGTGTGCCAATTTGGTGGCATGAGTTGGAGTAGCTACTTGCATGGGCGATAACGCTTGTTTGGAGAGGACCTGGAGACTTCTGAAAAGGCGGGCAAGGAATTCGAAGTTTGCTGCAATGAATTTGAAGTCAGCGAGGCCCTCTGCAGCGAAGTCGAATTTGGGGATGCCGTCTGCAGCAAATTTAGAGGTAATTCGAAACCCTCATTACATTAAACACAAAATCTGTAGCTTTCTAATTGGCAACTGTATCTAGCTAAGAGATGAGTTACATAAATAGGAGGGTATCTTGTCATAAGACATTGACTACCATGTAACAATTTGGAGTTTTAAGATTGTGAAAGAATTGGATGCTTTTATTCATTGTATAATCAATACAATGTAGTGATCATATCTTAAAGTTGTCTATTTGTGTTCCATATTATCATGCATGGGTATGGTATTAATTTCTAATTTTGTAACCAATTCACCAACCTAATCCCTGAGGCTCCTTTTCATAATTAGTGCATGTACATCATAATTAGTTTGTTATTGGTTGGTGTAACTTATGGTAGTTACATAGGCAACTGAGTACTAGAACCATAGAGACAATTTTAATTTTAGCAGGCTATTTTTTCATGAGTTTTCTCTATGCATTTTGGAGTATATGAGAATTGAACTTGTAACATGTATCCAAATTTAAATTCCTTTGATCACTTTTCCATTAAACCACGGGCTCATGTCCCTAGCCTAATCTATTAATTGCATGGAATCCTAAAAGATGGTCTCATATAGCATAGTTGAAAGTTATGCTAGTTCATCAAATCAATGTGGTGACCAAGCTATTTTAATTGATACTATATGTCCCTAGCCTAATCTATTAATTGCATGGAATCCTAAAAGATGGTCTCATATAGCATAGTTGAAAGTTATGCTAGTTCATCAAATCAATGTGGTGACCAAGCTATTTTAATTGATACTATATGTCCACACATGGTAGTATATCAATTTTTAGAACAAGTCATCTTATCTCAACATGTTAATACTTTATACTAGTAAGTCATGCTCAAAGTTACAATAAAGAATTCATTAGCTTGTTTGTTAGTGTTTGTGTATTCATTAACATTGATAAGATTGCCATATGTTTAAATGTTTGTGGTTCATCAATAGAACAAGCATAAATTCTGTGTTCCATTGCTAAAACATTTCTTTAACTATCATCTAGACAAGGAAGGCCCTCAATAAAACATAGATAAAAATAACATTTGTTTATTTTCAGTCATCACCGTCTTCTTTTATGCACATTGTAGATGATATAAGTCTACATGATCAAGATTTTGAGAATTACAACATGCTCCTATAAATGCAAACAAATAGTATACAAACACCCCAAAGTTTCCTTATCTTTGTGTATTACAATTTGACCATTATTGCTTTTTTTTTTTTTTTAACTGCAACCAACAGATATTTTTTATATTAAAAATTTAAATGGCGAGGTACCAATAATAGATAGTTTACATCATATACTTTTAATCTTTGCCTCTTACACATGGGCAACAAAATGAGGGTAGAGTAGTTGCTATGTTTCCTACTAATTAGGCATTGATAGCTGAGAATCCTACAAAGTAAAAAATGCACAAAACTGAACACAAAGATTTATGTGGAGGCAAAACATCTGATTTTGTAGAGTGCTCTGTATCTTGTAGAGTGCTCTAATTCTAATTCCGTAGAGTGCTCTATATCTTAATTCGGTGATGTGCTTTGAATTCAAGGTAAGTGCTGAAGAGTGGTGAAGAGATTGAGTTTACATACATGTATTGGATCCTGAGTAAGTTGAGTTTTCAGATTTCTGTTTTTTTTTCTTGAAATAGGAAACTAAATTAATAGTGGAATGCAGAACATTACAGATGGATCAATGTTGAAGGTTGACTATGAATCAATACTATGCATATGATGAGAGAGTAGTCGATGAGAGGGACATGGACAAATATCCATGTGCATGTAATGATTGTCTTGGTGGAAAGGTGAAAAAAAGAAATATGATTTATTGACATATGATAAGATACAGGCATAGTGGTATAAGCCCTTGGGATTACAATTATTATTGAGATATGATAGAATTGCAGAGTGTGAGAGATGAAGAGGCAACAAATATAGATGAAGTGGCACCAAACATAGATGAAGAGGTACCAAACATAGATGAAGAGGCAACAATGTTAGATGAAGAGTTTGAAGTTGATAGAATGTTGAATGAGGGTCTAAACAATGATCAGGGCAAATCGGTGGAAGATGTTTTAAAGCCTGTGTATGCTAATTGCAAGTTAAGTCGTTTGACAACAATCCTTAAAATTTTTAATTTGCAAGTGGTGCTTGGTTGGACAAATGAGAGTGTAGATCAGTTATTAGCATTATTAAGTTCGTTGTTACCACCTGACTCCACATTGCCAACAAAACAAAGTCAATGTAAAAAGCAATTGATTAAGCTAGGCTTAGGGTATGAAAACATCCACACATGTGTGAATGGCTGTGTATTATTTCACAATAATCTTGCAAGTGAGAGTGAATGTCCGAAATGTCATGAAGTGAGGTATAGACAAGGGTTGAAATCAGCTATGGTTCCTAGAAAGGTTCTTCGCCACTTTCTGATAATCCCACAATTACTCTGAATGTATGTGTAGAGTCATTGCTGAACTTATGAAATGGCATGCCCAAAATAAGAGCAACGATGGAAAACAACGACATGTGCTTGATTCTAAGACATGGATGGAATTTGATAACAGATGGCCTGATTTTTCTCAAGATCCTCGTAATATAATGTTGGGTTTGTTTCTAGATGGGTGATCAAACTACTAAATGGTCAACATGGTTAGTGTTTTTAATAAATTATAACTTGCCTCCATGGTTAGCAACTAAACCATTTTTTTTAATTTTATCATTGATTATACCAAGAAAGAAAAGTGTGACTTAAGATACAATCAATGTCGAGCAAATGAAATTGTAGAAAGGATATGGAGCAATTCAATCTTTAAGGGATGGTCATTCAATCAAATTCACTTTAAGAGCTTCCTTATTGTTTACGATTCATGATCTTCTTACATATGGCACATTGTTTGGTCTCACTGGTCATGGATATCATGGATGTCTTGCTTGCAATTTCAAGGATTTTGTGAGGCATTCAAAATGTTTGTGTAAGTGTATTTATTGTGGACATTGTGCTTACCTTAAAATGGATCATCCATATTGTTGAAAAAAAACACGTTTCAATGGTCAAGAAGAGAATCATGTAGCACCATTGCTAATAACAGGTGATTACATTGTTGATAATGGACAAAAAAGAATGTCATTTAAAATTGAAAATGATGGGATTGTTAGTAGTAGATATGATCCATGTAATGAAAGCGGTGTAAAACGGTTGTGCATATTCTATAAGTTGCCATACTTTAAGGATATAGCCATTAGGCATACTGTTGACTTTATGCATATTGAAAAAAAAATAGACTATGTTATTATAGAAACTCTTTTTGGTGTTTTTGATACTATTCCATCATGTGAAGACTTTTGACAACTAAGGATTTGTTGAAATCTTTGAGTTGAAAAATATGATAAAAAATATAGAAAACCTAGTGCTCCTTATGTCTGGACAAAGGAACAATGTGCACAATTTTTACAATTGATGTCTCAGACTCGCTTTCCCACTAGATATGTAAGTAATAGTATTAGAAGCCGAACTGACATTAATAGCTTAAGAATGCCTCAAAACCCATGACTATCATGTCATAATCAAGAATAATTTACCTATTGTGGTAAATATATCAAATTTGGCAAAGGGGCCAAAATTGACAATTATAAGGTTGGGCTTAATATTAAAGAAAATGAGTTTACATGTATTAGATCCTTCAAACTTTGATAGTTTGAGGGAGGAGGTTGTTGAAGTCCTGTCTATTGGAACGAGAATTTCCACCAACAATCTTTAACATTTCTATGCATATTTTAATACATTTAAAATATGAATTAGAGCATTGTGGCCCAGTAAGAACGAGATGGATGTATGCTATAGAACGATGTATGAAGGTTTTGAAAAAAATTGTTCATACGAGGGTAAAACTGAAAGGCAGCATGTGTGAGGGATATTCAATGCAAGTGGCCATGAGATTTTGCACAAAATTTATAAAGGATGTGGCCATGAGATTTTGCACAAAATATACAGAGGATTTTAAAAATGTCAATCGAATTGTATGGGATAATGATGAAGATGATAGAGTTCCAGGTGAAGTATTAGAAGGCAATGGATGTTGCTTCTAGCTATCACATCAAGAAAGAGGTGTGATACATGCCTATATTCTTCAAAACACATGTTTGTTTGATAAGTGGTGTAGGTAAAAAAAATTTACACAATAATTTATTTACTCAATTGCATTTACACATTTATATTATTAATCTTACTATTTGTACATTAATATTCTATATAGAAATATGAAGAAGAGAATCGAAGTTGGATCCTATATTGACCTCAAAATCACAGATGTCATGATTTAATTGGAGGTGATTCTTTTCCAAAATTTGAAGAATGGATTGCTAATGCAGTCAGTGATGCAGAAGAAGGTCAAGATATAACAACGGAGGAGAGTGAGCTTTAATGGTAGTCATTTAAGAGTGAAAGAAAAAGACAAAAGGAAAAACAAATTATGATTGTGTTGTTAGTGCTGTTTTTTTTCACGAAGTTGAGAAGAAATTTTATGTTGAATTCATCCAAGAAATTATTCAAGTGGATTTTGGTGAAAATAGTCCTATATTATTAAAATGTAAGTGGATTTGACTATCCACAATACAATTTGATGAGTATGGGTTTGTACACGCAAATACACGACAATTTTTATCAAAGACGAATGAGCCGTATGTTTCCCCTCTTCAAGTTAACCAATCATTCCTAATTGATGATGTATGAAGCCTAGGATGGTTGTATGTCATTCAAACAGAGTCTCGTTCGAAACAAAAATTCATTAAAGTTGTCGATATAATGCCTGATGGGCAATATGTTAATTTACAAGAAACATTCAAAGAAGTGGATGGAGACGATGATGGAGTGTTTGAAGAAGACATTTTGACTACTAACGAATAGATTGGTAGACACGAGGATGAGGAAGAAAATCGAGCAGATGTAGACATGAATGATTAGGATTCTGATCTTGTTGGCAATGCAGATGATTATGATGATGTATTGTCACCTTAACTAGCCTGTCACCTTAACTTGTTAGCTTGTCACTTAAACTTTGGTTATGTGTATGGTGTAATTTATTATTTAATGCAATAAAGATCTGACTATAGGTGTACTTATTAACTATTGTTTTACTGATACATTTTTGAATGTAATCATCATTTTTTTTCCGGTACATTGTATACAAAACCTGAGATGTTCATTGCTAATTTGAAGTGCATTTAAAGTAAGGTTCATAATTTGAGGAAGTGCTGAGAGCAAAAAGATGGTAAAGGTGGTTCAACAGGATCAACAAACTTGGAAGCTTCTCCTCCAACAAACTTTTGGAGTGCAAAGAGGATTTTGTCTTATTCCATGTGTAAAGGTGCTTTGGAATATTCCATTCTAAAATCAATTGTGAATGGCCTAAAGCTTGTTGCATTCCTTAATCATATAAAAGGAATTGCAAGGCCGGTTTTAATGGTTCTGAAAACTTTGTATTGGGTGGCTAGACATTAGGTGTTTAAGTCTAAGTTTTTGATAGGTTTTGTAATTTGTCTAACTTTGATAGACAAATGGTGAAAGTTTTGGATAGGTTTTGGCTAACTTTAAATTTATTTCAAATTAGTAGTGAACATCTCAAGTTTTGTATACAATGTACCAGTAAAATAATGATGATTACATTAAGAAATGTATCAGTAAAACAATAGTGAAAAAGCACACCTATACTTAGATCTTTATTACATTCAATAATAAATTACACCATACATATAAACCAAAGCTTAGGTGACAAGCTAACAAGTTAAAGCGATAGGCTAGTTAAGGTGACAAAACATCATCATAATCATCTGCATTGCTAGCAAGATCAGAATCATGATCACTCATGTCTGCATCTGCTTAATTTTCTTCTTCATCCTCATCTGTGACATGCAATACATTCTCTCTCCCAATCTCTTTGTTTGTAGTCAAAATCGCTTCTTCAAACACTCCACCATTGTCTTCATCCACTTCTTCAAACGTTTATTGTAAATTAACATATTGCCCATTAGGCATTATATCGACAGCTTCCATGAATTTTGTTTTGAACAAGACTCTGTTTGAATGACATACGACCATCCTGAGCTTCATACATCATCAATTAGAAATGATTGGTTAATTTGAAGAGGGAAAACATATGACTCATTCGTCTTTGATAAAAATTGTCGTGTATTTGCGCGTACAAACCCATACTCATCAAATTGTACTGCTGATGGTCGGATCCACTTACATTTTAATAATATAGAACTATTTTCGCCAAAATCCACTTGAATAATTTTTTGGATGAATTCAACATAAAATTTCTCTGAACTTCGTGAAAAAATTCAGCACTAACAACACAATCACACTGTCTTTTTCTTTCACTCTTAAATGACTACCATAGGCCTAAATTCCACTAAAATGTATAGCCCATAAATGTGGAGATTGTGAAAACTCACTTTCCTCCACTATTATATTTTGGCCTTCTTTTGCATCACTGATTGCATAAGCAATTTATTTTTCAAATTTTGTAAAAGAATCACCTCCAATCAAATCATGACGTCTGCAATTTTGAGGTCGATATTGCATCCAAGTTTGATTCTCTTCTTCATATTTTCTACATAGAATATTAACGTACAAACAGTACGATTAATAATATATAAATGTGTAAATGCAAATTGAGTAAATAAATTATTGTGCAATTTTTTTTTTACCTACGCCACTTATTGAACAAATATGTGTTTTGAAGAATATAGGCATGTATCACACTTCTTTTTTGATGTGATAGCTTGAAGCGACATCCATTGCCTTCTAATACTTCATTTGCAACTCTCTCATCTTCGTCATCATCCCATATACGTTGATTGGCATTTTTAAAATCCTACATATATTCTATGCAAAATCCCATGGCCTCTTGCATTGAATATCCCTTAGACATGCTGCCTTTCGATTTTTCCTTAGTATGAACAAAGTTTTCAAAGCCTTCATATATTGTTCTATAGGATACATCCATCTCATTCTTACTAGGTCACAATACTCTAATTCATATTCTAGATGTATCAAAAGATGCATAGAAATGTTAAAGATTGTTGGTGGAAATTCCTGTTCCAATGGACAAAGGACTTCAACAATCTCCTCCCTTAAACTATCAAAGTTTGAAGGATCTAATACATGTAAACTCATTCTCTTTAATATTAGGCCCAACCTTATAATTGCGAATCTTGGCCCCTTTGCCAAAACTTGATATATTTACCACAATAGGTAAAATATTCTCGATTATCACATGATAGTCATGGGTCTTGAGGTCTCTTAAGCTATTAATGTCAGTTTGGCTCGTAATACTACTAATTACATATCTAGTGGGAAAGCGAGTCTGAGACATCAATTGTAAGAATTGTGCACGTTCTTTTGTCCAGACATACAGAGCACTAGGTTTTCTATATTTTTTATCATCATATTTTACAACCCAAAGATTTCGACGAATCTTTAGTTGTCGAAAGTCTTCACGTGATGAAATAGTATCAAAGGCACCAAAAATAGTTTCTATAATAGCATAGGCTATATTTTTTACAGTATGCCTAATGGCTATATCTTTAAAGTATGACAACTTATAGAATATGCACAACCGTTTTACACCGCTTTCATTACATGGATCATATCTACTATCAACAATCCCATCATTTTTCAGTTATAAATGACATTCTTTTTTGTCCATTCTCAACAATATAATCACTTGTTATTAGCATTGGTGTTTCACGATTCTCTTCTTGACCATTGAAATGTGTTTTTTGTTAACAATATGGATGATCCATTTTAAGGTAAGCACGATGTCCACAATAGATACACTTATGCAAACTTCTTGAGTGCCTCACAAAATCCAAAACATCCATGGTATCCATGAACACTGAGACCAGACAATGTGCTATATGTAGGAAAATCATGAATCGTAAACAATAAATAAGCTCTTAAAGTGAATTTGATTGAATGACCATCCTTGAAGATTGAATTGCTTCAATCCTTTTGACAATTCCATTAGCTCATCATATAATGGCTCTAGATAAGCATCAATTGTATCTAAAGTCACATTTTTTTCTTTCCTGGTATAATCAATGATATTATTAAGAAAAATGGTTTAGTTGCTAACCATGGAGGCAAGTTATAATTTATTAAGAACACTGGCCAAGTTGACCATTTAGTACTTTGATCTGAGAATGGGTTCACCCCATCTATGGACAAACCCAACCTTATATTACTCGGATCTTGAGAAAAATCCGATCATCTGTTATCAAATTACATCCATGTCTTAGAATTAGGCTCATGTCGTTTTCCATCGGTGCTCTTATTTTGGGCATGCCATTGCATAAGTTCAACAATGTCTCTACACCTACACATTCAAATTAATCGTGGGATTATCAGAAAGTGGCAAAGAACCTTTTTCTAGGAATCGCAGCTGATTTTAACCCTTGTCTATACCTCGCTTCATGACATTTCAGACATTCACTCTCACTTGCAAGATTATTGCGAAATAATACACAACTATTCACACATGTGTGGATGTTTTCATACCCTAAGCCTAACTTAGTGATTTTCTTTTTAAATTGACTTTATTTTGTTGGCAATGTGGAATTAGGTGGTAGCAACGAACTTAATAATGCCAACAATTGATCTACACTCTCATTTGTCCAACCAAACACCACTTGCAAGTTAAAAATTTGAAGGATTGTTGTCAAACGACTTAACTTGCAATTAGCATACACATGCATTAAATCTTCCATCAACTTGGCCCAATCAATCGATTAGACTCTCATTCAACATTCTATCAACTTCAAACCCTTCTAACATTGTTGCCTCTTCATCCATGTTTGGTGTGACTTCATCTATGTTTGTTGCCTCCATCTCACACTCTGCAATTCTATCATATCTCAATAATAATTGTAATCCCAAGGGTTTATACCACTATGCCCATATCTTATCATATGTCGATAAATCACATTTCTTTTTTTCACCTTTTTACCAAAAAAGTCATTACATGGACATGGATATTTGTCCATGTCCCTCTCATTGGCTACTCTTTCATCATATGCATTGATCTCTAGTAAACCTTCGACATTGATCCATTTGTAATGTTCTGCATTCCAATATTAATTTAGTTTCCTATTTCAAGAAAAAAATAGAAATCTGAAAAACTCCATTCAGGATCTAATACATGTAAACTCATTCTTTTGAACACTCTTCAGCACTTAACTAGAATTCAGAGCACTTCATAGAATTAGGATAAAACACTCAATAGAATTAGAATTAGAGCACTCTTCAGGATACAGAGCACTTTGCAGCGATTCAAATTCAAGAAATACAGTTGGGCATCACTCTACAACATCAGATGTTCTGCCTCTACATAAATCTTTGTGGTTAGTTTTGTGCATTTTTTATTTGTAAGATTCTCAACTATCAATGGCTAATTAGCAGGAAACATAGCAACTATTTCGCCCTTATTTTTGTTGCCCATGTGCAAGACACGGAGATTAAAAGTATATGCTGTAAACTATCTATGTCACCTTTTATATTTCTTATATAAAAAATATCCATTGCAGTTAAAAAAAAAATGGTCAAATTGTAATACACAAAGATAAGGAAACTTTGGGGTGTTTGTGTACTATTTGTTTGTATTTATTGGAGCATGTTGTAATTTTGAAAATCTTGTTGATCATGTAGACTATGTCATTTACAATGTGCATAAATGAAGACGGTGATGACTGGAAATAAACAAATTTATTTTTATCCATGTTTTATTGAGGGCCTTCCTTGTCTAGATGATACTTAATGAAATGCATTAACAATGGAACATTAAATTTATGCTTGTTCTATTGATGAACTGCAAGCATTTAAACATATGACAATCTTGTCTATGTTAATGAATACACAAACACTAACAAACAGTCTAATGAATTCTTTGTTGTAACCACATTGATTTGATGAACTAGCATAACTTTCAACTAAAATCGCTTGGTGACCACATTGATTTGATGAACTAGCATAACTTTCAACTAGGCCATATGAGACCATCTTCTAGGATTCTGTGCAATTAATAGATTAGGCTTGCACACAATGTTACCCAAGTGTTGAGGTCTAGGCTAGGTACATGAGCCCATGGTTTAGTGGCAAAGTGATCAAAGGAATTGAAATTTGGATGCATGTTACAAGTTCAATTTCCATATGCTCCAAAATGCATAGAGAAAACTAATGAAAAAATAGTCTACTAAAATTAGAATTGCTTATGTAACTATTGTAAGTCACACCAACATTAGGCTTGCACACAATGTTACCCAAGCATTGAGGTTTAGGGTAGGTACATGAGCCCGTGGTTTAGTGGCAAAGTGATCAAAGGAATTGAAATTTGGATGCATGTTACAAGTTCAATTTCCATATGCTCCAAAATGCATAGAGAAAACTAATGAAAAAATAGTCTACTAAAATTAGAATTGCCTATGTAACTATTGTAAGTCACACCAACCAATAACAAACTAATTATGATATACATGCACTACCCATGCCATGAAGACTTAGTGAAAATGAGCCTTAGGGATTAGGTTGGTCAATTGGTTACAAAATTATAAATTAATATCATACCCATGCATGATAACATGGAACACAAATAGACAACTTCAAGATATGGTCACAACATTGTATTGATTATACAATCAATAAAGGCATCCAATACTTTCACAATCTCAAGAACTCGAAATTGTTACATGGTAGTCAATGTCTTATGACAAGATACCCTCCTATTCATGTAACTCATCTCTTATAATACATCGATTTTGTTCTCCTAGCTAGATGCAGTTGCCAATTAGAAAGCTATAGATTTAGTGTTTAATGTAATGAGGGTTTCAAATTACCTCTGAATTCACTGCAGAGGGCATCCCCAAATTCAATTTTGCTGTAGAGGGCATCACCGACTTCAAATTCGTTGCAACAAACTCTGAATTCCTTGCCTATCTTTTCAGAAGTCTCTAGGTCCACTCCAAACAAGCTTTATCTCGAATGCAAGTAGTTGCTATGCTTATATGCTAAAATCCAAAATGCCTCATGCCATCAAATTGGCACACAAACCCTCTTTGGTCGGCCTCGAATCCATTAATAATTAACAAAATCTCCTTTTGTTTGTAGAGGCGCATTGCACAAATAATGCCAATTGTATTCCCCACTCCCCCATCGAATTATCTTTGCAAAATTCTGCACTCTACTGTACTACCCACTTCGGCCAACAATTTCCCAATTCTCTATTAACCCTGCGTTCAATACAACCCACTCTCGCCAATAATTTCCCAATTCGAAATATTATTTTTAGTTACCCACTTTAATATCATATTGTCTAATTTTTATTTGTGTGACTAATTATTTAGTTTTGTTTTTTATCCGACGATCAAATTAGTCATATATTTAGTCATTTTTAGCTATGTTGCAAAAAATTATTATAATTTAGTCATTTTTAGTTGTCGTGACTAAAAGTTTTAGTCACTTAGTCATTTATTTGCCAAATTCTACTAGTGATAAAACAAGGTAAATGGGAACTATTAAGGCATTATGTTTTTTTTGGAGAAGAGAACAAGTACAAGGAGGAAGGGTTGTGTGTGAGCAAGAAGTAGAGAAATCTCTGCCCAGTTTCTTTTGCAGGTATGTGATTCCAGTTTAGTCCTCCAATTTGCTTGGGTAGAATGAAGTTCTCAGTGAAGGATGGTAAAAAAAGTGGGTATTGGAAATGACAAATTAGCTGCAACTAGAAATAATAATAAATTTTTATGTATTTTCACCCCATAATGTTGGTCTCTTTCAACTCCTTTTCATACAATAACAGTTATGTTAGCGCAACAACAACAAGCTCAACAACAAGCAAAATTAGTGCAACAACAACAGGTCTATCAACAATTGTTGCTTTCACAACAAGGAGGAGGCTTCTGACAACCTTACACAAGCACACAACAAAACATCTTGAATCCAAATATGCAAGGAACATACATCACCCCACCACCGTGACCATTCACACGACAATATCAAGCCAACCCACCACATACACCTTTCAACACATTTAACTTATCTATCATTCCACCATGTAATACGTATGTTCCACCACCTAATTCTCAAGATGATCTTTCCGTGCAAGTCAATATGGTCTGTCAACAAATACAAGTTATTCAAGTGGGAAAGACAAAGAGATCATATGTTCAATGCGACTTGTGTCCTTATCCTTTTGATAGGAACATTGCAATGATACCATTTCCGCTTGGATTTCAAATACCAAAATTTGACAAATACAAAGGGCGTGAAAATCTCGAGGAGCACGTCAAGGAATTCTATGTAGCATGCATGGAAGTGGCCTATAATGATTCCTATTGAATGTGGCTTTTCCCACAAAGCTTGGTAGGCCCAACAATTGAATGGTTCTCCCGTTTACCTCTTGGAATCCAAACATTCCAAGAAATCATAGATCAGTTTGTAAATCACTTCTCTTTCAACCTAGACATGGATGTCAGTTTGGAGGAATTGTACACCCTAAAACAAAAAAAGGTGAAACATTCACGAATTACTTACAATGATGGAGGTACAAAGCTAGCAAAAGAAAATGGCCTATTCCTGAGGAACAAGAAATACGAATCATTGTTGCTAACCTTGATGGGGATTTATCCTTTCAATGAAAATGCAATGTGTCACATCATATGATCAACTCATTCCTAAAGCTCTTAACATCAAGAGAGCCCTCGTAGCACAGGGAAACAGTTAAGCATATAGGGATAATCGAACCTCATGTAGTTATAATGACAAGCCCCGCACTTGGGCTAAGAACAAGAATGTTACCAATGATGGGGCTGTTGATGCCAAAGTGGTCATAAGTGCTCCAAAAGCAAATGACCACCCAACCAACATACGCACAATAGAACATATCGCAACCAAACATGCAACAACAGGCCTATCAACAGAACATACCCCAACCAAACATGCAACAAAAACAAAATAAACAAACGGTCAATAATGCTAATGCTCAAAAAGGACCACGCTCTAGGAATAATCACCCGCAGAAACGCAAGTACACACCATTGGGGGAACCCATTGAATCCATGATGGAAAAGTTATTACAATCAAATCTCATCACGCTTCCTACTTATCAGAATTATCAAGAGCCTCAAGTAAAACCACCATGGTATAATGAGAAGCATCTTTGTGATTTCCATAAAATCAAGGGACATACAACAACGAGTTGCATGAAACTAAAAAAGCTCATTCAAGACCTTATTGACAACAAGGAAATAACAGTTGATCAACAAGCGAGAAACCAAGACCTTAAAATATACATGAACCCAAAGCTAGATCATAACAAAGGAAATAACAATGGCAAATGAAAGGACTATACCGATGTGAATCATGTCTACAATAATGTTGTAGCATCGTTGGACAATTTCATATCCGTTGTCACAATTAAGGGACCTAACACGGAGTGTGGAGTCACCACATGTCGAGGAAAGGTCACTATCCAAGGAGCATCACCATAACCTAGGGTGCCACCTACACTTCCAAAATCCAACTCTAGTGATTATAGTGTCTTTGATCAGCTAAAGAAAACCTTGACCCAAATCTCCATCTTGGAGTTGCTGAAAATATCACCTACGCATAGGGATATCTTAGAAAAAGCTTTATCCGCATTTTTTGTACCTAATAACATTGATGCTGACCAGTTCCAGGCTATGATTGGACATATCAGCATACCCCATCTCACCTTCTCTGAACATGACCTCCCAACACAACCATCCCACAATCGCGTATTGCATCTTGAGGTCCTGGTTCACAAAAGCAAAGTCAAATGAGTCCTAGTGGATGGAGGTATGGGTCTAAACATTTGTACCTTGCAGCTGAACAAGAATTTGGGTTTCTCTGAAGATATCATTGAGAAAGGAAAAGGTATTACCATAAGAGCCTATGATGATCAAGAATGGGTTTCTCAAGGCAATCCAACTCCCCATCGAAGTAGGTCCCGCTATCATGGAAACTACATGCCAAGTCCTTGATCTTGAGCTTCCTTACAACATTCTCCTAGGACATGGATCCATGCAATGCAAGTTGTCGCTTCTATGTACCATTAATGTGTTAAAATTCCCTATGAAAATAGGTAAATCACAATCCAAGGCGATCCAGAACCATTCTATTATTGCAAGAACCTAGAAGTCAAGTATTATAAGGTCACGCAGGTTCCCAAGAATGACGAAGGGCCAACATCCTCTTCCTTCATTGATCCATCTACCTTAGCTTCCACTTTTGAGACAAAGTCACCTCTCATACAGAATATCCTAGATATTAAAGCAGTAATCTAAGATGATGGTTGTGGGTAATATAGCTTGAAAAAGCATGCTTTTGTCACTTTGGCAATGGTTCGTGATTGATCTACCCCTTGTTTTTGGCTCTTCAGTGGTGTCCCATACATGTATTGGTTGGGCTGCTAATAGTTTCTATCGGCAAATAGATTTTTAATTATCAAATTATCTATTAGTCTTCTGCAAGGTTCCATGAACATTGGTGTATATCCCTTTACGAGTTTGCATAGAAGAGTAAATTTGGTAGGCAGTTTCCTTTCTATCCGGGCCAAGTGATCCTGATCCATCCATGGTCTACATTTGTTGGGCTTGGCCTGTATGCGATTGCATCGTGGATACTAAAAACACAGATGGCAAAAATTATGAATATCAAGAGAGCTAATTAGCCAGGGATGAATAGATTGTTGGAGTTATATAGCCACAGATTATATTGAGTCCCTTTGTTGTGAGCTGAAGCTAGTCGTTTGGAAGACTCTCTAGAAGAGGAATATGTAAGAGATATCAAGTTTCCACAATCCATAATTATGATCAATTTTGCTTCTGGTTTTGATTGTGTTTGAGTTTTTTGTCATCTGTGTTTTTAGTATCCACGATCAAAACCAAACACAATCAAAACCAGAAGCAAAATTGATCAGAGGAATATGTGTTTTTAGCCCACACTTCAGAAGATAGTTCACAGTCAACCTCAATTTGGTATGTGGAGTTAGGTGGCACTAAGCACATGACTGGACAGAAGGAGTGGTTTCTTACATTGAAACCCCATCATGGTAAAGTCTCTCTTGGAGATGATACCACCTATGATATCAAGGTATTGGTGTCATCTCCTTACAATTTGGTATACATAGGTGTAGGCTCACTGAAGTCTTATATGTTCTTGGACTTACCAAAATCTCCTTTTTGTTAATCAATTTCTTGATCATAACTTAGGGATAGAGTTTGATAAAAATGATGATAAAAAAGTATGCCTAATGATAAGTCTAAAAAGACAAAGATTGTTGCAAGTGCTAGTGAAATTGGTAAAATGTTTAGTCTTGATACAATTTCCAATAATCAAGCCTTAGTGACTAAGGATAGTGATCTTGCTATGTTATGGCATCGTAGATTTGGCCATTTAAGCACTAGTTACTTGCTAACACTTAGTAAGAAAAGCATGGTCAAAGGGCTTCCCTCACTTGAGAAGTCGAGTGCCATTTGTTCCAGTTGTCTTGCTGGAAAACAACATAGAGCACCGTTCTATCCTAGTGAGCATTGTGCAAGCCAACCTTTGCAGTTGGTGCATACCGATCTGTGCGGGCCCATGGCACCTAGTCACAATGGATTTAGATACTTTCAACTTTTTGTTGATGATCACACAATAAAAATGTGGGTATATTTCTTGTAGAGTAAAGATGAAGTTTCCTACTTCAAAGAGTTTCGCACTATTGTGGAAAATGATATGAATCATCGTATTCGTGTCCTCTGCTCAGATCGAGGGGGGGAAATACACCAACACAAAATTCTCCACATTTTTGAAGGAAAATGGAATTTGACACCAACTAACTGCAACATACACACCTCAACAAACTGGTGTTGCTGAATGGAGGAATCGCATCATCACGGAGATGGTTCGAAGCATGTTGAAGGATTCTCATTTGGGACATGCTTATTGGGTTGAAGCTGTGCACACAACAGTTTATCTTCTGAATCGTGCACCAAACAAAGCACTTGATGGCATCACACTAGAAGAAGCATGGACAGGGGTAAAGCCTTCTATCTCTCATCTTTGTGTATTTGGATGCACTGCCTATATGCACATTCCTAAATAGAAAAGGAAGAAGCTAGATGAAAAATCAATGCAATGTATTCTTCTTGGATATAGTAATGAATCTAAGGCATATCACCTTATGGATCCTAATACAAAGAAGATATACATTAGTAGAGATGTCATTTTTGATGAGAAGAGTGATTGAAGTTCACCTTCCACATCATCACTTGAACCAGATAGTGCTCTTATTTTCAACATGGATGGGAAAAATGATGGGAATGTTGATAGTCAATCTAATTCGACACCCACAAATGTCACAAGACCTAAGTGGTATACTAGTACCATTCGTGATGCAAAGCTAGATAGAGTCCCAGACACTTCCACTTCAGGTCTAAGGACTTGCAGCATGTCTCGCAATGAGGTAAATCTAGCATTAATGAGTTCAGTTATTGATAATTTTGAACCATCTAATGTTCAGGAAGCACTAGATTCAAAGCCTTGGATAAAGGGTATCAATCTTTGATGAAAAACAACACTTGGGAGCTTGTTGATCTACCACTTGGTAAGAAAGCAGTTGGATATAAATGGATATTCAAAACTCAGTATAAAGCAGATGGTAGTATAGATAAATATAAGGCTAGACTTGTAGCTAAAGGTTATGCCCAAAAACAAAGGATTGACTATGAGGAAACATTCGCTTCCACAACAAAAATTAAAACCATTAGAATGATGTTTGCTTTAGTTGCGCAATTTGAATGGAAACTGTATCAAATGGATGTAAAAAGGGCATTTCTTAATGGAGACCTTACGGAAGAGGTCTACTTGACCCAACTAGAGGGATACATAGCACCTGGTAAAGAAGAAAAGGTATGCAAACTCATTAAATCCCTATATGGTCTCAAACAAGCTCCTAGAGCTTGGTATATTAAAATTGATGAACACTTGCTAAGACATGGTTTGTCATGTCCCCTTCTAGTTGACATCTCTCAGAGCACAGGATTAGCCTATTATACGACCCTCTTAGGTTGATGGGATGGATAGAGGGTCTTGATGGAGCTTGGCTCAGCTTCAGTTGTCAGTATTTGATCAGTTGGCTTTCGTTCGGGCTCTTTCGGACACTTTTAGCCTGAGTTGCTATTTTTAGCAGTTTTTGGCACTCAGCGAGGGACCCTTGCTATTTTTAGCAGTATGGATTGATCACGTGCATAATCACTTCCTTATTCGTCAGCTTCAGACGGCTCGTGCATCGGGTAAATATTGAGAGAGATATTAATATTTAATTGATTTAATTAAATATTAATTATTGGAGCTTATAATATAAAGTTATAATATTTCAAATATTATAACTTAAGTGATTTTGGCTGAAGGGGTCGCCCAACATGGGAAGGGGCCATTTGAGATTATATTTATAATTAAAAATTTGATCAGGAACTATTGAAATAATTAAAAGAGAGAAGTCGAATTATTTAATGATCCCTATTTTTAAGGAATTCGCACTTTTCAAGAAATATAAGGTTTTGCATTGAAAGTCGAACTCATTATGTTATTGAATGATTGAAAATTGATCAAGTTTCGTCCAGAGCACGGAAGCCAAGGGTTTCAGTCTCAAAGCATTGGGGAACGAGCCATCTCCAGTGAAAGCAATTCAGAGGTTGTGAAATATCATCCGATTTATTGCCAGGCAAGAGATTTCTTCATCCAGGAGAGATCACAGAACTTCATAGTTGTTTTACCATCAGAGTTTTGATTAGCAAATTCATCCAGAGGGGTTTCTTTCATCAAGGCGTCTATCTTATTGAATACTGGAGATTCTGAGGTGGGCCGTACTTTGCATTTATTGCTGCTGCTGCAGCCGTACTATCTACAGCAGGTCCGTACCATTGAAAGAGGCCGTACTCCTTCATTCTTGGTCAAACCGCCTTCTGTTGGGGTTGTTTGATTCCTTTCACCTGGGCGCCTTAACATCTAGATCAATTCCGGAGCATCAGATAGAGGGAGAATAAGCTTACAGTGAAGCCGTACCATTTCAAACATTCTTTCAGCTTGCTGCTATAACCAGGTTTCATTAAAAATTCATTGCCTTTTTGATTGTATGTAATTGGATCTTCATTGTAATCATCTCAGAAGATTAATAAATAGTCTGGCATCAGTATTTGCAATAGATTCTGTAATTTCCGGAGTTGAATAATTTTTATAGAATTTGTTTTCAATTTCTTGCAAAATCGCATTATTGCATTTATGTTCAAAAATCACAAAAAAACCAAAATACATCAAAACAAACAAAAAAACAAACAGATTCAGGAGACAGGGGAAACAGGGGTTTCTACATGGTTTTACTAGGCATCTATATGATTCGAATCTCTACCTCAAGGATCAAGGGGGGGATATTGTGATCATTATTGTGTATGTTGATGACTTAGTTATCATAGGCAACTCAAAAGCAATGATCGAGACAACCAAGAATGATCTCAAGAAGGCCTTTGATATGACAGATCTCAGGCTACTTCACTATTGCCTTGGTTCAGAGGTATGGCAAACAAATCACCATATTTTTGTATCTCAAAGAAAATATGCCAAGACATTGCTCGAAAAGTTCAAAATGTTGGATTCCAAATGCATGTCTACACCTATGGAATTAGGTTTACAATTATTTGTTTTTGATTCATCTCCTTAGGTGAATGCAACTCTCTATCAACAAATGATTGGAGATTTGATTTACTTGACTTATACCAGCCCAGATATTAGTTTTGCTGTTAATTATCTATCAAGATTTATGCAAGAACCAAAAATGTGTCATTGGAAAGCAACAAAATGGGTACCAAGGTATATCCAAGGTACAATGAATCATGGTTTGGAGTACAAAAGGAATGATCAATTCTTCTTGATAGGGTATACAGATGCAGATTATGCAGGTTTCAGTTGATGATAGGAAATCCACATTTGGATTTGTTTTCTTTTTGGGTTTAGGTCCTATTTCTTGGGGAAGTAAGAAACAAGCCACAGTTGCTCGTTCCTCAACAGAAGCAGAATATCGTGCAGCAGTTTGTGAAGCAGTATGGCTATGTCACATATTAGAAGGATTGGGGGTACCACAAAATCAACCTACCATCCTCTATTTTGACAATCAAAGTGTTCTCAAGCTTGTTCGTAATCCAGTGTTTCATGAACAAACCAAGCATATTGAAGTTGACTATCATTTCATACAAGAACATGTTCAACAAAACAACATTCAGCTCCAATTCTGCTCAACATAAGAACATGCTGATATCTTCACCAAGCCTCTTGCATGTGTGGAGTTTAAGTCATTTCAAGATTTTCTTATTAGTACTTTAAACCAATGATGCAACAAGGGGGGAAATGTTGGTATAATCCATCATTTACCCATATGGTTTGTTGTTTTGTTATTATTTGTTTGATTGTTTGGGTTTGTTTTGATACGTGTGATAATTTGTTATTTGTTGTGAACCATGTGAGTGCTATTTATTGCACTTTGTTCACCGCCATCACATGTATATAAACCTATCTCATGCTGAAGTTGATTATTCACTTGCTCCACAAAATTTGATAGAAGGATACGTTTGTAATGGGAGAGTTACCTCTTTGTCCCAAGTCTCATGGAAAACAACCAGTTAACAATGTATCCCAGACAATCAAGGTAGCATCTACCACTTTCAAAAAGTGGGGAGATTTGAGCAAAGAGGTTGTGGATGAAGATGTATCGAGTTGGATATATCAAGAGAAAAAACCCGCACCCATTCTTCCAATGGAGGATGACAATAAAGGTCTACAACCAATGTTTGGTTTGGGCTATAATAAGAATGAAAAGCTTGGGAAAAATGACAATGGTTTGCTAGAACCCCTTGCTCCTGAGAAACACCCAAAAAATCTTGGTCTTGGATGTACCACCAGTAAAGTGACCATTCTTGGCAAAGGTGCTTTTGTTAAAAAAGTCGATTTTTCCTCTCAGTTACCTATATCGCTTGGTATTCCCCTTGACAATTTTACCTCTGACATAACAGACTTGTTTGAGGATTCCTGTATTTTCATGATAACCACCACATCATTTGAGTCAAACAATCAAAGCACTGAGCTAAAACTTGTCTATCCCCAACTCATAAACTGGGACCAACAAGAACCACCTATCTTGGATTCGTTTGAAAATGACGAAGCTATCTCCGAGTTTATGGGACTACGGGATAACATGCCGTACGAGGATCATAAAGCAAGGTTTGACATCGAGTTGGATACACAAGCCTACTGTGAGGAAACAATTGAACACCTTAGTCGCAAAATTGAAAAACATGAGAATAATGTCTCAGTCTCAAAGTGAAAACCACATTGTGGCACTCTCTGATCATAAAATAGTAAAAACAAAGGACTCATCCGACGATGAAAACCTCTTTGAGGCGTTGAAGTATTCAATCTTCCTCTTAGTGCTATACATCAGGAAAGACCAGGGGTCCTTGCAGATAAATGTGATCCAGTGAATGTAGGAACGAATAAGGTACTTGAAATTATCTTCTATGCAGAGTCACTTCTAGTTGAGGAACAAAAGAATCTAGAAGCATTCCTAATGGAAAGAAAGGGAAACTTTGCATGGACATATGCTGATATGCCTAGCCTTGATCCTGAAGTGATCGTCCACCATCTTGCTGTATATCCTAATTCTAAACTAGTAAAGCAGAAGTTGAGAAAGATGCATCCACAGATAGCATTGCTAGTCAAACTGGAATTGCAGAACTCCTTGATGCAGGATTCATTAGACCAATGGACTATCTAGAATGGGTTTCCAACCTAGTGCTAGTCTCCAAGCCCATTGGGGGCATTGGAATATGCACCGACTTCAAGGACTTAAATAAAGCATGGGCCAAAGATTACTCCCTGTTGCCAAACATTGACATAATTGTAGACTTGATTGTTGGGCATGAGATGTTATCACTAATGGACAGATTGTCCGGGTACAATCAAATCATGATCGCAAAAGAAGACCAGCATAAAATAGTATTTACATGTCTGTGGGGAACCTATTGCTTGAACATGATGCCATTTGGGTTGAAGAATGTTGGAACAACTTATCAGAGAGCCATGACACTTATCTTCCATTAAATGATCCACAAAACTGTAGAGGACTCTATGTGCATGACATCTTAGCGAAGTCAAGGAAATGAAAGGACACATAGTAGTCGCCAATCTTCGATAAGCTTGAAGAGTACAAGGTAAGGTTAAACCCTAAAAAGTGTGTCTTTGGTGTAACCTCAGGAAAACTCTTGGGCTACATTGTGTCACTGAGAGGAATTCAGATAGATCTAGCTAAAGTCAGTGATTATGGATATGTAGGCACCACAATTATTAAA
Source organism: Sequoia sempervirens (assembly GCA_007258455.2). Taxonomy (NCBI): domain Eukaryota; kingdom Viridiplantae; phylum Streptophyta; class Pinopsida; order Cupressales; family Cupressaceae; genus Sequoia; species Sequoia sempervirens. Next base: position 71,693,270 of record VDFB02353493.1, on the reverse strand, counting down.
ACAACTACGAGGTCTACAAGGAAGACTCTAGTCTATCAGAAGGTTCAGAGCACAAATAGCAAACAAGATTACTCCCTTTTCTCATCTACTTCACAAGGGGAGATAACATACAAATGGGACGAGAAATGTGACAAAGCATTCAAACAAATCAAGGAGTATCTATAGACACCTTTTGTCTTCATGCTGCCAATAGCAAACAAACCTCTGATTCATATATCTTGGCTACATTAGCAGCTCTAGGGGCTCTTCTTGCCCAACATGACGAAATGGGAAAGAGAGGGCTATTTATTATATCAGGAGGAATTTAGTTGGCTACGAGCTGAATTACACATCCATTGACAAGGCTTGTCTCGTAGTAGTATTTGCTTCACATAAATTCAAACATTACATACTCGCCCATCAAGTAAAGCTCATCGTTAAAATAGATCTACTAAAATATCTGTTATCCAGTGCAATTGTCACAAGGCGAATGGCTAAGTGGTTAAGGATCTTGACAAAATTTGATATAGAATATGTAGAGCGAAAAGCCATCAAAGGGCAAGTCATTTATTTAGAGAATCCATTGGTGTCTGAATTCCTTGATGAGTTAGTATTTCTCCTAAACATAGCAGATCATTGAAAGATGTACTTTGACGGTTCCTACACACAACATGGATCAGGGGCAGGTGTTCTTTTTATCACGCCACAGGGGCAATGTATTCCAAAATCATAACGGCTATCTTTCCCATGTACCAATAACATTGCTGATTATGAAGCTCTCATCATAGGGCTCAAAATAGTGGTACGGTGGCAAATCCTAGCACTAAAGGTCCATGGGGTTTCACAACTAATCATAAATCAAGTCAATGATGATTATCAGACCAAGGACGACAAGGCCACTCCTTACAAGAAGATAGTAGAAGATTTCAAGGACTTCTTCATCGATATCAGATTTGAGCAGATACCTCGAATGAATAACCGGGCAGCTGATGCTATGGCAACTATTGGGTCCTTGTTAGATATACCAAAGAACACTCCTAAATGTGAGTTCCTTGTTGAGCAGCTTCTTTTCCCATCTTTCGAGGTACCAAAATCCGAGTTCTTATGTGAAATCATTGGTCTCGATGATACCCGGTATCATGATATATTCACCTACCTAAACAAAGGAATCCTCCCAGCTGACATCACCTCAAACATTAAGTAAACCTTTATCAAAAAGTCATCTCGTTTTTTTATCCTAAGTGATACTCTTTTCCATAGAAGTCTCGAGGGGACATTACTATGATGCCTTAACCTCGAGGAAGCTTTGACTGTGTTAACAGAAGTACACAAAAGCATTTGTGGATTACATTCGAGTGGTATGACCTTGGCAAAGAAACTTTTGAGGACAGCGTACTATTAATGGCCTACCATGGAACAAGAAGCTCACTAGTATGTCCAGAAATGTATGTAGTGTCAACAACATGGGGACCTAATCCATGCACCAACTCAAGAACTTCAACCGATCATTACACCTTGGCCTTTTGGGGGACTTGACCTCATTGGAAAGATCACACCTATCTCATCCAATGGTCACAAGTTTATCATTACAACAGTGTTCCACGGGGTTTTGGGGACTGGGACGGGGGGATGATAGGGGACGCGGGGACAGGGGGTCTAAGTTTGGGGGCGTCAGGGGGACGGCGGCGAGGGGCTGCAGGGTGCTCAAATACATATAGTACTTAAAATAATAGTTAAAAAAGATGTATAAGTATAAGAATTATGCATCTTGGAGACAACTAGGAGTCCCCTAGATGTTTTGCGGATACCCCAACATCCTTGAAGTCCTAGCGGCGTCTTGGAGACAACAACATTGGTGGTGGGATGGTGGCGCTGGTGGTGGGCTGGTGGGGGGATGTCCCCCCCAAGTCCCCAAGTCTCCGAGACGTCCTCATCTAGGAAACACAGTGTTTTTTTGGGGGGACGCGTCCCTGTGGAACATTGCATTACTGCCATTGAGTATTTTACAAAGTGGGTTGAGGCAATTCCTATATTACGGGAAAGCAAATCTCCAAGTTCATCCTGAACTACCTTATTTGTCGCTACGGTGTTCCACAAGCCCTTATCTTAGATAATGGAACACCTTTCAAATATCAGGATGTCTGTGAGTTATGTGAACGATTCAATATCCAACACTGGTTGTCTACCACCTATTACCCCAAGGGCAACGGCCAAGCAGAGGTTTCAAATAAAACCACCTTGAAAATTCTTAGGAAGATGGTCAATGAAGCTGTCCGTGACTAGAATTTGCAACTAAACCTTGCCTTAAGGGCCTACAAAACCAGTATCTGCACGCCTACAGGTGCTACACTCTTTTCCCTAGTATATGGATCTGAAGCTATCCTACCCATTGAGGTCGAACTCCCATCATTGAAAATATCCTTGCAAAATCTTATTAGCGATGAAGAATACAGGGTGTCACGGTTGAATGAGCTGGAGTTGCTAGATGAACGTCGTCTGGATGCTTTGAATCATTTGCAAGTTTATTAAAACCGACTCAAGAGGAGCTACAATAAGAAAATCAAAGGTTGGTCCTTCCAAGTTAGAGAGCTTGTTTTGAAGGAGAATCAAAGGAATGCATGTAATCTAGAAAGCAAGGGGAAGTTTGAACCCAATTGGTTGGGACCCTTCATAGTCGCAAGTTATAGGTTGGGAGTATATCAATTATCAACACCTAAAGGCGAACACTTGCAGGAGCCCATCAACAACTCACATCTCAAAATTTTTTGTCTAGGATTGAAAGGTACAATTCCAAAAATCTAAAAAAATAAAAAATATAACAACAAAATCCAAAAAAAAAATCAGAAAAATGATTGAAAACAATAAAGATAAAATAATCGTCCTATAGTGAAAACCACTTTGGTGGTGCTTTGGGCAAGTACCTTGGTGAAAACCTGGCAAATAGGTGCCTTGCGTAAATAAGCACTATCTATCTATCATTGATTCTTTGGCTTGTCATGCTTTGTGTTTCATTGCATTCATCCTTTATCCTATTTTATCCTATTCTTTCCATCACCTGTCTGCATCCGTATCATAGCTGGATATTGGGAAAGTATCATGATCCCCTTTGGTATTATTTGGCACATTCCTAAGGTCAGTTTGTCCTGCCTAAATCGAGGTAGTGTATCGCATCATGTTGGGGGCATTTGTCTATACTTGCATCAGATCGGCTGTTTATATTCTTAAAGGTCTTTCGTAACATCAAAAAATCTAAAAAACACTTGCAAAATTCTCAAAAAATCCAAAAACATTTCATAAAATTGGAAAATCAAAAAATATTCAAAATCCTGTACAGTGCAAAAAATCCAAAACATCCAAATCATATCAAAATCCTCAAAATAGGTCAAAATAAGAAAAAGTTGAAAACATGGTGGTCGAACTACGTTGTCTCTAAGCTTGAACGTAGGGAAGGCCATCATCGATGTGCCCCCGAGGTATTAGGTCAGTCCTTAGGAGTCCGTCATGATAAATTGACAATCCATCAAGTGTTCATATCTCATCAATAAATGATTACTGGTTAAAGTCAATTGAACTACGAGGTCTCTGCCTGTATAACGTAGGCAAGGCTAATCATTGATCAACTCGCGAGGCCTTAGGTTAGTCCCCTTAGGTTTGGTTCTTGGTTAAAATCTCAGAAAACACAAAAACATTTGAAAACTCGAAAATCAAAACATTTGTAAAACAACCCAAAATCCAAAAACAACCTCAGAACATTGCGAAAACACCAAAAACATTGGAATATTTCAGAAAACCTAAAACCACCAATCCCATTTTGCGTTCACTTACGATAAACTTCCGTCCATAATAAAATGTTCGTCATCTTCAACCTTCGGTAAAACAAATGGAAATAAATGCAGCACTTCGTAAAGTTTAGGCATAAACACAAAAATCTTGAGTCTAGATCATTATGTAAACAAATTGGTTAACATTTTTATCAATAGCCTATCATCTAGTTAGTTTCTAAACATTTGATAAACATGTCCTAGGATGCATCCTTCCGATAATGGACATTAACATCAAGCATCACTGTAGTTTTAGTCTTGGCTAGAGGTATGAAGAACATTGAGTTATTTGTTCGCTTGATCTTTTCTTGTGATTTATCTTATTGCGCTCATTCCAATGACCTCTTGATGATGTCTATCAAAATGATTTAGAGAGAAAGGAATGGGGCTTTGATCATTATCTTTCATTTATTGTGCTTGTTGGATATTCTTGTAAAATAACCTTAGCGAATACTTGCTTTGCTAGGTGTGTATGGAAGGTGTTTTGGGTAACTTATTGACTATTACATTGTTAGGTTATGCCTCTCTGTGTTTTGGTCCGAGATGTCTGAAACTTCTAAAGTACCTCCTAGGAAGGTTTCCTTATGTTAGGTGTGAACAAGAATTCTCCTATTTGTTTATAGAGTCAAAGTCCATCACACTAGATACAACACCATCCTGGTTATCCATACGTTGATGCATCCTGTCTATGTGTTTTATCAAAAATAAGGAATAATATGCTGTTAGTATCTTAATCCCTGAAACGAGCAAATCATCATCTCATCACCATATATAATAAAGTCTTGAGGAATCATAGACTTTGTCATGTCCCTGATTTGGAGCATTAAGGAGAAATCATTAAATTAATTATTTGTAAGGTTTGGTTTTCCAACATCTAGTTTGGTTTTCTAGCGTTTGGTTTGGTTTTCCAGCGTCTGGTTTGGTTTTCCAACTTGGTGGCCTTATATTTAATTAATTTAATAAAGTGACTTAAAATAAATATTATATCATAAAGTCACTTAAGTAATAAAATAATATTATTTTCTAGAAGCTTCTTGGAGATGGGTTAGAAAAAGTATATAAGAAGATCATTGCTAGTCATTCAATTCACTTGGATTTTATTACTTCTTACATAGTTGCGTGGTAGAAAGAGAGCTTGATTGCTTTCACTGGCTTGAGGGTTTGAAGACTCTAGAGTCTCAGTTTCATTTGTGAAATATCAAGCCATTTGGGGAAGATATTTCAATCTTTCCATTTGTTTTTTGTCTTTTAATTATTTCTTGTGTACCAGCGTCATGCTCCCTTACTGTTGATCGAGAGACTTAGGAAAGCAATGCAACATAGGCATCCAATACGAAATGCCTTGGTGCTATGTCCCAAGGACCCATCACCAAAACACATAATCTCAGAAACAAGTCTTACGAACATTAAATATTAAAAAATGCTGTAGGAAAAGAATTCAGAGGGAAAAATTGATACATAGTATGTTTACATTTTAAAATTCAATGATAGAAATTATGTTCAAAAAATTGCAATTAGCCATAGTAGATATGATAGTACAAAATTTACGAATAGAGTACATTTTAAAATTTTATAATGTGGCAAATATAATCATGTGGGTTATGGTAGTTGTTTGAACATTTTAAGTGCAATTGTTTGCTTTAACCATTCTATTTACTTTCTGGCAGTTAGAACAACACACGAGGTTTGAGGGCTCAAGGAGTAGTGGATCCAATTTTTGAAAACTTGTTGCAACATAATACTCCACCTACTCCTCCGCAAGTAAGGTCACCGTTGAAACGCACCACAAGTTATCCTCCACGAAGGCTAAGATCTCCTCTTCTGAGTGAATCCTCTATTTTTCACAGAGTTCCAGTGCAAGTACCTATTGTGCAACCTATCATGGCTGCACCACCTACAGGACCTTGCAGAAATGCCTTCGGTCCCCTCAGTTCTGCTACATGTTGTGACCTTTTTCACACATCGCCCCATTCAGATGGGGACCCCTAATTTTGCTCCATTCGTCTTTTGGCGGTTTTGGTCTCTCTCTACGATACGTCTCTTTTACGATGAAAGGGTCTGCTACGGGGGCGTTCGGTCATAGTAACATGAATTTGGCCAAATGCGAGAGTAGGGGTTTGATCTTTCGACCAATTTGAAGTCAAGCGAGGGTGAATAACTTGGTGGGCTTAGTTCTTGTTAGTATGTTTCTAGGGCTCGGCAAGTTTTGCTCAATTGAGTACTACATTTTAGTAAGTGTGAAATTGAGGCAGTTAAATTCATTATTTTGAGATTCCAATCATCTGCGCATTGAGGTATATCCAGGCTTGCATGCCGCAAATTTGGTAACAGAGACGACTTACTATTTTTAGCAGTCCGGCTCCCGGAGCAAATTTCAGGGTGCAGACGCAGAGTTTTTCTTTGCATGTCTGCATATTCCTTCTGGGTTTTTCAAGACCTTTGCGATGATGTAACATGCAAGAGCGGTGACAACTTTCCTTCAGCCTTAGAGGCTATTTTTGGGGATTTGCATGTGGTTCTTTTGCATGTCCCGGTGATTCTGATGGGTTTTCGAGCTTAGATGGTGTGACAATACAAGCCGAGGAGATTCTCCTCGATGGGAACTTGCTATTTTTAGCGGTGTGTCGGCGTAGCTTCGGCCGGTTAATTCGAGGCGTCGCGTGTCGCCCGAAAGCTTGAAGATAGCCAGGAATCTTTTTGTCGCTGTCTGTGCAAATTAGGGTTTCCAGCTTCGGAGCCTAAAAATAGGCATCAAAAGTCAAAATCTTCGAAATCCGGTGTAAACCACCGCGATCAACATTCTTCAGGCTATCTGCTGGTGAAATTTCAAGTATTTATAGTAAGTCAGGTTGGAAACTGGCTAAAAATAGTAAATTGACTGCATGCGTCAGTGTCAGCCAGCAGGACACGTGGTGAGGAGCGCCTCATCAAAATTTCAACTCGATCGGAGCATGGGAGCTATCAAAAACATGAGGTTACTATTTATAGTAAACCACCTTCAGAAACAGGCTAAAAATAGCAGGGTGGCTAAAAATGGCAGTGTCGACAGGACCACGAGGTCGTGAGGATGTAGTGTGCGAAGTTTCGAGATGTTCTGAGCTTCAGAGACGCAAAATTAAGAGGCTTACTATTTATAGTAAGGCATGAGAAACCGGCAGAGACGAGAAAATGTCTAAGTCTGGAGCTTTATCTTCCACCACCTTGAAAATGCGCCCAGCTTGCCTTCAGATGTTTGAAATTTTTTCTAAGGCATTAAAAATCTGCCTGCCACCTCCAAATGCGCCCAAGGCACAAGTGGTCAATGAAAGTCAACAAGGTTTATCCTGTTGGCATAGCAAAATGCGCCCAAGGGAACTTAGGAGAAAGTTTTAAAATTTTCTAAGTATAACTCTCATCCTCCACACAAGGTAAAATGCGCCCACTTCAAGAGTTGTTGAAAAAAAGTTTCTAAGGCAAACGAATATCCTCCACCATGGCCTAAATGCGCCCAACAAGCAAGAAAGTCAAAGAGGTCAAAGGGTTTTATCCTCCTCCCATGCCAAAATGCGCCCAAGGAAGAGTTGGTGCAAGATATTTGAAATTTTTTCTAAGTATGAGTCTCGTCCTTCACACATGATGAAATGCGCCCAGCTAAAAGGTGGTCAAAGCAAAGTCAAGTAAAGTTTATCCTCTAGCTAGGCTGAAATGCGCCCAAAGGCTGCCATGTGAGGACAAAAATAAGAAGCTGAAAGGTCATTAGCTGAGGCGTGGTAAAAGTTGTCCTCCTCATCATGCAATATGCGCCCATCTTTAGCTAGTCAACATGGGTCAAAGATGCTTCATCCTTCTCTACATGTAAAATGCGCCCAAATGGGGCCATATGAGGACAAAAACAAGGAAGCTCAAAAGCCACATGCTTAGGCGTTGAAAGTCTTCATTCCTCTTGACAAGCTGAAATGCGCCCATGTTGAGGTGTAAAAGGTAATTGGGAGTGGTAAATAAAGTAAAAGGTGGTGAAGGGCGTTATCCTCCACCAAGCTCAAATGCGCCTAAGATGATGTGTTGGAGAATATAGCAAAATGTGTTGCCTAGGCGTGATTTTTGAATTTCCTCTCCTAGCCTCATATGCGCCTAGAGTGGAGGGTGTTAGAAATATTTCAAGACGTGATTTTCTTTTTCCTCTTCAATTCTAATGTGTGTGGCGTGATTTTCTCTCAGGTGTGTTATAGGCGCCAGGGGTGATGAAAGTGAGGAGGTGTTAGAAAATTTCCTAAGACATGTGAGGTGTTAAAATTTTCTAAGGCGTGGTGAAGAAGTATGTATGAGATGATTTTTTTTAAAATTTTCTCTAAGACGTTGGAATATTGCCTTTCAAGTGTGAAGTGAAATGCGAAGTGGTGGCTAGAAAATAAAATGTGCCAGGCATCTCTGTGAATAAAATTTTCTAAGTGAAGTTGGTATTTTCATAGGCAAAGTGGATCGAGCTGGATATAAAATTTCCAAGGCAAAATTTTCCCAAGAGATGATTTAAAAATTTTCTAAGGCACAAAATGTTCTCCCTTAGAAAAATGCTTAAGTCTGGAGAGGTGATGGAGATTCTCTTGAAGCACGAGCAGAGTTGCCAGGGGTGAAGTCGGTGAATGCCAGCTGCACAGGTTGATAAATTTTTTTTTCAAGACAGAGCAAAATTCTCAGAGGGGATCAAAGAACAAGAATAAATTTGATGAAAGAATATTTTCTAAGGTTCAAAATTCAGGAAAATAAAATGAACCCGCTCGTTGGGTACCCATGGATTCAACGCGTTCTGGAGAAAATTTTCTTCTGGGTATCGAAGATTGTCGATGAGGAGTTGATTTCAAGGTCTTCCACAGCTTGCCGAGGATTTTGGGGTGAAGATTTTAAGTGGGCACCAGGTTGATGAGTTTTCCTAAGGGAAACTTGAAAATTTCTAAGGCAAATGTGAAGAAAACGTGTTTTCAAGATGAAATTCTCCAGACGATGGATTTGAAAGAAACTGCCTAGGTGAATTTGCTTAAACCCTTCGTAAAGATAGTCTTCCAGAGCCGGAGTTGAACGAATTTGAGTATCGGAGCCCCAGGTAGTGAAATGAATTTCTCAAAGATGAAGTTTGTCTAAGGCATGAACTTGAACACAAAGTTGGCTAGTGGAGGCAACAAACGCTTGGAGATCAAAGCATGAAAAGCAGGTAAGTGAGTTAAGTTTATATCATGAAGTATTCTAATACCCCTCTCCTTGCTTGTTTTGCAGGAGAAATTTTGAGGCTAGAGCACGATGACTTGAAGTGGAAGCACGATGAAGATGAGTTTCAATCTCGAAGGAGGAAAATTTGCAAGAAAATGGCTAAGTGTTAAGACTTAGTATAACTCAAAGTGACGAAGATGAAGACCCTCAAGTGGAAAAAAAAATCAAAGAACAACGCCAAGGAAGAAGATCGAGAGCAGTGTGAACGCGTCTACAAATGGAATCTTCTAGAAGGATGATGGTGGACATTATGGCGCATTTATTACCCCACTCTCTTTTGTGGCGGTTTTTAGGGAAATATTATTTAGGGCTGAGGTGGCACGATTCTGGCCACTCTATTGATTGTAACCCTAGCCGTCTTTTGGGACTTGGCTAGCTATAAAAGGGGGAGTCCCCCTCATTTGTAAGGCATTAGAAAATTAGAATTAGATTAGACATTGGAGTAGTAGAGCATTAGAGCTAGATAGTGTAGCATTGTAGAGCATTTTTGCATAATTTGGAGAAGAGAAAGTTTTCCCTTTGAAAACTTTTGAGGGGATTGTTGTGTAACACATTTTATGATAATAGATCTTTTCATTGATGATGGAATTCGTCTTGTCATGAAATGCTAGCAAGGTTTCTTCTTCCTTTCGTATCCAAGTAGCTTAAATTCATGCAAGTAGCTTACTTTGGTGTGTGGTGTTTTTATTGAGATAGACTTAGCTTTTATTCCATACCACTAAGCGGCGATGATAAGTTAAGCCTTATTATTGGTCCTTTGGACATTACATTGAGTTTAACCCAGTTTGTGATTTATATATGCTTATATGCGTCGTTGTGATGGTGTATGCATGTTAAGTCATAATTTGAACATCTTTTGCTATTTCCTTTGAAGATTGCACCGATTTTGCTGAGGCTGTCCGACGGAGGCTAGGTGAAATCCGGTTGAAGTCTATTGATACGAAGCTCCACATATCCTGCATTTAGAGTAGCACATAAACTTCTTAGGCCCTACACCCTTTTAAATTCAGTTCATTTCCGGTTAGAATTAGGAAACTTGCGCTCACCTGCCAAATCATTTGAATCACACGAAAGCCCTTAATCTACTGTTTGTTGTTAGCCGTCGAACAATTGTGTAAGTCCCCTTGATATACCAACAATATCACATCGAGCCAAACTGAGCCTATTCGCACTCAAGGAACCTTGGAGTTGAAAGTATGATCTTACTCGCAATCTTAGCATGCTGAATACTTTGTTCAAGAGAGGATAGAGCGTCCGTTGGGAGACTTTATTCTGTGTTGGTGCGGTCTCAAAAACCACGTCAACACTACACCTCTGCACGAACTTCAACATGTCTCGAGAAAGCATATTCTGAAGTTTCTAGGTGACGGCTAACAATATCCCAATGAACACATTGCTGCCTTTTACATCATTGGTGGTGTTCTTGGTGTAGAACACGAAGTCGTTGCTGTGAGGTTGTTCATCGAATTTCTACAAGGAGTTGTTAAATGGTTTTATACTCTTCCAGCTGCTTCTATCACTAATTGGAACACTCTTTGCACCAAGTTCAAAGAAAGGTTCAAACTTGTTGAAGATGCACACGCCTTACTGGCACAGCTTACAACCATGCGGAAAGAGGCCCATGAACCCATGCGTGAGTTCATGGCTAAATTTAATAAGCGATAAGAAGGGCGCTTTCCCTTTCTAAGAGGAGAGGTTATTCATCCTTCAATCTCATCTATAAGTAAAGAGCTCATATCTTCATCTCATCATCCACAATTTGAGTAAACTTACTCTACTCAAATTCATCTTCAAGCATTTGCAAGATTCATGCATCCATAGCTAGGTTATGCGGGTTTTCATCTTGGAGCACATTTGAATCTTCACAAAAGTGGATCAATCTTCATCAAATCATCAAAGCTAGCATTGGAGTTGGGAAAGGGCCAATTTTCACATCAAATTGGCACCAATTCCCTCAAGAGATCAAGGATTTACATTGCTTTCATAGGATTTAATCTCTTTTGTTGATTTCTCATTGTATTGCTTTCATTTTCCTGTTTAGAGCATTGATAAATGGATTTCTTGAGGAATTTAGATTCTAACTTGCATTTCAATCTTACTATGTGTTGATCTCTTGTGTTTTGTAGGTTTTAGAGGGATCTAGGTTCACAATTTCTAGTGTTGGAAAACACATTGTCCCATGTCAATTATTTCCTTATGAAAGATGCTCACATTATTGTAGTGTTGATGATGAATAGATTACTCTTGAGATGTCCCATTTTATTTCAATAAGGATTTTGAAGATGATAATCTCAAGTTTCTTTGAAGTTGACATGTTAGTTTTTAAGGAGTTTAGATATGGAGGAATTTTAGTTTTATTTGATTACTTAAATCTTTTAATTTCCCCTTAATTTTTTCCCCTCTAAACCTAAAAATATAACTTAAAAATCAAGTTAAAATAATAGTTTCTACCTCTCTTGAGTGTTTGAATATATTTTTGTAGTCAATGGAAATGGATGCTCCCCAACTTTGAGGCATAAACACAAGGATAAGGTTCTAATTTCACACTTGCTACACTTAAGGAAACCTTAGAGATCTCAATCCAATGAAGAGTGGAGAGAGATCTGGTGATAAGGTATCCTAGGAATATCTCCTCTTAGAAAGGGGAGGCGCCCTTCTTATTGCTTATTAAATTTACCCATGAACTCATGCATGGGTTCATGGGCCTCTTTCCGCATGGTTGTAAGCTGTGCTAGTAAGGCGTGTGCGTCTTCAGTAGGTTTGAACCTTTCTTTGAACTTGGTGCAAAGAGTGTTCCAATTAGTGATAGAAGCAGCTGGAAGAGTATAAAACCATTTAACAACTCCTTGTAGAGATTCGATGAACAACCTCACAGCAACGACTTCGTGTTCTACGCCAAGAACACCACCAATGATGTAAAAGGCAGCAATGTGTTCATTGGGATATTGTTAGCCGTCACCTAGAAACTTCAGAATATGCTTTCTCGAGACGTGGAAGTTCGTGCAGAGGTGTGGCCAAACTGAGGGGACCGAAGGCATTTCTACAAGGTCCTGTAGGTGGTGCAGCCATGATAGGTTGCACAATAGGTACTTGCATTGGAACTCTGTGAAAAACAGAGGATTCACTTAGAAGAGGAGATCTTAGCCTTCGTGGAGGATAACTTGCGGTGCGTTTCAACGGTGACCTTACTTGCGGAGGAGTAGGTGGAGTATTATGTTGCAACAAGTTTTCAAAAAGTGGATCCACTACTCCTTGAGCCCTCAAACCTCGTGTGTTGTTCTAACCGCCAGAATGTAGATAGAAACAAGAGAGATATTAAAAATAATAATACACAAGATCACAATAAGATATTGGAAAACTTATATACTTCAATCAAAAGAGTGAGGCTTTAATTGTGGTGTCGTTCCCCAACGAAGTCGCCAAAAAACTGTTGGGTGAAAATTATGTAATCCCTTTAACAAATTACAAAACTTGATCTCAGCCACAGCTGTGTGAGATACAATCTCTCCTCTTAGAAAGGGGAGGCGCCCTTCTTACTGCTTATTAAAACTAAGTAAAAGTAATTAAGTATTCACAGTGATGTACACTACGATTAAGAGATGGAGGTGTGTTATATTCATAATTCTCTCTTTTTTCAATGAACATGTTTTACAATGCTTCACGGTTTTTGAGTTCCTGATTTGATACAACTTCAAACTTAAAACAAAGTAGTAATTCCAAAATTCTTATCTTGTCAAAGCAAAGACTAAGAATACCAGCGTGATAACGATAAACGATAAAACAAGAAAACTCACGAAGGCACAAAGTCGTTTCGTAGCTTTCACCAATGAATCCTTTGAGATATGTAACCAGCGTTGTATTAGAAGCACAAAGTCTTCTAGATACTCCACGAACAACATGAATAAATACAAGCACAAAGTCTTGTAGAGAATTCACCAACAACATTCAATCAATATCATAAATTCGAATATAAGAGTATATCACAAAGTTTACACGGATTTACTCAAAGCCCTTGAGATCTCGAACACTAATCATTGCCAATCTCAATCAAATCCAAAAGATAATCGATTCCAACACAAAGTCTGGTATGCAACTCTCTTCTTTATTGATCAAAATAGATTCACAAAGATGAACACAAAGTTTCATGTATTTGCTTCTCAAAACGGGCAGCACTTCATTGCAAAAGATAAAAGATAAAGATTACAAAAGAATCCTCTCATATTTATAAAAGAGAGGGAAGAGAAAATCTAGGAAAATTAGATAAGCGAATCTAGGAAAGTTAGGTGAGCAAATTTAGGAAAATATCACCTAACAAGTTGACTTATTAAAAAATGTTGTCCATCTTTTTAAGAAAACATCTATGTTTTTACATGTAATTACATCTTGGAAAATGACATGTAAGATGTTGAGAACTATTTACAAAATGCATAAATGAAAGCATAAAACTATCTAACAATGGAGATGAAAATAAGTCTTCATGGTTCCTTGCATTGGGCACGAAAGTCTTCATATCTCTTCTTTATCTCCAGTACGAATGCCTCATCTGGACCAACTGTATAATCCACAATAGTGTGAACTCTTGTGATTGATTTGTTAGTTTTTTTAGATCAGAAATGTAATAAGCAGAAAAACACAACTCAGAGACAATGAACACATCATTTTTACCCTAGGAAAACCCTCATACTCGAGGGAAAAAAACCTAGCAAATAATCTTCTTATTAAATGAAAGAATCAAAGCAGAAATTTGCTTAGAACTCAGGCCCTTGAATTTGGCTAGGACTTATACAAAAATATATAAGATGCTTCTCCTTAAGCAAATGTTAAACTTCCTTCAAAGAATCTGATCTGCTTCTACAACATGCGAACTGCTGCTAAGTGTGAATTGGAATGAATGCTTGTCATGTTCAAATAAGGTATCTTCAACTGCTTTATATACAATGAAGGTCGACCTCTTCTCTAGGTCGACTCCTAGAAGAAATAGAAAATATAAAATATGATTTGTATATCAAAAGGCCGACCTATGTTGAGCATCTTTTCATTTTATTTTATTTTATCTAGGAGAAAATATCTCCCGCCGCTATAACACTAACACTCCCTCTTAGCTAGGGAGGTATTTTCCAGATATCTACATCATGGAGTCTCTCAACATGACGCCCACAATGGCTACACTCATTTGTGGAAAACTCAAAGGTTCATCATGGAGTCTTTCAACGTGATGTTGTCATGGAGTCTCTCAACATGATGTCCACCATGGCTACTCCCATGTGTGGAAAGAAACACGTACAAGTGTTCATCACAAAGTCTCTCAACATGATATTGTCATGGAGTCTGTCAACATGATGTCCACCATTGCTACTCCCATGTGTGGAAAGAAACACAAGTTCAAGGGTTCATCACGGAGTCTCTCAACGTGATGTCATGGAGTCTCTCAACATGACTTCCACCATGGCTACTCCCATGTGTGGAAAGAAACACAAGGGTTCATCATGGAGTGTCTCAACATGATATCGTCATGGAGTGTCTCAACATGATGTCTCATCTTAGCCTTAGAGATAAACAAGGGCTCGCACCTCATATTTCTCCGTCTTAGAGAAATATACGCTAGAAGGGCTTTCACCTCATATTTCTCTGTATTAGAGAAATATACACTACAAGGGCTTTCACCTCATATTTCTCCATCTTAGAGAAATATACACTACAAATTTTCATGATGATGTGACTCCCTCTGAAGCTCCAAGTACTTGCATCAACCTCCTAGCCTCCTCATCCAAGGTTGCCTCTGTTGGTTTGTCAGACTCCCTCTGAATGTTATTTCCTCCTCTTTGAAGAAATTGATCGCAAATTCTACATCCAAGGCTGACCCAACCTTGTGCCCTCGAGTGAAGAATCATGAGAGTTATGCACCACCAACTCAGTCCCAAGGCTGCAAGCTATGTCTCCATGTTTGTTCATTTCTTCAGCCTGCGTGACTTCCTCACAGGATGCATCAAGCTCTTCTTCCCTTGAATTCCTTATGCAATCTCTCATCATCTTTTTGCTCCTCGATCTGTCCTAGAAGCATTTTAGAGAGATTAATAATAGTTCCTAGAATCAAACTATCTCGAAGAGAAATACCAATGCTAGAAGCATGCATGATTCACTATTCCCAATTGTATGAATTATTATTAACTACATAAAATTTATTCAAGGTACAAGCATAAAATACTTATCTCTTTATGTTGGTACACCATTGGGTTAGACCTGTAGTTGTGTCTCATCTTCGCCACCTTCAGTGTTGCCATCCCATGCAACTGACCTCATATTTTCAGGTCAAACACCTGAGCTGGTTCATTCATGACATGTCCCAAACCCATGAATTCCAATGCCTTACGAGACTTCCCACTTTTACCATCCACCGTTTCCCAAAATTCAACATTATCTACAACACTTAATTTATTCTTGATCGCATCCTTAAGACCCACCCAATGCAATTCTACTTTAAACAACTCATGGATACTAGAGTTTGTCACATCATGACCATTCCATAACAGATGCCCAACACTAGGTTTTAGAAATCTTGTTAAAAACGCAAAAAATGTAGTTTTCCTAGAACCATTTTCTGTTGCTTTTAGCCACTAATCTTCTATAGAAATGGCATAATCTATGCAACTGATTCAGTCTAGCTTGAGCTTTATATTACTTCTTAGAAATCTGAATTTATGTTCCCTCATTAATGTACAAAGCAAACTTGGATATGGTTATGCCAGGTTTGAGAACTCAATACAACAGTAGTATTTTGATAGCAAGGGACCACATGACCCCTATGAAACACTTCCAGGAGTTCCAATGTTGCCTTGAGATCAATTTTCACCCCCAGACACTTACGTACAACCCAGTTTAAGTGCAGATTATTGAAGAATGGCAATGACCAGGTCCTGAAACTCACAATACTCTCTCACTAATCTCACGTCAGCATCTATAGGTTCCTTCAACAGTATGTAGCGACTGAAATGAGCCAGCACATCCTCAGAAACTCACGCTATGCCAAACCCTACTTCTAAAACTTTCATGTCCGCAGACGAATGCGCTAAGGCTGGAGAACAACTGAGTAATAGAAGGAATAACACGTCCTGGAGAAACTTAGCTGAAACTGCAAACTTGCTTAGATTACTCACGAACTCAAACTTGTTCCCACTTCGAAGATCTCCAATTTTGTCTTTGCTTAAACAAATCTGATCAGATCTTTTCTTAAACCTGCTCTGATACCATGTTAGGTTTTTTAGATCAGAAATGTAATAAGCAAAAAAACACAACTCAGAGACAATGAACACATTATTTTTACCCTAGGAAAACCCTCCTATTCGAGGGAGAAAAACGCAACAAATAATCTTATTATATGAAAGAATCAAAGTGAAAATCTGCTTACAACTCAGGGCCTTGAATTTGGCTAGGACTTATTCAAAAATATATAAGATGCTTCTCCTTGAGCAAATGATAAACTTCCTTCAAAGAATCTGATCTGCTTCTACAACATGCGAACTGCTGTTAAGTGCAAATTGGAATGAATGCTTGTCATGTTTAAATGAGGTATCTTCAACTCCTTTATATACAATGAAGGTCGACCTCTTCTCTAGGTCGGCACCTAGAAGAAATAGAAAATAGAAAATATGATTTGTACATCGAAAGGCCGACCTGCTTTGAGCATCTTTTCATTTTATTTTATTTTATCTAGGAGAAAATATCTCCCGCCGCTATAACACTAACATGATCTTTTGGCAGATGAGTGAATCTTCTTGCATCTATCAAGGTGCGTCTTGAGATTATCAAGCGAAAGTTGTATATCACAAATGGCATGATGCATGGAGGCCTTTGAAAAGTTGGCATCCTCTACTTGCTTCATGATGACTTCCTTGTAGATCTGAGAAAGTTCACTGATTGGGAGAAAAGTATGATTTTCATCAAGGAGCTTCCCTGGTAACTCCTCAATTCCATTTACTAGGATAACATGATGTCCTTCGACATCTTGTACTTGGTGGATATCTTCAATAAGAGATTTGATCACTTGAATGCGGTGTTTGAGAGATTCTCTTACCTCCACATACTTCTCTTTGTTGGGGATTACCCCAACTTCCACCAACTTACTCAGCTTTGTCTCTTTCATTCGTGACCAAAATGAGTGACATCTTTCCATTTCTTTTTGCTCGTGGGAAATTATGTTTTCTTCTTTATCAAGCTCTAATTTTAGCTTGGCTATTTGAGTGGTCTTCTCATCCGCAAGAACTATGACTTTTGAACCATGTTCTATCATTTCATCAATGAAATAATACAACACCTTACCCTTGGAGGCAAACTTCTCCGCCTTTTGTACTGCTGGTTCCTCAAGGCTTACCATAGCCATAGGTTGTACATTTCTTGAAGAGCCTACAAGGTTCCTCAAAACAGTTGCATAATGCTTGGCTTTCTCCTTGTACATATTCTCGGCCTGTTCCATCTTGTCAAGCCTTCCGGGTAATGCATCCAGGACCACTTGTGCATTTTCCTTTGCACTTGCATTTGTCACTTTGCCAAGTTGGACTCTTGTGACTATGTAGTCCTCCATGTTTACATCACCTTCTTCTTGTGGGGGTAGACCAATCTCTACAAACTTGTGACCAGTTTTGTCAACATGAAGCCTTGAATGAACTTTTGTCTTTTTCTTCCCCTTGGCTTTTGGAGGAGCTATCTCTTCAAGATCAAGCTCATCTGGGGAGATCATTTGTTTCTTTCGCTTCGATATTTGAGAGATCAACCAAGGGGGAAGGGAGGAAGTATATGCTTCTTGACTCACCGTCAACTCTTGTGTTGCAGCCACTTCTGTAGAAATGATTGGTATTGTAACAGTCAGGCTAGGATCTGTCATGTTGCTCTAGTGGAATGCAAACCAAGTTGACTCAGCAAAGACTCATTCATAAATTTGTCAAATTTAGCTTTAGAAGAAACATCAAAAGATGGAGATGACAAACTTGGGATGGATGAGGAAGAGCTTGACAAGACATTAACAGTTTGTGAGTTTGAAACTGTAGGAGTGGCAAGGACGGTTGATATTGTAGGGCGAATAGAAACATCCACTGCATGTATGGTAAATGTGGGAGGAGGTGAAGTAGGAAGAGGAGGTGGAGGAGTGTTAGGATTGGGAGGTGTATGAGGTATATTTGAAGTAACAGGCGATGACGTTCGGGGAAGATCTTCAACAATATTCTCATGAGATAGAGGTTGTTTATCGTCATGCCCAAGTTCCTCCTCATTACCTTCTTTTTCTTCTTTATCCTTTTCAGATTCTTCCTCTTCTGTAGATTCTTCTTCTGCAGACTCTTCTTCTGATTCTTCGCTTTCGTTTATTTCTTCTTGTTCAGATGTTTGTTCCTTAAAAGCAAACTCCTTTCCTTCTGCATGTGTGTTGGTTCAGTTTTTGTTGCCTCCTGTTCTTCTACAGTCTGTGTAACTTTCTTACCAATGGTGAGCTTGATTCTAGGACCTCTTTGGGAAGAAGAGGGAGTAGCCACTTTGTTTTTTGAGCGGAGTTTCTGCCGTTGGCTAGTTTTTGCTCTTGGTGCTTCTCCTTCTGATTCGGTCTTGAAAGCTTTCATTTGGAAACCATGTTTATGCAACCATTCTGTTGTGTTGTGCAAGATGGGAGCAAGCCTTTCCCTGATAGAGACACTTTCCTTTTTAGACCATTGTATTGGAGGTAAGGGCCTCTTAGCAATCTCATCTAATTCATAAGTAGAATTTAGGATGTCGCTAGGATCTGTGAAATCCTCTGGTAAATCAGCTACACCAAGATCTCTGATTTGCTCAACTGTTAGCAGGCAAAAATCCATTCTACAGATGTCTTCTTCATCTCTGCAGTCCGCCCATATGTCTTCAAAATGGTAGACATGTCAGTGATCCTTCTTCAATTTCATCTTCACATCTCAGTAGTCAAAGTCAAATCTATATTTATATGTTCTGATAGTCATGACTTGCATCTTCTGCATAGACTGACTTTGCTTTTTGTACATTGTGAACGGTATACCTCCCAATTGTCAGTGGAAACCTGAAACCTGGCTTGTGTATTCTCTAGCGTTCCTTGTGAATTGAGATCAACTGTCTACACAACTCCATTAGTATCCACTTGTCTGAGGGATATTTGGGCAACATGTATGGATACCCAGTAAAACAACCGACTCTTATGTATGTGAAAGTTGGAAATTGCAAAAAGATACGACCAACCTTACTAACCACTTTGTAAGCTTCATCCAATACTCTTTTCTTTTCAAGAGTCAGATCAAAAGTGAACAACAAGGGTGCGAAGAAGGCATCTGTGACTTCTGAAATGATGAAGACTTTCTCTCAACTTCAATTGATAATAGGACTCATACACAGGTACAAAATGTCTGTTTCCCTTTGTGGACAACCCTGGAAATTGCCTCATTACTGCGTCAGCATATAATAGATAAGAAGTCATGTAAAATTTTAGAGTGGTAGGCACATTGATCAGTTGTTCATGGATTTCATCATTGATCGAAGTTCCCCAATCAATATGTGCTTTCTTTCTTCTGATTATGCGGATGTATTCATACATCCAATCTTGAAAATTACATGAAACAAGCAATCCTTTAACCCTGCTCAGGAGTGTAATCATATCCCTGAAATCTTCTTTGAAATCACTTCTAGGAAGCCCTGTTACATCCCAATTTTATAGCTACTATTGTATAGGGCAACTGATTGTAATTTTTGAATCTTGATGATGAATAAAACATGGTTGATCTCGTTATTAAATGAATGAGTCCTGTTTAAATGATGGTTTCATTTGATTGTTACTTCTAAATGATTTAGTCTTGATTAAATCTTGCATTCAATTATGGAATAATGTTATTTTAACTTGTGAGATGTTTTTACCTTGTTATGAGCATATGACTGCCGATGTCATGTCATGATGTGCAGGTATGAAGACTGTTCCTCCGGACAGAGGAGAGACATCATTCGGGGAGGAACTTGGTCGGGTAAACAGTAACAATTACCAAATTGAGCATACACACACGTCAGTATAGGTTCTGAGAAACTAAGTCAGTTATGTTGGTCTAGATAAGTCATCCTTAGTCTTGGAGTTATGTTTACTTCTTTATGCTTTGAAAAGTAATGATTACTTATTTATCTGACTTACTGTGATTTGACCATGATTTGGAAAACGTGAATGGATATACGTTAAAAGGTCAAGTGAGAGTGTGTATACGTGTACGCGTATCCATATGAATATACATGTCAAATACATACATATGCTCGGCAGATGGATATGCCCATATGAACGTAATGACATGATATACATACATTTATGTGTACACTGCGTACAGTGAAATACATACTAATAATAATATTATATTATTATTCCCTGTTGACTTTACGGGGTTGCTGACTGGCTCACGATATATTTATATATTTGTTAAATATATATTTAAGTAATTAAATATTAACGATTATATATAAAATTATTATAGTTATATTAAATATAAATATTTAAAATACTCGGGTATTTAAATATTTATGTGTTAATATATTTAAAGACTATAATAGTATTTTATAATAAAATAAATAAGGGAACTATATTTTGTCTAAGGGATTTACATATATATTTATGTATAAATATATAAGGTGATTATTTAAATACATAAAGAATGTATAAATAATAATATTTTTGTATATTTTATTAATTAAATGTATTAATATTAAAATTAATATTTATTTATATATAAATACGTTTATATATAAATAAATAATAATGTTTAAAATAATACATTAATAAATAAAATATGCAATTAGAAATTATTAAAACAATTTCAATTTCAAAGAATGAAATTCGCATTTTATATTTTAAAATGGAAGAAGGAAATTCGTAATTTGTAAAATGTGGAAATTTAAAAGGTTGCCATGTGAAGTATTTAACATATAAACAAATTACATTTGAAAAGAGGCGAACTACATTTAAGGAAATATTTGGAAAAGTTCGAACTATAGAAAATGAATGAAAATAAAAAAAAGAAACTCTCCCGTGAAATGGCGGAAGTTCCTGCGCAGCTAGAAAGGGAGGAAGACATTTTCAAAGCTTTAAACCAGGAAAATAACAATGAACCTCTGTGTTGGATCGATTTGGAACTTGACCTAGGACGCAGCAATAATCTCAGGTTAAATTTTTACTCCTGGCAGCAAAACGTGGCTGTAGGTGGCGTTTTTATTGCAAAGTTGAAGTATTCTTCGAATTGCTGGCTGCAAGGAAGTCGAATCATCATGGAAGAACATGACTAAGGGTTTGAATGAATGGCAAGTGACATTTTGACTAAGTAAACATAGTAATCTGTCAATATACATGCCCAGAAATGGGGAAACTGTCTCACTCGGCTTATAAATAGTTCACTGTCCTTCATTCGAAAACATTCTTTTGCTTTCTGATTTGTGACATTTATAGAGAGTCTATTCACTATAAATTGAGAGCTAGTTTTGTGAGTTGTGTTATTATTATTCTGTGTCAAAGTGTTCAGTGAGAGTTGAGTATTCTCAGCTGTAGTTTACTGTGAAATAATAATAGCATTCTTTATTTGGAGAATTTCTGAGTGAGGATACTGTTGGCTGAGATCAACAATAGAAGATTGCTGGTAGAGGATTACTGGAAAGGAGCTTATACAGGCATGTTTCTGAATTAAAGACTAAAACTTTAAGTTGCTTTTCTTTACTGTTTTGAAATTGCTGATTGTATTGAGCTGAAAATAATGAATTATTCCTAGTAGTCATTTGTTGTTTGATAATCTTTTATTGCATAATGGTTTAAAGGGATTTCATTTTATGCATGGGTAAGGGTTAGGGAACGACAATGTAGCAAAAGGAGATAGCTTGATGTAATTCGTTATATTCAATTTAGTTAAAGAAGATTAAATTGGAATTGGGATTATGAAAAAAAGGGAAATCATGTGAAATAAATAGGAGAGGATTTATAATGCATTTTGAATGGTTATTGCATGTTGTGTATGATCTCTATATATGGAGAATACGTAGACGTATTATTTATCTACTAGGATCGAAATGATGGCAGAATCAAGTGAAGTCTTTTAGCTTAAGTTATTAGGATAACTGAGACAAGTTAAGTACTCCTAGGATAAAGAATTCCTAGTTAGGAGGATTGGTACAAGACACTTGAATACTGTTTTCATTTCTAGTAGGTTCGTATGATTGTAGGATGTCTGGGATGACAGATTCACCCATTGAAGGACAAACCTATGCGTAGAGTAAGGAAGCCTTAAGTCAAATCGGCCCTGAGTAGTGTTTATGATAGATGACCTTCATTCGAAGTACTAAATGAGAATACTTTGGCCAATGGGTGAATCTGTCATAAACAGACATCCTACAATCATACGAACCTACTAGAAATGAAAACAGTATTCAAGTGTCTTGTACCAATCCTCCTAACTAGGAATTCTTTATCCTAGGAGTACTTAACTTGTCTCAGTTATCCTAATAACTTAAGCTAAAAGACTTCACTTGATTCTGCCATCATTTCGATCCTAGTAGATAATAAGTACGTCTACGTATTCTCCATATACAGAGATCATACACAACATGCAAAATCATTTAATACTACCATTCAATTATCACACACAAAAGACAGTCTTGTAGTGCAATGCATATAATCTCCTACTAATGCATATAATCAAATTGAATATTTTCTTTTTATAAAAACCAATTTCTTACTAAATCCTTCTTAACCACATTAAATCCCTTTCAGTCAAAATCCCCAAATTCCTACTAAATCTTCTTTAACCAAATTGAATATATTTGAAATGCATTAAGCTATCTCCTTTAGCTACCTTGTTATTCCCTATCATCTACCCTTGCATAAAATGAAGTCCCTTAAATCATTATGCAATAATAGATTATCAAACAACATATGAATCCTAGGAATAATTTAATTATTTCACCTTAATGTAATCAGCAATTCCAAAGATCGTAAAAGAGAATAGTTTAAACTATAATCTTTAAATAAGAAAAACATGCCTGTATAAGCTCTTTTCCAATGTTCCTTTATTAGCAGCCTTCTAATGTTGATCACAGCAACCAAATTCCTCAGCCAGAAATCCTCCACAGAAAGATTGCTATAGAATTTTACAATAGTCTAAGAAGAACAGCTGAAAATACTCTAATCCTTAATTGGAATTCTTTGCACAGAATATTAACTATAACTCACAGCCTAAACTCTCAAATTGCAGTGTATAAGTTCTCTAAAATTGCCACAAATCAGAAAGCAAAAGAATGTGTTCGAATGAAGAACTGTGAACTATTTATAAGCAGAATTAAAAACAGTTTCCCCATTTCTGGGCATGTATATTGACAGATTACCATGTTTACTAAGTCAAAATGTCACTTGTCATTCTTGCAAACCCTCAGTCATATTCTTCCATGATGATTCGACCTCTTTGGAGTCAGCAGATGAGGAATATTTCAACTCTACAAATAAAAACGCCACCTACAGCCACATTTTGCTACCAGGCGTATAAATTTAACCTGATATTATTGCTGCGTCCTAAGTCAAGCTCCAAATCGATACAACTAAGTAGTTCGTTGCTATTTCCTAGTTTTTTTGAGCTTTGAAAATGTCTTCTTTCATTTCCAGCTGCGCAGGAACCTCCGCCATTTCACGGGAGAGTTTCATTTTTATTTTCATTTATTTTCTTAAGTTCGACTTTTCAAATATTCCTTTTATGAAGTTCGATTCATTTCAAATGTATTTTGTTTATATGATAAATACTTCATATGGCTACCTTTTAATATTTAAACTTCCATAATTTTACAAATTACGAATTTCCTTCTTCCATTTTTAACACTTAAAATATAAAATGCGAATTTTCATTCTTTGAAATTGAAATTGTTTTAATAATTTCTAATTGCATATTTTATTTATTAATGTATTATTTTAAACATTATTATTTATTTATATATAAACGTATTTATATATAAATAAATATTAATTTTAATATTAATACATTTAATTAATAAAATATACAAAAATATTATTATTTATACATTCTTTATGTATTTAAATAATCACCTTATATATTTATACATAAATATATATGTAAATCCCTTAGACAAAATATAGTTCCCTTATTTATTTTATTATAAAATACTATTATAGTCTTTAAATATATTAACACATAAATATTTAAATACCCGAGTATTTTAAATATTTATATTTAATATAACTATAATAATTTTATATATAATCGTTAATATTTAATTACTTAAATATATATTTAACAAATATATAAATATATCGTGAGTCAGTCAGCAACCCGATATTTATATATATATATATATATTTACGTAAAGTCAACAGGGAATAATAATATAATATTATTATTAGTATGTATTTCACTGTACGCAGTGTACACATAAATGTATGTATATCATGTCGTTACGTTCATATGGCATATCCATCTGCCGAGCATATGTATGTATTTGACATGTATATTCATATGGATACGCGTACACGTATACACATACTCACTTGACCTTTTAACGTATATCCATTCACGTTTTCCAAATCATGGTCAAAGCACAGTAAGTCAAACAAATAAGTAATCATTACTTTTCAAAGCATAAAGAAGTAAACATAACTCCAAGCCTAAGGATGACTTATCTAGACCAACATAACTGACTTAGTTTCTCAGAACCTATACTGACGTGTGTGTATGCTCATTTGGTACTCATTACTGCTTACCCGACTGAGTTCCTCCCTGAATGATGTCTCTCCTCTGTCCGGAGGAACAGTCTTCATACCTGCACATCATGACATGACATCGGCAGTCATATGCTCATAACAAGGTAAAAACATCTCACAAGTTAGAATAACATTATTCCATAATTGTATGCAACATTTAATCAAGAATAAATCATTTAGAAGTAATAATCAAATGAAACCATCATTTAAACAGGACTCATTCACTTAATAACGAGATCAACCATGTTTTATTCATCATCAAGATTCAAACATTACAATCAATTGCCCTATACAATAGTAGCTATAAAATCGGGATGTAACATACTTCCCCCCTTAGGAATCATCGTCCCCAATGAACTAAGGTATTATTCAAAAGCATAAAAACATGACTCTACATTTATTCTACACTCTTGAAAGTTTCAAGAATGTTTGATTGGCGTAATCTGGACATCAACTTGTCCATCACCTATGGTAACGTGTTTCCTCTGCTGAAACATGGCCTTTTGAGTAGGTAGTGAATTGCCATGCTGGGTACTAGAAGTTTTGTTGGGGCATTCATTTGCATAATGATTACCTCTACAAATAAAGCATCCTTCTCTTGGTCCTCTTTTCTCTATGATTTCCCCAGTCTTATTATCACCTTCACTAGCTCTGCTAGTGTCATCGTACCTTGAGTTGTCTCTTTTCCAATCTCTTCTGAATTCCTTCTCATTGAAGCGAGATCTCTTCCCCTTTTTCCTTGCTGCATCTTGCGCTAATTCTTCCTTCTTGGGGGCAATCTTGTCAAGGACTTCAGTTTCCTTCTTTTGCTTTTCTCCTTCATACTGATTGGAGTCTGCCTTAAGCTTCTGTTCCCGCTTAATGGCTTTTTCAACCATTGAGTGTTAATCAACGTTTTAGCCTTGTTGGGATCACTATCATAGACCTCCTGTGCCTGTTGAATTGAGATCTTTGTATATTGTTCCATGAGTGGAATCTGAAAAACAATATCAAAGAATTCAGGATCTAGTCTCATCATCACTTGTCCCGAGGAATCTCTTACGCTTCTGTCGTCTTGGATGTAGTGAGATGCAACTTGAAGCACAAACTTTGTGTTATGAGCAGAAGTTGGAAATGTAGACACCAGATGCAATTTGTTGTGAACAATGATTCTCAAGTTGTCTTCTAAGGGTTTTTACTGAGTTCTTTTTACAAAATCTTCTAGGTCTTGATGACCAATTTCAGTGCCTTTAATTTCATCCACCTTCGAGATCACCTTGGTAGGCGGAAAGACACCCTGATATTTGTACTTCATTTTTCCCTCTTTCTTAGAAGACGATGGAGGCTTCTTTGCTATCATCTAGAAACACCAGGATCTTTGATATCACCTGACGAGAACTTGAGAGGAACTGCAAGAATAGTGAATCGACAGATATTAGGAGAAAATGCAGTGTTGAGAAGCGTGAGGCAACCACACAATTTGGAGCAAGTGCGAACGAGCTATTTTGCACGGAAAATAGAGCATTGGTGAAGAAATGAGGTTCAGAGCACAAGAGGAATGATTTCAGAGTGTTAGGGGAAAAACTGCTTTTTGTGTAGAAGTGCTGAAAATCAACGCTCCTACATCTTTAGATGATGATTTTACATGTAGGGGCGCTGATTTTCAACGCTCCTACATGTGTTCTGCACTTGCTATGTTGTGAATGTTAGGGTGCTAAAAATCAGCGCTAGTGCATTTGGCGAGGAGATCAACTTTATGCTTGAGCACTGAAAATCAACGCTTGAGCATGTCCTTTATGTTTGAGTGAATTGCACAAGCGAACTTTTTCACCGCTTTGATATTTGATGTTAGGAGGCATGCCATGTAGGAGCGGTGATTTTCACCGCTCCTAGATGTTGGAGTGGTGAAGATCATAAGTGCAATAGTGGATATTTTCACCGTTTATACACTATGGGGAAGGACCTATCAATGTTCGAGCGGCGAAAATCTCCGCTCAAACATGTGAAGAGAATGCGAGTGTTCGAAACTTCAAATTCCGATTTGTTAAATGTAAAACCTTTATTGTTTCAACAAATAGGGAAAATTGGTGGGGAAGCATGCACAAAGAGAGGAGAAACGCGAATTAGAGTATGCATAAAGCACTCGTAATTCACTAGGGCATGATTCCAAAACAAGAACAAATTCTAACATTTGAAAACATGAAGAGCGGGGTTGTTGACCAAACTAAGAAACACATACATAAAAGAGAAAGGAGAATCCAAACATGAAAAGATCGAAACCCCCAACACTTAAAAACGTATGGAGCAAGGTCGAACTAGAATTTATAGAGCTTTAAAAGCAAATAGAAAGAAAACTCGACGGAGAGGAAGGAGCAACAACGTACCTGTCAAAAAATCGAAACCCTAGTTTGAATACTGGAAGAAATCTTCAGATGTGAGTCATAGGAGGTTGGGGAGCGATCACACAAGGGAAAGAGAAAGAAAGGCGAATAGAATGAAGCTAGATTAGTTTAAAAACACTTATTAAGTCACTTTGCGAAGACCATAAATGCAACTCAAGGTTCGCATTAATTAAGGCAAACATAATGGCGAAATAGATGCACGAGTGGTGAAAATTACCGCTTGTGCATGTGCTAGACTTGAGAAAACAAAAAGTGCACAAGCGGTGATTTTCACCGCCCGTGCATTCAAAGCTAAGTAAACTGTAACACCCCTCCATTTTGTGCTTTGTTAATCAGACAATGTTTTCTCTATGATGCCTTGTGTTTTGATTATGTTAATGATGTAAACTTCGTCAGTTAGTGATACTGTATTGGTGAAGGGGACGGGATCACATCACTCGCATGCGAGCGACCTGTGATTCCGCGATTTCCTCTTCACAGTGTGTTTTATTATGTTATATACATGTTCGACACTCATGTTGTTTGCAGGATGCAGGTACAGGACATCGACTCCACCTGGTTCCACAGGTCTGAGCGTGTCCCTTGTTCAATGGAAATCGATTGGGAGATAGTAGCTAGGTTTTTTTTCTGTGTCAAGCCACTACCCTAGTCTCAGTGTGTCGTCGGGTTGTAGCCGGGTTGGTTGTTATGTTGCCTTGTCTCCGTGTTCTTATTTAAATTCAAGTTAAATGGCTTATGTTGCTTAACTGCTGATTAAATGCTTTTGGATGTAATGCTAGGAATATTAATTACTGTATTAATTAATTTAATTTAATTAATAAAATAATCTAATATTGGATTAGATTTATTTTATTGGTTAATTAAATTAATTGTGTGAATTAATTAAGTTATTCCTTGAATTAAAAGTGTTAAAAAGATTTAAATTAGTTTGTGTGAAAAGAAGGTTTTAAAATATGTTGAATGCTATTTAGAAAATTGAAAATTGTTTAAGTTATTCAAAATTCCAAATATCTTCAATGCAATGACTTTGGGGTAGAAAAGATATTTTCTGAAATAGTTGACTATTTTGGGGAAAGATATTTGTGAAGAGTTGAATTTGAAATTGAATTTAGTTTGAATTTGAATTTAGTTGAATTTGAATTTAGTTTAAAATTGAATTTGAATTTAATTAGAATTTGAAATTGAAATTGGAAATTGAATTAAAATTGGATTTGAATTTGAATTTGGAAAATTTGAAAAAGAATATATTTTCATTTTAGGGTTTTCTTTCAAGTTGCTTATGGGAAAATTGGTTGCAAAAGAAAATAGAGGGGGGCTTTTGAATTTTTTTTGGGAGTGGATTCTTGGTTTGATTTTGGTGGAGAGGTTTGGAGGATGTAATGTCCCCTTCTCAGATGTGATCGTTTCTGATGACCGTTGGCCTATTCCGGAGACCCGTAGGCTACGCGGATGGTGAAATTAGGGTTTCCTAATTTTGAGGAGGTTGTTGCTTGAAGTTTAGAATTCTGATTGCGGATTCTTTCTGGGTTTTCAGAGAGCTTCGCAGTGGTGTGTTCAGTTTGGCTTTCCGAGCAACTTCGTGAATTTACTATTTTTAGTAAATTCTATTTTTAGCAGTGGACAGGTTGGGTTCAGTTCAACTGGTCATCTTCTTCGGTTGTTTCAGCTGGCACTTCAATTCTTGGCCTTGGGCGCATATTTCTTGGAGAGATAAGTATTTTCATTATAATATTATATTTTTAATATTATACCCCTTGCCTAGCAGTACAACTTTAAGTTGTTTTTAAAAAGGGGAACTTTGAGGGTCCAGGCGCCATGGAGAGATAAGTTATATCTTTTAAATGTCAAATATTGAGATAAAGGAAAGGGACGCCTATTTAAGAGATTTGATTTTATTTTAAAAAGTGAAATATTTCAATGGTGAAAAAGGATGCCATCCTTTGGAGGGAAAAAGGTGGATTTGAAATTAGGGTTTGGGCGCCTTCTTAAAGCTTCTAGATGTTTCTCTCTTGTCTATTTAATCAAGCTTCAGCTCTTCATTTGGGATCTTTTGTCTACTACATCGTTATGCTGCTGAATTGTCTTCAGGCACTCGCTTCGAGGAAAGCACACCTCCTAGCATTGGCTCATCTTCTTGCTTGAAAGATAACAACTAGTTGAGAGGTTAGCTTGTAATAGGTTTGAATTGCTTTTCCAGTTGAGTAATTGCATTTTGGAGTTCTAGCTTGCATTTTCTGTCATATTTTGATGTTGTTGAATGTCATTGAGGATTGTAAGATTTACTCGTAGCTCATGAAATAAAAATGCTATCATTCTGGGTATTGAATCTATCTATTTGTTTATGAGGGGCGACCATTTTAGCCAATTTCTAGATTTTATTTGTGTCTCTTTGATTTTATAGAACAAATTCACCCTTGCAGCTGGGCTGTACCATTTGGGAGATGTATTGGGATTCGTGCAAAATATGAGTGATATTTGGGATGGTTTTTGGGTTGCATCTTAGGCGCCATCATTAATAGAGTAATCTGCATTCAATATCTCATCAATAGGTTGAGTTTGGAGTAAGCTACGTGCATTTTAGTGAGTTATTATGCTGCTGTTCTGTGTTAATTCTGTCAAAAACAGTCATGTCAGATTTGAGGAAGTTCATTAGTTGTTTGAGGAGTTGATATTCAAAGAGTTTGAGAGTGTAGAAGAGGGTTCTTAACTTGTTATAGCTTTGGAAGTTTATAATCTTATGATATTGGCAAGCTCTCTAATTATTGTAAGCTGAACAGTAGTACTATCAGCAAATTCTCTTCTCTCAATTTGAATTTATATGTATTTCCCACTGAATAAGTGGAAGAGGCTGGCTTGCCGCCTATTTGCTTTCAGTTGAGTAGTTTAGGGACCCTCTGACCATATGCTCGCCATCACTCGGCGCCATTCTTGGTTAGGGTTACATTCTGTTCATCATGCATTGATCCTCTGACCATATGCTCGTCTGCACAGGTGCATTCTTGGTTAGGGTTCCTTTCAGTTTGCATTTGCATAGATCCTCTGACCAATGCTCACACCTTGCCCACATCGGGATCTTGGTGTACATTCTGGTTAGAGTTACCTTCCGCATCATCTTGGTTTATGCTAACCTTAACGGGTGCGTGTTGAATTGTAATCTCATTGCGAAAAAACAAAAAAAAACTGGTCCGGTTCTTTACATATTTCATGTGTTGTGGCTGAGACAGGTTGCCAGTGGAAACAAAGAGAACTATTTAAACCTCTACATCATTCTATTTTCTAGTACTGCAGACGTGACAGATTGCCAACGGAAACATGAAGGTTATTTAAATTTCTGCAACATTCGATGCTCCAGTGTTGCGGCTGTGACAGTATGGAAAAGACAAGACATGTGAGCTGTTTTCTAGTATGCCTCACAGAACTGCGGACTCCAGCAATGCAATCAGTGCAGGATATGCATAAGAAAATAGGTTTGATGGTAAGGCTTTAGAAACTTTGAAGCAAATGCAATTAGCAGGTGTACAGGAAAACCCTCCAACAGTTTCCATCATTTTAAATAGGGACAATGTTCTTGCTGAGAGAATTGGTGATGCTAAATGAAACAAGCTGAGATTAAAGGCTTTCAAATTGACTACACATAATACAACAACTGTTTGCAACAGTAAATCTTGTCAGAGGGATATAAATAAACTGAATCTACACTCCTTTTACCAAAACGAAGCAAATCATTATACAAGGCAGCATGAATATATCAGCATGAAAATATCAAACACCTTATAATTATCATAGAAGGCAGAAATAAAAAAAAATGCGATGTCAGGCAATAAGCAACATTATCAGTCAAGGAAAAATACCATAGCCTAATACAAAGTTTAGATTATAATGAAACTTAGCACAGCCCAACTCTTAGGCATAAAAGAACGATAAATAACGAAAGACTGTATGACATCTAATCCTGACTCAACCCTCTAGTAAACAAAGATGTTACGTTCAGGGAAGAAATTGACCTGTAACTCAGCATGTAAATGTGTATTTCCACAGACAAGTTATCAACCCCCCCTTCAATCCAGGCACTCCTCCCTTTTCCAATAGGGGTGATCCCCACTCTTATTTTCCAAGAAGAAAGAAGGTACAAGTGGCAATTTTCAAAATGCATGCACTTACACCCGTCATATCCTCTCTTCTTCCTTTTTTCCACCTGTAGACATATCCCTATACTTTTATTTAATTCATAAACCTAACCTTTTTCCTTGTTATGTGATTAAAGATAGCTACCATTATTTCATCAATTGCTTATAAGGAATGATTTCAATTTACCATTAAGTAATTAGTAGGGTGATAAAGAATTATTTAAATTTTCCTTTTAAATACTTATTAATATAACAAATAATTGTTCAAATTTATGGTATAAATAATTATTACTATAACCAAGAATAGTCAAAATTTATCATTTAAATAATTTTTAGGGGAAGGAGAATCCAACATTACCATAATGATTTTATATATTTATTTTGTTGTCTATATCACAATGTGTTGCCACCATTTAATTTTAGTCTTAATTTTGTCACTATAATTACCAAAGCTAGATTTTATTTTACTTTTGAATGATATTTAAAACTCAACACACCGAAAACAACTGTACCATTAAATTGAAACAATGTTAAATGACAAGATCAACATGAACTCAGAAGACACAAACAAACAACTTACACATCGCAAGGGCTAAAAATGGAGGGGCACTACATCAATACTAAACAATAACTAAATACAATATGCTAGGCTTTCCTCTTCCCTAGTCTAGCAGCAACTAGAGAAGAAGGGGTGGGTCCTTGGGTCCCCGTCCTGCCGCGTGTGTGGTGGTGGTGGCGGTGGCTGTGGTGCTACTGCTGCTGGCTCTCAACTAGCATGTCTGTGGCTCTAGCTGAATAGGATCCATATCCTTGGGAATGTCCTCCAACCCTACATCTCCTGATGGACCCACATCCTCCATTGCCTATCTCTCGAAGTCTAGGATCTCGTTTGCGCTAAACAATGGAGGCTGCTCATCTTGCCCTGTCCAATCAATATAAGAATCTATCTCTGTAATGTCCCCATTTTTAGCACTGCACTTCTCAGTGATTGATGGCCTATCCCCGAGGTGCTGTCGGCTAGTCAGAGGCAGAATTAAGGTTTTCGACTGTTTGGTGGGTTCTCTTGAAGATTCAGGGCTTTGCTTGTTGGAGTTTGGTTGTTTGGATCCTGGATTCCTTCTGGGTTTTCAGAGGGTTTCACAGAGGTATGACATGCAACTACTTCGGACAACCTTTCTGAACTTACTATTTTTAGTAAGTTATGACGGCTACATCTTGGAGTTTGGGATTTTGGATGGCAGATTCTTTCTGGGTTTTCAGAAAGCTTCGCTATGGTGTCGCATGCAGTTTGATCCGAGCGACTTTCCGAATTTACTATTTTTAGTAAATTCTATTTTTGGCAATAGTCCAATTGGCTTCAGTTCTACTGGCTTTCCTCTTTCGGCAGTTTAGTTGGTATTGTTGATTTTTGGCCTTTTGATGCATTTTTGGAGAGATAAGTTATTTTGATTTAAATAATGTTATATTTTCACATTAACCCCTTGGCCTAGCAATATAACTTGAAGTTGTTTTAAAAAGGGGGACTTCATGGGTGAATGCCTCATCAGGAGGTTATTTTAATATTTTCTAAAGGCCAAAATTATGTTGGGAGAAATGGGACGCCAAATTTTGAGGAGAAGATAATTTTAATTTAATAAAAAAAATCAAATATTACCTTGATGAAGGGGACGCCATTCCTAGAGGGAAATAAGGTTATTTCAAATTTGAAAATTAGGGCGCCACTTCTAGAAGCTTCTGGAGATTCCTTGCTGAGTCTATAAAAGTAGACCTCTTCTCTTCATTTTGTTATCTTCTGACTTGAATATTGTTATGCTGCCGAAATGGTGCAGGGACTGCTTTGAGGAATGAATGCCTCCTAGCTTGGCTCATCTTCTTGCTTGAAAGATAACAACTAGTTGAGAGATAGTTTGTAATAGGTTTGTCTTGCATTTTCAATTGAGTATCTTGCATTTTGGAGTTCTAGTTTGCATTTTCTGTCTCATTTTGGAGTGCTGAATATCATAGCTGATTGTAAGAATTGCTAATATCTCATGAAATAAAAATATTATTGTTCTGGGCATTGCATAAATCCTTTTCTCTATGTGGGGCGACCATTCTTGCAAAGTTGTAGATTTTTTAATGCTGATTTGGATTTTTTTAAAAGCAAAATCGCCTCTCTTGGCCATACCATTCAGGTCTGCCTGGCAAATGTTTAGAAAAAAAAATACTTCAATTTTTTAGTTGTTTCTTTGTCCAGTCTTCATTGCCATCATTATAGCTTTCATTTGCATCAAGTCTCATGTCATTCCGGCAAGTATTGAGTGAGTTGTGAGTATTTTGGTGAATTCTAGGGTTGCTGAATGCTTCATTTCAGTTGCTGGTCTGTTATATCAGTCATAGATAAATGCAGATTTGTGAGAAGTTTGAGTCCAGAGAGGTTTGTCAAGCATTGAGGAAGTCTTACAAATTATTGCAGCATTGAAGAACTTGGATTACTAGGCTTTGGCAAGCATTCTAACATATTGTAAGCTAATTAGTAGTACTATCAGCAATTCTCCTCTCTATCTTTCTCTTACTTTATTGTACTTCCCGCTGAATAAGTGGAAGAGGCTGGCTTGCCGCCTATTTACATTCTGAGTTGCATTGTAATTCCTTGGTATCTCCGCCTTATGGTAGCTCCATTTCCACCTAGGGATGGAAAGCACATTCTAGGCGTTGAGTTACTTTTAGCATTATCATTTGATTTGTAATCTCCTTTCTTAGTATCTCCGCCTTATGGTAGCTCCATTTCCACATTGGGTTGGAAAGCACATTCTAGGCGTTGAGCTTACTTTCAGCACTGTACTTCTTTCTAGTTGATATTGACAACCCTTTTGCCATATGACAACATCATTCTCATCTCGAGATTGAGTGTGCATTCTTGGCAAAAAGTGTAATGTCCCCATTTTGCGAGCATCAGAGTTCGTAAGGATTAGCCTATCATTTCGATCCTCGTAGGCTGACAGGTGTGTGCAGAGGATCATCTGAGGCAGTTACTCAGTGTTTTGTAGCTTCAGTGTTGCAGTTGTTTCAGGTTGGGCCTTCGCAGACTCTTTTAGAGTGGTCTTTCAGATACTTTCTATTTTTAGAAAGTCGAGCAGGCGGAAGCTGCTATTTTGGGCAGGGCACCTGGTTCAGCTGTTTAGCTTAGAATCGACCCAGTTCTTCAGTTTGACAGTCGGACGGAGAAATATTGGAGTATTTAATGATTTAATGAATAATTAATACTTTTGACTTTATATTAAAGTCACTTTATTAATTATTTAAATATTTAATAAAAGAGGCGTATTATAAAGTATTTATTATACTTTATAATAAAGTGTTAATATTTGATAAAATGAATAATTATTATTCATTAATGATGGCGTCAATTATTGAAAAGTATTTCTCCTAAGTCAAAACACACATTTAATCATTTTAATTAAAATGATTATTAAATGAGTCGGGTCGAATTTTCACAAGTATATATTCTCAGGAAAGGACAAATTGAACCATTATGATATGTTATTCAAATTTGTCTTGTACTTGCTTTGAGCATTGGAGTTTGCAAAACCTAGGGTTTTAGCAGACGATTCGTTTCTGGAGAACGATACCTCTTCAGGAATTGGCAGACTGAGACTGTGCAATACCAGTTGAAGCTTGCATCTTGGTGACTTCACACAGGGGTTACAGATTGAGTTCATTGATTTATTTATTCAGGGTCCAGCAGAGAATATCCATCTAGCAGTTGAGGCGACCTCACAGAGTTGTTTCCACAGAGATCTGGCATCCTCTTATTTGAGCCGTACTTCATTTATTGCTGCTGTTTTGGTACATGCCGTACCACTGCTAAAAGCTGTACTTTACCATTTTCCAGTGGACATCCTCACACTCAGCTTCTGACAGTTAGTTTGGGTGCGCCTAGGGTTTCCAGAGACTCAGCATTGATTTCCAGAGACTAGAGATCCATTACTCCATTCATCCGTACCATTCTCTCTGTGTTCTGGCGCCAGCAAGAAGAAAAACCAGGTTTTTGAAATAAATTTGTATTTAATTCATGTCATATTTTAATATTGTAAATGCTCTGGATCTTCAATAAAATGATGCGCCTATGATTTATGAGCAAGATCTACGCCTATTTCATGTTACATGATTTATTTTGAATTTATTAGCAATTTATTAAGAAAATCGCAGCTTTCTAGTTATTTTCCAAAAACCTTCAAAAACACAAAAAAATACAAAACACAGTAAAATCGCCATATTCAGTCAAGGGTTTGGGTTGAGAATCACCTGGATTCTTACAAAAAGTTACTTGCAAACTGCTGGTTTGGGTTTGTGCTAACCTTAACGGGTGCTTCTTGGTTGATGTGTTCTTGAAAAAATTGAAAAAATTGGTCCGGTTGATTACAATCCCATCTAAATCAATAGGATCCAGTGAGTTTTCTTCTACTCTCTTTGTGCGTAACTGAAGGTTGTATTGCACAAAGACTAGGTCATTGAGGCGCTTTTGTGCTAACTTGTTCCTCTTTTTTGTGTGAATGGACTCGAACTAGCTCCAATTGCGCTCACAATTGGATGCACTACAAGGCTGACATAAAATGCAGAGGGAATTTTTTTTGTAGATTTAGGGTTTTTCCACCCCAATTTTTCCACCAAACCTATGCAAAAAGAAAAGAATATTGAAGAGTTAGAAAAAAAAGTCAAAGACACAAATGTAAAAACACATTTGATCAAATTGTAAGATGCATGTGAAAATTGAAATAAACTTAAAAGTTAAAGACTCCCAATTCTATTCTTGGTCGTATAGTGGTTCTTCCTCTTACATCCAGCTCCGAAGAAAAGAGATTACTAGCTTCACTATACATATCCAACTCCTTGACGATGAGGTCTCTCACTGCAACGTTGGATTCCATCCTTTGAATGCATGCTGTGAGCCCCTCCATAACCTCTCCATTAGGATCGAATAAGCTCTCTGAGAAGAGATAAGAAGGATTGAGGTAGTACCTTGCTGCGTGGATGGGTTGGTGGAGTTGATTGTTCCACCTCCTATCAAGAATCTCCCATATGGGATCAAATTTGAGGCTATCCCCCATGTAGTAACTTTTGATAGCCTCCTTGGCCCTATCCATGGCCTCATAAATGTATCCCATTGGGTTTTCATCCCCATATACCAAGTGAGGAACTCTAACCAAGGGCTCCGACACCTAGATTAAAAATACAAAAAGATCAAAGTTAGAAATTTATAATGAAAGGCTTAAAGTGAAATTAAAATATATATATATTTATATTCAACTTGAGTTTAAAATTAAAATCAAAGTTTTGAAGTTACCTTCATGATCTCTGTAGCTTTTTGTGCAAACAAGAGGTCGAAGACTATTGCAGAAACTCTCTCTCCTTTGGCCTTCTTTGAATATCAGGAGTCATTCCATGCTTGACTCACAAACATTTGTTTTAGAGAGCCCA
This sequence comes from Sequoia sempervirens, assembly GCA_007258455.2. Taxonomy (NCBI): domain Eukaryota; kingdom Viridiplantae; phylum Streptophyta; class Pinopsida; order Cupressales; family Cupressaceae; genus Sequoia; species Sequoia sempervirens. Next base: position 71,656,498 of record VDFB02353493.1, on the reverse strand, counting down.
AAGAATCCAAAATGCTTTGCAATGTTAGGAAAATCGTTGCAAACCTTGTGGCATCCGATCTCACCAACTCCTTCCCTCGTGTATGCTCTCTCATCAAATTAAGAACCCAAAGGTGATTGTAGATATATTTTTTGATGCTCCTTACATCATCTACAATTGGTGCCACCCAAACAAGTTTTCCTATGTCCTCCAAAAGAAGCTCAAGGCAATGGGCTGCACAAGGTGACCAAAAAAGTGATGGATGTCTACTCTCAAGCATTCTTCCAGCTGCCACATAGGCTGCTGCATTATCTGTGATGATTTTCACCACATTAGCAATCCCCACCTCCATCACAACTTCTTCCAACAATGTACACAATGTATTTGCAGTTTTTATCTTGTTGGAAGCATCCACCGACTTCCAAAACACAACTTCACCTCTGGAAGCAACCAAAAAATTAAGGATGGTGGGGCTTCTTCCATCCGTCTACCCATCAGAAAGAATAGAGCAGTCATATTTTTTCCATTTATTTTTTTGCTCTTCCACCACATGCATTGCCCTTTCAGTTGCATTTGTGAGCAACCTGCAAGTACAAAGTAAAATAATTAAATAAATACAAAACTGTAAGTTTTGAACAATAAATAGCTTGAATTCAACATAAATAATAAATTAATTTCAATTTTAAATTAAAGAACATAAACTTAGCATAAAAATTAAGTTGACTTACCTCCCACTCAAATCTTTGTGAGAAGGTGGCTTGTAGCCTTTTCCCGCAACTGTCATTGCAGTGACCATATTGTGCCAATAGGGACTACTCGCCACATTGAATGGTATGTTATTGAAATAGCAAAAATCAGCACATGCCATGTTGGCATGTTGATGCACCTCCTTGTTCCACCCTGTAGCCTCCAATGATGTCTGTGCTCCTGGTGTGTATCTTGGCACAAAAAAACTCTGTGGGTTGCGTGAAGATGAAGGTGGTGGTGGCACTGGCACTCTACTCGAAGAGGATGGTGTGGTTGTGTCTGTGGCACTAGCGGCTGTGCTATGATGGAAAATCCGTGGACCACGAAGAGAGCCCACAATGCCAATAATATTTGCATCCTCATTTGACTCTATCTCTATGTGCTCGGCCCCGTGCTCCTGAGTCTAACCATGGGCAAAAGCATGTCCACTGGCTATTATGGTTGCTGCTATGGCTTTTTTTGCGCTCTCCCTTTGCATTTTTTTTTCCTTAGCAAGTGAAAGTAGGGCAAACATCTCTCTTCTAATCTCTTCTTTGGGCTGCCCACAAGCCTTGGCATCACGCAAAGGAATGCCTGCTAGATGGTATTTGAGGCGATTTATGCTTCTATGATATGTAGTTCTGCACTCACTGCAAATGACTATTCTAGGTACGGGCCCTCTGACAACATATTTCCATGTAGGGTCTCTAGCCCCTGGAGGACAAGTGCCTGGAACCCATGATGATGGTGTGGGAGGGGAGGAACTTGGTGGGGCGGGGTCGGAACTTGAAGCTGAAGCAGAGCCAAAAGCCATTATAGTGTGTATTCATTGATCAATAATCAATCTACACATTCAAAAAATATGTACAACATATTAGTTTTTTAATACAAAAAAATTTAAAAAACAACCTAAATCATTAGAACTTAAAAAATCTAGAGCTAAATTTGATTTTAATTGATAGAAATGTGTTTAAATGAATTACAAATTAACATTATTAACTAATCTTTTCATTCTACACAAAAAATGAACCTAGGTCTCAAAATTTCAAAAAACAGTGAAAAAAATGGAAAAAATCAACAAAAGATTGTGATGAATCTTGTTTTTTGGATTCTAAATGCAAAAAAATTGTTTCTTTGCGCTCTATCATGTCTTTTTTTCAATTTGGAATGAATATTTTGCAAGAAGAATGAAAGAAAATGATTAATCAAAAACAAAAACCCTATCTGTGAATCAAATTTCCCTTGAAAATCTACAGAAAATGGCTTTTGAATCCGCTCTCTTCGATGGCAGATTGTTGGAAATGATATCTCCTTCCTCGGGGGGGGGTTAGCTCTCCACACAAACTTTTAGATGCTTTAGAAATGAAATAAAACATCAAAAAGACGTTTTTAGTCTTTTAACACTGCGCAACCGAGATTTTCACTGGGACTCGAGTTTTTTGCGAGTACTCGCCACAAAAAACTCGGAAAAACTCATTTTTCGAGGCTGGCAAGTAAACTTTGAAAAAACTCGGCGAGTTCTCTGCGAGTGTGCCAACTATGCCTAGGTCCATTGACTTAAGTTGTTCTTAAAAGGTGGTCTCTCATGTGCTTGTCCAAATTGGAGAAATATTTGCATTTTATAAAGTTAATATTTGCTAAGTGATGTTGGACGCCTAGGTTGCAAAAGCGAAAGGAATTTTAATAAATATTTTATTCTCCTCTTTTGTGTAATGTCCCCATTTTTAACACTACGCTTTCCAGTGACTATTAGCTTATCCCTGGATGCCCGTAGGCTAGTCAGATGCAGAATTGGGATTTCCAGCTGCTTGGAGGTTTCTTTTGTGGATTCAGGGGTTTGCATATTGGAGTTTTGCAGTTTTGTTTTTGGTTTCTTTCTGGGTTTTCGAAGAGCTTCGCAGTGGTATGACATGAAACTGAAATAGAGAATGTGGTTAAGATGCATTTGGAGTGACTTATTATTTTTAGTAGTATGCTATTTATAGTAAGTGCTATTTTTAGCAGTGCTATTTCTGGCAGTGTTTCAGCAGTTTGATACTATAGCTATATCTGGCAGGGCAGGATATTCAGATTGATCCCTAACATTTGTGGTGCTCGATTTGGCAAGTTTAATATTTGATGAAAATAAAGTTTTAAGTGAAAATATTAGCTAAGGTTAATTGGATGCCTAGCTTTGGAGAGATATTTGGATAAATATAAAGTATTTTGCTTGAATGTATTTGGATGTCCAACTTATGATATTTGCATTTTATAAAGTATTAATCCGTATGTGCTTTTGGACGCCTAAGTCAAGGAGGGTCAAGATGAAATCAAAATGCAAATTAAGTGAAATGTTTCATTTCTCATTTGGGCACCCTATTTGGAGGGAAAAAGAAGCTTGAATTCCTGGGTGGAGAAAGTTATAAATATGAGGCCTTGCTCTCACTTTTCATTATCCATTGCAAATTATAACGAAGTGCTTCCGAAATTGCTACAAACTCGCTTTGAGGAAAGCATACCTCCTAGCAAGCTTAGTTTCGTGCTTGCAAGATACCACCTAGCTAAGCCTTGGACTGTTCTTTACACTGAAGAGCAGATTGAGCATAATGGAGATGTTTACTTTTGATGTTTTCTGAAGTTTTGGTGTGTTTTCTCAATTTTTCATTGTGCTGGTCTGGTGCTTGTTGAAGCACGTTTTTGTTTGTAGCTCTTGGAGTGATTTTTTGTTGATTCTGGGTATTGAACCAACGAATGAGGCCTCACTTTGCTAAGTTTAAGGTTTTTCGATGATGGTGCTGATTTTATATGTTGGTCGCCCTTCTCCTTAAGGGTTGTACTTTGTCTCTTGGTGCATTGGGAAGCGTGCTCATCCTTTTTGGACTGTTTGATGGGGTTTGATGGCTTGATCATAGTTGCTCCTCTCCTTGGCTTCTGTTGCATTTGATCACGTCATTCAGAGGAGTGTTGAAGAAGATATGAGCATTTTGGTGTGATTCTAGCTTGCTAGTTTGAGTTTTCTGTATGCTGCTTTTTCATATCATATTGTTAGAAGTTCAGTTTTTGGCTTGTTTCCTTAGTAGAATAGCTTGTGAAGTTTTGGAGATCATCTAATATCATTTTGGAGTGGATTGGACAGTTATACTTTTGTAACTTGCAGATTGCTTCTCATTGTAAGGCTGAAATCAGTAGTACTGATTCAATCACTTATATTTCTGCAGTATACTTTTGTATCTCCACTTTTAGTGGAAGGGACAAGCCTCGCCGTCCATTACTTTTCATTATTTGTTTTCTTGTACTGCCTATTGAAAAGTGGAAGGGGTCGGCTAGCCACGCAGACATTTACTTTTTCTTGTAATTTCACTCTCACTGAATAAGTGGTTGAGTTTGCATCTCATTTCGTGCTGATTGGCTAAGCCGTCTTTACACTCCTGCTGAATAAGTGGTTGAGTTTGCATCTGCATCATATTCTGATCGGATGAGTCATCCATTGTACTTTCCAATAGTTTTCAGTTTTACAAGCTAATGATCCCCTTTCTACCATATGCTCTGACCTTGCCCACACTAGAATCTGGGTGATTAGAAAGTGAAAGGGTTCCTTTTAGTTGGCTTATTTGCTTTTACTAACACTAACGAGTGAAGTGCTTGTGCTCAAAATTAGAAAAAATTATAAGGGGATATTGCAGTGGAATCAGAGTCGAAGTTCCTGCCATCCTGTTGGGAGAACAAAAAAGAAATAGAGTTTCCACAATGGAATTCAGTAGAGATGCCGAACAGTTCAAGAGGCAATATGAACATGAGGCTTCCCTACTCCATGCAGAATATCAGAACATGACAGATGAGTTTAAGAATGCAGTTCCTTTTGATTCCTTCTTGAATTGTGTGGTGATTTTGAAACCTAGAAAAATGGTTGTGGTCAACTACATCAAGAGAATGATAAAAAAAGAAGTAGAACATGCCATGGATGAAGGGTCAAGGAAAGGGGAAGTGCCTGTTTGTGGGTTGCAGCCCACGAGTAAGTATGTTGGTGAGAAAAATCAGTCAACAAGTTTGGGGGATGGGACAAGCAAGGTGCACATGACACATCAAAATGACTGTGAGTTTGAAGAAGATACCTTGACATTTGAAGAGTGTGTGGAAGAGCCCAAAAATACTCCCTTAGACTTGCATGTGCCTAGAGATAATGAAGATTGGTTTGGTGAAAAGAACAAAACAACAGTCTTGAATCCTAATTTGGATTCAACCAATGAAGGTCTTGAGACTAATGACTTCACAGAAGATGTTAGTAGAACTATTGTGTGGGTTAAGTTCGCTAAAGAAGAGCATGTTAAGGATAATTTGGGTGGCATCATTGAACCAACTTATGACCATTACCATAGTGATGATGTTGGTAATGATTCCAATGTTGAAAATTTGGGGATAAATGGTTCTCCTCTTGTTGCTGACCCAACTTCCCAAGAGTTTTCACATGAAGAGTTCATGACAAGTAACCAAGAAGACTTCTTTGGTATGCATGGGGCTGCTAATGATGAAATCAGTAACATACCTACTCATGATAGGTTCATTGAAGATAAGAATGATAGAGTTTCCCAAACAACTAGCATTGAAGATTCTTTTCTTCGTTACAGTGATGGTGTCGAGGGTGGTTTTGGGTTTGATCTTCAAACCAAGCCTTTGGAGAGAGATACTTATGAAGATATCAGTTTAAGTGAGTTGAGGTAATTTATTCAAAGAGACAACACCCCAAGAAGAGTGCAATGAGCATTTTCCTTTTGATCAAAACAATCAGCCCCTTAGCATTTGGGATCCAACACCCCAAGAAGAGTGCGATGAGCATTTTCCTTTTGATCAAAACAATCAACCCCTTAGCATTTGGGATCCAGTTGTGAAGACACCTAGCAATGACAAGGAACCTGTGTGGGATGAATTTCCCTTTGATTTGGATGATGAAATGAAACTTGATGAGGATTCTATATCAGCAAACAATGGTGACGTTATGCTTGAGTTTGGGGCTGCCTTCTCGTTTGATCAAAGTGACAGTGAGGTGGAAGCAAATTTAAAAGTCCATAAGGCTCCTGACGTTGAAAAGTTTGAAGGTGTTTTTAAACACAAATCTGATTTATCAATGCATGAAGCTGATTTTAAGCAAAAGCTCGAGGAAATTGTAGAGTCTGATCCTCCTCTTGATATTGAGCAATTTCAGCTAGTGGGTGGAGAAAGACAAGAGTCTTGGAGCAGCTATGGGGTAGCTATGGGGGCAACAATTGCAAGAAACAAAGTTCTGATTTTTTCTTGCAACCTATCAACAGTTCACCATCTTTGCATTCTTATGAGTGGGAAGGTCAATTCAAGGTGTCCGTTGAAAAGGAAGTGCAAGCTCTATCCCAATTTGATTGCACACACAGTTTGATTGAAAAACTTTACTGCAAGACTCACTTTGAAGAGAGACAAAGAGGAGTTAAGGATGAAGTTTCTCTCCCTAATCTGCAACTTATCAAAGACTCTTTGGAGACGTTGAAGTCAGAGTACATACACTTGATTGAAGATTGAGATTATGCCATTGAATTTGCAAAGAAGACCTTCAGTGCTTTCCAAGGAAGTGAGAGAAGGGTGGATGAGCTTACTCTTGAGCTTGAATCAACAAAAACTATGTTAGAAGACGCTCTGATGGCACTAACGCGGGAAAAAAGATCAATTTGTTGATTTCAAATTTTCTAGAGAGCAAGAAAATGGAGAAAGAGTTGAAGAAATCAAGCAAGTGATTGAAGAACTTGATTGTCTTCAAGAGAGTTTGACTTGGGGAACTTTCTATGAAAATCAGAAATTGCATGTGCAGATTTGGATCAGCAAGATGGAAGTGAGCAAGATGAAAGGGATGACTTCCAAGTTCTTGATAACCCTCTCTTTGAAGTGGGTACTTAGGAAAGTTATGATAACCCTCTCTTTGTGATGGATGATAAAACATGTGGTGAAGTAATCAAACATGAGACTGAGCGTGGTTTCTAGTGTATGGATGATGTGATATCAAACCATGAGGATGTGCTACATTTTGTGATTAGAAATCTTCTGAGGCTGCTTGATGCTGAATGCATAGGTGGGATTGAGGATGTAGCTTTCACTTGGGAAGTGGTGAATCATAGTGACTTCCACGATTTAGACACCAAGGAGTTAACAAAACAAGTCTTAGTAGCTGTTGGTATTTTCATTACAACAAGGAGTGAAGATTTCAGACTTGTTACTCATGAAGTACGAGAGGAAGAAGGACCCAAACAGATTTCAGACTTAGTAGCTGCTGTTAATCATAGTGGGATTGAGGATGTAGCTTTCACTTGGGAAGTGGTGAATCATATTGACTTCCATGATTTAGACACCAAGGAGTTAACAAAACAAGTCTTAGTAGCTGTTGGTATTTTCATTACAACAACAAGGTGTGAAGATTTCAGACTTGTTACTCATTAAGTATGAGAGGAAGAAGGACCCAAACAGATTGTTTTGTGCTTGACAACCCTTCCCTTTGGTTGAGTGATGCTTTAGCTCATACTAGTCTACTTTGGGAGTTGGATTTGAAGACATCTAATGTTTCATGCTCCAATGTTGTTGAAGCTTTCTTGGTTAGGCTTCAAGGGTTCACTAGAGGAGACATCAATTTCTGAAGTATGCACTTGGTCCTTATTGGCACTTGGGAATGTGTTGAGTTTTTTTCCGGTGTGTTGGAAATCATTTTCATTTGGGTATCCATGCTTGGGATCCTCAACATGGGTTGATGGAGCTTATTACTTGTGGAAAGAAGAATTTTTTGGGGGGATAAGGATCAAAATTTCAGAATTAATGGTGCTATTACTTTCCTTACCAGCCACTTGATGGTCCCATTTGTTCATCAACAAATGGATTGGAGAGAAATTTTGAGTATGGGTTGGAGAGATGAACGGTTGGTTGCTCTTGGGAGTGATCCTTGGCTAAGACAAGGGAAAATTTTGAGACACGCCTTTGTTGATTGGAGGCAGACCAACCACCTTACATGGGGAGTTACTCTCATTCAAGAGAGATAGTACATCACTTCTTGTCAAAGAGGTGGTAGTTTTCAGTTCGAGATTGCTCTAGTGTGTTTTCTAACCATTTTTGAGGTGTTATCTTGCAACACAATGCTCATCTCACATGCTCACACATGGGAATTCCATTGGTGCTACTATTTTTCCTTGTGTAGAGCGCTAAAGTCAGATTGTACTTCGCCAATCACAGCTTTGAACAGTAGTGATTATTTGTTTCTTCAAACCTATCCTATTCTCAGAGTTTCAACTTATGGAGGTTTGTGAAGCAAAATTTTATAGTTTCTTCACAACATTGGTTTAGGACAACGAATTTCCACATGCTTTGATTCATCATTCTGAGACTCTTGGAGTGTAATGTTCCCATTTTGCGAGCATTAGAGTTCGTAAGGATTAGCCTATCATTTGACCCTCGTAGGCTAGCAGTTATGGATAGAGGGTCTTCTGTGGTAGTTACCGATGATTTAGTGACATTACTTTTCAGCTGGATTTAGGTTTTGGCCTTTGCACAGGTTATTTGACTCAGATTGGCACACTTACTATTTATAGTAAGTTACTATTTTGGGAGAGTCAGGGTTCCTATTAATAGAAAGACACCTGAGCAGAGCATTTTGGCAATGTCGACCTTGATTGGGCCTTTGCAGTTGTTTCTAGACTCAGTTTCACATACTTACTATTTATAGTAAGTCATTGTTCAGGGTTTCTATTTTTAGATGGGCATCCGATCACATGGAGAACAGGGAGAGTTGACTCCTAGCTCAGACGGCTTAACAATGAGACAAGTATATCAAGAGATATTAAATTTTAAGTGATTGAAGTGATTTATTTAATATTTTAATGTTATTATAAAGTTATAAAGTAACTTTATAATAATAAAGTCACTTTAATATAATAAAGTGCGTTAAGTGAGTAATTTAATGTGGGAATAAATCTTTTATCCCACATTGGCCAGGAAGGTGTTTGAGCTCTCTTAAGGAAAGAATAAAAAGAGAGGCAAGAGCTCATTTTCAGCATCTAGTTGATGAATATTATTTTGACTGATTTTTATTGTGGAGCCTAGGGATTTCACAGTTTTCTTCTTTGATCATAGGAAACGAAAACTTCCTATTGATAGCATAACTGAGGGAGTGAAAGATCTCTTGAAGGGTTGCAATTAAGGAGAGAATAATTTAGTCCTTTCAATTGTGCTTTATCGGAGAAGAATCATAGAAGTTTTTACAGGAGTTTACATTGCAAATCAGAAGTTAATACACTGCTGCTACAGTGGCGTGAACAGTGTCGCGCTACAGTGCTAGGCATTCATTATTGCGGATTTTGAGCATTTGTTGGTTTCACAGTGGTCTATGGAGCTAGGCATAGCCTTTACAAAGTGAATCGATTGCAAAGGAGGCATCTTGAGTTGTTGTTCATACATTCTGGGCAGTCTTGATTCCATTTCATGCACTTCTAGATTGAGGGTGTTGCTACTACAGGTCTGAGTATGTGATAACTAAACTTATGGTCCTTCTACACTCAGAAAATCCTCTGTCATTTAAGGTTATACGTATTTGTAATCAGAAATCAGACTACTTAATACTGCTGTTTGTATTTATTGCCATTCTCTCAGTCCTACAGTCAATTCTGAGTAACGTTTGACTGTAAATCAAAACATTTGGTGTTTATTGTGTATCTTTGAGAGTTAGTTTATCATTGCCATGCTCTATGTAATCTCAAGCAATCATTATGATCAGTCTGAATGGTATTTTCTGAGTATGCTAAACTCTGATATGAACTTCTGAGCAACAATATATAATTGAATCAGTCATTGCCTTATTCTGAAGTTCACATTTAGTGCTGTCACATCAAGTATGGGGAGTAAAATGTAATGATACTATGCTGAATATTGATCATACTGATATCTATTGCTAGTCTGTAAGTTGTTGCACTTCCTTGGGCATTGTTTGTAATGTTTCAACTGCAAATATAAACTCAAATGGTAACACAGAGGTCTGATATAGCATTTGGCATGAGTGTCCTGCCTATTTATTGATTATTCTGGGGTTGTCCAAGTCTGATATTAATTTTTGAGTGGTTATATTGTAGAAATTCAGTCCTATATGAGTTTGGAATGACTTGGTTATGACCCTCAGATTTGCTTTAGCTTTATATAGTAAATGACAATCTAATACATACATATATTTGATGAAGTTGCAAATCTATCAAACAAAAAATATTTGGCAAAATCAGAAAGTTAATTGTTCCATCAAGGGTGGGACCTCACATGGAGTTGGAACTGTAAGAGTATTTTAGAAGTCTTCATGGTTGTATCAAAATAATTTAGGGGAGGCATAGTAGATCCATGAGTTATGAGGATGAGTTTGTTGAGCTCTTGCAAAGGGTTGCTTTCCTCTTTGCAAGAAGTTTTGGAGAAGTCACTTATGCAGTCGTGGCTTTGTTAGATACCATATGGAGACATGTCGAGGAGTTTGATTCTGAGTTGAGTAGACTATCTTTCTTATTGCCCAAGTTTGTGATAGACAATGGCATTGTTGATACTGATTACTTAGAGTCTTTTGGGCATGAGATGCTGCACGGTATTGATTTCAGTCTTCCCAGTTTTTTCAGCTTGAGTTTCATGGATGGTAACATTTTGGGGTTACGAGGGAGGTTAGTGTAGTTTGGGCATGATGGTTTCACTTATGTGATTAGAGTGGTGCAGCGTCGACATGGTGGGTTCTTCCTGAGACGGACATGGGACCCTGGGATCCTACTTGCTTTGGTGTGGATCAGTTTAAATTTTTCTGAAGTTGTGGTGGCATTGCTTGAGGAAAAACAATTTTGGGAAGGGAGAACTGTAATGTCCCCATTTTTAGCACTACGCTTTCCAGTGATTGGTAGCCTATCCTCCGATGCCCGTAGGCTAGTCATTGGTAGCCTATCCTCAGATGCCTGTAGGCTAGTCATTTGTAGCCTATCCTTGGATGCCTGTAGGCTAGTCAGATGCAAAATTAGGGTTTCAATTGCTTGGAGGTTTCTTTTGTGGATTCGAGGATTTGCATGTTGGAGTTTTGCAGTTTTGTTTTTGGATTCTTTCTAGGTTTTCGGAGAGCTTCGCAGTGGTATGACATGCAACTGAAATAGACAATTTTTCAGACTTACTATTTTTAGTAAGTTATGACGGCTGCTCAAAATCTGGTTAAAATGCATTTGGAGTCACTATTTTTAGCAGTATGCTATTTATAGTAAGTGCTATTTTTAGAAGTGCTATTTCTGGCAATGTTTCAACAGTTTGATACTATAGCTATATCTGGTAGGGCAATATATTTAGTTTGGTCTCCAACATTTGTGGTACTCGATTTGGCAAGTTTAATATTTGATGAAAATAATGTTTTAAGTGAAAATATTGGCTAAGGTTAATTGGACGCCTAGCTTTGGAGAGATATTTGGATAAATATAAAGTATTTCAATTGAATGTATTTGGACATCTAACTTATGATATTTGCATTTTATAAAGTATTAATCCTTATGTGCTTTTAGATGCCTAAGTCAAGGAGGGTCAAGATGAAATCAAAATGCAAATTAAGTGAAATGTTTCATTTTATTAGAAATATGGGCAGAGAGAGATAGAAGCTATAATAATAAAAACCTGGATATACGAGCTTCTTCCTTTCATACTCAATACATGGCTAACATATAGCCACTTACATATCCAAACAACCTCCTATTTATTAGGGAGGTGTTATAACAAATATCCTAGAATACCATTCATGGGTATAACACACTAACCACTAACTATTCGTGATATATTGTTATTTCAACAATATATACGACTACCCAGCCAAAGCTATATTAGTGAGTTGTTTATTAACAATCTCACTGTTACAATAGTAATTACCTTTCTACATTTACATAATTACTAACACATCCATTCACATACAACCAAGTATTGTGATTGGGAACATACACATCCAACCACAAATACAAAGTTCGAGAACACCAAGTCCTCGTCACGTATGCAACCACCATTATAGATCATTGCCACTTTGATCACAAATGATATGAGACGGTTGCCATTGCCACTTGGAAACCAATCTTGGATTTAGTCATTTTGGCACAAATAATTTTGTCACTAATGTAATTTCATGACCCCGTCGCTAGTGACTGACGAGAGGTTGTGGATTGTCCTCCAACCTCTGGTGCCTCCATCCTCTAGTGTGTTGGCTACCACTCATCATGCACTCCAATTACAATTGAAATAAATTGTTTTGTTAATTATTATTTTATTTTCAATATTTTGACATAGAAAGTAATAGACCCTATTCTAATACAACTTGAATTTGATTTTTGTGATAATACAAAAAATAATATTTATAACACTTAATCTATAAATGTAGAATTCAAAGAAACCATCAGCTACAATACATCTATGATGAGGTGGACATGGCTTGGTAGGATCCATAAGACTTTCGCTACACCAGTCTTTTGATTTACCTTTAGCAGAGATTTCACTAGCTTTGGCAAAGATTCACGCCAATGATTGCAAGAAGATCAATCTACACAACTCTACACACTAGAACGGCTTTTGTGACCTCTTTCCCATCATTGTTGATGCCATTTCTACAAATCCGATTCGTGGCTCTGAATCGAAGTAAAGATCTCTAGAGACTCACAACTACTGTATTGAGTAGTTTTCTCTATTTTGACAGTGTGGCACCTTGGTGAATTAAATACTAAGGGATTATATGCTCAGGGAAAAATAATAAAACGTGCTGCCACAATAGCTCTGAGAACAATATCAAGCAATTTTCCTAAACAAAGTCCATCATGAATGACCCCTGAACAATGTGTAAAGATGCATGAAAATAAATCGACCTGTTAAAAATATTAGATGAATATTGTATTAAGAGGGTCATGTGCCTTGCAAGAAACAAATTATCCTCTCTTTTATGTTTTCTAGATCCATCACGTTCCTCTATATCTCACCATAGACTTTAGAGCAAATAAATCGCAAGAATCAAGCGCCAGTGAAGACCCAAATTTATCAGGAAATGGTTACTCTAACCGAAAAACTTTTGGGAATTTCAGTTGAACCAAAATTGTCTAAAGGTGCACAATTGATATATTTAATGCCTCCTTTTCAATGGCTGTCGGTTTGATTTTCTTTGTGCAAAATCCAGATGGAATTCCACGCCTTTCTCCTAATTAAACACGTCTTCAACCTCTCAATCGAAGCCTTATAACAATATTGAGTTTGAAAATATGGAGATCAATTCCATATGACAAAACAGAATGGTGAATTTTTCATACCTCCAAGGCAAGCCAAAGTCTCCAAGTCGTGCCATAAAGTTGCAAATCAAACGCTAGCATGACTTACATTTCATCCTCTAAATCACTGGTACGTCAACACCGCCATGGGTGTCTCCTTTGAACACTTATAATCACGCATAGGAGTCGATTCTGGTGAGTTCCGCCTGATTTGAGCTACTAGTACAAAGTATGCGTGTTGTCACAAAAGTGGAGACTTGTGGCCTCTTTGCCTTTATTACTATAGATTGGAGCGAGGCCCTTCTAAATGAAAAGAACTCAGCAATGATTTAGTACCTGGCAAATATTATCACGGGCCTCTAACAAGATTGCATAGATCATCTCAAAAAGATTCAAAAAATAGAAGATCAAGCCCTTCACTGATCAAAACAAACCCTTGCATAGGAAGATAGACTCAACCATAGCAAACTCTAGCACCAAACTACAAAAGAAATTTCCGTTGGACCTTCTTTTCTTTGATACCATATTAGAAATATGGGCAGAGAGAGATAGAATCTATAATAATAAAAAACTGGATATATGAGCTTCTTCCTTTCATACTCAATACATGGCTAATATATAGCCACTTACATAGCCAAACAACCTCCTATTTAATAGGGAGGTGTTATAACAAATATCCCGGAATACCATTCACGGGTATAACACACTAACCACTAACTATTCGTGATGTATTGTTATTTCAACAATATATACGACTACCCATCCAAAGCTATATTAGTGAGTTGTTTATTAACAACCTCATTATTACAATAGTAATTACCTTTCTACATTTACATAATTACTAATACCTACGTGAACACTAATTCCCAACACATTTCTTTGGGCGCCCTATTTGGAGGGAAAAAGAAGTTTGAATTCTTGGGTGGAGAAAGTTATTAATATGAGGCCTTGCTCTCACTTTTCATTATCCATTGCAAATTATAATGAAGTGCTGCCAAAATTGCTATAGACTTGCTTCAAGGAAAGCATACCTCCTAGCAAACTTAGTTTTGTGCTTGCAAGATAGCACCTAGCTAAGCCTTGGACTATTCTTTACATTGAAGAGCAAATTGAGCATAATGGAGATGTTTACTTTTGATGTTTTATGAAGTTTTGGTGTGTTTTCTCAGTTTTTCAATGTGTTGGTTTGGTGCTTGTAGAAGCATGTGTTTGCTTGTAGCTCTTGGAGTGATTTTTTGTTGATTCTGGGTATTGAACCAACGATGAGTTTACCTTGGGCGCCTCACTTTGCTAAGTTTCTGATTTTTTGACGATGGTGCTGATTTTATGTGGTGGTAGCCCTTCTCTTTGAGGGCCGTAGTTTGTCTCTTGGTGCATTGGGAAGCATGCTCATCCTTTTTGGACTGTTTGATGGTGTTTGATGGCTTGATCATGGTCGCCCCTCTCCTTGGCTTCTATTGCATTTGATTTCACGTCATTCGAAGGAGTTTAGAAGAAGATATGAGCATTTTGGTGTTATTCTGGCTTGCTGGTTTGAGTTTTCTATCCACTACTTTTTCATATCAGATTGTTAGGAGTTCAGTTTCTGGCTTGTTTCCTTACTAGAATAGCTTGTGAAGTTTTGGAGATCATCTAACATCATTTTGGAGTGGATTGGACAGCTAATACTCTTGTAACTTGTAGATTGCTTCTCATTGTAAGGCTGAAACCAGTAGTATTGATTCAGTCACTTATATTTCTGCACTATACTTTTGTATCCCCACTTTTAGTGGAAGGGACAGGCCTCGCTGTCCATTACTTTTCTGTATTTACTTTCTTGTACTGCCCGCTGAAAAGCGGAAGGGGTCGGCTAGCTGCCCAGACATTTTCTTTTTCTTGTAATTTCACTCTTGCTGAATAAGTGGTTGAGTTTGCATCTCATTTCATGCTAATTGGCTGAGCCGTCTTTACACGCTCGCTGAATAAGTGGTTGAGTTTGCATCTGCATCATATTTTGATCGGCTGAGCCATCCTTCATTGTGTTTTCTAGTAGTTTTAATTTTTACAAGCTAACGATCCCCTTTCTATTGTATGCTCACCTTGCCCACACTAGGATCTGGGTGATCAGAAAGTGAAAGGGTTCCTTTCAGCTGGCTTATTTGGTTTTGTTAACGCTAACAGGTGAAGTGCTTGTGCTCAAAATCGGAAAAAATTATAAGCAGATAGTACATTTTGGGCGTCCCCTTTTGGAGGGAAAAAAGAATTTGAACTTCTCGGGTTTGAAGCTTATAGATACAACGCCTCCCCCTCTCATTTGGTATCCATTTTTCATCTCATAATGAAGTGTTGTCGGATTTTATCCAAACTCTTGCTTCGGGGTTGGAATAACTCCTAGCTGATTGTTGGTAGTCCTTCAGTTTCAGAGGGTGCACGTGAGCTTCAAGGTGATGGCTTCATTTGATGTTTTCTGATTTTGTGTGTGGTAGTGAGTTATTGATTATACCTTTTGGAGGAGTTGGGCAATTGTTCTGGATATTGTTTCTATGCATTCCTCTAGCTTGCACGACCTTATGCTCAAGTTTTGGTAATTTTTGGTAGAGTATGCGATTTTGTCAAGGTCACCCTTTCCTAGGTCATACCATTTATTGATGCTGTATTGGGAAGCGTGTATAAAAATAAGAGTTGTTTTTTGGTGTTTGGCTGCTTGGATTGGGACACATAGCTTCTAGGCATCTTTTGCCCCAGTTTGAGTTCAGTCCATGGAGATTTGAGGGAGATACAAGCATTTTGTAGGATTCCAGGGTTGCTGGTCAAAAAATCAAAATGCTGCCATTTTACATCAGACCTGGTATTTTCTGTATTTCGCCATATCTTCTTGATGCTTATCTTTGTATTTGCCATGGAGAACATTGTCTAACATTTGGGCTATCAGGTTAAGATATCTCAGTTTCATTGTAAAAAATTTCAATATTGTAATGCTGAATCAGTAGTACTGATCAATTCTTTCATTTTTGCTCTTTGTTTTCACTCCCGTTGAAGAAGTGTTGAGTTTTTCTTTTGTTTTGTTACCCGCTGGAAAGTGGAAGTGGCTGGGTATGTCGCCAAGTTTCTTGTTTACATTTTCTTTCCTGTAGCCCGTTGAAAAATGGAAGAGGCTAGCTTGCCGCCTAGTTTTTTATATTTCTCAATTGGCTGGCTTGCCAATAATAGTATTGTACTTCCAGTATTTTTAGATTGTTATTATAAGATCCCTTACACCGTATGCTCTCATGTTGCCCACTCCGAGATATGGGTGATCAGAAAGTGAAGTGTTACATTCCAATTTGCTTATCTTTATTTAAGCTAACGTTAATGGGTGAAGTTTCTTGTGAAAAAATTAGAAAAATATAAGGGGGATATTACAGTGGTCTTAGAGCCAAAGTTCCTGCCAGCCTATTGGGAGAATAGTAAAATTCAGAGTTATCAATGGATTTTAATAGAGTTGCAAAGTAGATCAAGAGGTAGTATGAATAAGAGGCTCCCCAATTATTTGAAGAGTATCAAGGCATGTCAGATGGGTTTAAAAACACGGTTTCTTTCGACTCTTTCTTGAGTTGTGTTGTAATAATGAAAGCTAGTAAAATGGGCTTGGTGAAGTACATCAAAAGAACAATGAAAGAGAAATCAGAACTTGCCATTAAAGAACGGTTAGAAATGAAAGAGAAATCAGAACTTGCCATTGATGAAGGGTCAGAGAAAGAAGTACTTGTTTGTGATTTGCAACCCACAAGTAAGCATGAGGAAGACACAAATCAATCAATAAGCATTGATGATGGGACTCTAAGTGTTAGAGGAAATGATGGCACAAGCAAGGAGCACATGACACTTTAAGATGATTGCGAGATTGAAGAAGAGTCACCTATCAAAACTGTGAATGAAGAATGCTCAAAGTTTGAGGAAGATACTGCCATGGGATTTGACAAATCGTCCATGATGGACTAACTTCAAGGAGATATGAGTTTGTTGGTTATTCCTCTAATGGAACCTAGCATTGTTTCATCATCCTTACCTTGTCTTTGCAAGGAATCAAATGGTGGCTTGGTTGATAATGGGATGTTGTTCACACGTATTCGGATGGTCCAAAAATTCCGGTATATAGTGAAGAAAGTGGTTTGGTTAGGACTGATTTGTCATTACCAGATATGGAGATGAATGACTATCATGATACTAGTACGAGGGAATTGAAGAGAGACTCATTCACAGGGGCATTTGATCTTGAAGAATACAGTGATCACATTTACCTCAAGCCGAGCAATCAGCCCCTTAGCACATGGGACTCAGGTGTGTTAGCACCTAAGCATAATGAGGATCTTATGTTTGATGAATTCCCCTTTGACCTAGATAATGTTCAAAACTCAAAACACAATGTAAGCTATGAGATTGCCAATGAAGAAGAAGTTGTCTTTGATGGAGAAACTTGTATGGCGAATCTCCAGATTGATTCTCTTGAGGAGATTGCAACCACTAATGAAGAATTTGCTGCAACTGAAATTTTCAAAACAGCTGGCATTGATGATTCTTTACCTCATTATAGTGAAGTTGACATGGGTGGTTTGGGGTTTGATTACCAGACTACACCTTTGGAGAGAGATACTTATGTTGATATTGGTATTAGTGAGTTGGGAAGTGACTTATTCAAAGACAGAACTGTTGGCATGGTTTGTCATTGATGCCAAAGGTTGCTGGAAAGGTTGAAAGAGTTTGTTGGTTGATGATCATTGCAAAGTTCATTCATGACAAATGATATGTTCATGTTCTTGGTGTATCCAAAAGGTGCTTGTCCATTCAATTCTTGATGTCCACCATGGATCTGAGAGGTATTGATACTCATTGTTCATTCATTTCAGTAAGTTACTTCATCTCATGGATTGATGACCACCATGGATTTATAAAGGTCTTGTTGATACTTGATGCATTCAAAGACTTCATGGTATCATGGTATTAATACTTGATGCATTCAAAGGACTTGTTCACATGGTATTGTTGCTACAGAAAGGTTGATGCAATGCTTTGTTGATATTGGTGTGAAGGAAAGTTTGCTGCAAAGGTTGGTGTATTGAAGAACCTGCATGCATTTTGAACTTGCTCAAGTTGTGGTTTTGAGAAAATTCTTTCGAAGTGTTATGCCTTGCATAACCACCCCATTTTGTTTTGGTCAAATGGGTCCCCCTTGTGTTTGTTTGTCCTTTGTGTTCTTGTTTGGGTCTTAGGAATTGTTCTTTTCCTCCTAAGTCTTCGTTTCTTTTGTTTCTACTGGTTCGGAACGCGGGCCAAAATCAGACTTGGAACTTTTGCAAGGTTCCTGGTTTAGTTTTCATTCTGGTCCCGGCTCTGTTTCTTGCCTTGTTGGCTTCTTTGTTGTTTTGTTTGTCTTGGACTCTTGGGTTGTTTTCTCCCTTGGGTTTTCTTTTGTTTTCTTCCTCTTTGTGTTTCTTTTCCTTTTGGAAGAAGCGGAACCGGAATGGAAACTGAACTCGGAACTTTGCAAAAGTTCCAAGTTTGGGTTTCGTTCTGATCCTGCTCCTGTTTGGTTTGCCTTGTGTTTTGTTCTCATTTGGTGTCTTGTTTTGGGATGAGCTTCATCCTGGTCTTGTTTCCCTTTGTTCCTTTGTTTTCTTGTGTCGCCATTCTTTCCCTTTGTTGGGATTGGAATCGGAGTTGGACCAGAACCTAGAACTTTGCAAAGTTCCAAGTCCGCGTTTGGTTCTGATTCCGCCCCTATTTCTTTGTTGTCTTTTCCCTGCCGCGGGACCGAAGTCGAACTTGGAATGGGATGTGGAATCTTTGACAAGGTTTGTGGTTCTATCTTGAATTCTCTTGTGCTCCCACTTTTCCTCTGGTGTACACGGTGGTTGTGTACTCACCTTCACTCCGATTTGACGCCCGACCAACCACATTAATTGCAGCCTCCTCACACGTGCGAAATGGTTTTTTAAACCTTAATCAAGGTTATTTGGCTCATTACAATTATCCAAAGTGTCTTAACGAGCTAGAGCCGAAACGACTTGAAGAGGAGCACAATTTGGTTGTGGACGAGCATTCATGAGCGGATTCTTGTCGGTCTTCAAACCTTTCTGGTTGTGTTTCGAGGTAGGTGGGTTTCTTTCGTTCTCCCTTTGGTTTTCCCATTTTGTTGCTTTGTTTTTTCTTCGCACATTCGCGGGACTTGTCTTGTGGATCTTCGCTTGCGTCCGTTTGTGTTTGCTTGCTTTTGTTTTTGTGTTTTGTTTGGTTTCTTCTTCCGTTTTCCGTTTGTCTTTTTTTGCTTTCCCCATTTGTTTTCGTTTGTTCGCTGTCGTTTTCTTTGTTCGCGGTGGCATTTCTGTTCCACTGTGCCCTAGTTTCAATTAGGGCTTCGTTTTGAAGGGTTCTTGTGTTTAGAATTGTTCTAAATCTTTTTGTCGACCCTTCATGGTTTATGCCTGTGTCAGTTTTATGGATTTAATCGTAGGGTTTTGATGCCCTAGTTTTATTTAGGTCGATGGGTCGTACGAGTTAGGGTTTGCGTGTCATGCCCTTTTTGCGTGAATGTCCTAGTTCGCTCGATCCCGGTCCCGGTCCCATTTGTTTGGGCGGAGTCGAGCTTGAATTCTACTTTCCCTCGCCTTCTTTAAACTTGGGTCCAAATTGATGTGGGCATGCGAGGAGAATCCGCTTAGCCTTGGTAATCCATGGCAGAACTGGAGCCGAAAACGAACTTGTCCAACGAAATTTCGCTTAAGAGTTTGGTTCCAGAAATGATTCTACTCCCGATGGTTTCCAATTCCGATCCCGATCCCGCCAACCTTAGTGGGACTGGATAATTGAACAATACAAATATTGGAACTTTTGAAAGTTCCAGTTTCTAATCCGGTTCCGGTTCCGGTTCCGATTGTGTTACTTATTTCAACTCTCTGGTTCTTGATCTTCTCCTGGTCCCAGTCCCGCCAGGTTTAGAATTTCACTAAGTATGGAGGGCTACCTAGGGAAGAGTAGAGAAGTATGAAAGGCAACGCTTATGATGATGATTTCCATACCTTTTGTTCATCTAATCCAGGGTTGTCTTGCAGGAGTAAACAATGTTAGGAGCATTTGAGAAAGTCTCACAAAAGGAAGGGTAATTAGCAGAAAGCTCAAAGGGAGTGAAGCCAAAGAAGGTAAAGGTAGAGCAATTGCCTTACACTTTGAGATATAAACACTAAGATGCCACTCTTACAACCAACAAGTTAGATTCAAAATGGGCAGACATCACAGACCCTAATCTAGGGTCATTCAACTATGAGGAGCTGATTGTAGACACTTTCTCAGAGGAAGTGATTGGGAGGGCTGAAAGAATAGCCTAATCCAGACTGGCACATGTTACACTCTTCCCTCTATCAGTTTAGTGCCCGGAGTTTATCCTCACAGCAGCAGGGGCAAACAAAGAATTTCTTCATGACCTCTTATGTTATATATTCAGCTGCAAGGATGGGCATATTCCTTGGATTGAATGCAGTAGGCATATTAGGAGAAGCTCCTCGGCAAAAGAAGGCATGGGAGCACTATGATTAGTTGACCCTACAAACGTCAGAGCTACATTATAGAAGGGTTAATGATGCATTCCTCTATGTCATTATTAACCGGTTGACAAGAGATGTTGGATTTAGGATGAGTAGGGAGGCTATGGCTTTTCATTGTTGAATGGGGACATTGGTATATCCAGTACCCCAAGTTCTCTTACTTTAGGTTGGCAGGTTTTGATGGACATCCTCATCGACTGCCAAGATGTTGCAGTGATAGGATTGTTCTTATGGAGTTTACATATCAGGCTATGGGAGTCAATACAAAGTTTGCCAACAAACACAAGCCTGGGATGCTGCAAATTTCCCATGAAGTTGGGAGAATATTGCTGTGTTCACAATTTGGCTGCAAAGGTAGTGTGTGAAGAATTAAGTTACCTAAAATTGGGATTGTATACAGCCAAGAAACACTTTGACTCAGAGCATAAGATGAATGGCCTAGCTCCCACCATTTTTGATAAACACTATAACTTGTTAGAGGATTTTTGGATAGATTTGCAGGATGACTATGATGTAAGGAAAAGGAACTATGAAAGGCTTACCATCTTGCAAATGATTGAATATGGGGTAAAGGAAGACATTCCTGATACACTATTAGATGATGGTGTAGTTTTGGACCCCAGGTATGAAGTAGAGAATATAGGTACCAAGAACTTGGACCCAATAAATTGGGATGAGGAGTTTATTGACATTAAACAAATTTCCAAGACAGTAATGGATAGAAGCATCCAATGGGTGGGCATGAGGATAAAGGAGCCAAAAGCTCAATCCTCAAAGAAGAGGAAAGCAGGAGGTACTCAAGGTTATAGGAGAACCAAGAGGAGGACAACCCCTAAGGAACAATTAGAGTATTATCCTCCTAGCTCTGGAGGAGATGCTGATCTAGGAGTACCTACTCAAGAAACCCATGAGTCCCAAGGTGTGGAGACAACAACAGTTGGAGAAGGAGCCTCATCTCAACCTTCTCTCTCTGAAGGATCTACTAGAGAAGTACTTGCAAGCAACTTCCATGAGCAAGCTGAAAAAGATAAGCTAAAGGAGGTTGAGATTCATGATATAGACACCGATTTAAAGGCCACACAGTCAGATAATAAGCCTCTTGTGATTGCATCTACTGAGGATATTGAAGATGTTGGGACTAAGCATGTCCTAACTCCAGAGGACCAATGGAAACTCTTTGACGAAGCAAAGAAGGAGGTTGATCCCAAGGAACAAGCTGATGCACTTGCAAAACAACAAGAGGCTGAGCAAAAACTGAAGAGCTAGCAAGGCAACATAAGGAGAAGGAGGACCTCCTGCAACAACAAAAGGAAAATGAATGGAAAGCTAATGTAGATAGGGAGAAGTTGGCCCTCCTACAAAAGATTCATGACCTTGAGGAGGCCTGACAGAGAAGAGAAAAGGAAGACTTTGAGGCCAAAGCTAAGGCTGCAGAAGAGGCCCAAAGAAAGAAAGATGAAGAAGAGCTCTTACTGAAGGAGGCGGAGGAACAAGCCAAACATGAATGAGAAGTGGCCAAAATGTGGGAAAGGGTTAAGGAATTGGAAAAGCAAAGAAATGATATGTTGGAAGAGAGGAGATTGGAAGAAGAAAGAGAGAAAGCTAAAGCTGATAGACTTGCTAAAGAAATAGCAGAAAAAGAGAAGCAACAAGAGGTTGATTCTCAACCTAAGGTAACACTTTGGAAACCCCTCTCTTCTGCCACTTCTTCACAACAAGTGGTTACTCCTCCTGCTGCCCCAACTGGTTAAAGCTCAACTTGGACAGAAAACAGATAGTCCAGCCCCAACCCCTAAATTGGGATGATATGATGAAAGAAATTGAGGAGAGGCCCAAGAAAAAGGCTCGAGTCCTTCATTCCACCAAATTGACAGATGCTGAAGAAATTGTAGTTGAATGTTCCATTCCCATGGTGGATAAGGATAAACAAGAAATGCAGTTGAGTGATTACCAACTAGGCACTGTGAACTTGGGGAGGCCTACAAGGAACCAACAAATGGACTTGATTGATATTGTAGCATCTTCCACTAAGTCAAGGATGATAAAAGATAAGCAAAGGAAGGAAGAGCTCAAAGCTCAATTGGATCAATTGCATAAGTTCTTGAAAGACTTATCTTCTCTTGTTTCTTTGCAATCTGCTGCCCCCGCGACACCAATTTTGTTAAGTAAGAAAGAAGCTGATGACCTTGTTGAAATGAGAAGCAAGTAGGGATGTTGGATAGATGGATTGATTGGTTGAACCAAGAGGTGGAGGAACTGCTTGTTGAAAGTCATAAGGCTCATGAAGGTGCATGGGAATCAGTCAATGATATGAGTGCATATGCTGAGATCCTCTGGAAACAAGAGGAAGAATACAAAGAACATGTGTCAAGAGATTGAAAGAAATTAGTAAGCTACCTCAACAAACACTTCTAGAACAATCCATCCTTGAAGAAGGTAATGAGGATTTTGTTGATAGAACAATCCATCCTTGGAAAAGGTAATGGATTGATTGGTTGAACCAAGAGGTGGAGGAACTGCTTGTTGAAAGTCATAAGGCTCATGAAGGTGCATGGGAATCAGTCAATGACATGAGTGCATATGCTGAGATCCTCTGGAAACAAGAGGAAGAATACAAAGAACATGTCAAGAGATTGAAAGAAATTAGTAAGCTACCTCAACAAACACTTCTAGAACAATCCATCCTTGAAGAAGGTAATGAGGATTTTGTTAATAAAACTATTAACATTATCAAATTTCGGTCTTCATTCATTTTTGCACATAGAAATGAGGTACAACAGGCTGGGAAAGATTTGGCAGATCAAATTGTGGAACTAGAGGCAATTATAGCCATGATTGTGAATGAAGATGTCCCTGTAAAGGATGGTTTCCCTCTTGATGAACTAAGGAACAAATGGGATAATATATTCCAAGAGACAATACAAAAGGGAGATGATGGTGATGATTTGTTAATTGATAGGTTCATGGATATAAAAGAGGTAGTGAAGATTGCTCGAAAGGAGCTTGCTAAATTGGATGATATGCAAAAATTCAACTCTGCTGAATTGAAAAGAATAAAATTTGAAGACAGTTGGGTAGATGGGCTGTGGATACACTTAAACAAGTATTGGACAATTATGATGAATACCTACTTGAATAGAAGACAGGGGAATGAAGTGGCTATAGAATATTCTTTTTTGGATGAAGCATCAAGTGGCACGACCAGTTGGGCAGCTCTCTCCTACTTTTCAGGATCATTAAACAAGCTCAACTAAGGATCTCCAACAGTTTGACCTTCTCCCTTTGCCTGCAGATTTTTGATAAAGAGTCATCAATGGTTAACTAAAGATCATGATGCGCAGTTACCTCATGTAGCTCCAGTTACTCCTTGATTTGTGGATCTTCATTTTTGATGAGAGAAATTAGTGTTGAACTTGTCTATATGTAGAATTTCTCTCCATGTTGTAAAGGTCAGCTAGTTGAAGAAAAGATTAGCTGCCTAAAGAGAGATCTAGGATAGTTCTTACAGTTCTTAGAAGCTTTTATAGTTTTATGCAAAGATACTTAGACATCTTTACAAGTTATTTTTTAATACAGCTTATGTTATTTCCATAATTAGTTTTAATGGTGATTTTGATGAACAATAGTCATTCGTATGTCAGTGAGTTTGCTGTGCATAAATGTCTCCCATTTGATGAAAATCAATAGAAGATTCCGAATCTGAGACTATTTTCATTGAGTTATCTGTGAATGAGATCTCTTTGTGTTTATTGATCTATGAATTTTAGTAATGAACTGGTGATATGTTCTTGTTTGATTTTGAAAGTTTAGTAATGATGAATGATTGTATGTCTTGAATTTGCACTATGAATGAATACAATGGTATAGAGTATTATGTGGATTGTATCATTTTGTGGTTTTAGTTGTTTGAAAGAAATGTTCATTATGAAGTTTATATGTCTAAATTGAAGGAAATTTGTGTTTATGCTTTGCTGTCCTAAGTTTTGTTCTATCTTTTGATGTTTATTTACACCCCCCAAATGCTAGATTAATTTGCACTATGCAGTTTGTATCCCTGTACCAGCAGGCCCCTTGAACCTTATAGTGGCATAGGCCACTAAACAACATCAGCACAGTTGAGAACCAACTACAAAGACCTTGGAAGATAGGTAGCTTTAGGTTATTTATCTTTTTTAGGGGAAATAGGGTAGAAATATTCTGTTTTAACATTGCTGTGTTACATTGACCATCAATAGGAAGGTCTGCTTTTGTTGGTGCATAGGTTTAGAAGTTTATCATTCTTCAAAGCTTACCTTCTTTGAGAGAAATCAGATGCACATTAATGTGTATCAAGAGCATAGAAAGACAAGAGATCATACAATAAACACATGGTTTCAAGCTTATTGAGATGCTGAATTGTATTAGGGTTTCTTTCATTGTTTGGAACTTGGTTCTAAAATCCTAAATAAGGTTTATTGTGCAAAGTTAATGACATGTTTTGCTTTTGTTATCTTTGATTGGTGACTTTGTATCACCGCTTAAAGGCAACTTAAGTAATAATTTAAGAGGGGTTGTTGTCATGGTTAACCAACCCTTCCTTATAGAGTAACTAACCAAACAAGTTATGAACTTATCTCATATCGCTTAAATGAAGATTGAGGGCTATGATTTAATGGTTAGTGTGGCGGGAGTATGAGATCAAAGGCTCTTATTTAAACATTGTTAACAACTATTTCCTGAGGCTTCATTTTGATAGGTGTTTGCATGTTTGTGCCCGAGGTTCTGTTATGTAATTGTTTTGAAAAGCAATGATCAATGGTCACCATGAAGGTGCCAAACTGAAGATCAATGAACTACATTTAAAGTCTGTTTGAATTCCAACGGTCAGGTGATGGGAATCGAAGTTGATGTGCATTTGGCCATGAGTGAGTATTGTTTTCAGGTGTGAGGGAAGTTTTCAGAATGGTAATTTTTGATTGATGAATTAATGCTGATGTATGTGTGAATAAGGGAGATGGAGTTTTTGGTGGTACAAAGATAGAGCAGTGGATTTTTTGGAAACAGAGTAACCCTTTGAGTTTTGTTTATTTTTTCTGATATTAATGGAAATAGTGTATGGTTGCCAGTGAGGCATAGAGTGTAGCTAGTGAGGCTTTGCTAGTGAGGCATAGAGTGTAGCTAGTGAGGCTTTGCTAGTGAGGCATATAATGTAACCAGTGAGGCATAGAGTGTAGCTAGTGAGGCTTTGCTAGTGAGGCATAGAATGTAACCAGTGAGGCTTTTGGCCAATGAAGCCTAATAAAATTTATTTTTAGAGTGGGTTTTCACCCTTTTAGGGTTTTCCACTCATAATTCTTGTGTTATGTCTCCTCTTGATGGTTTGTCATATTGTGTTTAATAGGTCATCTTTGTTTAGGTATCATGTTCTGATTTACACATCATTGTGACTCACTCAACATTCAATATCTATAATGTTTGAAGTGTTTTCAATGGATCTTTTCGCATAATACAAGTAAGTTAATTATTAAAATTTGGTTCCTCATTAGACCATTGATTCACGCCCCCTCCCCCCGCCCCTGTGTGGTCTTGTACTCCAACAACAACACCCCAAGAGGAGTATAGTAAAGACCTTTCTTTGGAGCAGAGCAATCAGCTTTTCCATACTTGGGATTTGGGTGTGATGGCATCTACATATGATCAGGATCCTAGATGGGATGAATTTCCCTTTGATCCTGATGATGTTCCAATTTCATAGGACAATGGAAACCATGAGGATGCTGCTGAAGGAGCTAATTTTGAGGAGTTTAAAGGTGTTGTTGAACATAAATCTGATTTGATAATGCATGGAACTGATTATAAGCGAAGGCTTAACGAGCTTGTTGAGACTGATTCTCATCTTGGTGTTGAGCAATGTCTTCAAGTGGGTGATGAGGGACAAGAGTCTAGGGACAGCCAAGGAGTCATTGATGACAAGAATGAAAGTTCTAATTTTGACAGGCAGCTTATCAACAGTTCACCATCCTTGCATACTCATGAATGGAAAGGCCAATTCTTGGTGTCTGTTGAAGATGAAGTGCAAGCTCTATCTAGATTTGATCGCACTCACAGTTTGATTGAAGAACTCTACTGGAAGGCTTATATTGAAGAGAGACGGAAAGGAGTTAGGGATGGAGTTACTCTCCCCAATTTGCAACTTATCAAAGACTCTTTGGAGACAATGAAATCATAGTACATACACTTGATTGGAGATCGAGATTATGCCATCGAATTTGCAAAGACCATTAGTGCAATCCAAGGAAAAGAGAGAAAGGTTGATGAGATTACTCTTGAGCTTGAATTGACAAAAGATATGTTAGAAGATACTCAGATGGCACTAAGGGAGGTAAAAGATCAGCTTGCTGATTTAAAACGTCTCAAGGAGCAAGAGAATGAACAAAGAGCTGAAGAAATCAAGCAAGTAATTGGTGAGCTTGATAGAGTCTTCAAGAGGAGTTTGACTTAGAGTATTTTCCCAAAAAATCAGATGTTGCAAGTGCAAATTTGGATCATCTAGCTGGATTGGAGCAAGAGGAAAGAAATGATTTTCAAATTCTTGATAATCCTCTCTTTGAAGTGGATGCAGAGACAACTTATGGCAACACTCTCTTTGTGATGGAAGCTGAGACATGTGGTGAAGTGACCAAGCATAAGACTGAGTACGGTTTTCAGTTTATTGATGATTTGATATGAAACCGTGAGGATGTGTCACACTTTGTGATTGGTAATCTTCTGAGGCTGCCTATTAGTGAATGCATAAGTGGGTTGGGGGATAAAGTCTCCATATGGGAAGTGTTGAATCATGGTGACTTCAACATCTTTGACATTGAGGTGTTGTCCAAACATAGTTTAGTAGCTGCTGAAAGTTTCTTTACAACAGCAAGGAAAGGAGATTTCAGCTTGTTACCTATGAAGCTTAAGAGAAAGAAGGACCAAAACGGGAAGTTTACATGTTTGACCCATCCCTTGGGTTGAGTGATACTTAGCCCATACTAGTCCTTTTTGGGGATTGGGTTTGAAGACAATGATTGTTCCATGCTCCTTTGTTGTTGAAGCTTTCATGGATGGGCTTTAGGGCTTCACCAAAGAAGTCGCTAATTTCCTACGTATGCATTTGGTTTTAACTGGCACTTGGAGATGTGTTGTGTACTTTTCTCGGTGTCCTGGAGATCATTCATGGTTGGGTATCGATGCTTGGGATCCTCAACATGGTTTGACAGAGCTTATTGGGTTATGGCATGGAGGATCTTTGGAGGGATAAGGATTAAATTTTCAAAATTTATGGTGCTGTTCCCTTCTTTACCAGCCATTTGGTGGTTCCATTTGCTCATCAACAAATGGATTGGAGAGAAATTCAAAGGAAGGGTTGGAGAAATGAACAGGTGGTTACTCTTTGGAGTGTTCCTTAACACAAAAAAGATCAGATTTTGAGTCTTGAGTTTGCTGATTGGTTGCAGACCAGTCACTTTACTTTGGGAGTTACTCTTGTTCAGGAGGGTTGCCTCATTATTTTTTGTCAAGGAGGTGAAAGTTTTCGGTTGGAGATTGTTTTGAAGTGTTTGCCAACCACTTTCGAGGTGTTATTATGCAACACAATGCTCATCTCACATGCTCATACTTGGGAATTCCATTGGTACTGTTGTTATCCCTTGTGTAGAGTGCTAAAATCAGATTGTACTTTGTTGATTCCATCTTTGAACAACAGTGATTATTTGTTTCTTCAAACCTTCCAAACTTTGAGAGTTCATCTTATGAAGGTTTGTGATGTAAACTTTGATAGTTTACTCTTGGTGTTGGTTTAGGACAACGAACTTCCACATGCTTCGATTCATCATTTAGAGATTCTTAGAGTTGGAGCAGTAAGAGTTTTCAAAAGTCTTCATGATTGTATCATAATAGTTTAGAGGAGGCATGCTAGATCCATGTGAAGTTATAACGATGAGTTTGTTGAACTCTTGCAAAGGATTTCTTTCCTTTTAGCAAGTAAATTTGGGGGAGTCACATTTGCAGTTGTGGCTTTGCTAGACACCATGAGGAGATATGCTGAGGAGTACGGTTTTGAGTTGAGTAGACTTTCCTTCCTATTGCCCAAGATTGTGATAAGCAGTGGGAATACAGATATGGACTTCTCAGAGTCGTTTGGGCGGGAGATGTTGCATGGTATTGATTTCAAACTTCCTAGGTTTTCTAGGTTGAGTCTTGTGGATGGTAACATTTCGTAGTTACAAGGGAGGATAGTGCAAATTTGGCACGATGGTTTCACTGATGTGATTAGAGTGATGCAACATTAGTATGGTGGGTCCTTCTTGAGATGGACGTGGGAGTTGGGACCTTGGGATCCTACTTGGTTTTGCGTGGATCAGTCTAATATTTTTGGAGTTCTAGTAGCATTGCTTGAGGACAAGCAATCTTTCCAGTGACCGTTAGCCTATTTTCAGAGGCCCATAGGCTAGTCGAAGGCAGAATTAGGGTTTCCTATTTTCTAGGAGGTTTCCTTTTGAGTTTTCAAGGGTTGCATGCAAGAGTTTGGCAGTTTGTCTTCTGAGTCTTTTTGGGTTTTTAGAGAGCTTCAGAGGGGTGTGACATGCATTTCCATTAGAGGACATTTTTGGACTTACTATTTTTAGTAAGTTACGACAGTTGTCCGATTTGTGCTCAAACGAAGTTTGGAGTCATTATTTTTAGCAGTATGCTATTTTTAGTAAGTGTTTTTTTTCGCAGTGCGGTCTGGCAGCAATTCAACACATAGTTACTATTTCTGGCAGCGCAGACTTGGAGTCAAAATTGGAAAGTTAACAACTTAAGTTATATTATTTGATATTTCTAATGTGCTTTTTGGTCCCCATGCTTAGGCTCATTGACTTGAGTTGTTCTTAAAAGGTGGTCTCTCATGTGGTCATCCAAATTGGAGGAATATTTGCATTTTATAAAGTTAATATTTGCTAAGTGAAGTTGGATGCCTAGGTTGAAGGAGCAAAAAGAATTTCAATAAATATTTAATTCTCCTCTTTTGGGTGTCCCCTTTTGAAGGGAAAGAAGAATTTGAACTTTTGTGGTTTGAAGCTCATACATACAACACCTCCCCCTCTCATTTGGTATCCATTATTCATCTCATAACAAAGTGTTGCCGGATTTTATCTAGACTCTTGCTTCGGGGTTGGAATACCTCCTAGCTTTATTCAGTTTCGGGCTTGCAAAGATAGATCCTAGCTGATTGTGAGTGTTCCTTCAGTTTCAAAGGGTGCAACTGGGCTTCAAGATGATGGCTTCATTTGATTTTTTCTGATTTTGGGTGTGGTTGTGAGTTATTTTTCTAGTTTGTGCCTTTTTTGGTGTGTTTCCTTTAGTTTCATGTTGCTGGTTTGAGTATGGCTGAAGCACATTTTTGATTATACCTTTTGGAGGAATTGGGCGATTGTTTAGGGTATTGTTTCTATGCATTCCTCTAGCTTGGGCGATCCTATGCTCAAGTTTTGGTATTTTTTGGTGGAGAATGTGATTTTTAGTCAAGGTCACCCTTTCCTAGAAGGCCATACCATTTGTTGATTCTGCATTGGGAAGCATGCATAAAAAATAAGAGTTGTTTGGTGGTGTTTGGCTGCTTGGATTGGGATGCCTAGCTTCTAGGCATCTTTTGCCTTCAATTTGAGTTCATTCCGTGGAGATTTTAGGGAGATATGAGCATTTTGATGGATTCTAGGGTTGCTGGTCAAGAAATCAGAACGTTGCCATTTTACATCAGACCTAGTATTTTTTGTATTTCGCTAGATTTTCTCGATGCTTATCTTTGTATTTTCCATGGAGAACATTGTCTAACATTTGGGCTATCAGGTTGTTAAGAATATCTCAGTTTCATTGTAAAAATTTTCAATATTGTAACGTTGAATCAGTACTACTGATCAACTCTTTCATTTCTGCTCTTTGTTTTCACTCCCGTTGAAGAAGTGGTCTAGTTTTGCTTTCATTTTGTTACCTGCTGGAAAGTGGAATTGGTTGGCTATGCCGCCAAGTTTCTTGTTTACATCTACTTTCTTGTACCCCATTGAAAAGTGGAAGAGGCTGGCTTGCTGCCTAGTTTTTACATTTCTCAATTGGCTGGCTTGTACTTCCAATATTTTCAGATTGTTATTATTACACCGTACAATCTCACCTTGCCCACTTCAGGATTTGGGTGATCAGAAAGTGAAGTGTTACATTCTAGTTTACTTATCTTTCTTTAAGCTAATGCTAGTGGGTGAAGTTTCTTGTGAAAAAATTGGAAGAAATTAAGGGGGATATTACAAGCTTAGAGATGGGATGGTATTCGAATCATAAAATGACCAACTAGGAATGTCATGGGGTGGATGGAATACAGTAATAGGATAGGTGGATGTCGATATTAGGGTAGTGTGATGTGTATGGTATGACATGAAAGTGGTGCGAGGACTTTGCTAGATAATGGATCTACTAACTACACAAGCCTCCTGTTTGCTAGGTTTTTTCTGGATAATGGATCTGCTAACTACACAAGGCCCTTGTTTTCCATGTTTTCACCATGGTACTTGTCCAAGGTGCTAGGAGGAGTGCTTTTTACCATAGGACAAATTATTTTTCTTTACTATTGCATTTGTTTGGATTTTTTGATTTTTTTGGGTATTTTTTGATTTTTAAAAAGCGGGATACTACGTCGATTTAGGCATGAAATTGCTTGAGATGGATGATGTTGAGAGGCTCATCTAGAGGCTCCCCTTCAGGAGTAGCTAGCTGATATTGACTAGATCCATATTTAGTGGTGATCACATAAGGACCTAGCCAAGAAGGCTCAAATTTACTTTTCTTCTCACGATCTTGGAGATTCTTCAAATTTTATTTTGAGGATGAGATCACCGATTTGGAATTCCCTAGGTTTGATCTTTTTGTTGTAGCTTTTGTGGATATGGCTTTGGTATGCTTGAAGATGGTTAAAAGCATCGAGACACTGTTCATCAAGGAGCTCTAGTTGATGCAAGCGTGCAACCCTGTACTCATCATTGATAAGATTTTTCAATGAGACTCGCAATGATGAAAGTTCAACCTCTATTGGAAAGATGGCTTTTGCACCAAAAAACAAAGATGGCTTCTATACAAAAAACAAAGGAGTATGTTGTGGCTCTGGTGGGTGTTCAAATGTTAGTATGATAAGCCCATAGGATGAGATTAAGGTGAAGATGCTAGTCACAACTAGTGTCATTGACAACCTTTTTAGGGATTTTGAGCAAACTTTTATTGGTTGCCTCAGCCTGGTCATTACCTTGAGGGTAATATGGAGTAGACCATCGATGTTGGATGTGGAAATGTTCACAAAAATTGTGAACCTCTTGATTTTTTTGAATGGTCTACAATTTTCGATGATGGAAGATAGAATACCGTAACGAAAAATGATGTGGTATAAGCTAAACTTAAATTGATGAGTGCTGGTTATGAGGGTGAGGGGGATGGATTCCACCCACTTCGTAAATATTCAGTGGCAGTGATAATGAACTTATGTCCATTGGAAGAGGATGGATGGATCTTGCCAACAAGATCGAGGCCCCATTGAGAGAAAGGCCAAGGTGTAGTGATAGGCTGCAACACTTGTGAAGGGGCATGAATGAGATCATTGTGTTGCTAATAGGGAAGGCGTCTCTTGACATATCCATAGGCATCATATTTCATAGTAGCCCAAAAGTACCCCGTTCTTAGAAGCTTCTTAGCTAGGACCATTCTACTAGTAATCCCCACAAATACTGTCATGGACCTCTTGCAATGCAAGATTAGCTTCAATTGTGTTTAAACAACATAGTAGAGAACCATCATAACCTAGTTGATAAAGCTTATCTTCCAAAAGAGTGTAGCGAGATGAGCCTTGGATAAATGATTTTTGTTGTTTATGCGTAAGGTTAGGTGGAAGGACTTGGTCATGGAGGTAAGTATATATATCGTCATACCATGGGGACTTAGGACCAACAATCTCACACTCCATGTCGTTATCAGGCACATTGTAAGTTGGGATGAGTAGCTGTTCTACAAGGAATTCACATCTTTGACTGTCATGTGGCATACTAACAAAGACCCAATTGTAGCCATGGCATCAACAACTTTGTTGTTAAGGTGAGGGACTTGTTCAAATCGGATATGTTTGGTACTGCTTGAAATTATCAACCATGCGTTTGTAGGGAAGGAGCTCATCATCCTATGTTTGGAACTCTTTATTAACTTGTTTAATGGCAAGTTGAGGATCCCTATAGACTTGAAATTGGGTGATATTCCATTGAGCGACCATTATCAATTTGGGGATAAGACCCATTTGCCCCTAGGCGACCGAGTCCCTTTTGGCATGCTAAATCCAACTTTTGGTGATAGGTACACATCAATCCGCACTTTCCAGACACTTGCAAATTACTGTTTCAGTTTGTGTATTTCCTGAATATTGCAATTTATCATATTAGGTCATATAGTTTAATTAGGGTAATCACTCCAAATCATTTCCAATTCATTCCTAAGACTCAAAAAGAGGCAGATCCAAGTTTGATTGACTCACCTTGGAGGTTGTAAGTCAATGTATGCACCTTGTTGATTTGCATCCTAATGAAATCCTAGAAATGTTGGAATAGACCTTAGGTTTTAGAAGCTAAACTTAGGGCATCCCCACATTTTTATGTTTCAGTTGATTTACAAAAATTCTAGCGTCATAACAAAACATCCTCAATAGGCACAATCAAAGGAAAAACTTCTAAACACATGACAAAGAGATATTTTGAAATCAACTCGACACTAAGGACTTTGAAAATAAGATTAATATTTGTTCAAATCTATTGCAATTGAGGCGACAACAATAAGGAATTTTCCATTTATGTAACTCTAGATCAATATACCTACAAAAGGCAACACAAGTAATCTAGATTTTAACAAAAATGTTATACATGACTAAACAACAAAGGACGTAGGATTCAGACTAGTGGTGTGTGTAACAAGTTCTTGGCACATGGTACAAAGCACTAACTCTGCTCGATCTGCTATCCTCTCCTCAATGATGCTCTTCTTCCTCAACTGGAAGGGGGAACTGTACTTTATCTTGCATTCACCTCATTACAACATCAAGGTAGTTAGTCTAGTCAAATATACACATTTTTATATCAAATTGATGACCATCTTGTTTAAATCAGCAACATCATAGTATAAAACATGAAGTCTCATTAATCATTTAATTCTGTTTATGTATATCATTTATCTATCCACTATTTTCTAACAATAATAATAGTCAAAATTTAAATTTCAGTCATTAAAACATTCATATCTGGTATTAAATTTTTCATTCACACAAGTGCATGAAAGAACAATCATCACCTTATAATCATTCATATTCGAAATACATGAAAGAAAATCATGTCTTGTCATAGCATCATCTAATTACCATAATTTAAATAATTGAAATATGTTTTCAATAATTGTTCCAAAAACGAGGTGTAACTTCTTCGCCCCCTTAGAAAACTCATCGTTTTCGATGGCTTGGTTCAAACAAGTATCAAAAATTCTAGAGAATAACAAAAGAATGATTAAACTTAAACAAACAAATGAGAAAAGCTCGGTAGAATTCTTCGTAATCCTCCTAGGTGGCACTATCCTCCAAGTATTGGTCCCATTGGACATTCCATTGAGTGACTTCCTTGCTTGCAAATCTTGAGCACTCTAAGAGGCTCGATCATAACCACTCCAGAACCTAAAGAGCATTCCAATCAAGCACACGAGCAAAATCAGACACGTATTTCTTTAGATATCAAACATGGAAAACATTATGCAAACGAGCAAGAGCAAGTGATGAAGAAATTTTGTATGCAACTGGGTTGATCACTTTGTTGCAATTATGAAGGTGTTGTCATTGATGTCAACTGGTTAACTGGTTGCTGTTGTCATTTATGTCATGAATGTTGGTTATTGGCTGTATATGTTGAGGATATTTAGAAAATTGTAATAAAGATCGGTTGCAGGTATTCAGTGTTTGCTCCGGGTTTTGCTGCTGTGCTAGTAAGGATTTGAGTTATTGATCATGGCTGTTGGAAGTTGCTATATCCAGATTTTGGGTTTCTGGATCGTTGTACAGTGTGAGATATGTTCACCAGTTGTGAATTGAGCTTTTATGTGTATTTGGCTGAGGTTTGGGAGAAATGTTGTTGCTCTAGATTTCTTCTTGTTTGGGTCTTATTACTTGCGGTTCTTAGCATAAGCTGATGAGGTTGTATTCAAGTGAAATTTGTTGACCGAAAAGATTGGATCGTGTTAAGGTTGCATGTGCTTAATTGATTATGTGTTTTACACGGGTATTGGCCGACCTTGTGTTTAACACTACTTACGAAGTTCATGGAAGCGTGTTAAGGCGTGTTGGGAATTATTTAGGCCCTTATTAAGTGTGAGTTTCGGTCGCCCTCATTCTAATTCCACCATAAAATGCTTTGGCGTTGATCTAATTTGAATTTGAAAATACAAATGGTGTATGGCCGACTTTGGATGAGTTTCAAGGTTGAAGTTGGTATAAATAAGAGTTGAGATGATTGTGAAAAAAGTAGTACAAGTGCAAGAGCAAGATAGATGCAAAATAAAGTGTGTGGTTGAGATAGATGTGAAATAAGGTGCGAAATCTAATTGTTGAGTTTCTAGAGGTAGTGAGTTGAAGGTGTACTCTACCATTCAAGCATGTTTGCAAGATAGATGTGAGATAGATGTGAAATAAAGTGTGTGGTTGAGCAATAAAGTGGGTGGTTGAGATAGATGCGAAATCTAATTGCTGAGTTTCTGGAGGCAGTGAGTTGAAGGTGTACTCTATCATTCAAGCATGTTTGCAAGTGTGTGAGCAAATTGTGGTGGAAATCTCCGCTGCATTGAGATAGTTTTCTCTTTGTAACAAATCTCTTCTATCTTCTTTGTATTTGTGTGGTAGTGAGCCCTCTGGGTGGTTAACCCTTATTGGACAGTGAGTCCTGCTTTGGATAGTAAGTCCCGTTTTGGCAGTGAGCCTTTGTATTCAGTTTTGATATTCTTTATATTGTGAGCTAATCCTCACCATGGTTTTCCCCTTATTGGGTTTTCCACGTAAATCTGGTGTTATGTGTATGGTTTTTGCTTCTTTCAATTTCTGCTTTTACATTTAATGATTAATCACATTAGTAGAGTAAAGCATTTGTGAATAGTAATTGATCTAACCTCTGGTGGAAGTTTTAATTGCTACAATTGATTCACCCCCTCTCAGTTGTCTTGTTGAACACACTTCTAGGACCTCAAATGGGCCCACATATCTAGGAGCAAGCTTGCTTGACTTCCCAAACTTGATTGAACTCATATGGGGT
Organism: Sequoia sempervirens; assembly: GCA_007258455.2. Taxonomy (NCBI): domain Eukaryota; kingdom Viridiplantae; phylum Streptophyta; class Pinopsida; order Cupressales; family Cupressaceae; genus Sequoia; species Sequoia sempervirens. Next base: position 71,620,618 of record VDFB02353493.1, on the reverse strand, counting down.
TTGACTCTCAAAAGAACTTTGTCTCCAACAACAAACTATCGTAGGGTTTGTTTTGCATCAACACAACTCTTTTTGCTTGTCGTTGGCCTCAACCAATGTTTGTTTAATCAACTTAACTTGTTCTTCCTTTTCTATCAGCATCTTTGGTCCTACACATACTTTATCCTCTAGTTCATCCCAACTGATAGTTCTACATCTTTGACCATACAATGCCTCAATGGGAGCCATTTTAATAGTAGTTTGGTAAGAATTGTTATTGGAAAATTCAACAAGAGGCAGATATTCCTCCCAATTATATTGTTGCTCCATGCAATACATATGCAATAAATTCTTTGGTTAACTCTTTCAGTTTGTTCACTAGTTGTTGGAAAAATTATTATTGTCATTAATGTCGAAGGTGGAAAATTAAAATTAAATGCTATGTGGGCCGACCTCCCCTAATTGTGGCGCCCATTTCTAGTGGGTTTGAAAAATAAAAGTTAATTTTATATTTGAAAAGAGGGTCGAACCCTTAGAGAGTTGTGCCCACCTTGGAGAATAAAAATAAAATAAAGAAAAAATATATTTGATGCTAGGCCAACCCCCTTTGAAGAGTCCCCCCTCTTGGGGTATGTATAAGAAAAGGTTGTGAGGAGGTTTCAATTCAATCAATTCAAGGGGTATTTGTTATATGAAGAGCAGAAATAAAAAGCTATTCAGGCAGATTTATAAGACACATGTGAGCAAATTTATAGCAACAATTTTGTGAAGGGAAAAGAAGTGACACAAGCAAGATCATGGTAGTTTATGAGCATATTTTATTATGACATTATTGCCGAATTTGTGGAGACTATATTGCAGATCTACGAGAGGGAGTTTGGCAGATTTGTGAGAAGGTGTTAGAGCAGATCTGAGAAATTGCAAATAAAAATTATTATATTGTTCTCGTGGAGGTTGGAGCCTCCTACTTGAGGAGATTGTGAGGTTGGAGCCTCTTAGTGAAAGAGATTGGAGTCTCTTGTTGAGTTGGCGCCCAGTGGTGGGGATTGGAGTTTCCAGTGGGTTGGTGCCTATGAATTTTGTAAGAAGATTTATGCTAGCAAGTTTTTTCCATGGTTTTCTTCTGTAAGGGTTTCCACATAAAATTGTGTCTCTTGTGCATCTTCTTTCTTCTTTATTGTTACTTCTTGCATGAATGATACTACTATGAATAATTAGAGCTTGAAGTAATATTGCTATGCTTAATTAAGTTGAGAAGAAGTAAAGTTTTGATCTATACTTATTCACCCCCCTTCTCAGTATAAGTGTGTGTTTCATCATTAGTTTCAAGATGATAAGGTGAACTAATTTTCAGTTGAGTCCCCAACATTGGAAACAAGGTTTGCCAAAACCTTGAAGTTATCTACACATCTCTATCTGAGATGATCTTTTTCAGGAACTCCATGCAATCGAAAAACTTCTTGAACAAATCTACTAGCTGTTGATTTGTTTTTCGTGACCGCACCAACACAAAATAAAGTTTCCCAATGGTTACTCTATCCTCTCTTGAACAAAGTCTCCTGCATGCTAAGATTGCGAGAAAGATCATGCATTTAACTCCAAGGTTCCTTCATGCAGCGGATATAATCTCAGTTGGCTCGTTGTGATTTGTTGGTATTTCAAGGGGACTTACACGATTGTTCAGCACGATTGTTCAGCACGATTGTTCAGCTGGAGCTCAAAGAGAAAGGAATTTTGACAAGATTCAAAAGATTTTCAATGAAGTTTAGGTTTCCTAATACTAACCAAAACATATTGAATATGTTGTACCCAAACCAAATTTTTTGCTTCACTAAGGCATTTTGCTTAATTGAGTCTTAATCTCGTTAAAGTGATGTTAGGAGGTCATTTTTGGACTTTTATAATATGGAGTTTGAGTAGGTTTCATGTTAGTCTGTTACTGAAGAAATTCAAGAAAAGTGAAAATTTGAAGGAAAATCATCAAAATTTTCTCTCTGAAGAGGGGAGCACATTTTCAAAAGGGCGCCCTATCTTTTAGGGGCTCAGATCCCGTTTTTAGGGTTTGCCACTTCCAACAGACATTTGTCCGGCATCACGTTAGCTTCGTAACGGGCTATTAAGCTTATCAAACAGACCTGTTTCGTGCAAGTTACGGAAGATATAGCACAAAATGAGAGGAAAGCCAAAATTGGCTAACACTGGAAAAAAGAGCAGCTTTTGAAAAAGGCGCCCATCTTTTTGAAGTGTCAAATGAAGGTTTTTGAATGAATGCCACCTGAGATGTTTGTCTCACATTTGTTCAGGCTTCACGACGCATCCGTCAGTAGGTGAATCTGAGTTGCAAAAGTGCCTGAGCCGGAGGTCAAACATGGGGTCAAATCTTAGTCAAAATATCAAGGAAAAAAGCAAAAGAGCACATTTTTAGAAAGGCGCCTGAGCTTTTGAAGCCTTTAATGCCTTATTTTTGATGTTCTCAGATATCCAGCTTTCCGTTGCTTGTCTCTGTCAGATCAGAAGATGACTTGTCAGCCTGCAGTCAGAGTTCTAGTATTATTTTGGTCAGTTCCAGAAATGGCTTAAGTCTGTAGGAAAAAGAGCAACTTTTCAAAAAGGTGCCCTTGATTTTCACCCCCCAGATGATGTTTTTTGGAAAAATGTACCTTTGCAACTATCATGTGGAATGAGGTTAGCTCCACAGTGAGCCTATGATCTAGTCCTGAAACTTGGTCAATCAGAAGTTATGAAGGATTTTTTTTTCCCTTCGTATGAGATCGAGATGAGAAAATTTGACTAAGTCTGAGAAAAAGAGTAGTTTTTGAAAAGGGCGCTTGGATTTTTGACCCTTCAGATCTTAGTTTTATGATATTTAGTCTCAAGGAATCTTTTGATCAGTTTTTGTCCTGCTCTGCGATGCACCTGTCAGCCAGCCAATTGGTGGAGTCAGTTAGACAGTGTCAGGGGATGAACAGAGGTCTTGAAAGAGGTTCAAATCCAAATTTTCATCAAAATTGGCTAAGTCTGGAAAACGCCTAGAGAGGTCAAAGTTGATTTTTCGAAAGAGGTTGACTGGTGTGCCCTAACTTGAGTTCTGACTTCAGTTAGACTAAACAATTTCTGGGTTGTTATCTCCAGTTCACATTTTGGCATGTTGAGTGTTCTTTCAATTTGCATGTCGAGTTAACTAGTTTGCATGTCCAGTTAACATATTTGCATGTTGAGTTAACTTGTTTGCATGTTCACTTAACTGAAATGCATGTTTGAAAATCAACTTAAGTTTGAATGCATGGCGCATTAGTTGAAGTTTTGTGAAGATTTTGTGAAGTTGGCGCTTCACTTTGGATTGTCAACTTCAGTTTCTAAAAGGGACCCCTTAGTTCTTAAAGCATGAATTTAAAGCACGTGAAGTATGGCGAATTTAATTTGTCAACTGAAGCTTAATTCACATAGTGCTTTAAATAGTTTTGGCAACTGAAGTCTTAATAAGGCGACTTTAGTTCTAAAGCATGGTGCTTTATTTAGTCTTCAGTTAACTAAAATTGGGGTCCATTATTTCTTCAAGGTTGCATGCATTTCTACGAATTTTGGTGATGAAACTCTATTTATTCAAGTTTAGGCGTTCATTATTTCTTCATCACAAGCTTAGAAATATACATTCTTCTTGAGCAAGCAGCAATTTAAAGGTGCTACAGGTGTTAGAATTCAGCGTTCTTCATAGCAACGGATTCAGATTGTTCAAAGGAAGAAGATTCAAGACTTTGTTTTCAGTTTGCATGCAGGTTTCATCAAATTCCAAAAAAGAGATTGGCAAATTCTACAAAAGCAGAGCAAATAAAACCTTCTTTCTTCTGTCTTATTTCTTCTATTTCTCATCTTAGGTACTTTCTTCGCATGTCAAAGAAATTCAGCATATTTTCAGAGTTTGATCATCTGGGTTCGCATACTTAAGTATTTGTAGCAAAACCCATGTCTTAGATTTTTTCGAGAAAATTGCCCCGTAGTATTCATTCTGAAGCTCTATGCTATTTTCTGAGAATTTTTTTGCATGTGGGCCTAAAACACATCTTTTCGAGAATCAAACTATCTGGGTTGTCTTAGAATTTGATTCTACACAAAACCCACGTTTTAGAAAAAAAACAAATTTTTTTTTCCGTCATAGGCTATTTTTAGCCTTGTCCAGAGATTTTCAGTTTTTCCAGAAAGTTGTTCAAGTATATTCGACTTTACAGTCAAAAGTCTTTATTTTCAAAATGCAGTTCAATCTCATTGATTATAAGACCAAATCAATTCTTATGCATAATTTTGTCAGAACTTCAGATACAGACTTAAATCATGTTTATCCAATGGTTAATTTGAGCAGTTTGGAGGGTGTTAGCAGCAATTCATTGAGAAATCTTGAGTGTTCCGGATTGCTAGCAGCGGCATATATACTTGTTACCACTTTTGATCTTGAGTTCGTTCTTGCTTGTATCAAGCATTATGACTCATCTTCACAACAAATCAGATCAGCTGATGGGAGGGTTGTCTGCAGTCTCAAACCGAAGGATATAGAGAAATGTTTTGCTATTCCTCCTCATTCAGACAATTTCACTGTGGTTATTAAGGCCTGTGAGAAGATATGCGATGGAGATCGAGAACGTTCACAGAGAAAGGTGGCTCAGAGATGGCTGAAAGTTCAAAAGACTAATATGCCTAAAAAGATTGGTCGTGGTGAATTCAAGGATGAGGTTGCTGTTTTGATAACTTTGCTCAATCGAGTTACAGGTCAAGAGGATGCTAGCACTTTCCGATCATGGATGTTTTACCTTATTTCCAGAATTCTTGATGGCATAGAACATTTTGACTGGGCTATGTTGATTAGTGATTGCCTACATCAGTAGATTTATGATTTTCTCAAGTTTCATGAGTTTCGTATGATATCTTACTTGGTCTACTTAGTTGCATTCCAAGGCAGCTACAAGCATCTAAAAACTAATGGCACTCTTTGTATTCAACGTATTCATGAGTATTATCCTCAGTTGGAGTTTTCTAAATCTGAGCAAGACTTCCGAGCAGTGAATGATCATTTTTCTATGAGGACAGTTAGAGATCTTGACAATGAAATGCACATTCATATTTCTGCCGAGGAAAAATCAGCGATGGAGACTTGGGCGGATTGGTTTATCCAATTCCCTACTTTCACATACATCCGGGTTTATGGATATGTTGGAGAGCCTTTGATGTTGCCGAGGTATCCTTCAGACAAGATCATCTTCATGGAGTTCCTTAGACAAATGCAAAATGTTCATTTCTTTCTTTGCAGTCATCATAAGACTGCGGCTACTTTTCCATTTGGATTGGGAATTTTTACATGTAGTGCGGCAATAGATGCCAAGCATATGTCAACTGAGATAGAAAGATTCAAGCTTAAAACTCATACTGAGAGGCGTTCCTATGATCCTTTGGGTCATTATGCAGCCAGGTTAGAGCGAGGGATTGCACATAAGCCAGCACTTGAAGATTTCTGGGCTAATTGTGAAGATGAATTTGAGGTTCGTCGTCGTCACTATTGTAGACTCACTATCACTCAGCTTTCTGATTACCTATCATAGGATGTTGATGGTCTATCAGATGATGATGGAGAAGTTCTTCTCAATTCATATGTCAGAGATCAAATTGCTCGGCAGCCACTTCGTTCACCAGATTGGTATGCTAAGGAGAATACTTCTATTGAGGAGGTTTCTAAATCGGTTATCAAGACCAGCAAGCAGTTCTTGGAGAGTAAACAGAGGTGAAAGTCAGTTCCTGTGACAGAGCCACCAGAGAAGTTTTCTTCATTGCGTTCTACTTCTAGGTCAAGACCTCGGGTCAAGGCTATTGTGATACCTCCTGAAGGAGTTAGACTCAGTGGAAACACAGGAAAGAGAGCTACTAGTAAGAGGAAGCAAAAGCGAGTTGAGAATGTACCTGAGATTCCATTAGAGACAGTCATTCAGGCTGAGCCTCATGTTTCACCTCCTAGTTTACCACACATGCAACCTATTGACATAGATTCAGAGCTTGAGATACCAATTCGAGTTGGATCAGAGACAACTGAACCGCCACAGGTTGATACATCAGGGACAGTCTCTCCTCGAATTGATGATATTGTTCAGTCTTGTTGGCTCGAGAGGTCTTTGGAGAGACAAAGGCGATAACCTTCATATAACCTTGATTTATCTCAGTTCGGTGAGCCTTATCAGAGAAGGTCGAACAAGAAGATCAAGAAGCAGGTGCATATTGAAAAGACTCTGGAATCAGAGATTGTTATAGAAGTTGCTATTCGTCCAGAGGGTAAGAGCCTAGATGAAGTCGAAGTTGGTGACTTCACTTTTACTAAGGCAAATCTTGGCAGGACCACTCGGGAGACAGACGTGAGCCTTCTTAAGATTGTCACCAATAATCTTGAAGAACGCATCATGAAGGATGGAGAGGATAAGGCATTGCTTAAGGCTGAAAATAGTCAACTTCGTTAGTATATCTTTGATCTTGTTCATGGAAATTCAAGTAGAGCGCCTGTTCTTCCTCAGAATACACCTGCAGAACAACGAAAGCTAGATCAATTAGTCAGTCATGGCAGACTTTTGGATAACTGGATTGAAAGCTTAGTTGTTACAGGTCAACGTCTTCTTGTGGATTTGTATCAGTTGAGGAGTGACACACATAAACTTCGTCAAGGTATTCAGTTGTTCAAAATTTCAGTTGCAGAGAGTTTAGCCAAGGATCGAGTTCTTGTGTCTCAGTTGTCTGTTGCATATGATGCCTTGGAGATTGATGTAGATCAAGAGAAAGTTTTTACTTGGAGAGAGCAGCACCTTTTAAAAATGGAGATATGTGAAAAGATCTCTGCCAAGTTGCTTTCACTGAAAGATAATGTTGTTGGAGCTCTTGCACTTGTCAGTGGTTTTGTTGTTCAAATTCCGTGTCATTACCTTCTTGAAGATGGCACGTATATTGCATTAAATGAAGTGCAAGCTGAGTTTGAGAAGCTGATTCGTGACAGCCTTGAGGGAGATCCTATGGCGGCTAAGTTGGAGAATATTTCAGTTAGTTTCAGTAAGGTGACTGAAGATGTCAGAGAATGCATGCATACAGTCAAGGAAAGTGACAGAGAACTGAAGAAACAGATTATTGCTTTGGACAGTATTAAAGTGCCAGAAGACAGAGAGATTGATGAGTTCTTGGTCAAAGTATTAGACCGAGATGACATGGAGTGATCTGCCAGTTGGAACCTGCAGTTAATTTCGAGGATAGAATCAAGAGCAACAGTTAACTCGACTTTCAGTCTTGAGTTCACTTGGTGACTTAATACATGCTTATCTCTTCCTTGAGATTATCTTCACAGGAGTTAGGGTTAGGGTTTCCAGTTAACTTTTCTTTAAATAAGGACGTGCATGCTTGCACATTGTCCATTTAGGTTAGATGTACCGGTTAATTGATGGTAGTTTTCCAGTTAACTGTATAGTTTGCTTTATTAGGGTTTAGCAATAAATCTTGCATGCATTGCAAGACTGTAGTTGACTCAAGGTGATTTAGGGTTCCCTACACCTTTCGATGTCTATAAATAAGAGCTTTTGCTCATTTGTACATAACTTTTGCACGAGAGAGAAATATATGTTGTGCCTACCTTGCCCTCAATATTACTCTTTTTGTATCTGTTCATGCGTATTTACTGTTATGATGAATTATTATGCCACATAGGGTTTCATGCAATTATAATGGTGAATTCTTTCCTTAGTTAGATCAAATCTGTTTTGTGTTCAATAAACTTGTCCAAATTGAGCTAATAGATGTGCCACCCTGCCTTCAAGTTGATAATCTGTTCTTGTTTATCATATGGTGTTTTGTGAATAATAAACTTGTTTAGATTGAGCTGATAGATGTGCCACCTTGCTTTCAAGTTGAGAATCTATACTTGTTTATCGTCAGATAAGTCATCCCCACTCCATTTTCTCATGCTCTGTTTTCTTGAGGAAATTAGCATAGTTGTAGTTAGTAGTCTGCGAAACCAAAAAATACTCAGCTGCAACGTATATAGTTTTCGAGAAAGCTTTGTACCTCTACAGCTGAAACAAAAAGACAGGATATAGTTTAGTTTATTTTCCTTTCAAAGCACTTTTGTCAAGCACAACGAGGGAGCTTCCCCTCCTAATTTGAAGAGCACTCATTGCGTAGTGTGCATAGCTGTCCGTACCAACTCTTACTCCAGAGGTGTTAGTTGTTACGCCAATAGAATATAAATGGTTGCAGGGATAAGAGATGCTATGATCTACTTTAAGTGCGAGACGTGGCGATCAATTCTCACGGACTTCAACCAGGCTCTGCTTTGCCTCACTTTGGATAGCTTCCACAGAACTGGTGCAATCTTCAAAGGAGTAACTAGAGATATTCAAACCACAATTCAACATGCAGATACCATCACAACGACGCATACCAACATTCAAACCGAAATTGAAGTTAAGTCCACAATGTTCTAGTCGGCATGCAAGGCAAACCCACCATCAGTGAGCCCACTAGTGGTATGGATAAGCGAAGCTTGCTCAAATTAAACACCACATTCCACAATTACTAACTACTTGCATGAAATGAAATCTACTTTACTTTAAGCTACTTTATGATTCTAAGTGAATTGGAAGGACGAAGAAGGCTCGCTAGCCTACCCACAACAAAAGACGAAATCACCATCAATGAAAACTCTTTTTATTAGGAGAGTGTTCACAACAACTTCTTCCAAAGCTTTAAAATGGAAGACTTTCCTTCCTTTTCAATCTAAGCTACCAATCCATGCTATGTTATCTCTAAGCTGTCTCTCTACTATTCTATCTCATCTAATCTCTAATCTCCTAATGAGGTACAAATGAGGGGGGATGCCCCTTTTATAGCTGGCCAAGTCCAATGGATGACTCAGATTACAATTAGATGGATGGCCCAGATCGTGCCACCTCAGCCTTGAACAAGATTCACCCTAAAAACCGCCACCAGGAAGAGTGGGGTAATAAATGAGCAATTAATGTCCACCATCCTTCTAGAAGATTCCTATCTGGAAACGCGTTCGCATTGCTCTTGTTCTTCTTCTTGACTGCAAACTGGATGAGTTTGATAATCATGGCTTCAACCTCTTCCTTAGCCTTGAGGGCATTTCAGTGCTTGAGGATGATCTTTAACGCTTGGGTCTCCATTATTTCTCTGTCCTGATCCTGAAGGATTTTCCAGTTTTGGACTAGACCATTTCTTCCTTGCCACTTGTCTCCCTGAGTTCGGTGCATACTAGGTCTTTGTGGAGAAACATCCAACACTTAGCCGTTTCTTTCATCATCTTCCTTCATGGCTTGGGCGCAAATGAGACATCATGGAGGAGATTCAACATGTAACTTCATCTTCTTCTGAATGTTGTCCCAGAGTATTTGTTCCATCACCTCAAGTCATCATGCTTTGGTCCCAGTGTTCATCCTGCAAAACAAACAAAAAGAAGAGCATCAAAACACTTCATGATATAAAATTTCTTCACTTACCTGATCCCTATGTTCTGATCTTCAAGGTCCAATTGGTCTTGGGATCTGATGAAATTCATCATTTTTCTCTAGCATAACTTTTCATCATGGGCGTATTTAGAGACTTGTGTGTTCATTTGACAGGGTCCTCTTCAAGGGCGCATTTACAACCTTGTGTTTGGAGTTTGTACCTTAGAAATTTCTCCACCTTGAGGGCGCATTTGAAAGCTTGATGTTTGAGTTTCACTTCATCTTCAAATTCTTCATACCTTAGACAAATTTCATCTCTTCCTTGTGAGCGTATTTCACCTCTTGTCCTAGGGGGCTGTGATGTCCCCATCCTAGTCAGCGCAGCTGGATATGTGGTTAGCCTATCATCCTGGTCCTCGTAGGCTGACAGATATGTGTAGAGGATCAATTGGGGCAGTTACCCGGTGTTCAGGAGCTTCATTTTTGCAGTTGTTTCAGGTTGGGCCTTCGCAGAATCCTTCAGAGTGGTTTTTCAGAGACTTGCTATTTTTAGAAAGTCGGACAGGCGGAAGCTGCTATTTTGGGCAGGGCACCTGGTTCAGCTATTTAGCTCAGATTCGACCCAGTTCGTCAGTGTGTTGGTCAGATGGAGAAATAACGGAGTATTTAATGGTTTATTAAATAATTAATAATTTTGACTTTATATTAAAGTCACTTTATTAATTTATTTAAATATTAATGTTTTGGCGTATTATAAAGTATTTCTAATACTTTATAATAAAGTGGACTAATTAAATAATGAATAAGGATTTATTCATTAATGATGGAGGGGCGCCAATTATTAAATATTTCTCCTAAGTCCAAACAGGAAAATTTAATCATTTATTTAAATGATTATTAAAAAGAGGGTTTGGTCAAATTTCTCAAGAGAGGTATATATTGACTGCCAAAGACAAATCGAACTCTTATGTGATGATTATTCAATTTGTCTTTTTTTTGCTCTGAGCATTGAAGTTTGCAAAACCTAGGGTTTCAGTAGACGATTGGTTTTGAAGAACGATACCTCTTCAAGATCTGACATACTGAGGCTGTGCAATACCAGTTGAAGATTGTCTACTTGGTGACTTCACACAGAAGTTGCAGTTGGATTTATTGATCGATTCAGGAAGGTTCTTGCAGAGTATATTCATTAGTGGACAGGGGCGACTTTCCAGAGATCATTCACCGGAGATCTGGCACTTTATTTCCAAAGGCCGTACCATATTTATTGCTGCTGCTAGGCCGTACTGTTTGTACCAGCAAAGGCCGTACATTTCATCCAGGGAAATACGCCTTCATTTAGCATCTTTTGTTGACTGGATTTGGTGCGCCTAGGCTATCTAGAGCTTCTGCATCATTTTCAGAGTCTGGAGATTCATCTTTTCATTCAGCCGTACCATTCTTCTTTGCTTTCTGGCGCCTGCAAGAAAAATCAGGTTCCATTGAAATAAGCTCATATTTCCTTCATATGTTCAATTTATACATTGTATGTGCTCTGGAAACTTAATAAATATATGCGCCTACATTCTCTGAGCAATATCAAAGCATATTTATGGTCTTTAGATTTATTATGAATTTTTAAGCATTTTTTAGAGCAAATCGCAGCTTTCCTGTTTAATGCAAAAAACCATCAAAACACAAAAAAAATACAAAACAGACAAAAATCTTCGTTTTCAATTAAGGGTTTGGGCTGAGAGACACCTGGTCTCCTACTAACTTGGTATCAGAGCTGGAGGTCTCGAGGTCGAGACTCGTGGAGCGTGGTGGGCTGTGATGTCCCGATGCGGGCCCCTATCGGAAGGTGACGTAGGTCTGTTCGAGCGGTTTGCCCAACCACGTGTCCGGGGTCTTCGGCTGGAGTACCTGTCCTGGGGATGCCCCCTTAACGCTAAGAGGGGTGCCGTTTACTAACAGTCCGGGCTTTTGGTGCAATGGTAACTAACTTGCCAGGACAGGTACTCCCGCCGAAGACCCCAGACACGTGGCTGGGCAAACCGCTCGGACAGACCTACGTCACCTTCCGATAGGGGCCCTCATCGGGACATCACAGGGGCATATTTCCCTTGGTGTTCTCATACTCAATGCCTTAGGCGTTTTCCTAAGCTTCCTCCTCCCTAGGCATATTTAGAGGGGTGTATTCTCACTCATCTCCCTCCTGTCTTAGAATATTTTTCCCTTTGGGGCTTAGGCGCATTTCAGGTCCTCTACTTCTATTTTTCCATCCTTAGAAACTTTTTCTTGTACCTTCACAAGCTTGGGCGCATTTAGGAGGCCAAGCTTCCATTTTGATTGCCATAGCAAAATTTCGTGTCCCACTTCTCCTTTGGGCGCATTTGATTTATGCTACTTCCATTTTCAAATACTTAGCACAATTTCTTAGTCACCTCTTATCCAAGGGCGCATTTTACCCCTTGTGCTTTCATTTTTGACAATTAGCATATTCCCAAACCTCCCCTTTCACCTTGGGCTCATTTCGCTAGCCCTACTTTCAATTCACTTGCATTAGAAAAATTTCCACGCTCAACCTTGTCCTTGGGCGCATTTAGGTAGGCCAACTTCCACTTCATGACTCAGAAGATGCCTTCTCCACTTTGGGCGTGCTTGGACCCATGGATTTCCATTTTGAACACTTAGAAAATATTCCCATCAACTTATCCAAGCTAAGGCACATTTAGCACCTCATACTTTCAACTTTCATCACTTAGAAGATTTTCATGTCCTCTTGTCTTGGGCATGATTCCACCCCTGAGCTTTCATTTTAAATGACTTAGCCAAATTTCCAAATCCAACTCTCCACTAGGGCGCATTTAGGTAGCTAGGCTTTCACTTTACCTGCCTTAGAAACATTTTGTTACTTCATTCTTCAAGTGGGGTGCATTTGGGTTGGGCTACTTCTAGTTTCTTAGACTTAGAAAAAATTCTTAAGCTCTCCCATCACCTCGGGTGCATTTCCACCTCTCTAGTTTCATTTTTGAATACTTAGACGCTTTTCATTCTCTTCACTCCAACTTGGGGCACATTTCAGGTGGTCTTCTTTCAATTTGCAACACTTAGAGTATTTTTCACCTTCACCTTCTCTTCAAGGGCGCATTTGAGGGATTGTACTTCTGGTTTGCAACACTTGGCAGATTTCAAGCCCCTCAACTCTTAGCCTAGGCGCATACTAGTTGGTGAGTTTCCAGTTTCAGACTTTGAAAGACTTTCATCAACCTTTTGAATCCTGGGCGCATTTGGAGGCTGGGGCCTCAAGTTTCAGACTTAGCAACCCTTCATGCCTGCTTGTCCTTGTTTACTATTTTTAGAAAGTTTCTAACCCTTCACAATTTTCAAGGATTTTCCACTTCTGAAGACTTGATCTTTGCTTAGCTTGACCCTTGTGACGAGACCAGCCTACCAACACCTGATGTTTGCATGTACCTGCCATTTTTAGTGACTTGCTAAAAATAGTAACTGTTTGGAATGAGCTCAAACTTCATGAGTAGACTCCCTAAAGATTGTTGAGCGTGATAGGGTAACACTTTTCGGAGACTCGCATTTCGCCCTATCTTTTAGGAAACCCTAATTTTTTTGCATGGACCTGCTAAAAATAGTAAGTGCTTGATTTTCAAACTTCTGTAACTCTATTTGACTTGGAATTTGTTCCATGGGGTCCTCGTCACTTGCTTGACCTGCTCACACTGGTGCCTCGCGCTGACCTACTATTTATAGCCTGTTTCAGAAGTGACTTACTATAAATAGTAAGTGCTCAGATTGCCTTGAAATTTTTCCAGTGGATTCCTTGAGAGATGCTGATTGCATTGGGATACTCCAGTTTTCGGAGATTCGGGCCTTTTATCCCTCATTTTGAGTCCCGAAGCTGAAACCCTAATTTGACTTGCATGTGCCTTAAACGACCTCCATTTGACTCCGTTTCTATTGCATGTCGCCTTGTTCGTGATTTTGAAGTGCTTGGGAGCTGCTAGAGTGGACCTGCTAAAAATAGTAAGTGTCTGGAAAAGTGAGCAACCGCTTGCCGAGTGAGTTTGCATGTCGCACTGCCTGAGAGATCTCAAAAAACCCAGAAAAACCCAGAAAATTGGATTGCATGCGGGCACTGGCTAAACATAGTAAGTTCCGACAAAGTGATCAATTCTGCTTGCATGTTACTTCGTTGCGTAGCTCTTGAAAAACCCATAAAGAATAACCTGACATACATCAAAAATCCTGCATGCAAACCCTCGAAATGGCTCCTGAAGTTAGAACTGCTGAAAGTCCATATCTGAGCTTGCATGTTATACCATCGTGGAGGTCTCAAAAAACCCAGAAAGATTCTCTAGACATGCATTGAAAAAACACTCATGCAAACCCTAAAAATGGCTCTTGAACCTGAATTACTAAAAATAGCAAGTGGTCAAATTCAACTCAAAATTTGATGGCAAGCAGCTTAAGGTGCTCTGGACGCAGTGTCAAGCGCAGACTTCAATTTGCTTACTCGAATCAACCTCAAACTAGCATGAAGAAAGCAAACCCTAATTCTTTAGACTTAGCCAAAATTTCAATTCAGATGGGCACATCCCCGGAAAGACAGACAAAACAAGAGAAAGACAGAGACCAACGAAAAACCAAGCCAAAAGACCCAAACGAAGCAAAAACTAAGGGGTCCCCATTTGCAATGGGGTGATGTGTGAAAAGGTCACAACACTAGCCAACATTGGGGCTCCATCAGTTAAGTTACTTGTAATAAAGTGAGCAGCTTTGGTGAGTTTATCCACCACCACCAAAATCATATCATGACAATTTCTTGATTTAGGAAGTTCTTGGACAAAATCCATGCTAATGACTTAGCATTTCCAGTTAGTAACTTCATGTGGATACAACAATCTTGTTGGGTGTTGGTGTTCAAATTTGATTTGCTAAGCAACAAAATTTGTGACATCCTGCTTCATTCTGTTCCAGAAATATAGTGTTATCACATTAGCTAACAACTTAGTTACTCCTAGTTGTCCTAAATAAAGGGGCACAATGAGCTTCTTTTAAAACAAAGTTTCTCAAGTCACCTTGATTGGGTATGAATATTCTATCTTTGTATCTTAATAGCCAACCCATTGGCTTCAAATCAATATCTATCATAGTTGACATCTTGAGGATTTTCTGAGAGTGCATTCATGACTTGTTCATAAAACTCATCGCCTAGAGAATTCCTCATGACTTGCTCTTGGAAGGTTGTTGAATAGTGGCTATTGCTGCAATATGCCTCCTGTGACTAACAACGACAGATGCTTGATGGCAAGCATCTCTTTGTCATAAATGGAGTAAGTTTTTTCTGCTCCTCTTAACTTCCTGCTTTCAAAGACAATGCGATGTTTGTCTTGCATTAGCACAGCTCCAACACCTTCTCCTGAAGCATCACATTGCAATTCAAAAGATTTGGTAAAATCTGGAAGAGCTAACACTGGACATGTACTCATGATTTGCTTGAACTTATGAAAAACTTCTTGTGCCGTCTCTGTCTAAAGGAAAGCTCCCTTTTTTGTGAGATCTGTGAGAGGGGCTGCTTGATGAGAATATCCTTTCACAAATCTTCTATAGAATCCACATAAACCTAAAAATCCCCTCAAATGAGAAACATTCTTTGGAGTTGGCCAATCAAGAATGGCTCTTATCTTTTCAGGATCAACTTTCACACCCTTTGCACTGATAATGTGGCCAAGATATAATAGCTCTGTCATCCCAAACTCACACTTTGATTCTTTGGCGAACAAACATTCTGCTTCCAAAATACTAAGCACTTCTTCCAAATGCTTAAGGTGCTCTTCCCATGACTTATTGAAAATCAAGATGTCATTGAAGAAGACGAGCACAAACTTCCTCAATTGCTGTCTAAAACTCTTAGTCATACAAGATTGAAATGTTGCAGGAGCGTTTGTCAAACCAAAAGGCATGACAAGGAATTCAAAATGTCCAAAGTGACATCTGAATGCTATCTTCTCTATGTCTGCCTCCCTCATTCTTATTTGATGATAGCCCGAACGAAGATCAATCTTTGAGAAGAACATAGCTCCATGGAGCTCATCAATAAGCTTGTCAATCCTAGGAATAGGATATCTATTCTTGATTGTCTTTTGATTCAATGCACGGTAATTAACGCACATACGCATTGTGCCATCTTTCTTTTTGACCAGCACCACTGCAGAAGCAAAAGGACTCTTGCTTGGCCTAATAAAGCCCATTTCCAACAGCTCCTTGATGGCTTTTTCAATTTCATCTTTTTGTTTCTTTGGATAACGGTATGGTGTAGTCATGACGGGCTTTGCTCCTTCTAATTCAATTACATGCTCAGAACCTCTTTCAGGAGGTCTTCGAGGAGGTAGACTTCCAAAGACTTTGCTCTTCTTTGAAAGTAAGGCTTGAATATCAGGGCGATATTGCCTTTTCTCTTCCACTGGATCAGCTGGTAGAACCAAACATTCAGCAGCCCATTCAACCTGATCGTGACGGATCAGCCTTTCCATCCTCTTCAAAGACACAATTCGAGGGCCCCCATTTGACATCCCTCTTAGAACAACCTTCCTTCTATTAGACTGAAATTTAAGCTCCATAGTTTGTAAATTCAATGTGATCTCACCAAGAGATCGCAGCCATTGTATGCCTAGCACAACATCAGTGTCTCCAATTCCCACCACATAAAAATCATCTTTAATCTCATAATTTCCTAATTGCATAGAGAGGTTAGGAATCTTCCTCATAGTAAAACCATCTGCAACCATTACCTTGAAACCTTCAAATTCCTCAATTTTCAAACCCTTTTTAGCAACCAATCCTTCATCAATAAAATTATGAGTTGCTCCAGTGTCAATTAGAGCAACAATCCTTTGTGAATTAACTACTCCATGAACCCGAAAGGACTCATTTTTCTAAAAACTTGATAGTTGTGCGAAAGCACTACCATCTACCACCTCATCAGGCTTCTCTTCTGGGGCTTCTTCACCTTCACTACTTGCTGATTTGTATTTCTGATCAAACGAATCAGATTCTGATCCATAATCAGAATAGCCCTCCATTCAATTTGCTTTGCCTCTTCCATAGCAACGGTGACCCATAACCCAAGGTTCACGGCAAGTGTAGCAAACTCCATCTTTTCTAAGCTATTCTTTGAGCTCCTCTGATAACCTTGGTGGAAACTTCTTAGGAAGATTTGAAGAAGTCTTTTTATCTTTCTTATGGCTGAAAGGTTTCGAATGAAACTTAGGCCTTGGGGCTGCCAACTCCATGCTCCTAGCTTTCTTGATGGCTTCATCTAAAGTTGGTGGATCAAAGGCTTTGACCCAACCCTTCAAAGGCTCCATTAGACCTTTAGCAAAAAGAACCACGAGTCTCCTCTCAGTAATATTAGGCACCATTACCGATAACATCTGGAAATCAGCCACATAATTGTCTAAAAATCCTTGTTTTAACTGAGCCAATTCTTTGAATCTCAACTTAGGATCCTTGGTATCAAATCTCTCGATCAGCTTGTTGGTAAACTCTTCATATGTGCGAATGAGGTTATGGCCAAGAGTGACCAAACCATGAGTCCACCATTCGTGAGCTATCCCATCCAAATGCAAGGTAGCAAATTTGATAGCATCTTCTTCTGGCATTGGTCTGAGAGAGAAATAGTTATCTAGCTTCTGCACCCATGATTTGGCTGTACACTTATTACTACCATCAAAATGCTCCATAGTAATCTTTCCAAAAGCTTGGTAGAAATCATTTCTAGGCACCATAGGAGGACGTTGCTCATTCCTTATTCCATTTCTTCGACTCCTTTGATTCATGTATTGATCAAAGGTCCAAGTACCTCTCAAGTCAAGAGGTAAAGAAACGTACCCCATAAGCTTGACGTGCATCATCAACAAAAGTTGGTGCAACTTCAACCGGTTGTTGCTCTTCCCTTGGCGTGAAGATGGGGAAAAGAGGTCTAGAGGATGACCCACTAGGAATTGCAGCATGTTGACCCACAATTCTATCACTTCTATTCACCTCAGGGCTGCCATTACTATTATTTTCACTACTTTCACCAGTTGGATTATTTTGGGGCTGAAGAACATTAAATACTGCTTGCTGGTCCAACTTGGACAGTAATCCGGACATCATGTCTATCATTCTATCAAACTTTTTCTTTGCTTGGTCCCTTTTGTCAGACATTTTTTTAACTGTTTGATTGACTTCTCTCTCCACTGACTTTTTTGTACCTTCAACTGTTTTGCCAAGATCCCTCAAAGCTTCTGAAAAAGTCTCTGCCTCTGGAACGGGAGGAAACTAATGCTGAGTTCTGGCCTGAGTTCTGTTGAATGGTCTAGTGTCTCTTTCACTCATCAGACAACCAACTGCAAGATTGCCACAGGATGGCAGGGTCTTCTGCTCTGATACCACTGAAATATGCTAACCAATTTTTTTTTGAAGGATTTACACAATATAAACCAACACTAGCCAACTTGATTAGCGTTAGCTCCAAATTGAAATCCAAGTTGAAAAGATCTCAACGCCAAGAATGCACATGTAATGTCCCCGTTTTTAGCCCTTCACCTTTCAGTGATTGGTAGCCTATTCCCAGTGTGTTGTCGGCTAGTCAGTGGCAGAATTAGGGTTTCCGGCTGTTGGATGGGTTCTCTTGAAGATTCAGGGTTTTGCTTATTGGAGTTTGGGTGTTTGGATTCTTGATTCCTTCTGGGTTTTCAGAGGGCTTCGCAGTGGTATGTTTTTCTTGGCATTCTGAGCATCTTTAGGAATTTACTATTTTTAGTAAATTCTAATTTTAGCAGTGGTCCAGTTGGCATCAATTCAGTCAACTTTCCTCTTCTGGCAGTTCATTGGGTAATTCTCATTTTTGGCTTAAGGGGTTCATTTCAAAGATATAAGTTATTTTAAGTCAAAATGTTTTATTTTTAAAATACCCCTTTGGCCTAGTGTTATAACTTAACAGTTGTTTTAAAGAAGGGGACTTTGAGGGGTATTTTCTCATGAAGGAAATATTTTAATATTTCTAAAGTTTATAATTGCTCAAAGGGAAAATGGACGCCTTTTTGAAGGAGATTATATTTTATTTAAAAAAAGAGAAGTGATTAATATTTCACAAGGAAAGTACGCCATTGGGAAGAAAGTGTTTGGGTCAAAGTTTAAACCTAAAAGCAGCTTGGGATTAGGGCGCACCTTCTAGAAGGCTCCGGAGTCTTCTCTTCTTTCTATAAAGAAGGTTCCTTCTCTTCTTTGGAGGTATCTTTTATCTACAGGAATGTTATGCTGCCGGATTGGCTGTGGGATTGCTTCGAGGAATGTAAGCCTCCTAGCTAGGCATTGCTTCTCGCTTGAAAGATAGCGACTAGTGGTGAGATAGTATAGTCTGAGTGTTTTGTATCAAGATTTCTGCATTATTGTCATTGTGTGGCTTTGTAGTTCAGATTTGTGCATTTTAGTGAGATTCTAGAATTGCATTTTCCTCATAGCAGATTATTGTTTTTAATCACAAGTCAAAAAATACAAAAAGTGTTGTTCTGGGTATTGTCTCATTGGTTTTCTCTGTTGGAGGCGACCCTTCATGAATATTTGCAGATTTTAATATGAAGCTGATGATTTTATAATGCAAATTCGTCATTCCTTGTAGGGCGCACTTTCTGGAGTGCCTTGGGATCCGTGCCATTAATTAATAGCCACTTTTAGCTGCCTTTTCTTATAACTAAACTAGGCGCCATCATTTTATAGGTCCATTGCATCAAACTTGAAGTCTTTTGGGTCTGTTTAGGGTGTTATACGAGCAAATTAGTGGATTACAGGCATGCTGGTTTTACATTTAAAAGTGCAGATCTGTACAAATCAGAATCTTAAATCTGGTTCTTGAGTGAAGAAATCAGTCTTGGTATCTTCATTAAGCAAGGAGAATCCTCTTATTAGATGTTCGTTGAATTGTTCTAACTTCATGCTCTTGGCAGGCGAATTCTTCTCATATTGTAAGCTGAACAGTAGTACTGGCAGCAGTTCTTAATCTTGCTTAATTCTGATTTGTAATGCTTATCTTACATTCTGAAGTAGCTTTGTAATAATTTATATCTCCGTCATATGGTAGCTTGTAGAAACCCCTGTTCTCCCTGTTTTTTCTGTAACTGTTTGTTTTGCTAATTTTTTCTCGTTTTTGCGTTTTTTTGAAAGAAAATGCTGAATAAATTTATATAAAATAATGCAACACCGGAAATGATAAAATCTACTGAATCTCCTGATGCCAGACTTATTTTTTTAATCTTCTAGAACGATTACAATAAGATCTGATGACATGCAACTTAAAAGGCAACAAGATTATTGATGTAAAAACCTGGTATTTGCAGTAGATTGTAAAACCCTTGAAAGGAGTGTCCAGATCTGAGGAAATGGCGCCTGGAAATGAAGAACTCTTTTCTGGCTGAAACCCAAATGAAAACTCGAAGCTGAAACTCATGAACGTTCTGTGATAGCTTCTGAATGAAGATATCCCTCTGAATGCAACCGATCAGCTGGTATTTCACAGCCTCTGAACTGCAACACTGAAGATGGCTCGTTCTCCCGCACAGCAGACAATGAAACCATGTTCGAAGGAAGATCAATCAAAATTTCATAACATAATGAGCTCAAAATCCAATGAAACCCTTATATCTCCTCAAGAGTTCGAATTTTGTCAATTAGGTTTTATTTAAATAAATTCGAACTTTTCTTTTTAATTTTTCAATAGTTTTGAAAGCACTTTTAATTATAAAATATAATTAAAAGTGGCCCCTTCAATGATGGGCGACCCCTTTAGCAAAAATCACTTAAGTTATAATGAAATATTATAACTTTATATTATAATGCTCCAGTAATTAATATTTAATTAATTTAATTAAATATTAATATCTCTCTAATTATTTATCCGATGCCCAATCCGTCTGAAGCTGTCGACTGAGGAAGTGATTCTGAAACGGCCAAATCCCTACTGCTAAAAATAGCAGGGGTCCCACGCTGACTGCCAAGAACTGCTAAAAATAGCAACTTCTCAAAAAGCGTGAATGAGCCCGAACGAAAGCCAACTGATCAAGAACTGCCAATCTGAAGCTGAGCCAACTCCAACTAGACCCTCTATACCATCCATCAGCCTACGAGGGTCGCATAATAGGCTAACTCTTACGAACTCTGATGCTCGCCAAAAATGGGGACATTACAGTCCGCCCTCCCTGAAATTGCTTGTCCCCAAGCAATCTCCACGGCAAAGAAACTCCAATCCTCGGAAGGCCCAAAAGAAAACGTGAAATGTCCCACACATCATGAACTATCTCCTGTAGCATCAACAAAAACTCAACTGCGCAAGCTATCCCTGGATCCCAAACCCAGAGTGAAAGTCTGTCGTGACGGTCATCCTCAGGCTGCCACTGCGCTCACTCCAACTTCACCATCTTTGAGAATAGTGAAGTAACCCAATGGGACCCATCCAATACTCAGTGCCAAAACTGTCACCACCTGGATCCCAATACAATCTGAATTCACATCCATTTGTCATGCGGAGAAAAGAACTTCTAGAAGCATCTGCTACACTGAATCTCTCCCTGTCCTCTGCTAAACCCTCATGAATGTGATAACTGACCAAGCCATCATGCCAACTGACACCGTAGTCATCCTGTAACCATGTACCCATAAGAAAACCTTGTGACATAGAAGTAGCAAACCCAGTTGGATACATATCGGCATGATGTAAAACTGATAGCGGTTCCTGCAAGTGGTCCCCCGCAAACAGCTGAGTCGGATGCTTGCAGCTGCTAATCCCATCTTCTGAAGATGGTGAATACCCATCCCACAACGGATGGTATAACTTTGGGGCTGGTCCACAACGATGCATCATCGAATCCTCCGTGTGTGTACCAAAGGAAAAGTGATAAACACTCCTCACGATGCAATCAAGATAAAATGCTCCCACCTCTATCAATGGCTGTCCATCATAGTCCTGGGGAAACAAATTAGCATTAGTACAAATCTCCATACTGGATGATGTCCCACATCTCTCCTGTGACGACGATGAAGTAGTGACGTGATCTGTCACACAACCCTCGGAAAAATCAACTATCTCATCACAAGAGCTCTCAACCAAAACACTCATCCCATCTGAATTGACTGCACCAATATCTGCGATAGGTGTAACCCCATCCTCACTACAACTCGTGGATATAAGATCCTCCTCAACTGCCTCTGTATATAATTGTACTGTATCTGCAGCTGGTGGAGACTGTGCCAAACTCAACTCCACGGTCAACTCCTCCAACCGTGACTGTGACTCTTGAAGGGCCAACTGAGCACTCTCCAACGAGTCCATAGTCACCTCAAGCTCATGAGTGAGCTCATCAACCTGCTCCTCCTTCCTCTGCAATGCATCATAACAAATGCAATCCCACTCGAGAAGGAAATCCCTGTCCGCAAGTAGTCTTAGGTAGTTTTGTTTCATCATTCCAATTGCTTCTCGAAGTGCATGTATCTCTGCAAGGGAAAAACTACTATCACCGTGCTCATCTGTCATAGGGGTACTCCAACCGTAGGTAGCCAACATCTGACGAGCAACATCAAAATGCTCAAGGTTTGTGGCAATCATATTGTCATTCACTTGTAGTTGCCCAACCAAATGATGAGGATTTTGTAGCATATGACCCCCATACAAGTTTTCCGGTTCACAATATGCACTATGATATGACGCTGATTCGTCATCACTCACCTCATGATAAGCAGCATCATGTGTGCTTTCATCCATGCACACCTCAACATCTAAGCTACTGCTGCTTTGTACCTCAAAGGATGACTCAACTGATAAGGTAGAAGTTGTTGGTATGACAGTATCTTCACACACTTCCACTCTCAAAGTAACTGTACGCCTATCCGAAACACGATCCTGGGATTCCCTATCAGCATATGAATCTTCTGGCTTGTTTTCAAAGGTCTGATCTGGAAAATCAGACTCACCATGACATGAATCCTCAACTCCAAATGCATCACTAGTACCCAACTCTTGAGTCTCTTCATGTGACGACTCAATAGGATTACTTTGCATATGTGAAATCGCTGTTGTCTCATGCTCACGCGAAGTTTCATCATCGCTGTCATAAAAATCAGAAGTAGCCTCCATGGTAGAAACTTCTTGAGTCACCTCTTGCAAGGACGATGTAGGTAAATCATTACCCAAAGCTGTGCTAGTGTTTTCTTGAATCAAATCAGCACGTCTATCAAATTCATCACATAAATTTCTGCATACTTCATAGGAATTTGAAGATACCAAATCATTTTGATGAAGAGTTGTATCATCCTTATGTGTAGATTCTCTATCCTTTTCATGTGTAAACAACTCATGAGCTATAGTGAGATATTTCTTCCTTGCAAACTCTGTCTTATGGCAAAGACTCGGGTGCAAATCCATGTAACTCATGAAAGGAAGTTCCTTCTTAATTTTTTGAGGAAGAGCGCTATACTCCTTAAACATGCTAATCACTTCTTCTTTGTTTTGTGGTGTTCTGTCAATGGTAATCCTTTCTCTGGCCTCAGGTGGTATCAACTCCCACTCCTCGTTCGCTGCCATAAGCGTATCAGCGAACAACTCCTCGTGCTCCTCACCTGCCAAACCTCCTCGGCCTCTTATCTCACAAATGTAGGCCTGGTAGACCTGTCTGCTGTCCGTGAGGCTGTCCTAGGTGCCCTGCGAGATCCTGCTTCACTCCTCTCATCGTCATGATGTGGTGACGGTCTCCTAGGAGTACCCAATCCTAGGGTCTTTCTTAATTCTTTGTAATACATCATCCCAGGACCGCCCGTTGACACCTTGCGAGACGTCTGCGAGGTGCGTACAAAACCCCTGCGCATAGATCACGATCTCTTATTGGGTGGGATCTCTTTGTCCTGCAGTATCTCACGTCCATGCTGAATACATCATTCCTGGCTCGATATGTTTTCTGGCTGCACGCTCAAACTGTTGCTGTCGATCGAACCCGATGCAGATGTGTAATACACGGCGAAATTAGTACAATTAAGGTGTTTGCATAAGGTACGCTGAAACCCATGGGATCAAGCGAGTTGGCGCTCTGATATACTTGTAGAAACCCCTATTCTCCCTGTTTTTTTTTGTAACGGTTTGTTTTGCTAATTTTTTCTCGTTTTTGCGTTTTTTGAAAGAAAATGCTGAATAAATTTATATAAAATAATGCAACACCGGAAATGATAAAATCTACTGAATCTCCTGATGCCAGACTTATTTTTTAATCTTCTAGAACGATTACAATAAGATCTGATGACATGCAACTTAAAAGGCAACAAGATTATTGATGTAAAAACCTGGTATTTGCAGCAGATTGTAAAACCCTTGAAAGGAGTGTCCAGATCTGAGGAAATGGCGCCTGGAAATGAAGAACTCTTTCTGACTGAAACCCAAATGAAAACTCTAAAGCTGAAACTCTGTGAACGTTCTGTGATAGCTTCTGAATGAAGATATCCCTCTGAATGCAATAGATTAGCTGGTATTCCACAGCCTCTGAACTGCAACACTGAAGATGGCTCGTTCTCCAATGCCTGTAGACAACTGAAACCCTTGGCTTCGTTCTCTGGAAGAAGACTTGATCAAAAATCAATTTCATAACATAATGAGCTCAAATCCCAATGAAACCCTTATATCTCCTCAAGAGTTCGAATTTCCTCAATTAGGTTTTATTTAAATAAATTCGAACTTTTCTTTTTAATTTTTTCAATAGTTTTCGAAAGCACTTTTAATTATAAAATATAATTAAAAGTGGCCCCTTCAATGATGGGCGACCCCTTTAGCAAAAATCACTTAAGTTATAATGAAATATTATAACTTTATATTATAATGCTCCAGTAATTAATATTTAATTAATTTAATTAAATATTAATATCTCTCATTATTTATCCGATGCCCAATCCGTCTGAAGCTGTCGACTGAGGAAGTGATTCTGAATGCTGCCAAATCCCTACTGCTAAAAATAGCAGGGGTCCCACGCTGACTGCCAAGAACTGCTAAAAATAGCAACTTCTGCAAAAAGCGTCCGAATGAGCCCGAACGAGCAAGCGATCAAAGGCATGTCGGTGAGCCAGCACCAATAGACTACCTCAACGCATCAGCCGACCTCGAAGTCGCGCAGCGACTACTCTACGAACTAAGTGCTGCAAAGCCAAAATGGGGACATTACATAGCTCCCATTCCGTCTCGGTCTGGAAAGCACATTCTTGACGTCGAGTATTTTCAGCATCATTGCTTATTTCCTTTCATAGCATTGTAATTCTTACACTCCGCCATATGGTCGCCTCAACTCCATACTGGATTGGGTAGCACATACTTGGTGTTGAGTTCCCTTTCAGTACTTGTAGTGGTAGAAGATCCTCTAACCATATGCTCGCCATCATCGGCGCCATTCTTGGTTAGAGTTCCTTCCAGTTCTGTTTTTGCATTCAGATCCTCTGACCAATGCTCACACCTTGCCCTCATCGGGATCCTGGTGTACATTCTGGTTAGAGTTGTTTCAGTATCGTTCTAGTTTAGAGCTAACCCTAACGACTGTGGTTTGCTCTGCTTGTTGCAATTGAAAATTTGAAAAAATTTGGCTCGGAATATTTCAGCACACTCAATCCCAAGGAAGGAGAGGTGTTGTCATATGGTGGAGAAACTAAAAACAATAACTTGAAATGAAGCAAACTCAATGTCAAGAATGTGCACTCAAGATCCCACTGAGGGCGAGGTGCTAACATATGACAGAGTTATTAATTAAAAACTAAAACAATAGGCGGATAACCAGCCATGGAAAATACCACTATCTAATTCATCCGCTGCGGCGGGCATCCACTGGAGAGTGGGGATTCACCACTTGAAAGTGGGTACAATGAGAGCTGCAATGTGCATTCTCCACACTGGCGGTAAACCATCCAGGGGTAATTTAATATGAAATTAAACAAGTAATTGCAGCAATAACACTGGTTGGATTAGTACTACTCATAGTTGGAAGACTTGCCCAAAAGAAAAACTCGCCAAGCCAAAAATTGGAGAGTTTTTTAAAACTCGCCAAAAACTCGGAAAAACTTGGAAACTTAAAAAATACTTTTTTTTTGCAAAGCTGAGTTTTTTTGAAAAACTCGGCAAAAACTCGGAAAAACTCGTCCTCACGAGTTAAACTCAAAAAAACTCGTTTTTAAAAAAAACTCACAAGTTTCCTGCGAGTCTGCCAACTATGGTACTACTAAATCTCAACCTTACAATTCAAGTGTTTGCAAATACGAGTATTACAATGATCGAGAATGAAGCTAAGAAGAGGAGAATGAGTTACAACAATGATTTAACACTCCAAAACTAAAGTAATAGGCCAAGACAAAAAACTATTACAATCTGATGTAAAAATATGAGTTCTGGAATTTCTGATTAGCAAACTGTGAAATCAATAAAATGCTCATAACTTCATCAAATTACCTCCAAATGATGTGAAATCAGTTGCAATGATCTCCTGGAAGATAGGCGCCCACTCCAAGATGAAAAAACAGCAACAAAGAATGAGTATTATTTTCTTAGCACAATTCCCAATGTTCTAGAATGGTATGGCCTTGAGCAAGGGCGATTTTGACAAGTAAAAATCAAAAACTCAAAATTAAAATCTGAAACTCTCCAAAGATGGTCACCTTGGGTGTAGGAATGGATTGGAAAAGTACCCACAAGCGAATTAAATTCACCCAAAAAGTTGTATGCAAAAACCACTTTCAGCTGTGACTGTATTAGCAACTTCAAAATTGGAAATTTCATCAAAAACTTCAACTATTCAGCTCAATCTCCTAGTCTGGATGAAAAGCAGCAATAGAAACCAACTAGGTGTTGTATTTCAAACACGAAATTGGATTGAAACTAGGAGGTAAGCATTCCTCGAAGTAAAAACAAAAGTTGTCATTTCGACAGCATAACATTAGCATAAGTTCATGGATGCCAAGGCTAGAGCAAAAACCTTCACTATATAGAAGCTCACAAAACTCTTCAAATTCTTGAGAAAGCACACCAAAAGACACAAGAGTCCTTTCAAATTTCCATAAACAATTAATTCTCCAAAATGGCGTCCATTTTTGCCTTTATTTAAAATTATCTCCTTAAAAGTGGCGTCCACTTTTCCCGAGGCATTAGACAATAATTAAAATATATTAAACACCTCTTGAAGGCGTCCCCCTTCCAAGTCCCTCTTTTAAACACAACTTAAAGTTGTTCTCCTAGGCCAAGGGGTCAACTGCAAATTATAACATTAATGCCTTTATTCACCAAAATTAAACTATTAGAAGCCAGACTTGAATTGCATTAAATGCTCCAACTGAAAATGAAGACCATGAAGACTGATAACTGCATATTGCCAAAAATAGAATTCACTATAAATAGTAAACTCCTAGAAATGCCATAGAACCTCTGAACATGGAAACCCTAATTTTACCTCAAACGAGCCTATAGGAATCCAGAATAGGCTGATGAGTGCCAGAACAGATCACTGATGAGAAGGGGACATTACATATTGGCCTTTGAGTTCGGCCTCATTGTACAAGAGAGTGTTGTTCTTGAATAATATATAAGAGAGATTTTTTGGCTGGGTTTTTCTCCCTCAAGAGGAGGGTTTTCCCAGGGTATCTGCTGTGTCTGTGTCTGATTTTGAATTAATTTTCTGTGCATTTATCTAATCATTAAAATTTACAGCCAATGCCTTTGGCGTGTGTTCATGTTTGGTTGAGTGAAAATATATTTAAGTCCTTATTGTTTGGTTGAAGTTCAAAGTGCTTCTCCAACAAATAATGCCTCCAAACTTGCAAGGCATGCACAATTGCCGCCAATTCCAAGTCATGTGGAACATTATTCAATTCATATTGTTGGAGTTCCCTTGATTCATAAGCCACATTTGATTTTCTTGCATGAGCACCCACCCCAATCCTTCTCTTGATGCATCGGTAGCAACCACAAAATGGTCCTTTGGATCGAATGCTTTAAGAATTGGAGCAAATGTTAATTTCTTCTTCAGAATTCAAAAAACTTCCTCACAATTTTCTGTCCACTCAAATCGTTTTCCTTTCCTTTGAAGTGAGGTAATGGAATTTGCATTATCAGAAAAATTTAGAACAAATTTCCTGTAATACTTGGCTAGTGCCATAAAACTGCATACCTCATGCTCGTTCTTGGGTGCTAACCAATCCATGATTGCTCAGATCTTTATGGGATCAATAGCAATTCCCTTTGTAGAGATTATGTGCCTCAAATATTGCACTTCTTTTGGAAAAAGGTGCATTTAGATAACTTCCCATACAATTTGTGTTCCCTTAAACATTTAAGAACTAGTCTCAAATGATGAGCATGTTCCTCCTCATCCTTGGAGTATATTGAAATACTAATTTACCGATTCGCCTCTTGTGGCCTATGGATACGATTCGATTCGTACCAAATATGAAATTCGAGTACGGTATGATGGAAATTCGACTAGGATTCGAAATTTGGTCCGAGGATTCGAGCTGGATTCAATTCACCACTGCGGATTTGACTAGGATACAGCAAGAGGAATCCACGATGAATCCAGACGTGAAAACGCCTAGGCTGCGAAAAAAGTGCTTTTTTTAGTATTTTTTAATCATTTTTTGACCAACAGTTGACCTCTAAATAATTTAATATTCATGCCAACCCTAATTTATGCGTCCAAACACACTAAAAAGGTAAAAGCAATCTCATTTAACAATTTGTGAATGAAAAACAAGTTTTTTTGCCTCCATTGCTGAACTTTCTCTCTTGCTTGCACAAGCTTGAATAGACTTGAAAGCTGATTGTTGGTTGTTCAAAGTTGATTGTTGTGCTATTCCTAAGCACTTGCAAGTGTCTGTTCATTGCCAAGATCGTACAACAAGATTTGTTCAAAGGAGGTAGGTTTCTTTGAAGTTTTTTAATTTTTTTCTTACATTTTTTTTAACAAATGAACTATTTTGTTTTGTTTTTATTGTTTTGTTGATTGTTCTTATTCTTTTAAGTTTTTTAGTTTCAAATTTCAATACCAAAATTATTTCAATCTGTTGTGCCTTAGGTATTACAATGGCATCTGCTTCTAACTCCTCAGCCCAATCTCGTTTTAAAATAAATGCAACCTCTCCCCTTTGGAAATATGTAGAAATGGTTCAACAATGTCCAGGTGGTGGAGTATTTATTTGGATTTGTAGTCATTGCAAAGTTCAATATACGAGCTCATACAGTCGAGTGAAATCCCACTTGTGTAGGATCCCTGATAATGGCATTAAACCTTGTCCAAGACCTCCAGAAGGTGATGGCAACGGCCTTCCAAATGACATAGTGTTGAAATATATTGTTGAGCAAGAAAAAGCATAGCAAAAAGTTGGTAGTCTTAAAATAAGCCATCCTTTGAGGAAAGGATTTCGATCCATGAAACCCCCTACACCACCAACACCTACTTATCTTCCACCTACAGAAAGCCATCCATTTATGAACATCCCTTAAGAGCAAACCATGCCCTCATCAAATAAAAGATCTAAGGGACTGTTGGAAGCTTCATTTCAAAATGAGGCAAGAGAGATTGTTGATCAAGACATAGCAAGATGTGTCTATGCCAATGGATTGGCATTCAATGTTGTTCGTTCACCATATTGGCAAAAAATGGTGAAATCTATTAATGAGGCTCCAAAGGGGTATAAGGGCCTAGGTTTTGAGAAGGTGCATTGCACCTTATTGGAGAAAGAGGTGAAACATGTAGCAGACTCTTTGAAGCCCATAAGGGATTCATGGATCGAAACAGGGGTGACCATCATTTTTGATAGGTGGAAAGATGCAAAAAATCACCCATTGATCAATGTTATTGCCGTGTCCCCTAAAGGGGCAATGTTTTTGAGAGCAGTGGATTGTGAAGGACAGGTGAAAGATGGTACAATTATTGCTAACATCCTTTTCGAAGCTATTGAAGAAGTGGGCCATCAAAATGTTGTGCAAGTTGTAACCGACTATGCCAAAAATTGTAGGGCTGCTCGGTTATTGGTTGAGAAATATCCACACATTTTTTGGACACCTTGTGCTGTCCACTCCCTCAATCTAATGCTACAAAAAATTGGATCCAAAATTGAGTGGATCAAACAGGTGTATGCTGAGGGCGAAGACATCCAAATGTTTGTCACCAACCACCATATGACACAAGGAATATCTAGACAATTCTCAAAATTGGAATTGTTGAAGGTAAGTTAATTTTCAATATTTTTAAATTTTAAATTTTCTTTTAATTTTAAATTTTGATTTTGTAAATTTAAATTACATTTTAATTTTAATTTTGATTTCCAAACAGGTTGTTGAGACCTGTTTTTCCTCCAACACAATTGTGTTGAGACGACTTATAAAGGTTCGTGAGGCACTTTGTGCCATGGTAATCAACCCTAATTGGGCCATATGGAGGCAATCTAGTAGTGAAAGGGAAAATAGGGTCAAGCAAAGGATCCTAGATGATTGTTGGTGGGATCGTGTTGAGTACTTGGTCAGTTTCATTGAGCCTATATTGAGCATGATTCGTTACACAGACATGGATAGACCTTGTTTGGGAGAAGTATATGATGGTATCGACTTAATGATTAAGAAGATGAAAACCATCATCAATGCGAAAGAGGAAGATCCTGAAGAAAAGTTCTTCAAAGAGCTACAGGAAATCATGGTTGATAGATGGAATAAAATGACCACTCCATTGCATCTTCTCGCTTTTGCATTGAGTCCCAAATATTATAATCCTGGGATACTTTTTGCTTCATCAAGAGTTGCTCCATATAGGGATGTTGAAGTGGCTCAAGGGTACAAGGCAACACTTCGTAGACTCTTTAGTGATTGTGACCAACGTGATCGAGTGAGAGCTGAGTTCATGGCTTTTGCATGCTTCGGTAGTGTTGATCAAAATATTGATGCTCTTCAAGACAAGTACAGGGTGGATGCTCATAGTTGGTGGTACTTCCATTGGTAGTTCATCTTCTTTTGAGAGGAATTGGAGCACATACTCCTTCATCCACTCAATAAAATGCAATAGGCTGCATTCAAAAAAGGCAGAGGACTTGGTGTATGTGCATTCAAACTTGCACCTCCTTACACACAACCAAAGTTCCTACAAGGAAGGAGACACAAGGAGGTGGGATATTGAGCTAGAGCAACTTGACTTGGACGCTTCCACAAGTCACTTAGCTACACTTGATATTGATGATGAGTATGAGCCTGAAGCAGCTACTGAGCATGAGAGTGGTAGTGTTAGTGCTACTGCTACTACTACTGCTAGTGGTAGTGCTTGTGCAAGGGCCACTAATGCTATTTGTGGTTCTACAAAAAATGTAGCATCTAATGATGCTAGTTTGTTTGATGACCCATATGATTCAAATTGATCAATGATCAATAATGGATGATTGTAAACGTTTGACATTTTATGCTTGAACTTTAATTTATAATTTTATATCATGACATTTGAGTAATCACTAATATTTGAATATTTGACTTAGTGACTATGAAAGTGGTTATGTATTTTTGCTATGTTATTAGACTATTAATATGGTGGTGTATT
Source organism: Sequoia sempervirens (assembly GCA_007258455.2). Taxonomy (NCBI): domain Eukaryota; kingdom Viridiplantae; phylum Streptophyta; class Pinopsida; order Cupressales; family Cupressaceae; genus Sequoia; species Sequoia sempervirens. The sequence continues at coordinate 71,589,546 of VDFB02353493.1, read as the reverse complement.
CTGAACTAAATTACTGCTGCAAATATGTATATATTTCTGATTTTTATATTTTTTTGTATTGCCGTACCCAAGCCGTACCCAACCCCAATAATTTTTTTGATCAAATCCCGTACCGGATTCGTGTACCTGTATCCGAATCTAAAAATGAATCGGTAACTTAGTCGAAATATCATCTATGAAGATAAGGACAAATTTGTCCAAGTAATCTTTCAAGACACTTCATCAAATTCATAAATGTTGCAGGGGTGTTGGTGATGTAGGGGCATCTTTGGTGTATTTTTTTGTCATGATGCAAAACTTTGAATTTTGGTTTGTTTTGGGTCAATAAGGTCAATTTGGACCATTTAAGGTCATTTGGGGTCATATTGGATTGGTTTTGGGTGATTAGGTGCAAAATTGTCAAAAGTTGCAAAAAGTTGTTAGTGTTGTTAAATGCAATTTTGCAAAATTGGTTAATGGGAGTTAGGTGTCGGTTTGGATGGTTGTGGGAGGTTGTAATATGATAAATATGACATGTAATCTCGAGCACAAAGGTTGGAGAACATCTAGAATGAAAAGAACCTCAATTTTCCACGCTTTTGCTTGTTTTCTTGTGTAATCAGACTATAAACTGCACTGTATGGATTGGCACGGATTTGAAAGTGTTTGGAGAAGTTGAAGGACAGTCTTACCTTTCGAATGCTTTTGATTTGTAGAATTTCATTGTGTTTTGTGAAAGATATTACATTTTTTGTATTGATAGGTCTAAACCCTGCCTAGGGTTTCTAGGGAGGAGAAATAAATCATGGGCAGAGTTTCCACCATCCAAAAATCATGAAATCTGGTGGAAAGCTCTGTCCCGTGCCTATCTTCCTTCCTGCAAGAGGAGAGTTCATAATGTGCACATGTGAAGGAGTTGTGGAAATTTGTGTGTTCAAAATTGCATTAAGTCTGTTATAAACCCTAGTCACTTGTGTGTTCAATGGAATTGTTGCATTGTTTGATCATGAATGGGCAGTAGATCATTGAAATGTGTTGTGGGATGTTAGAACAATCATGTTTCTCAGGTTTTTGTTTGATATCTTCTTTGTTGGGTGTCATAGGCCATAGGAGCAAGTTGTATAAGGTGAGCAAGAATGCACATTTGCTCATTTGCATTGAACCATTGTTTGGGAATGTGTCAAGTTAGTCTTGTTTGAGTCCTTCCTCTGCATCATATTGGTATTAGAGCCAATAAAGTCAAGAACAAGTTAATCTAGTGTGTTGTGTCAAGCAAAGATGCCTCCAAGAGGGAATGTTGTTGAAAAGAAATAGAAAGGCTAGCCAAAGAGATGGAAGACAAACTTGCCCAAGAGATGAGAGAAATGAGAGAAAGTCTTGATGCAAGGCTTACAACAATTGAGACAAATCAAAGAAGAGGAGTGGTGACAGGAGATTTGAGTGATCAGGAAGAAGAGATGGATGAAAACAATCCACCATAAGAACCCCATGAAGAAAGAGATGTTGAAGAGTTAAAGATGGAGAGATTGCTGAAAGTAGTTATAGGTGAAGGTTCCAGAATCCAAAGTGAAGATGGAACTCCCAGTGTATTTAGGTAGCCCGAACAGTGAGGAACTTCTTGATTGGATAGGAGAGTTTGACAAATATTTTGAATTTGAAGATGTACTTGAGGAGCAATAGGTGAAGTTGGCCAGAACAAAGTTGAAAGGCCATGCATCCCTTTGGTGGGATTATGTGCAAGATGAGAGAAGGAAGAAGGGAAAAGCAAAGATCACCTCTTGGGACAAAATGGTTGCAAAGTTGAAAAGTAAATTTCTACCTAGTGATTATGCCACTCAATTGTATAGGAAACTACAAAACTTGAAACAAAAAGACATGGATGTAAGGGCATATATAGAAGAATTCTACAAATCGAGTATTAGATCAGGCCATATGGAGGAGGATGTTGATAAGGTTGCAAGGTACTTGAATGGGATGAAATATAGCCTACAAGATGTATTAAGTCTCACAAGCCCTAGAACAGTAGAAGAATGCTACCAACTAGCCATTAAGGTTGAATAGAAGTTGAAAAGAAGACGAGAAACAAAGTAGAGGTAGGGGAAGGACTTTTAGAGGAAGAGGATCATTTGCTGGGAGAGGACAGTCGCAAAGGTTTCAAGGAGAGACGGGTAATTCTTAAGAACAAACCAAAATTCAAAGTTTTGCAACATGTCAAAAAATGCAAAAGTTGTCAAAAGTTGCAAAAACTTGTCAATGTTGTCAAATGCAGTTTTAAGAGTTTCAGTCATGTGTGTGCACCCATAATAGATACCATAAAGGGAGATAGAAAAGGAAGTTTGTTTGGACTGAGGAGGCTGAAAAGAGCTTTCAGTATTTGAAGAAAAGGGTAGCAGAGCAGCCTATATTGGCTTTACCAAATTTTAATAAGGTCTTTTCAATTGAATGTGATACTCATGACTATGCTATAGGGGCAGTGTGAGTCAAGATAACAGACCTATTGCTCTCTTTAGTGAGAAATTTTGCTTTCTTTAGTGAGAAATTGAATGAGGCTAAAAAGAAATACTCCTCTTATGATCGAGAAATGTATGCTATGGTTCAATCTTTGAAAAAATGGAGACATTATCTGCTTCCAAAGGAGTTTATGGTCTATACTGATAACCATGCTCTTCAATTCCTAAATACTCAAGAGAAACTTAGTCATAGGCATGTCAAGTGGGTAGAATACTTGCAAGGTTTCACTTTCACTATCAAGCATAAGAAGGGACAGTCCAATAAAGTAGCTGATGCTTTAAGTAGGAGGGCACTAGTGGTGTAGGAGATTCAATTACAAAGTGTGGGAGTTGAAGCATTAAAAGGTATGTATGCTGATGACATAGATTTCAAGGAGATATATGAGTTTTGTATGCAGCCTCATATTAACATCAATGATAATCAAGGAAAAGCACTGTGGGAGTTGAGCAGGTCATTTTGGCCTTGATAAGACATTGGAGCAGTTAAGAAGACATTACTTTTGGCCTAAGATGCAGTTTGATGTAAGGAAGTTTGTTGAGAGATGCACTATTTGTCAAAGAGCAAAGGGAAGTAGCACAAATGTAGGGTTGTATCAGCCTCTTCCTATTCCAAGTAGGCCTTGGGAGTCTATTAGCATGGATTTTGTCATGGGGCTACCAAGAACATCAAGGGGTTTTGACTCTATCTATGTTGTGGTTGACCGGCTCTCAAAAATGGCTCATTTCATTGTAAAAGCACCAATGATGCATCAATTATTGCAATTCTATTCTTCAAAGAAGTTGTCAGAATTCATGGTTTGCCTTTGAGTATAGTTTCAGATAGAGACAATAAATTCATTGGGCATTTTTGGAGGACTTTGTGGAGAAAACTTGGCACCAACCTCAGTTTCAATTCTGCCTACCATCCCCAAAGTGATGGGAAAATTGAGGTGGTTAATAGAAGCTTGGGAAACCTCTTGAGATGCTTATCCAAAGAACATTCTACTTAGTGGGATCTTGTCTTGCCTTAGGCAGAGTTTGCTTACAATGATTCCATGAATAGGAGTATTGGGAAGAGTCCTTTTCAAGTAGTTTATGGTTTGCAGCCTGGAGGGGTATTTGAGTTGAGGGATATCGGTGGAATGGAAAGACAAGTGTTGAAGAAGAGCAATTTGCTATTGCAATGCAGGAATTCCATCAACAAGTTAGGGAGCAACTTCAACACAGTGTTGACAAGTAAAAGCAAAGGGCAGATATGAAGAGAAGAGAGGTTGATTTCAAGGTTGGGGGTTTGGTTTTAGCCCATCTTAGGAAAAAGGGATTTCCCAAGGGTCATTACTCCAAGTTGCAGATGAAAAAGATAGGGCCTTGCAAGATTGTGCATGAGTTTGCAAACAATGCATATGAAATTGAGTTACCGAAGGGAGTTGGCATTTCACCTATATTCAATGTTTCTGATTTGTACCCTTATAAAGGGGATGTTGCAGATGATGGAGCAGGTTCACAATCACTCTCAAATGCTGAATGGGTCCAAGATCTTCCACCTAGCAGACCTATGGAGTTGGAATGTATCATTTATACCAAGGAACTCAAGAAGACAAGGAACAAGGCATATCTCTAGTATTTGCTCAAGTGGAGAGGTCTTCCTATTGAAGATGCTATCTGGATGACTGAAGCAGACATTCTCAAGCATGGTTGTATTGTTGCAGACCTCCACTCAAGTGGAACTTGAGTTCTTTCTTTCCCCTGGGGAGTATGATGCAGGGGCATGTTTGGTGCATTTTTGTGTCATGTTGCAAAACTTTGAATTTTGGTTTGTTTTGGGTCAATAAGGTCAATTTGGACCATTTAAGGTCATTTGGGGTGCAAAATTGTCAAAAAATGCAAAAGTTGTCAAAAGTTGCAAAAACTTGTCAATGTTTTCAAATGCAATTTTGCAAAATTGGTTAATGGGAGTTAGGTGTCGGTTTGGATGGTTGTGGGAGGTTGTAATTTGATAAATATGATATGTAATCTCGAGCACAAAGGTTGGAGAACATCTAGAATGAAAAGAACCTCATTTTGCCAAATTTTTGCTTGTCTTCTTACGTAATCAGATTATAAACTGCACTGTATAGATTTGTATGGATTGGCATGGATTTGAAAGTGTTTGGAGAAGTTGAAGGATAGTCTTACCTTTCGAATGCTTTTGATTTGATAGAATTTCATTGTGTTTTGTGAAAGATATTGCATTTTTTGTATTGACAGGTCTAAACCCTGCCTAGGGTTTCCAGGGAGCATAAATAAATCATGGGCAGAGTTTCCACCGTCCAAAAATCATGAAATCTGGTGGAAAGTTTTGTCCCATGGCTGTCTACTTTCCTGCAAGAGGAGAGTTCATAATGTGCGCGTGTGAAGGAGTTGTGGAAGTATGTATGTTCAAAATTGCATTGTGTCTGTCATAAACCCTAGTCACTTGTGTGGTCAATGGAATTGTTGCATTGTCTGATCATGAATGGGCAGTAGATCATTGAAATGTGTTGTGGGATTTCAGAACAATCATGTTCCTCAAGTTTTTGTCTAATTGCTTCTTTGTTGGGTGTCATAGGCCAAGAATGCACATTTGCATCATTTGCATTGAACCATTGTTTGGGAATGTGTCAAGTTAGTCTTGTTTAATTCCTTCCTTTGCATCAGTTGGTCAAGCCGAAAGGTAAGACTGTGAACTTGTAGTGCTCATACCTTACCTTGTTCTGAATCCTATCTTATGGATATCTTCATCTTTAATCCTCAATTGGTGCTAGCCAACCCTCAAATTGATGTTTGAGAAAACCGTTACACCATGCATTTGATCAAAAAGATCATCGATGCGGGGCAAGGGGTACTTATTCTTAATTGTAGCCTTATTCAGCATGCGATAGTCAGTGCATAAACGTAGTGTCCCATCCTTCTTCTTGACGAAGATCACTGGCACTCCCCACATTGACACATTGGGACGAATCAACCCTTTGGACATCAACTCTTGTAATTGAGCTTTTAGTTCAACCAGCACCATGGTTGTCATGTGATAAGGAGCCTTTGACATAGGTTTAGAACTTGGTACAATATCTATGGTAAAGTCAATGCTCTCTTTAGAGGTAGAACCGACAATTCTTTTGAAAAGACATCTTGAAATTCGTAACGAGATGTTATTGAATTGATAGTTCTTTGGATCCCTCAACTTGATCCATTTTCACAAGCAGTTGACACCCTTTCTTCTAGCTCTTTCAAGCTGCATAGTTGACACATGCTTATCTTGACGTCTCTCTTGACTCTGGATTCAAACTTGATTCCCTAAGTCGTCCAGGCACTTGACTATTTTAGCAAGATAATCTACTTTTTCCTTATGATGCCACATCCAACTCATTCCTAAAATGATGTCATAGGATCTCAACGGTGTTACATACAAATTGATTTGAGTCGAAAAGGAGAGTAACTTCACCTTTGCCTTAAACAGACATTGCTCCAATTGAGCTCTTGCTTGATTTGTGTACTCAATTGACCACAAGTTGGCCATATAGCCAACTCTCCTAAGAATCTTAATAAACTAGGTGTTATTGAACCTTTTGTGGCACTAGTAAAAATGAGAATGGAGATTGGGATACCAAATAAAGTACTTGAAGTCTCGATAGAGGCAATTTGGTATTTTATGTGACGACTATACCCGCAACTACATGAATTCTATGTTGGAAGGTTTTTGCTGTGTTGGCATTTAAATTAGCACCTCTGGAGTGCTGATTGTAAACGTTCAGCTATTTCAAATGTTTTGCAACACTTTTTCGTTATTTAAAGAGAAGTCCCTCTCTGCTGGGAGCAATGCGTAAGGAAGGGAAATGTAAACTAAAGTTCCTATCTTTTTATGCTTCAGTGGCAGGACACAAGGGTGCACAAATACAATGCGCCGTAGCTAAGCTTTTTCTCTGGTTTCTGCAGATCTCAACTACGACTAATCTAGCTTCTATCTATCCAATACCTTCAAGGTAAACAGAGCATGAGGGTAAAGGAGCGGGAATGGGTGTTGGTTGGATCACCTGAATTCGCCGTCTCCTGAGAATATGACCGAGGCTCTGAACTCTCGGGTATACACCAAGATAAGGTTGGTACAAGCAAACACTCTATACGGTAAACTAGATCTGAGACCTGCCAAGGAGGAGGGACACCTATCCGAGGTATGGTCTAGGAAATAGTTTACGAGAAACAACAAATTTACGATGCCTTGGCCAGTGAGCTTGCTAAGGAGGAGGGACTCCTATCCGAAGTATAGCTTGAAAGTCAATACATTAAACAACAACAAACGACAACTTGTCAATAACAAATGTCCAAGGAGGAGGGACTCCTATCCGAGGAGGGAAATGAAACAACGAACTATTAAACACAAGACGTGGACACAACTCAAAAAGATTGACCAAAATGCAAGCGCCTTCTGATATTCTCCTTCAAAGCTTCATCAACGAATTGCAAAGGTTGGGAAAGCAAAGGCACGAAATCATGCACAATTACAATCGACCAACGAACTCTCATCCAAGAGTGAACAAATATCCGCTTTCAAAGCTGTTGGCAACAATGGCGCAACAATTTTGCATAGCAAGTAAAAGTTAAACAAATAATGAGCCCAAGGCTCTTATTTATAAAACTCAAAGGAGTGGGCAACCCCAAAATCTCCTTGAGTTAACAATGAGTTCTTGCCAATCAAGTAGCAAGATTTATTCCTAAAAAGGGGAAACAAGCAGTTAACTGGAAAACTACTTCAGTTAACTGAAAGTAAACAAAGAGTCAACTGGAAACTACTTCAGTTGACTGAAAGTAAACTAAAGGTGAACTTTAATGAAAGTATCCCTCCAAAAATAGACATCCACATTTAGTGGAGATCTAAGATCCACAAATCATGGAAGCCAATTAGACATCCTTAATCAGCGGGATCTGACAATGCATGATTTAAGGAATATGGAGTTAAACTTGGAAAGAAACATCAAGTTAACTCCAATTACATTTAATATCATCTTGAGTTGACTTGAAAAGAAACACCAAGTCAAACTCAAGTCTCATAAATGCCAATTGGAAGGTAGGACGTCCTTCCTAGGTGTCTGACACCTCATCATCACTTCCAATCAATAGCTCCTTGATTTGTGTTGACTTTTTCCGTTTTCGGATAGTCAATGTTTTGATGACACGCCATCTCCTCTTCTTGTGCAAGTTGTTGCTCTTGGTAACTTTTGGCGGCTCCATGCTTGGAATGACCTCTTCGCAGCTGGCAAGCCAAGGTGCTTACTGCCACGCGGGAGGTGGTAATATTTGTCTTTTTGCTGCAAGATCAATCTTTCTTTCTTCTTCGTCCAGAGTAATTGCTGCAGGTCTCCACTGAGCGGGACATGTATTCTTTTCAAAGATAAAGATCTGTAGACTGCTGATGATGTCCGTTTGCTCTCCAACAATGTGTGTAAGATCTGGTTGGAGAGTTGCTGGTGCAAGGTCTGGTTGCTCAATTGGAGCCCAAGGATGCCAAATTGTCATTCTGTGAAGAAGAACTCGCCTGTTGACTGTAAACACGGACGTGTTCAGACAACTTCTGAAAAACCCCTGAAAATAGCGCCCTGCCGAGAAGTATTTTTCCGGAAAAAATCTGGCATATGGGTTTTGTTCGTGCTTCAATGTTGAACAAGCCCAGTTCCTCAGAATTTTGATTCTGAAACTTTTTTGGAAAAACCCCCAAAAATAGGGGTAGCAAGTATGCTAATTTTCGGAAATTTGACGAGATGGGTTTCTCTGGAAAATTATGCTAGATCTACCCAGTTGATCTGATCTGATGTAGCCTGCCACCTTTTTGAAATGTGCAAGAAAACCTAAGACAAGAAGAGAGGAAGTAGACAGAAGATGGATTGGAAGTTTTTATCTGACTCTCTGAGAAAATCCGTCTCTGAATCCAACCTCAGATCATCAATCTTCTTCTGCTTCAGATCTGCAAGAAATATCGAAGAACGGATGAAAACCTTGTCCAGATCTGTAAATGGCGTCCTTGAGAGCTTATGGCTGTTCTTGATCATCAACCTGCAATGAAATAATGAAGTGGGATGTCTATACCTTGATTACATAGACTCAAGCCTTAGATCCACAAGTTTGGGGACCTAACTCACGATCAAAAGTGATTTTGGCTTGATCTAAAGTTCAAAAAGGTGATTTCCACTGATCGTGGAGTGTTTTAGCCAAGTTTTGCTCAAAATATCTTGACTTTAGTCAACAACTTGACCTTTGACTTCTTCAAGGCGTCCCCTTTTGATTTTTGCAAGTTCTTTATTATTTTCTCTCTTGAACAACCTTAGTTTGATCCTGAATCTGGCTTGATCTGTTGATCCTGAGATGATGCTGACACATTCACTGCTGAGCTGGATTTGACCTGAAGAGGAGTGCCTTGGAGGCATGATGATGAAAAGCTGAGTTTAGGGTTTCAAAAGAAAGGGCACCTTTTCCAAGAAAGGGCTCCTTTTCCAAGAAAAGGCTCTTTTGCTAATGCCTTGGTGAATTTTCAAACTTTGTTCTTCAGCCTTTTGAAATGACCTCTCGTGTTTTGATCTGAATTTCTCGTTGATCGGAGAGTCAGATGATTTAGCTTGATATCTCATCAGGTACCCAGCTCTGTTCTGCCAAAGATGACTGACTTCAGAAAACCTGGATCTCATTTTAGGGTTCCTTTATTTAAGGTCACCCCTCCTTGAAAAGGGCGCTTTTGCCTTTTGGCCTGATTATTTCCATCTGAAAAGTTGCCTACTTTGATCCAGATTATCCGTTGAATGCCTTGTCAGATGTTGGTGTTTGCAGTTGCGTTGCTGAGATCTACTTGGGCTGAGAAGGTTATCCTAGGAAGCCTTTTGTCATTTATCAGCATCTGGAGGTCAGAAAAGAAGGGCGCCTTTCTTTTGGAAAGGCTCTTTTTTCTTAGAACTTCGCCATTAACTGTGGTTTCCTGATATTTCCTCAACTGCCTCTTTTTGCTTCGTCAGCAGCTGCTTGTAATCTATTCCTCAGATGATTTCTCTGTTTGTTTCATTGTCGCGCCAGCAGGCAAATGTCAAGAATGAATGCCTTGGATGATCTGGGTGACTTCATTTGACCTAAAAAGATCATGGGCGCCCCTGCTTGAAAAAGGCTCTTTTCAGCATGTGAACAATCTCTCCTTCGTAACATTTCCAGAGTTAGTCAAATTTTGACCTTTTTCACTTTCAGGAATCTCCTTCATCAAACAACATCATTTTGACCTTTTCCGCCATGGTTGTGTCATTGAAGCTTTTGAAGCCTATCTTTCAGCACCTGGTACTGGCCAATCTGCCATTAATGGCTATGGAGCTCCTAACTTTGTTCTTGAAAAATAGAAATAGACCCACCAGAGTAAAACATGTCTTTTGATGATTCTGACTTGACCAATGTGATCGTGAAGCCTTTTAATCGTATCAAAATTATTTTCAATCATTTCTGGGAAGGTCCTATTTTCGGGGGTTTTCCCTGAAAATAGGGGCGAAAAACCCTAATTTTCAAATTTTCAGAATTTTGCACATGTGTTCCTTTACAGAAACCCACCAAGATTCTATAATTGGTTTGACCTAAAACTGACTTAACATGGCATTTTGACAAGATTTAGCTCAATTTATACATAATGCCAAAAAATTTATTTTGGGTACAACATGCTGAGAAGGCAAGGAAGGGTTCTTGAACTGATTCCCTTGGCTTTTATTTGGAAATTAGTTTGCATAGTGGTTTCCTCCACACGTGATGCAACCATCCGAAGGTACTTTCTTCTTAGATACTCGATCACCTTTGTTACCATTTCTTTTCTTGAAATCATTGTCCCTTTTCCCATTTCAAAAGTCATTTTTACTATTCTTAGATCCTTTTCCATTGAATTTCTGTTTGATATTTTGGTTCCAATACTTCTTTTTGAAAGAGGGTGTAGACTTTGACCAACCAGACTTCTTATGAAACTTGACTCTTTTTTGATAGTTTTTTCAAACACTTGGTCCCTTGTTGATGGACCATGGACATCTACCACACGCCTAGTCTGAGGGTTCAATCCCATAATGAACCTCCATCATCTTGTTGGTATTGGGGTTATGGTTCAGGAGTCTAGCAATTGTTTTCCAATACTCAGTCATTGACATATCTGCTTGTTGTAGATTCTGAAAATCAGTCAGCTTCTAGTCAAAGTATAACTTGGGTACCTTTGCTTGAAAATGACTAGGAAGTGGTCCCATGTAAAATTTGTGGAATCCAGCCCCAAATCCATTTTCTTTTTCATCCACTAGTGGATGCATCTCTTGAAAGTTGATAAACTCCTTAGACTGCCTTGGTTATCTTGAAGTATTTCTTCATATCATTGAGCCATGCCTCTATTCCATTTCCTAGTATAGTCCCACCAAACTTGGGTGGATTGGTCTTCTTCATATCTTGAGCAAGCTCATTAGCCAGTCATGCCCTTGCATTTGCTTGCCTCATCGCCTCTTCTTGAGTCACCTAGTTTTCCTAGGACTCACTGTGTCATTCATGCTCACTATGACCTTGGTTTTGTTCCTCACTTCCTTATTGATCTCGAGGCCCTTTGACTTATTGTTCCAAGACACCCAACCTTTCCTTGGTCTCATTGAAGGCTGCAAGAATTTGGTCCAATTTAGCTGCAGAATCACCCACAACTTGACCTGTTCCATCCTGACTACCTCCTAGGTTCTAGTTTGAACCATAATATGATCTAGAACATTATAATGTGGAAATTTTAGCCTATGCTTTGGTGTAGAATTACCAAATTTGTAGAATTTATAGAAATTAATACTTCTTTATTGCACACACACAAGGTTCTGCATTCAAAATTTTATTACAATAGAACAATTTTAATGTAAGGACAGGTGGATTTTAGAGGATTAATACTAAGTTAGGCACTTGTTTTTTTGGAACACTTGTTCAATTTTCAAATCAATGGTGTGCAGAAGCATTCATGGTAGATTCAACATCGAACATATTATTTAAAATTGACATTCCTTGGTGTCAGCCAAATGTTTTTGACTCTTCTAACTTTCCCTGCCTTCAAAAAAGGTACTTTTATAAGCAATGAATTAGAAGGAAACCAACAGATCTAATTCCCTGCCTTCAAAAAAGCATATTTAAAATCTAATAGTCACCCAGCACCTCAGCAAAATCATCCGATGGCTAGTGGATCCCTTTGAAAAGCATGATTCAATGGTAGGCAGTAGGATGAACTGACAAGTCTGTCTTTAACACTTTCAAAAGTTCGAGCTCCCTTCATTTAAAATTAAAGTGCTTTTAACATCAAAGCATAAATACTGAGATACAATATGGTAGTTGATGCAGTAAGAGAAATATTGTTTTTGATAGTAAGTTCTTCATTAGTCCGAACAAGGAGAGAAATGCATCTCTCCTCAACTTGGGCATTGTGATTAACACACTATCTCTTGCTGTGTGAACACCCAGGATCGCCTGTTTTGCTCATATCATGGTTGGGCTGCATCCAAGAACACCTCCTACTGTGAAGGACAATTAAAGTCAAAAGGTACTTGCTCAGCAGCATTTGGCATGTGAGGAATACCCAAGACATTAGCAGTAAATTGTGCAGCATTACATCTGCTAACTGGTGCCTTTGTCTTTCATAGTGAGAATTTCCTCTATGACTTCAGTTTTACTGTAGAGGTGGATATAATTTTGTTGTAGCAGATCAAGATATTCATTTTGTTTGGTAAGATGCTCTTGCAGAATGAGTTGCTTATCTTTTTGTTTGTACTGTAAGAGATCAAGAGGGAGACACATTTTTGTAGGATGTTGTTTTCAGCCTATTTAGCATTTTTGGTGGTCAACAACCTTGGGCAAGATTTGTTAATGCTGATAGGCAATCTACAGTGGCATCAAGGAGTCTCATGTGGCTACTGTGTTCATAAAAAACAAAACACAGCTGACATATATTTAGAAAACTAAGTCTAAAACTATAAAATTACTCATAAGTAAATAAAAAATAGCTCTTAAATAAAAATGAAGTAAACAACGTAAACAAAATAAATTAATTCTTAAAGAGTTCTAAGTAAAATAAAATAATTCTTAAATAAAAAATAAATCGTAAGTAAATAAAATAACTTTTAAGTAAAAATAACTCTTCAAATAAAAAAAAAGTAAACAATGTAAATAAAATAAAATAATTAAGTAAATAAAATAATTCGTAAATAATAAAATAACTCAAAACAATATCTCATTTTAAATATTTGTATTTAATATAGCTATAACTATTTAAGAAATATTTTATCAAATAAGAAAATTTTATGTTGGGAGTAATCAAAAAAGAAAGAAATACATTCTTGAAATCCATACTTACATTCTAAAAACTCTTAACTAAATAAAAATAAAATAAAATCTCTTCAGTAAAAGAAAAATAGCTCTTCAAATAAAATAACTAAGAAATATATAAAAGAACATCAAAATTAAAATTTATTCTGAAGTAAAATAAAATAACTTTGATATTAGATAGATATATTTAAGATAGCTATGCTAGTTAATATTGTCAAGGGAAATATAAAGGGAATACTCTTTGTTTTGGATTGATTTGGCATTGACTTTAGAAGAGGGCTGTGGTAGGAAAGAGTGATTAGGGCTGACCACTTGGTCTACTTCTGATTCATTGGGCAACAAGTTGGATTGAGGAGCATCATTAACTAAGTAGGCGGTGGGGAACACACATTCATCATTGGTAAAACAAAAGGCCTTGTTTTGTTGAGTGAAAACAGAGCAAGAGGTATCATTGGTCTCCTTAACAACTCAGCAGCACATAAAATGTGTGTAGGCATAGTGGGGGCCCAATGGCCTACCAGAAGATGGGACGATGAATGTAGTAGATTTGACCAAGATAGTACCTGATTTCTTCAGCAGAGGGAAATCTGTGGGAGCTTGGGAGATAAAAACCTGTTGTTGTTGGTTGTAAGTACCATCACTTTTGAAGGTCATAGGGCTATGGATAGTCACATTGGCTTCCATAGAACAATGCTGAGGAGTGTAATGTCCCCTTCCTAGGCAGTATAGTTATTTCTGAGGTTAGCCTATCATTCAGATCCTCGTAGGCTGGCAAAAGTGTTTAGAGGATCATTTGAGGCAATTATCCAGCGTTGGGGAACATCACTCCAGCAGTTGATTCAGGTTTGGGCCTCTGCGGACACTTACAGAGTGATTTAGAGGTACTTACTATTTATAGTAAGTTAGGCAAGCAGGAGTTGCTATTTTTGGCAGGGCAACTGATTCAGTTGGTCAGCTTAGTTTCGACCCGGTTTGATGATCTGATGAGCAAACAGTAATTATTATGGAATTTGATCATTATTAAAAGTTTATTAATTTGACTTTATAATATAAAGTCACTTTAATGAAAATAATTACATTTAATTATTTAATGGCAAATTATAAAGTATCATTAATACTTTATAATAAGGGATAAATTAATATTAAATGAGTATTTTAATGCTCATTTAAGAAAAGGGGCGCCATTATATAATTAATATGCCTAAGTCATTAAATGGTGATTTAATGATATTTTAATTGCTCATTTAATAGCTTTTTGTGAAGGGTCGACTTTTTGAGAGAGGTTATATATTTCCTCAAGGCAAATCGAACTCATTATGTTGATTATTCGAATTTGTCATTATTTCTCTTTGAGAGCATTGGGGTTTGAGAAACAAGGGTTTCTACAGATCATTTGGTTTTGAAGAACGCTCCCTCTTCAGAATTAGGCATACTGAGACTATGAAATACCAATTGAAGATTGTCAACAGGGTGACTTCATTCAGAGGTTACAGTTGTGCTTATTGAGTTAGATTTAGAAAGGGTTTGAAGGAGATTATTTATCAGATACTTGAGGCGACTTTATTGAGATCCATCTCCAGCGGTTTGGCACACTTCCCAAGAAAGTATGGATTTCTTTCTTGTTGGTACAGGCCGTACTTTTGCTGCAACAAAGGCCGTACTTCTCCTCCAGATCAAATTGCCTTGCTTTTTCACCTTCTAACTACTTCAGGTTGGATGCCTAGGGTTTTTGGAGCCATTGCATCAATTTCGAGGTGGGAGATTGCACATTTCCTTTCAACCGTACCATCTCAGGCTCTCTTTTTGGTGCCTGCAAGCTTATCTAGGTTTTCAATAAATAGCTTGCCTTTTTGTCTGAATGTTTGAATATTGCAGTTGTAATCATTCGAGAAGATTAATAAATCATCTACCTTTGAGATCTAAGCTATATTCTGTGGTTTTTAAGCATCTGGTATTTTCTATTATTTTCCAAGCATTTCTTTGCAAAATCCCAATTTGTCTTTTTATTGCAAAAACACCAAAAAAATTAAAATATAGAAAACAAACAAAAAACTCAGTATTATCAGCCAGTGGTCGGGTTGAGAGACACCTGGTCTCCTATAGTGGTATCAGAGCACAGTTTTCTTGCCATCCTATGCTTTTTCAGTTGCTTTTTCAGTCAGATGTGTGCTTTTTCGATGCTTTTTCATGAGTAGAGATATTATTTTCTACAGTAAGGGTAGAGGAACAGGCAGAGTCGAGGATTGGACAGGTCCACCTATTCCTGAAGGTGAGATAGTATCGGGGGTTCTGGGAATTCATAGATTTAGTTCCAATAGCAGTGGGAACAGTGTCACTACACTGATGGCAGATCCTGAGATTCCTGCAGAGACACATAGGGATCCAAGGAAAGAGCATGCCGGAGGTGATATTACTGATGAGGAGTTCAGACACAGGCATGATAATATGATGGAAATGATGTCCCAGTTGATGGGCACGATGAGGCAGTGTACTCCGTCTCAGCCGCACTATATCCAAATAGGACAGACGAGCGGGATTGCAGGCATAGACCAGCCATTGGTATCAGCACAGCGGCAGTTGTCACCTGTCTATCATGAGCGTAGGCCTGGACAACCTACATTCATATCTAGAGAGACACCTTCAACTCTGGAGGCAGAGCAACAGGGTCATCATCATGAGTTTCGGCCACACAATGGCATGTCAGTGGCAAATGTGACTAGATTTTATTGAGAGTATTCGACATTGGCACCTGAGATCAGGCAGTCTTTGACTTTTCATGAGTTTATGGATGTGCATAAACCTAGAGGGGGAGGTAGATTTGACCATAGAGCTCCTCAGCACCAGCAGCCACAGCCATAGGTGAATAGGGATCTACAGTATGCAATCAGCAAGATTACCTTGCCTTACTTTGATGGTTCTGATAAGAGTTCAGCGAGGTCTTGGGTACAGAAGTTGGACAATTACCTATCATTGAGACCTATGTAGGAGGACGAGGCCATTAAGTTTGCTACACTGCATCTTGATGGATTGTCGCATGATTGGTGGCATCACGACATGTACACACTTGGTCATCATGCAGTTACTACTTACCAGGAGTTCACCAGCAGGCTCATTGAGCATTTTGACAAAAAGGATCCAGAACTTTATTTCAAAGAGTTAGCTCAACTCAGACAGACGGGTAGTTTGGATTCCTACATCGGTGAATTTTAGAGGGTAGCAGTCATGGTTACAGGCATTTCTGAGAGGAGACTTATTATTCTCTTTGTCGAGGGATTGTTGGAGCCGATGAGAGGTTGGGTCAAGGCATTTGATCCTCCTACTCTTCAGGAGACCATAAGGAAGACACGTAGTATGGAGCTTGCAACACCTTGCAGCAAGTTCTCTTCAGGCTCAACACCTTATATAAGGCTTAATAGATCATTCGATAGGAATAGGCCATTTGACAGGAAAAGGGATCCACCTGATCCTAAGAAACGAAATGCACCACCATTTGATAGGGAAACATTAAACGATTTACGTAAGAAAAAGTGGTGTTTTTGGTGCAAGGCACCCTATGATGAGAAGCATGTATGTCCTCTTCGTCCTAAAGTGAAAAATAATCAGATGGAGTGGTTTTATGAGGGAGGAGCAATCTAATTTGTCAGACCAGCAAGCTGATTCAGAGCATTCAGATGATGAGAGGTCTGAAATTGATGGTGAAAATGGAGGAAGGAAGTTACAGGTGGCACATTTGACTAGTCTTCAGAGAGATGGATCTTTTAGACTTCGTGGGCTCCTAGCAGGTCAGAAAGTGATCACTCTACTCGACACTGGTGCTACTCATAATTTTATAGATGCACGGTTGGTAGAGAGACGAGGTATACAGACAGAGGAGTTTGAGGGTATTCGAGTCAAGGTGGCTGATGGGTACACCCTCAAATGTGATAGAAAGATAACAGATCTTCCAATGCGGCTGAACAACTATGAGTTCAAGACTAAATTCTACGTTGTTAATATGGGAGATACTAATGTGGTACTTGGGATGGCATGGCTTCACGATTTGGGTGAGTTCACACTCAATCTTCGGGATATGGAGATGAAGTTTAAGGTAAACGGGAAACCTCATGTCATCAAAGCCATCAGAGAGAGTAATCTGAGGATGGTATCGTACAAACGGATGGAGAGACTCATTCGTCATGATATGGTTGATTGGGCTGCAGAGTGTATGTTATTACCAGCACAACAGGAGCAGCAGAAGGTTGAGTACCATCCGGACATTCAGATACTAAGGACTAAACACTCTAAGTGTTTAGTGACATTCCACCTGGTAGACCTCTAGACAGAGGCACCGGCATATTATCAAGTTGGAGGAGGGCACAAAGCCCATTATGATTACACCCTATAGGCATCCGAAACGGCTCAAGGATGAGATAGAGAAGACAATCAATGAGTTGTTGGCTATGGGGCATATCAGACCTAGCAAGTCACCTTTTGCTTCATCGGTCGTATTGGTGAAGAAAAAGGAAGGATCACTTCAGATGTGTATAGATTACCACCAGCTCAATAAGAGAACAATTAAGAACAAGTACCCGATACCTCGCATCGATGAGTTGATTGATGATTTGCATGGTGCTATCTTCTTCACGAAGATTGACTTGAGATCCAGGTACCATCAGATTCAAATGAGGGAGCAGGACATAGAGAAAAACGCTTTCAGATGCCATTGCGGTCACTTCGAGTTCTTGGTTATGCCTTTCGGTCTAACCAACGCACCTGCTACCTTTCAGGCTACCATGAACAGGGTCTTCAGTTCTCAACTACGGAGATTTGTGTTGGTCTTCTTCGATGACATTTTGGTGTACAGTAGGTCATGGGAGGAGCATTTAGCTCACTTGGATACAGTTTTGGGTATCTTGGCCGAGGAGTCCTTTTATGCCAAGGAGTCCAAGTGTGAGCTAGGCATGGCTGAGTTGTTGTATCTTGGGCACATCATCAGTGCCAAGGGAGTCAGTATGGACCCTGAGAAGGTCCGAGCTATAATTGAGTGGCCAGTACCAGAGAACCTTACGCAACTCAGAGGATTCATTGGGTTGTGTGCTTTTTACAGGAGATTTGTTAGTGGGTTCTCACGTCACGCCGCACCCCTTATTGATTTGACAAAGAAAGGGGCTTTTGCTTGGTCACCATAGGCTCAAGAGTGCTTTGATAGGTTTAAGGTGATTATGACTTCATGTCCAGTGTTAGCATTATCAGACTTTACGAAGTCATTTGATTTGTACTATGATGCTTCAAGAGAGGGCATTGGTGCTGTTTTGATGCAAGAGAGACACCCTATTTCTTTTGAGAGTAGGAAGCTTAGGGGTCCTGAGAGGTTTTATAGCATCTATGACAAGGAGATGTTAGCCATTATGCATGCTTTGGCTAAATTCAGGCAATATTTGGTGGGCAGCAAGTTCAGTGTGCGTACAGACCACAACAGCTTGAAACACTTCCTTGGACAGCGAGACCTAAATGAGAGACAACAAAAATGGGTCAGCAAACTGCAGTCGTATGATTTCGACATCATCTTTATTAAGGGGAAGCAGAATGTTGTAGCTGACGCCTTGTCTCGCAAACCTCAGTTGAATGCTATGGCACAGATCTCTGAGGATTGGAGGCATCGGATCATTACAGAGTATGCTAAGAACCCATGGGCTTCTAGCATTGTCGATGGGACAGAGTAGGATAGTAGATATACTGTTGTGAATGACTTGATCATTTATAAGGGGCGGATTTTCTTGGTTCCTGATTCAGAGTTGAAGGATACAGTTCTGAGAGCCTTTCATGATCTTCCTATGGCAGGCCATCCTGGTTATTTCAAAACATATAGGCTGGTACGGGAACGGTTTACTTGGAGGGGGCTAAAGACTGATGTTCTTCAGTATGTGCGAGAGTGTTCTGTTTGTCAGCAGAACAAACAGGAACACACATATCTTGCTGGATTACTTCAGCCACTTCTAATACCTGACAGGAAGTGGGAATGCTTATCAATGGACTTTATCACGGGTTTGCTGAAAGCCCAAGGTAAAGATTGTATTTACGTAGTTGTCGATCGGCTGACAAAATATGCACACTTCTTTCCGATCACCACTACATTCACAACATCGCAGACTGCAGAGCTTTTCTTTAGAGAGGTATTCAGGTTACATGGTTTTCCTCAGACTATAGTCAGCGATAGAGACAGGCGGTTCATGAGCAACTTTTGGCAGGAGTTGTTCAGACTTTGTGGGACCGAACTGACACCTAGTACCAACTACCATCCATAGACAAATGGATAGACAAAAATTGTCAACAAGTGGGTGGAAGGATATCTGGGCAATTATATAGCTGGACAACAGAGAGCTTGGGTGAGGTGGATATACCTCTGTGAGTATTGTTATAACTCTACTCACCACATGACTATACAAATGACGCCCTTTATGGCATTGTACGGGTATGAGGCGCCTAACCTTTTGGATTTGGTGTTGAGTGATAGAAGAGTGCCTAGTGTAGGTGATATGATGCAGGATCAGTAGGATATTTTGAGGTCTCTCAGAGACAATATTCAATAGGCACAAAATTAGCAGAAGCAATATGCTAATCAGAAAAGGGTTGAATGTTCCTTTGCAGTGGGTGACATGGTGTATCTCATGTTGCAGCCGTATCGTCAGTCCACTTTGCGGAAGAGTGGTGCAGAGAAGTTGAAACCTCGTTACTATGGTCCATTCCAAGTTATCAGACGAGTGGGCAAGGTTGCTTATGAGTTGGACTTACCGGCGGATAGCAGGGTTCACAACGTGTTTCACGTTTCACGCCTGAAGAAGGCATTGGGTCAGCATGTGATTCCCTCTCCAGTACTACCACCCCTTGATGATGAGGGGAAGTTGATATTAGTGCCTGAGGCCATCCTTGATGTTAGAGAGAGACATCTTCGGAGGCGGGTCATCAGAGAGTATTTGATTAAGTGGAGAGACTTGCCGGTTGAGGATGCTACTTGGGAGTCAGAGGAGATTTTACAACATCCAGAGCTGAGATTGCTTGAGGACAAGCAATTTCAGGAAGGGAATGTGTCCCCTTCCTAGGCAGTACAGTTATTTCTGAGGTTAGCCTATCATTTAGATCCTCGTAGGCTGGCAGAAGTGTTTAGAGGATCATTTGAGGCAGTTATCTAGCATTGGTGAACATCACTCCAGCAGTTGATACAGGTTTGGGCCTCTGCAGACCCTTACAGAGTGATTTAGAGGTACTTACTATTTATAGTAAGTTAGGCAGGTAGGAGTTGCTATTTTTGGCAGGGCACCTAATTCAGTTGGTCAACTTAGTTTCAACCCGGTTTGATGATCTGATGAGCAAACAGTAATTATTATGGCATTTGATCATTATTAAAAGTTTATTAATTTGACTTTATAATATAAAGTCACTTTAATGAAAATAATTAAATTTAATTATTTAATGGAAAATTATAAAGTATCATTAATACTTTATAATAAGGGATAAATTAATATTAAATGAGTATTTTAATGCTCATTTAAGAAAAGGGACACCATTATGTAATTAATATGCCTAAGTCATTAAATGGCGATTTAATGATATTTTAATTGCTCATTTAATAGTTTTTTGTGAAGGGTCGACTTTTTGAGAGAGGTTATATATTTCCTCAAGGAAAATCGAACTCATTATGTTGATTATTTGAATGTCATTATTTCTCTCTGAGAGCATCAGGGTTTGAGAAACAAGGGTTTCTGCAGATCATCAGGTTTTGAAGAACGTTCCCTCTTCAGAATTAGGCATACTGAGACTATGAAATACCAATTGAAGATTGTCAACAGGGTGACTTCATTCAAAGGTTACAGTTGTGCTTATTGAGTTAGATTCAGAAAGGGTTTGAAGGAGATTATTTATTAGATACTTGAGGCGACTTTATTGAGATCCATCTCCAGTGGTTTGGCACACTTCCCAAGAAAGTATGGATTTCTTTCTTGTTGGTACAGGCCATACTTTTGCTGCAGCAAAGGCCGTACTTCTCCTCCAGATCAAATCGCCTTGCTTTTTCACCTTCTGACTACTTCAGGTTGGACGCCTAGGGTTTCTGGAGCCATTGCATCAATTTCGAGGTGGGAGATTGCACATTTCCTTTCAGCCGTACCATCTCAGGCTCTCTTTCTGGTGCCTGCAAGCTTATCCAAGTTTTCAATAAATAGCTTGCCGTTTTGTCTGAATGTTTGAATATTGCAGTTGTAATCATTCGAGAAGATTAATAAATCATCTAGCTTCGAGATCTAAGCTGTATTCTGTGGTTTTTAAGCATCTGGTATTTTCTATTATTTTTCCAAGCATTTATTTGCAAAATTGCAATTTGTCTTTTTATTGCAAAAACACCAAAAAAATCAAAATACAGAAAACAAACAAAAAACTCAGTATTATCAGCCAGTGGTCGGGTTGAGAGACACCTGGTCTCTTCCATAGAGAGTGCCTTTTCCATTGTGGAAACTTTTAACATTTCTAGGTCTGCACCTTGTGTAAGTTTTCATAGAAGAAGTACTAACATATAGACATCTGTATTTTCTGTTTTGATTATCTCCTTTTATATATTTTGATAACAATTTGGAGCTTCTCGTCACTCTAGAGATGTCAATTGGTACCTAGGAAGAGAAGATCAAATGAAAATGATTGCTTAAATTAGCTGTAGTCTTGACATACAAAGTTTTGTGGTCCTCACCTAATCACCTAAGACCTATGTTCCACGGTGTTTTGGGGATGGGGACGGGGGGACGGTAGGGAACGACGATATACAAATATATATATTTATATATGATGACAACAATATCAATATGTAAATAAATCATGAGAGTAGTAGTATAATAGCATAATAAATGTCAACAAAGCATTATAACAGCAGTCTCAAACATCAATAAAACCATGGTTCAAAAATAACAAAAACAAGAAAACCCCAATAGTGCAAATCTCTTAGGTAGAGTACATAACTTCTCAGCCTTGGATGCTGATGCTTCTTAGTTATTCAAATTACTCTTGACACACAAAGCAAATTACCCTAAAGATGGATCGAGAAGTGAGTGAAGAGGAGCAAAAGAGTGAGTGAAGGAGTGAAAGAGTGTGATTAAAGTGAGAAGGAGCAAGAAGAAGAGGAAGAAGAGGGATTCTATACCAAGTTGGAAGGATTTTTCAAGTACAAGGTAGGATTCTATGACTATTTTAAAGTTTTTTGATTTTTTTTATTAGTTTCATTTTCAAAATTTAAATTTATTAATTATCTCATAGACATGGCTACAAGTGCATATTCAATGATACACTGGAATGTCCATTGTTCATTGTTCATATTTTTATCAAAATTCAACATTGATTTTTTTTTTTCCAAGTTTATCAAATTAGGCTGAAATATGCTAACCAATTTTTTCGTTGAAATTCACAACATAAACAACACTATGCCAATTGAATTAGCGTTAGCATTAAAATTGAAAACCAAGTTTGAATGATCTCAATGCCAAGAATGCACACTCAATCCCAAGGAAGGAGAGGTGTTGTCATATGGCGGAGAAACTAAGAACAATAACTTGAAATGAAACAAACTCAACGTCAAGAATGTGCACTGAAGATCCCACTGAGGGCGAGGTGCTAACATATGACAGAGTTATTAATTGAAATTGAAACAATTAGGCAGATAACCAGCCATGAGATACAACTATCTAATTCTTCCGCTGCGGCGGGCATCCACTTAAGAGTGGGGATTCACCACTTGAGAGTGGGTGCAAAGGGATATCAAAAGTTCGTTCTCCACACTGGCGGTAAACCATCCAGGGGTAATTAATATGGAATAAAAACAAGTAATTGTAGAGACTTAAAATGGTTGGATTAGTACTACTAAAATCTCAACCTTACAATCACAAATCTGGAAATTACGAATTACAATGATGGAGAACAAAGCTAAGAAGAGAAGAATGAATACTATCAATGTTCTTTTACTTTCCAATGATGAAATAAAGACCAAAACTGAAATCTCATGAATCTGATATAAAACCCAGAGTTCTGGAATTTTGATCAGCAAATTGTGAGATCAATAAAGCATTCATAACTCACTCAAAATACCTCCAAATCGAGTGTCGTCTTTTGCTGGAACCTTTTAGGAGATAGGCGAACAAATTTTGATCACCAAACAGCAGCAAATCTTCATATATATTTCTTGCACAAATCCCAAAGCCTCTAAGAATGGTACGACCCTCCTTGAGGGGCGATTTTGTCATTAAAAATCAGCAACTCAAAATAAAAATCTGGAAACTTGTGGAAGGGGTCGCCAAAAGCATAGAAATCAGATTCTCGAATGCCCAGAACAAAATAAAAATTACTCACAAAGTTGTATACAAATTCGACTTTCAGCTGTGACTGTATCAACAACTTCAAAACTGGAAATTTCATCAAAAACTTCAACTGTTGAGCTCAATCTGCTAGTCTAATTTGAGAAGCAGCAAAAAGGCTAACTAGGTGTTATCTTTCAAACACGAAATTGGACAAGAGGCTTGGAGGTAAGCTTTCCTCGAAGCAATAATTCAATTGTCATTTCGACAGCATAATATTAGCAAAATTCATAGATGATAAATGTTGGAGCAAACTATCTCTTTTATAGAATTGAAAGTGACTTTTCAAATTCCATAACTCCAAGAAAGGGACGCCAAAAGCTCCTTTTTGAAATATTTTACTTTTCAAAATATTTAATTCTCCCTTAATATGGCGTCCAAAACCCAAGGCATATAAAAACAATATAAAATATCAATTATTCCCTCCATGAGGCATCCACCCTTCATGAACACCTTTTAAAACAACTTCAAGTTATCATATTAGGCCAAGGGGGGGACAACTTAAAATTAAAACATTAATAACTTGAAATAACTCATTTCTCCCTTTTACACCTCAATAGCCAAATTCAACAATATTCAACTGCTCCAACTGAAATGGAAAACTTACTGAAGAGCTGCCAACTGGACCACTGCCAAAATTAGAACTTACTAAAAATAGTAAATTCTGAAAAATGCCAAAAAGCCTCCAAAGAAGGAAACCCTGATTTTGCCTTAGACAAGCCTACGGATTTTTGGAAATAGGCTAAAACCAAATGAAGAGCTAATGGCTAAAATGGGGACATTACATAGGCTTAAACTTTTGTGTATCCTCTGCTTCTACACTTCATGTGACTTGAAGGAAAAAAAAAAAGTGAAATCCTTGGTTGACGAAGATTAAGAGCAACGATTGTATTTGTGCATCCTCTGCTTTTGCATTTCATGCGATCTAAAGTAAGAAAAATAAAAGAAAATCTTTGTGTCTTAATCCTTTGCATGCATAGTTTGAATTTTAATTTTAGAATTATAAACTTATAAATTTTATATTGTTTGTTGCATTGCCACAATGAGTTCTTATGACATGAGTGAGGATGAGGTTGAGGTTCACAGTGAAAGTACTAAATCTGATTATGCACCTGAGGTTGACCCTGAGACTGAGAGGGGTGGCCATGACAATCAAATCCAAACCGCTAGTTCCATGGCAAGTGCAGCTGAAAGCATTAATTGTCCCTTCACATTATTGGTAGTGTATGCTAAGGGTTGATCATAAGTCTCCTTTGAAACAATTTGCAACAAAATTACCGAGCAAGGGCCTGAGACATTTGGGGGCTCAAGGTTGTGCAAGTGCCACTTTTGTGGCCTTGAATTTTTTGGTAGCATTACCAGAGTTAATGCCCACCTCCTTCATATCCACTATAAAGGTGTGGAAGCATGTAAGTTTTTGGGGAGACCAACAAACTTGAAATACAAAGTTGAGATATATAAGCTATGGGGTGTCAGTGAAGACAATGTAGTTGCACCTGTATTTGCTACTTTGTCTCATAGGTCGCAAGGTCATCAGGGCTAGCCACACGATTCTACTTCTACTTGCAAGTTACACATATGCTAGTTTCTTATTCAAGAGCCCATGCAGTAGAGGCTAGGAGGAAAAACAAGTTGACAAGTGATGCTGGTAGTGGTAACCCAATAGCTAAATTATTCAATGTGTAGTTGAAGTGTGATATATATGATGCCATTGGAAAATTCTTCTTTGCCAATGGCATTCCATTCCATGTGGCTTGATCTCCTTATTATAAGGAGATGATGTCAATGGTAGCAAGGGGGTGTCGGTGAAGACAATATAGTTGCACCTGTATTTGCTACTTTGTCTCATAGGTCGCAAGGTCATCAGGGCTAGCCACACAATTCTACTTCTACTTGCAAGTTACACATATGCTAGGTTCTTATTCAAGAGCCCATGCAGTAAAGGCTAGGAGGAAAAACAAGTTGACAAGTGATGCTGGTAGTGGTAACCCAATAGCTAAATTATTCAATGTGTAGTTGAAGTGTGATATATATGATGCCATTGGAAAATTCTTCTTTGCCAATGGCATTCCATTCCATGTGGCTTGATCTCCTTATTATAAGGAGATGATGTCAATGGTAGCAAGGGGAGGACCATCATATGTGCCACTAGAGGAGACAAATTTGAGGACCACAATCTTGGATAAGAACTATTCCAAGATAAATGTGTTAATGGAGAAAATGAAGGAATGTTGGGTTCAAAGTGGATGCAATATAGTCATGGATGGGTGGATGAACATTAGGCATCGTCCACTCATCAATATCATGGTTACATGTACAGAGGGCCCATATTTTCTTAAGGAAGTTGATTGTTCAAGACATCACAAAGATACCGAATTTCAATTGCAAATCCTCAAGGATGCTATCGAGGAAGTTGGGCCACAAAAAGTGGTCCAAGTAGTGATAGATGCAACCCATTTGTGCAAAGTTGTAGGGAAATTGATTGAGACAACTTACACATTTGGTGGACTCCTTGTTGTGTGCATGCCATGAATAATGCACTCAAGGACATGGGAAAGATTGACTGGATACAAGTAGTGGTCAATCATGCTAGAGATGTGGAAATGTTTATCTGCAACCACCACACTTCACATGCACTCTTCAAGAGCTTCTCTAAGAAGGAGTTCTTGAAACCTATCGAGACTAGATATGCATTCTATTTCATTCTCTCAGAGAGAATGCTTGAGTTGCAAGAGGCATTGCAATTAATGGTTATGCCAACAGAATGGAATCGGTGGCTTAAGTCCAAGACAAAGAAGGGGAAGAGAGTGAAGGATGTAGTGAAGAGTGATGTTTTTGGGGTGATGCAAAATATATATTCTATATAATTACTCCAATCTTCTAGGTGATTAGATATGGGGATGCCAATGCACCTAACCTTGGAGAGGTGTATGAGTGCATTGATAGTATGCTTGGCCAAAGGGATGTACGAGAGAAGCACCCCACCTTAGCGTTCTACATTGAGCACACTTAACTAATCATTCATCGAAGATGGGAGAAGCTCAACACTCCCTTGCACATGGCTGCCTATGCATTGAACCCCAAGTGGTACAAGCAAAGGCCTAGTAGAATTACACCCTTACATGATGCTAAGGTGAAGGCAACATTCTTTTGAGCCATTGAAAAGATGTATGATTCTATAGAGGCCAACATTATTCGTACCAAGTAGAAAAAAATTTGCCACTCATAGGGGTTATTCTGAGGTGGCCAAGATGGATATGGCAACTATGGCACATGAGGACCCAATTTTGTGGTGGAATTTTCCATGGATCGATTTTTTTTGACTACCACTCTAGTGATTTGATTGCTATCTCAGGTTTCTAGTTCTTCAGTTGTTGAGAGGAACTAGTCTACTTATAGCTTCATCCACTCTCTTAAGAGGAACAAGCTTACCTTTAGGAGAGCAGAGAAGCTTGTGGCTATACATAATACTTTGAATCTCATTGACCGCAAGACACTTGTGTACAGAGAGAGTTCAACAACATGGTGGGATGTAGAGCCAAAGGAGCCAACACAGATTGAGGAGGATGCTTTGGTTACATAGGTAGGACTGGTTGGTATTAGTTTGGCAGAGCTTGACCATGTGTCCAGTTCCAACAATTCTAGTGATGAGGAGTTTGGGGATGATTAGAGGCCTCACTTCACTCGATTTATTATTTTGACATCATAGTACTCATTGTAATCATCATTATGAAATCTTGAATATAAAATTCAAATTCGACATTTTCATTGTTCAAACTTCAATGTTAATAACTTAATTGTCAAGTAGTATTAATAGTATTATAGTATTTTAATTAGTAATTTTCCAAAGTTTGATTTGTAAATTCAATATTGTAATTCTTATACATCTTTTTATAGCTATTTTTTCAAGTACTATATATATATATATTAGTGCCGCCCCTTGCGACCTCCACTATCCCCAAACTTAGGCCCTTGGTCCCCTGTCCTTACGTCTCCCCGTTAGGAAACTCTGTGTAACACTGTTATGAGAGACTTTAATGTTATGAATCCCTGTGATAGATTAAGCAATATCTTTGTGAGTGTCTTTTGTATGCAAGGAGTTAAACAAACTTTGCAACGTTATAAGGAACTTCAAGATATTATAGCTATTCTTGGATTAGACGAATTATCAGAAGACGATCGTTTAATCGTGGCAAGAGCAAGAAAAATTGAACGGTTTTTGTCACAACCCTGTTTTGTAGCAGAGGTATTCACTGGTTCCCCCGGTAAAGGAGGTATTTACTAGTTCCCCCGGTAAATATGTTAGTCTAATAGAAACAATTAGAGGTTTTCAAATGATACAACCATTCAGTCATTCAGTTACTGGTTGACTGAGCTATGTTAATTTGATGGGGCAAGCTGATCTCTTGATGCTGCTAAATGATGTCCCACTTATGCCTTGAAGGAATTTTATTAGGAAGCATCTTTAATAATAACTGAGATATTTTTAGCATCTTTCCCCACAATGTTTTGTGCCTTTGTTTCATGCAAGGTCAACCATCTTTTTTTATGAGCTTTACTTGGCATTGGAGGCATGCTGGATTTGCCAAGTCAGCCTCATTTGTTTTGTTGCCAAACTTCTTTTACCAGCTTAACAGTAAGTTCCGAATCTTTTCCTATTTTTTTTGTTTGTGGTTCAGGTGGGACAGATTCAATGCAAGCTTGTGGATGAGTAGTTGTCTAAGAGAGCATTATGTTGAGTGTTGACTAGTTGTGGAACTTCATTTGCCTGAACAATTTGTAATCCCTGAGGGTTGCTGGGGTATAGAAACTGGGAAGGGATCAAAAGAATATCTTTTTCCCATCTACTTCATCTCCAAATAATTCCTTGTCATTATCTTTGACAGGTTTCTAGGATAAATATCCCTTGACATTATTGCAGTGGCTGCAAACGTCATCTGAGGTCTGATAATGCTTTTTGCATTCCAAGAAGAACAAGAACAACCTGTAAAACTATAAACCACTACAGTTCAAATAGGGGCAAGTGCATACGCAAGATTGATTAATACCTTCAAATCTGTTTGAAAATACTTAAAGAGGTTCATTTATATCTCCGTATCACATTGATTGAAAGAATGGAAAGGATGCATTTCATATGGTTTATCTCTATATTTTCTTGGGAGGGAGTAAACGTTAATAATATTGACACAATTCTTCACTAATCAGAATATATTATTGATTTAGCCTTCATTAATGTAAACATTCCAAGAAAAACAAGAATAACATGTAAAACTATAAACCACTTCAGTTCAAAAAGGGGCATAATGCACACCCAAGATTGATTTATGCCTTCAAATATGGCTGAGCCTGAAAATACTTAAAAGAGGTCTATTTATGTATCTCTGATTCTCTGTATCAGATTGAGTGAAAGAATGGAAAGGATGCATTTCTTATAGTTTTACTTTAGGCAGATTAAACGTTAATAATATTGACATAATTCATCACTAATCAGAACATAATATTGATTTAGCCTTGACTAATATAAACGTTATATTTATTCCACTAGACTAGTACATGGGCCGTAACATACTCCTAATAGTATAATATTATGTTGTCCCTAGGTGCACAATGTTTAATGGTGACATTATTATCAAAATGAAAACTAATGACTCTTTCTTTTGCAATGATATCAAAGACAGAAATAGTCTGATTGAGGGTTTGTGTTGTGGATTTTGTGAGTTTGAATTCATTTACTTCAGAGGATGCCATTTCTGTATCACATGCAGATGCAGTCCTGGAAAGTTTGATGGAGTGGTGTATAGTCTTTTCTTAATGGGGCTTTTGGGTGTAATCAAATCTCAACACTGAAAAGATAAATTGAAGACAGCCCTTTTGCTGGAGACAGGTGCAGATTCAGTATAGAAAACATCGTTTGGGGTGTGTAATATGCTCTGACCAGTTTTCAAAGAACTAATGCTTATTTGTAGTGAGACGTTCATTAAAGATATTAGAACTTTCCTTGACAACTTGTTCATTTTATGTATGGACTGAAACAAAGATCATCACACTTTCAAGGAAATTTTAATGTTTGTTTTCTTGTGAAAAAGTATTGTGCCATGTATGTAGAAATGAATGTACACAATACAGCTGAAATTAAAGTAATGGTAAAAGTTGAATCTCCAGGAGTTTGATTGCAGATATGATCCTTATTGGAACATGTCCAACCATTGCTTAAGGTTTAGGAAAATATTTGCAGCATTGTCCTATTGTTTGTCATGAAAATGAGTTCCTTAAAATGAGGTCGACAACAGCAAGAAGCATTTGGAAAATTAAAATTACTTTTAACTGTCAATTTTTACATATCCAAATTGACATCAGTTCACATTCATTTGGATGCCTCAATTTGACCTTCTAACTTCTGTTTTGGATGACCCTTATAACTGATGCCGCAGGAAAAGGAATTTGTCTTAGAAGAAAACAAAGTCTTCTTTATGCATCAATCTGCCAATTATAATCCAGGCCCCAACTAACTCTTTAATAATTGATTCCCTGCTATTTCAGATCTCTTCTGCCAATTACTTAGTTATTAAAGTTTCTATTATTTCTTTCTAACCAACTATTTCATTTCATTAATTGTTTCTTTGAGCTCATCATTGCCACAGATTTTGATAAGAAATTCGTGACATTATTATGAGGGCATAAGTTGGATTCTTTAACGTGTTATTTTTGTTTTTGGGGCCATTGAAAGATTTTCTTTTACATTAGATAGGTTTTCACTTTTTTGTTATTGACAGGTACTATTTGTATGTTTGAGGCGATGCAGGATGGGCTTGGCAAGAATCCTAGTGTCACAATATACACGAGTCACTGCTTGCAGTGGGTGAGCTTCTAAGGTGAGAAAATTTTCAACCTTTTTTGGACTGCAGTATTTTATATAAGTTTTGCATATTGTTATAGTTCTATATTCTGGTTCTCATGAAAACTGAGAAGTGGTCGAACCCATTTCAAGCTAAAGATTGCAGATTCTTTAACCCTTTTGTTTTACTATTCATATTTTAAACTTAATTAATTCATGCCTATTATTGAATGATTTCAACTGAAGCATTTTGAGTGAAACTGATAACCTTGTTTAGAAATTATGCTTCTTTGATATTGTAATAACTTGATTTCATTTTAATTATCTTTTTAACCTATTATTTATTGTGTGTACTACTTTGATATCTGGTTTGGTCAGGAGTATAGGAGAGTTCATGATGTCAAGGTACAAAGAAGTTGCAGAAATTGTTTGAAGATATCAAAGCACAAGGACAGGCTTGGTCGATGCAGCATTACATCATTACTACCTAGAATTGCTCATTTTATGCAGGATTGCTTTGTCACTTCTTAGCTTAAGGTGATTTCAGTGTATAATTCTTGCATTTGCATTTAGGGGAATTACTTACACCTCTAAATTATGCTCATAATTTGCAATTCTAATAGGATTCTATAGTTACCATAGTTTCTTTAGAGATTTACCTTGCTTGAAACCGGGAATAGTGCATCACATGTATTCTAATCCTCATTAGTTTGCTATATTTGAACCTGGTTGGGACAGATATGCATGGATCATATTCTTGCTGTCATGAGGAGTACAGCAGAATGTGCAAGTGGATTTGTTGCTCTTGGTGAAATGGCCAAAACCTTAGATGGAAAATTGATCCACTATTTGCCAACAATAATCTCACATCTGTGTGCTGTAATATGCCATGAATGTTTCTTTGTGCTTCTGCAATCTTAACAAGTTGAGAAGAGCCTAATCTTAATCCATAATTGTAAAATTTGGCAAAGGAACCATATTGGATACCATTTTTTCTTCTGGTCTGCAAGCTATCCTGGTCGTTTCCCTTGATCAGATAGCTTCCAGGTAACTTACCCAGGAGTAAAAGTATCATTTGTCATTTTTGAATAATTGACTTTTAGAAGCATTGTACATAACTTCAAGACTGATACTTGTCATAAAACATAAGATATCTTACCATTACATTTGTTTTTCTTTGTCAATTGCATTTGTTTTTCTTTGTCAATTGCATTTGTTTATCTTTTTCTTTTTACTCGATAGTTTCATATCCTTTTTACCTTTATTGCTGCCAACAATAGAAGACCGATTACTTGAAAATCTGATTTTCCTTCCCATTGCAAAGTATGGCAACAATTTATATTTAAACAGGTGTTGTTGTACGTGCAATTAAGACATGTATTGGCTATAAATGTAGGCTTTGTTTATATGTTCAATTAAGACCCATGTATTGGCTGTAAATGTAGGCTTTGTTTACAGAAAAAAGTGTCGACTTCTGAGCCAGGTTTATTGGCAGATTTGTACAATGTTCTCTGTTTTTAGTGCATTGTTGGGTAACAAATTTTAAGTAAGTTTTTAGCAATGTGTAGTTTTTGTTTTTTAAATTTGGAGGAGGTGCTTACAAGCATAATTCCCCCACAATTTCAATGTTTCTACAAGTGTTTAATGATATCAAGGGATTTGGCAAATCTCTAGTGCTACATTTGTTAGCTTGCTGATTTTTTTTGGTTAGTTTATTGTCATAACAATTGTGTTAATTTTAAAAGAGCAAATTAAAACAGAAACATATTCAGGTCTGAGCAATTATGGACACACATACACACAGAATAAACACACAATACAACATCAATTACATGGTTCATTGTAATGGCTACATCCACGGGAAAGTAGAGGATTCTATATTTTATTAACACTGTTTTCTTGTACGTTTACAACAACAATACCCATCATGTTTTATACACTCATTGTGAGTTCTTGAAGTCTTCAAAGGAAATGAAGAGACAAAGAGGAAGCGGGAAAAATATTGGGAGTTGAATGGACAAAGACTGTTGGACTTCACTCCCCAACAATCTCCCACTTGAAGTCCAACTACTGCTGCAAGAACATTTACTCAGAGAAATCCCCACTTTTCCATGCTCATTGTCACGTCCTGATGAGGCCAAGAGAAACTCTACAAAACTTGGGCTTATCCAAATTTTGTTCAAGGACACTACGGATAAGCCTTCTCCATGTTAGGTTAGAATCAACAATTTGGCCACAAGCTTCTTGGAAACACACAACCCCACCATAGTCTAACTCATCCGGTTTTCCCTGACGCTCTAGAGCAGCCTATACAAGATTGGAGATCCACGAACCCATTTTGTTCACTAGCACGCCTTTGTGGTAAAGAACAAATCTTTCGGCTCTAGCATTATTGCCATAGCCACTAGATCTAGGCCTTGGTGAAACATCTTCATATCCCTCGGATCTAGGCCTTTGGTAACCATCGCCCACAAACTGACCAAGATCATTATATTGATATCTGCCACCATGAAAAGCTTGATGACCATGTGTTAAAGCAAATAAATTTGCAATGGAATGCAGGTTCGATCTAGCGTGTGCTAATGCAAAGTAGAAAACACTTGTGTTATAGAGTTGAACCATTGCCTTTGGATTACGAGTCACAATTGCCTTCAGCAAGGAAGCTACACCTACAATGTTAGGTTCTCTTGTTAACAAAGGCTATGTTATATGCGGAAGATAGCGTGGGCTTGAAAAAATTCTCTTTCCTCGAGGGGTAGGCATTACTATCTCTCCAACATCGTCCAAGCTATGTAATGTGGACAATGGAGCCTCCCCAACCCACATAGGAGTAAGAACGACAATACGAGATGTCATGGCCCAACGCAACTCACGAATGTCACACAATTTTTTCCATTCAATCATTCCAAAAGCCCAACACTTTGAGTTCTCTTTCTTAGACCAAGATCTCGATATCCCATCTTTCTCAACGGGTCCAACCTACTTCCCATCCTTGTTAATAAATAACCATTCCTTGACAATAACATCCTTTGGTGCACATTCTTCATCAACTGCTTGGTTAATTTCCACCTTGGGCTCCTCCTGCAAGTCATCTGACTTAGACGACCCAGTACTCTCTCCTGCATCTTGGCCAACAATAACCTCCTCTACCTAGGAAATATTAATAGCCTCCTCGGTTGTCTCTATACCTTTTGCCTGGGACTTCACACCAACACCATCTTGGGCACCATTATCCTTAAATAACGCAGTCTCATCTAAAGCCTTACCAAGGTCGACATTATTAGACTCAACACTACCACTATCCTCAAGCCCATCACCGATCTTATCCAAAACATTTCCATTGCCCATCTTAAGAGCCTTGCCCCCCTCTATCTCTGAAGACTCCTTCAATCTTATAGCTAACTCAATTTCAGTTGCACTAGACCCAGGAAAAATATGACTATCATTGCACATAGCCTTGTAGTTATTCACCTTATCATCAACTGCTCTCTCAAGATTATCCAATGCCATTGTCCCTCTAAATTTTGTATTTTCTACAGAAGCTTTTGCACTATCTTGCACAAACATTTGATTAGATTCCAACTTGTTAAGGAATTCCTCAACGACTAAATCAACTTCATCTAATTGTCCAAAGCCTTTTTCCTTGCAACCAAAGCCTCACACAACAAAAGAGTTGGCATGGATTGAACAACTCACACTTCAACGCCACTCTCTACTATATACAAGGTGCCTAATTTGTTGCCCCGAGCAATGACCAAGGCCCCTTTTGTTACTTTCCATCTATTGGATCCACAAATGACCACATCCTTGAGAAGCCAATTGTCCAATTGAAATCATATTTTGTTTGAGATGAGGAATATATCTAGCATCCCATAGTACCCAATTATTTCTATTTGTTAACTTTAACAAAATATCCCCTTTGCCAATAACATCACAAGATTCATTATTTCCAAGTCACTGCTTTGTAGGTTTTTGAAATACTCCTTGCATGGAGTGGCATAAAACGATGCTCTCGAATCAAACACCCAAACATTTTTTGTTGTTTCTTTTGAGGTTAAAATAAGAACATTGACATCCTCTACATATACATCATTCGCTTCATCTTCTTTTGGCTGATTTTCAACCTTCTTGAAAGACCAACAGTTCTTTTTGATGTGGCCTAGCTTGCCACAATACCAACAACTAGTATCTCTACCTTTGGGTTTTGACCCTGTGATTTCTCACGACCACTTGGATTTTTCCCTCTTTCTTTTGATCTTACCTTGTCATCTGCACTCAAAACATTACCCGATGTTGGAGTCTCACCTGTGCTCTTCCTTCACATTTTCTCACTTAGAATTACACCAACATCATCATCAAATTTTGATGTATTTGAACTAGAAATTGAGTTAAAAATTGCCATAACCAAGTTATTCCAACTTTTTGGCAAAAAACTCAAAATTAAGAGAGTTTGAATCTCATCATCAAAAACTACTTTTATGGAAGATAATTGACCAATAACAATATTGAATTCATTCAAGTGGTTTGTTACAGAACTACCTTCAACCATTTTCATGTTAAACAACCACTTCATTAAAAATACCTTATTCGATGTGGACTTTTCATACAACTTATTCATCATACTCATCAAATCAACATCTGTTGTTGCTTTGGATATGTTAAATGCCATTGTTGGGGATAAACACAACTGGATGGCTCCCAAAGCTTTTCTGTCCAGAATGTCCCAATCTTCATTTGACATAGATGTTAGTTTCTTTGATTTACCATGTAATGGTCACCACAAATCTTTTTTATATAAATAATCTTCCATCTGCATTTTCCACAGTTGATAGTTGTGGCCATTGAACTTTTCCACCTTTCCTTTGGCAGACGACATTTCTCCCACTCAAACTCGAATCTCTCATGCCAAATGATTGAACACCATAGTTTTGATACCAATTGTTTATTTTAAAAGAGAAAATTAAAACAAAAACAAATTCAAGTCTGAGCAATTATGGACACACACACACACAGAATAAACAAACAACACAACATCAATTACATGGTTCACCATAATGGCTACATCCACGGGAAAGTAGAGGATTCTATATTTTATTAACATTGTTTTCTTGTACGTTTACAACAACAATACTCATCATGTTTTATACACTCATTGTGAGTCCTTGAAGTCTTCAAAGGAAATGAAGAGACAGAGAAAGTGGGAAAAATATTGGGAGTTGAATGGGCAAAGACTGTTGGACTTCACTCCCCAACAAACTGTAAAATTTTTCGACCAAATATCATATGGGATTTTGTTTTTTTTGTTTTTTTGGATGTAGCATTGTAAATTGTTGACTTTGTCAATCACACCAGATCCATATGTGTATGGACTTTTAATTGTGTTTATTATTTTCTCATTTTATTATCGTTTTCAAAAAATCAAGATAAAATTAGGAATTAAAATTAATTATTTATTTAGTAGTAATTTAAATCCCAAAATAGGTTTGGTTTAGGGTGCCTTTGCCTTTGACCACCTTATTTTAGCCCAATTTTTAATATTTTATTGTTGACATTTTTATATTTATGAATTCAAATCCATTTGTCATCTTTTCAAAATAATTATCGCGAGAAATTGCATATAAATGTCTTTTTCACCATTTGAACAACTACTGAAATTTTGAGAAATTGAGCATTCTCAAAAGCAATCAAGGCAATTCAAGAGCATAATAAGCATTGTTGTACAACATTATCATTAATCAAGATTCATGTTAGCAATGTATCATGTAAGATTTGTTTTATGTTTTATTTTCATTGTTTTGTGAGCACTAGCACTCTTTATCCAATATTATCATAGCTGTTGTGGAGGTGGAAACACCTAAACGAGGTTTGACTTAGGAAAGCCCCTATATAGCATATCCTTTTTTCCTCTCTTTCTTACATGTGGCAATTTTAAAGTGGAATTGGAGAAGATTGAAGATTTAACATCAAGATTAAGCATTCAACCTACTGACATCTATTCAAAGATTCCAAAAAGCAACATTTCTAGTCTACTGTTCCGGCACCTTTGACTATAAAGTTTCAACCCATATTTAAATGCTAGGTTCCTTTGTCTCTACTCTGCTATTTTCAATTATTTTCATCAGTTCTATATTTTTCCATATTTCCATTAGTTTGTCATAGTTGCATAGTTGACATAGTTTACACAATCAAATAAACTTAATTCCTAAATCAACACATCAATCATCAATCCCCACAAAAGAGGATCAAAATCTTGATCAACCATTATGTCTCTTTTTTGATCATTTTGTGTACTCCCCAATGATGTAGGTTAAATGTATGATTTAGAGCTTAAATCTTCTTTTCTTACATTGAATTACTAAAAATGTTTGGTCATGTAAAATTTGTGAGTCTTTCCATCGTATTTGAGTGAAAGTGCAACGATTGGTTGATGCTTTGCATTTGTGGTTCTTTGTTTTCTTATTATTTTAGGGGTCAATTCCACTTGTCCATGGATTAAGACAATGAGCCTATTTTCAACCATTTGACAAGTTTTCAAATAATAAATTATTTATCCAAAGTTATGTTTTATTGGTCTACATAAACTTAGTGGGGTGAACACTTTTAACATATTT
Source organism: Sequoia sempervirens (assembly GCA_007258455.2). NCBI lineage: Eukaryota > Viridiplantae > Streptophyta > Pinopsida > Cupressales > Cupressaceae > Sequoia > Sequoia sempervirens. Next base: position 71,552,918 of record VDFB02353493.1, on the reverse strand, counting down.
TATGAAATTATCTTAATGTAAAATTCACTATTTACAAATTTTAGGAAGGAATAAGTTGTAGATAAGTGTGAGTGAGTTTTATAAATGTTTTCTACCTAGTAAATTCACTCACTAGGTAATTAGGGCACATATTCACTTGTTAAGTTTACTTAGGATTATAAAATTCCTTCAAGAAATCTTAGTTGTCATTTCTAGATCTTATCTTATCCTTGGTTGTTATGAGTTAGTTGTCTCATGTTATAGGATTAAGACATGTGTCACGATCTTGTTTAATCCTATGTCTCACCTTGCCTTTATAAGCAAGACATCTCATGTACATTTGCATATTCAACCATATTCAATATTGCATTGTTGAAGCAAGTATTCTTGCCATTTTCTCTCTTGTGGAAGATATTTTGGTCTAGCAACTGTTTCTAGGAGTGTTGAGGAGTCACCATTAACTCTTACATGGTATCATAGCAGTTTTCTAGCTCTTTCATGGTATCAAAGCTCTAGTGTTGCAATTTTTTTCCTAGAACTGAGGGTTTTGTGTTGACTTGAAGATTTTGTTGGGTGCATTTTAGGGTTTCAAGGACCTCATGGTTGAATCCAGGGTGTCAAAGAAAGTTAGGTTTGCCTTTTGTTTCATCAATTTTTGTTATATTTTGGTTGATTTATGAAGGTTTCAACTTGAGGGTTTCAGTTGCAAGATTTGGATGTAGTTGAAATTTTAGGGCACTTTGAGCCCAAATCAACCTCGCCATTGAGATTAGAAGGTTTGAGAGACAAATTTTGATATAAATTCGTGTATATTTGGCCTCAACTATTTTTTAGGCAATTTTTTTTGTTAGGGCAAGACGCATGGCCCTCCAAACAGTACGATTTTAATTTTGCAAAAAAAATAAAATCTACCTATTTTATTTAGTTTCAAGCATTAAATTTTATTGCTTTGGGCATAAATTATTTGGTGGTTTTATACAAAAATTGGAAGGAATATTCTTCGACATATACCAGGGCATATTCTTTGCAAACACCCTTGTGTCGATTTGGTGTTAGCATCAGTCTTTTTTGCTTGTGTAAGCAAGGTACTTAGTTCATGGTCTCTGTCGGCTATCAAATTATAGCCGGTTGGTACAAATGTTTTTTAACTGTAGGTTTATTTATATTAAAAAATTGTATTAAAGTTTTAAAACCATTAGATAGTTTATTTTCAACTCACGTTCATTGGGAGTTTAAGCCTGCGGTTCCTGCCAAGCTATTGTATAGAGGGGGAGGCTTAGCCCCAGTTTGTCACCTGCCAAGCAGGGGCATGCCACTAGTGGCGTGTGGGAGCAGTCACTATGTTGCCGCCTGGTGGTGCTATTTTTTTAAAAACTTTTCAATGCCAAAGGTCATATGAACAACCAAAATTCTAGCCCCTGAGTGCTAATTTTTTGCATCGAGTTAGTTTGATTTGCCCCCAAAGTCCTTAAATAGGGTTTTTTTTCCAAATTATAATAATTTTTGATCCAAGGGGCCAATTTTTTGAAATGAAATATCGTCAAAAAGTAGATTCTCTGAATTTTTAAGTGGTGCAAGTATTTTGCAAAACTTTTGTTTTGTACCATTTTTTCAAGGTTGAAGTCAGAACTTGCTTTTTAGCCTCTAAGTTCATAAGTTTTTGCTCCAAACTATGTTTTTCTTGATTATTGTGGAATTAGGAAAGTATTCAAGAGCACTACAATTTTATACATGTACTTTTTGCAGATTTGTATCCAAAATTTTAGAATTTCAATTTGAAGCTAATTTGGTACTTTTGAATACATTGTTGTAAATTTACAAAAAAAATTGTAAATTTGTTTGGGACAAAGGGGTTAATTTCTTGTATTATGAAGGGAAATTTGTTGTCCCTCTATTGTAATTTTTTATTTTATCATGGATTTGCCAAAAGTGGTAACCCTAACTCCATATAACTATCATGAATGGAAATCACACATGGAAATGTTATTGTTAAAATTGAAGTTGCATAGAATCACATTTGGTGTAGATCTAGAACCCACATGAGCTACAGAAAGAAGAAAATGGTTTGATAGAAGAGATGAAGCACTTGGTACTCTTCTTTTGTCCATTTCTACAGATCTTAGATATCATGTTGCATCTTGCACACATCTTAATCAAATTTGGACTACTTTAGAGGGTCTCTTTGGTAAGCCGAATAAAATGAGGAAATTTAAGTTGGAGAATGAACTTATGAGTCTCCATCATTTAGATTTTGACAATATCCAAGACTTCTTCTCTAAGGTCAATTCTTTTAGACTACAATTATCTAATTGTGGGGTTACTAAAGAGGATGAACGATTAATTCTTTCTATTCTTGCTAAGCTTGATTATGATTATTCAGTGTTTGTTTCTACATTTTATGCTACAATGGATGCCCTCGACAATGCATACACAATTCCTTTTCTTGATGAATTTTCAGCTTAACTCACAAGAGAACAAGTAAAGTTGGCACACATGGGCACAATGAAGTCTTCCAAATCTCATGCTCTTCTTGCAAAATATCTAAAGGCTTCAAGTGGCAAGGGTAAGAAGCAAAATAAGGATCCAAAGTCTAATGAGCAAGGTAAAGATTCACCTTCACATAACACTCCTGAGTCCACTCCCTCTTCTAAAGAGGATTCATCTAGAAGGAAGAAGTTCAAATGTGCATATTGTAAAAGGATAGGGCATGATGAGAATAGATGTTATGAAAATAATATTGATGAACTCACACACCTTCAAAAGAATAACATACAACTGCCCTCATCAGTGTCTTCTTCAACATCTCAATTGGCAGTAGCTTCATCTTCTCAGTCAAAGAATACGTGATCTACAACTAGTTTGAACAAAATGAAAGGAAAAGCACTATTGGCCTCTAAAGTATTAAATCTAATAGATGGCTTCTTGATTTAGGGGCATCTCATCATATGTCATCATCTTTGGGAATGTTCTCTTCTTTTGAGCCTTGTAATTCACCACATATTTTTATGGGTAAAAATATATATATGAAGGTAAGTGGGAAGGGTTCTATAGAAATGGGAGAGGGCACTTTTAATTATGTACTTTGTGTTCCTTCTTTGTCCACTAATCTCCTTTTTGTTTATCAAATTACCCATGGTGGTGAAGGTATGAAAAATTGAGTTCACTCCTAATAGATTGTGCATAAGGGACTTGGAGACTAGATATATCATTGATATCAGGATGGTTGATCATTCATCTCATTTGTATTCTTTTTCACATTGTGCTTCAAATGAAGATAATGTTCCTTTGATTGCATATCACACTCATTCAACAAGTGTGAACCATGTTTGTGAGGAGAATTTTGGTCATCTCAGCCTTGGTATTCTAGGGACTAGTGTTGAGCTTCCTACTCCTCCCCCTCCCACTTCTTCAGCTAGTAGTGCTTCTATTCAACAAGATGATCATAGTTTTTCAGATATTGCTTTGTGGGATGAATATTTCATAGGTATTTCTAACTTGTTTGTGGAATCTCATTCTGTAGATTTGGAGGACACGCTTGAGGGGGTTTCTCTCCTCTTTGGTGGCAGTTTCAACACAACTGTTATCCCATCTTCATTGTCTTTGGAGATTGAAATTCACAAGTCTCCTCATTCACTTTATTTGTCATGTTTCTTAGTTGATTTTGATCATGATTATGTTGTGGCTTATTTGAGATTGGAGACTCCTAACCAGTTTTCAAAGACACATATTTTGAGACTTCATTCTTCCACCTTTCAATTTAACATGGAGTGGCTTCTTCATTAGCCTATGGATTTGTTTCTTCCTAAGGGAAGATATGTTGCTTGTAGACATTGGATCATCTTTTGTTTTCAAGCATTCTTCATCGACATTGGAGCTTCTTCATTATGGGGGGGATATTTTGTCTCTCTTTTCCCTTTTATGGGGGGTCATTGATTGTATATACATGATGGATGTAGTTATTGGGGGGTATCATTGAGTCCTCCATATATCATGTTTGTTTCTTTTCTCTCTTTTGGAGAGGAGTTTTGTCCCATTGGATTTTCTCCTTTTCTCCATTTGTGAGAGATTGCATTTATTGCATTTTCATTGTAAATGGATACCTAACATGGCCTTGTAGCCAAGACCCATCTCCATAGTCTCTTTGTATAGTTTGCATAATAATCTTCTCCCTAAAGTTGCACTTAAAAGGGATGTTGGTGTGAATAAATGTCTTGTACCTAGTTAATTCACTCACTAGGTAATTAGGGGACATATGCACATGTTAAGTTTACTTAGGATTATAAGATTCCTTCTAGAAGTCTTAGTTGTCATTTCTAGATTTTATCTTATCTTAGGTAGTTATGAGTTAGTTGTCTCATGTTATAGGATTGAGACACTTGTCATGATCTTGTCTAATCCTATATCTCACCTTGCCTTTATAAGCAAGGCATCTCATGTACATTAGCATATTCAATCATATTCAATATTGCATTGTTGAAACAAGTATTCTTGCCATTTTCTCTCTTGTGGAAGATATTTTGGTCTAGCAATTGTTCTTCGGGGTGTTGAAGAGTCACCATTAACTCCCACTCTCTTCTTAGAAAGTGACAAAAAAGATAAATGTAGGAAAAGAGATTGTGTTCATTTCTCTTGGATGTACCATATATATAATTAAGAAAATAAACAATATTACTTATATTTTGTTTTAGCAATTATATTTTTTAATGAAATTGTATAAGGAATATATTAAGTGTCGATTGAGAAAGACAACATGATTAATGACCTAAATTATCATGAATTTGATCTCCACTTAGATAGACTTAAGTAAAAATATGTTTATAATTATTGGATGAATAATTTATTCTTAATTAGTTTTTAAATGAATGAATACACATTTGATGATATATTTGTGTTTATTGATCTTTTAGGGCAACAAACATTAAAATATTTATTTTTTAAATAAAATGAAAATAAACAATTTGACACATGTTTTGTAATTTTTGAAGATTTTTTTTGGTTATAGTTGGTTTTAATAGGCATTGTAACAAAATGTGTTATCTTTCAAGTAAGACATACTTTTGAGTTTAAAATGGGAAGTAAAAAAAATAAAAATAAAATAAAATTGTCATATATAAAAAGGATTTGAAATCTTGTTCAAATTTGTAACAGGAGCTTTTTCTTCTATAATTATAAAAAATTCATTTGTAATAATTGTTATTAAGGGCGATTTATAGGTTTGCCACATTAGATTGGATCTCTATCACACAAAATGCCATGGAGATTTAAATAATAAAATAGTATAAAAAATTTAAACCAATTTAAAATAATAATTTATTTTTAGATTTTTTTATGCAAAAACAATTATTTGATTATTTGATATTTTTAGTATATTTTATTTATTATTTTTGTCTCATAAGGCAAAATATGACATAATTCAACCTTTCTAGTTATATGAAAATACTAGTATATCAATATTTTCCTTCATAGATACTTGCTTTTAGAGTTAAGTCATATTGGATCAATACTATAAAGAGACATGACAAACAAGAGGAATGGGAAAAGTTGCAATGGATGAAACATAACAATAGAGGTAGAGGAAAAAAGAAATATAATGTGAGCTCAATAATTATGAATTGAATGCGTATTATGTTGACATACCATTTTGTTGTTCCCCTTTCTCTATTTTGTCCTTGTGTAGAGCATGCTGCCTTGTATGAACCCACCTTTTGTAACCAATTTGAGATAATATAATTGGGTTTCCCATGAGTCAATTTTTCTTAGTGTTATCTTGTGTCTTCCCCCATGTGCTAATATTTACAAGATATTCAAAAAGTTTTAGTTCAAGTGTTTTTTTGGTAAAATCTCATGTTTGTGCATGTTGTTAGACTTTCACACTCTCAAGATTGTCTATCTTAGTATGCTACTCCACCCATATTCACCCTTGAATTTTTTGGCTTGTGGGACTTAACCTTCTTGGATACATTTCCCCTCACCCTTTACCTCTTGATACTTTGCAATTTGAAATTTGTTTGTCTTTTGGATTGAACTTTTGGACCATCCCTTACTTGGGTACCTCATTTGGGCCTCCCCCAACTCTTGATTCTCAACTCAATGTTGTTCACTAAATATTCTATTGGATTCAAAGTTAGCTTTATTTTTCTTGGGCACCCTTTCCTTGTCACCTCCGACCCCCCAATTCTTGCACCATTTTATTAAGTACTTTAGAGTTAAAATTTGAGTCTTCCCTGTCCTCGGGTACTTGTTGTTGCCTTGGTTTTGGCCCATTATTACATATCCAATTTTGAAATCTTATATTACTCATTATTTGACTAAGTCAAGGTTTTATGGATCTTCAATTCTTTCTATGATTGATTAGCTACACTATCGAGTACTCTAAAATTCACTACTTAGCCATTTTTCTTAAAGTTCACCTTTTGAAGTAGTTTTAGAATGATTGTCGAGCCACGACAAGGTTTTAACAATTGTGTCAAGCCCCAACAAGGTTCTCACAACCCTTTCTATCTCTTGGAAAAGCCTTGTCTTCATAATTCTCATCAAAGGTTCTTAAAAGTTCGAGCCTTAAGGAGTTGGTCTTTAAGTTGGTTTTTACAAACTCTTTCAGAGACTGCAAAGGTTTTCAAAACCTTTCAATCTCCCAAAAAATAATCTTTAAAGAGAAAATGATCAAAAGATAAAGAAAAGCGGTTAATTTTCTTGGTTTTGAAACTATTGTCAGGAGCTGATGAGGTTCTCACAACATTGTTGGGCTCTGACATTGAACTAAGAACATTATGTTTTATGGCCAAGAATGGTAAATTGCTCCTTGATTTTTAAAGGCATTTTGTGGAGTTCTAACAACCATGTCAGATTTTGATTTTTGGTTCTCACAACCCTAGTGGATCATGACTCATAACTCATAACTTCAACTTTTTTGATGAAAAGTTAAGAAGAAAGGGAGAAAGATGGTCAAAGTGGGTATTGATCAATGTTTCAGAACCATTGTTGGGCCCTGACAATGTTTTCACAACCTTTTGAACTTCTAACCATCTTCATCAAGCCAATTTGAAGTTGGCGCTAAGGATGCCACCTACTAGCATTAATTTCTATCAGAGGTGAATGGGGTGAATTTCATATTGAGAAATATGAAGAGAAAAGGTTGCTTATTCCAATCATTCTACACATTTATGAGCAGAAAATTGGGGTTTTCAAGAGCATGAGGAGACAAAATTTCATTGAATGGCCTAGTTGGGATTGTAGCAAGATTTCTTATAGCAATTCCCAAGGGGAATTTAAACTAGTAAGTACACTCTTAACATCCAAACAACTAATTTCATTACTCGTATTGAAGAAATTCTTAGAGTCAAAAGTTGGAATTTCTATGGAAGATTTTGTCAAAATTTTCCCAAAAACTGGTAGTCAAAATTAGAAGCTAAAATCTAAGGTTGAAATATAAATACTTGGGATATAAACACTTATCTAGTTTAATCATTACCTTGCTTGAGATTAGCGACACGGTTAGGGCATATAAATCTTGGGGAATTTTGGGAGAGGGTAAATAAACAAGACAAAGCTCCCATTACCCAAAGGTGTCTTGAGAGCTGTTTATTGGAAGCAACTTCCTTTCTTGTAGTAGTGCAATGAACAAACCTTGTTCTTGAATGCATGAATTACTACAATCCTGATAACAGGGAAATTAGAACAAATGATGATAATTTGTTGATAACTCTTGACAAAGCCACTATAAGTGGTTGTTTCAGGCTACTCGAAAGATAAGTTTTTGCAAACTTCAATTTCATATTGTCACAATGTTGTTTTAGTGAAAAGAAAAGATACTTCAAAAATATTATTTTTTAGGGAATGGTTTGCAGTCCCAAAGAAAGATAAGTCTCAATTACTTAAGAACTTGCATAGGCCACACTTTAAGGATGAGATTTTTGATATCATTTTTTTTTTGCATAGATTGAGAGGTAATTTAAATTCCCATGAGTTCAAAGAGTGGATGTTTTTCTTCGTATATATTATATGTGTTGGACAATAGTATTTGGATTGGACAACTCTAATCAGTGATAGATTGCATGATATGATAGCCAGTTTTTGCTATTAAAAATTCCTATATGTCCTTGTATCTCTTTTATGCTTTGGTATGCACTAGGCTATGGCCAGGACTTAACCTTGTTGATGAAGAGCACAAAAATATAATGAGAGGGGGGGTGAATCAGTATATTAAACAAATTTTTACCCTCTCAATTTTTATCAACTTCAAACTATAACACAATATCAACTATGCAATAATATAACAATATGAACAAGTTGAAACCAAGATTTTATGTGGAAACCCTTACGTGAAAAAAAACATGGTACAAATAATGTACTTTATGAATTATATAAGTTTTACAATGAATGTAGGAACCAACCTACTTGAATCACCAACTCTCACACTTTAGTAGGCACCAACCCACAAGGAGCACCAAATCCTATCTTTGATTTATTAGGTACCATCCTACAAGGAGCACCAACTCCTAAAGTTTGTAGGCACCAACCTACTGGAGGTACCAACCCCCACTTGCCAAGCACCAACTTAGAAAAAATAATAACTTAAAGAACAATGTTCCACCTTCAATATTGCTTCTTCAACAGATGATGGACAATTAAGATATCCTCTTCAATACCACTCTTCCTCTTGAATTTATCTTCCTTGAATGATCTCCAAATATCTTCATATATTTTATTTTTCAATTCTTTATACAATGTTTGTAATGTCCCCTTTTTCATGAGCGATGGAGTTTAGAGGAATTAGCCTATTCCTGATCCTCATAGGCTAATGGAGCTTGATAAGAGGGTCGTTTGGTAGATACCCAGTTGATTGGTTGGCTCGTTTCGTGATTCAGTCTGCATATGTAGGTGTTCTAATGATTTCTTGATATGTTTCTATTTTTAGAAACCTCATGTTATAAAGTAATGTTATGTTTGCACTTTGTGTTATGAATAATTATTTTATTATAAAGTGCAAAATAATAAAATAATAAAATAAAATAAAATAATATTCCTTCTAGAAGATGACTTGGGAAAGTTCTAGAAGGAGGCCGACCTCTTGAGGAAAAAGTATAAATAGACATCATGGGCTTCATTCTCATCATCCAGATTTGTTGTTGTTGATGTTGATGTTTGATGGTTGTGGAGCCTAGGGTTTCTGTAGTTGTCTTTGGCCATTGAGAACGAAAACTCTCAATTGGTGAGCAATTTTGAGGGTGTGAAATATCACTTGAATTATTGCAGCTGGGAGAAAGTTACTTCAGACTTTCTATTTGAGCTTCATTGTTAAAACTTAGTGGCCTTTGGCCAAGTTGTATGCCTTGATTTGGAGCATTGTTGGAGACATTTTGGAGTTCATAGTCTTCATCGATTTTGCATTGAGGAGGTTGATTGCATTCATTCAGTCATTGCCAGAAGTTCTCATATAATATTTCCAGTCATATAAGTCTGCATATTGGAGCCACGAATTTGCATATCATATTCAGATTTTTGCTTGTGTGGCCTCATTCGTGCATTATTTCTTTATGGGTATTTGAGCATTCATCTTGGGAGAGCTTGGCAATTGTTTTGGAGTATTTTGGAGCAGCTATCAGGTTTCTAGTAAATAATTTCAGCGGTCTGATATACTACAGCAAGGGCACCATTGGCAAGACATTTTTGTTCATATCTCATCATTGAAGCATCTTATGGTTTTGGGTATTGTTGCATTCAATTGCTATCGCCGAGACAATCATTTCAAGTGCCAAGAGGTGGAGTTTAATTGTTGCATTTATTTATCTAAAATTTTTCCAGGCAAAAACAGAGGCGGCTGGGTGAAAGCTTCGATTGGGGCCTAAGAGGAGTTCATTTTGCTCGAAACTTGATTCTTTCATCAGCTCTCTTCTAAGGCATCATCATTTCTCTGGGTTCCTTTGTTTATCATTCATGTTAGCATTGCATTTTAGGTGTGCATTATCATATTTTGAAATTAATGTAAATGCCAAGAGTCTTGGCCAATTTGTATGAGCATTGTATTGGATAATTGTATTGCAATAAGGAGATATAAGTTGCTGGTGTCATTTGAGCAATTCGATATCATTGGTATTCAGTTTGTTAGTTTGCTTACCAACTGTTTGTTAAAATACCAGTTGGTTGTAGGTGATCAATTCTCATGTTTAAATCATGTATATGCATTGAAGATTGCCAAAATAAGTTGCACATTCATGTTAGGTCATTGTTTAGACAATCTAGAGTCTTCTTGCAAGCATTCTCATTGATGTTAAGTGAAGGAAGAGCCATTAAAGCAAACTGAAATGTTATATCAGTCATATGACCCTTGTATGCAAAGTGTTTGATGAAATTTCCAAGGCCAAAAATCAGAAATTTTCAATCAGATTTGAGCAGGGTCATTACAATGTTGCTTTAATGAATTGATACAATCACTCCCATATGTATTCCTTTTAGACCTTCTTATACTTCTTTCAAATCTGCATGTTCTTTGTCAAGTTTGCATTCATCAAATATTTATATCACCTTTATCCAAACTGTCTATATCCCTTATCAAATTTGGATCATGTAGTCTTCACAAATATGCTCATAGAGTGTTCATAAATATGTTCAATTATGTCTCTTCAACTTACACCAAGTCTGTTGTGATTCTCCTTTACAAATATGATCCAACACATTCAAATTTGATCCAACATTTTTCAAGAGATATATTCCTTCACAAATCTGATCCAAGTCACACAATGTTCTTCCTTTACAAATATGATCCAAATGATGCACAATCTCTTTTTACAAAATTGATCACAATTATGACACTATATTCTCACAAATTTCCTCTACAAATTGCTCTTCAATCTGTAGTTTATTCCTCTCTATAACTTTTCCATGAACTCTCACATATCTCCCTATTACTCTTCACTCATCATGGGCTTCATATATATTTCAAAATGAGTTTGAAATATTCTTCATCTAATTCTTCCCTTTATTCTTTTTATATCTGCTCTAAAACTAAGAAATAATTCATTCAATTCATTACACACTTTTCTTAAAATTTGTTTATTCCTCTTTTCAAATCTGCACATATATACCTCTTCTACATTAGCATTAACCTTCCTTTCAAATCTTCTCATAATGTTTTCTCACAACTCAGAAATATGTCATTGTGTTGCCTCTTCCTCTTCCTTATACCCAAAAAAATATTTCATTGAATTCATGTCATCAAATGAACTCCTATCTCCTTATTTTTATATGTCTTCAAATGAGGGTAAAGGACATACCCTTTTGCAAAGATCACTACTTTTTAGAATAGATACATCTCTTCAAAAGAAATTGCTGCTCTCTAAGAAAATTGCATACTTTTGCAAATAACAATTGCTTCCTTAACAAATGACTTTGTCTTCTAGCAATTTGTCTCATATGGTTTTGTCTTATTTACTTTGTCTTTTAGTGATTTTTTCTTTATCCACTAATCACTTTATACTAAATTCCGATTGTTGCCTTTTACTCATACAAATCCATATCACCTTAGTAAATTGCAACACTCCCTTTTTTTTCCTTTTCACAAGTCACACAAATTTTGTCTTATTCATGGAATTCGTTGGAGCTTTGTCTCTTTCATAAATATCATTTTATTTTCTTTTGTTAGCTGCATATAGTTCTACATCAATCCCAATCGAGGCCTCATGGAATAACTAAATTTAACTTCTTTTAATGATGTTAATCCATATATTAAACACAAGTAGCATATGCTTATGTTGTAATATATATCTTCATTTGCTTATACTGTAATATATATCTATGTATGGCTGTCCATATATATGTATTTTTGTTCCTAAATTATTATTTCTTATTGGATCTAGATCATACCACACTTCAATAATCTCTATAATACTTCACAAGATTGTGTACTCTAGAGTACATTGCACATTCTTTTCCATTTTTTTTGTATTGTTGACCTTTGACTTTGGATATGTTGAAAGTGGTGGTGTTTTTATTTTCTTTTCCACATTTATAATTTCTCTCAGTCTAGGAACACTTAGAGTAACATTCTTGGCACTACCAACAATTTCATTCATATATCTTTGATATTTATGACAACAAATCCATCTCGCCTTAACTTTGACATCAATGACAATACTAACCATCTACCTTCTCAACTTGACATCAATGACAATATTTTCAACACTTGATGAATTTTGATGACCAAATTCAAATCTACAACTACAACCAAGACTTACAGTAAGAGAGGAGCTATAAAAAATTCAGGAGGGTGAATGATGCATTCATTATGAGGCTAGTTAGGGAATTGCAAGGTGATCTAAGGAAAAGGGTTTCTCCTGAGGCCATCCAACTAAAATAAATATGGCAATCACTTCATTCAATTTCTGAGATTCACCTAACTAGGGTTGGATGATATGATGGATTACCCCACAAATTTCCTAAATATGCAAAGGATAAATTCATCATTATTGAAATCTATAGGTAAATTGCAAAAGTCAACAAGAGATGTGCTAAGAGGAATAAGGTGGGTGTCCCATTCCCCATTGGTCTTAGGTATTACCTATGTAAATCTCAATTAGATGCCCTCAACATTGAGAGGGGTATTGTGAAGTACAATGTTTCTACTTATGACATGAGATTCCATTTTGATAGTAAGAATTTTGTGAAAATTAATTTACATCTTAGTCCTAGATTTGATCATCATGTTCCACATATGGAAGATTATTGGATAGACTGTTCTGATGACTATGAGGTCAGGAAAAGGAGTTAGATGAGAATAGCCTTGAGGTAAATTGTCTCATTTAGATTGGGTTGGGATATCAATGGTGTTGAAGATAATGAGTTAGACTTAGTGGACCCAATCTACATCAGTCACATACAAATGCAGCCCATGGTTCCTATTGATTAAAGTCTCAGAGAACCCAAGGACCTAGAAACTAGAACTGCAGTAGTCCTTAAAAAGGACCTAGATATGGCTTGCTAAGAAGAAATGTGAGGCTTATAAGACTCAACCTAAAGGTAGGTAAAGGACAAGAGAACATGTAAATATTAATTAGGTAGGGACCTCCTCATAAAAAAAAAATTCATCTCCTACACAACACACAGTGACACTAGAAGGTAGTGGAGGATGTGGAGAAGAGCTTCCTGAAAAGAAGGGAATTCATAAGACATGCAATGATATTCCCCAAAAGATAGTGCTTTAGAAGAACAAGCAAAGAAAGAGAAAGAAAAGGAAAAAGAAAATGAACAAGAACAAGAAATTGGGATGATGGAAGTTGATAACCCTACAGATCATTTGAACACATCTCAAAATGTGGCTGAGAAGATCTCTTCAATTTTTATCACCTTGTTCTTCTCAAACCAATAGTGCTACTTCCTCCCCTTCATGGCTAGAGAACACATTATCTAGGAAAAGGAAAATAGTGCCTATTAGCCTACCAAATGATAACATTGTAGGGAAATTATTGCAAAGGCCTCCTAAATATAAGAGGTTATTTTATTTGTCACTTCTTCAGTCTCCTAAATATTATCTTTGTCATCTTTCTCCATCCCATAGGGACATCTACCCTATGCTTTGTCCTTAGCTCCTAAGCTTTCATTTGAGACATTTTATCCTTTTCTTCTTGAGAGATAAAAGATATAGCCTTGTCAAGAGCTTGTTATCTCATCTCTTCATCCATTTCTCCTCTGCCTTAGAGCTTGAGCAATAATCTCTGGAACCTTTACAATAATCTCACTTAGAGGCACATTAAATTTGATCATGTACATCACTATATCCTTATCAATAGTCTTCTAATTTGTAGGAGGAATATCTAGATGAAGTTTTCCTATTTGTTTTACCATACCCTGATACACAATCCCATTGAAGATCACCTCTAATTGGAGAGGCTCATGTGGAGGTTCCACTAGAGAAGTTTTATTAGTTTTATTTTCTTTCTTCTTCTTCAGTTTAGGTTCCTTCCTCTCTTTCTTCTCCTTCCCATTCAATCTCTAGTTTCTGAACCTTCTTCATTTTGGTAGGGTGTTTAGGCCTTGCATGCTTCTTTTCTATAGTTTTCATCTATGCTAGGGTTTTAGATACAACTCTTCTTCTAGCAGAAGTAGTTTGTGTAGTTATAGAGAGTTGCAAAGCATTTGTAGTTGTAGATGTGGACCTATAGGTCCTTCTAGGCCCTTGGGAAACTGGCAGAATAATAGGATCAGGTTTGGGAACCTTTGTAGGGGTTTCTAATGTAGATTTTGGTAGAATACCCCACTTCTTATGCAATTCATCTCTATGTTTTTCAAGATGCTCCTCCACACTTCTTTTATGCATCTTATCCATTATTTCATCATAAGTTCCAAAAGTTTCTACTGTTGTGTCCTTAGGTTTGTTGAGAAAAATATCAACATAAGTTTTTTTCTCTTGGTTAGAGACCTCATAAGGAAATATTAGAATCCAAGTTGTCTTTGTCTCTACAACTTCCATGTAAGCATAATATTTATCTACCAAAAATGTGATTTTTCCTTTGTATCTCTATATAATGTTGGAGGGGATTCTATCTCTAGCTTACATGTCAGTTTATAGGGTTTTGAAAAACCCCCAATACATTGTGCTACAACTCTTATTATCACCAAAAAGCTCATATGGTTCCTAATTTGTACAAGAATAGGAATGTGTTGTTGCCAGACCTTACCCTTACAATCAAATAACTCAATCAGCAAGTACAATACAAGGCACATGATAAGGTTACCACACCTAAAGTTGTCTAGCCAATTTCCTTTCTCCTCAAGTTTTCCATCAACTATGCTCTCATGACCTCACATAGATCAAAGTCTTTTCCCTCCTTTACCATTTGGTAAGCAGTGAAAATTGTAGTACCAATGGATGATATCTCTCTATTTGTGCAATAAACCTTATAGTAAATTCCCATTGTTGCATTCTGGACCCATGGATTAGTTAGGTCATTTACACTTAGGGTTCTTTTTTCAAACTTTTCCCTAGTTAGTTCTATAACATTCTCATTTTTGATAGCTTTCATCACAAGAATTGGTCTAGTTGAACTCAACTAGTAACAACCCTAATTACTTCCTTAGTTATTCTATAGGGATTATCAAGGTACATAAACTCATCATGAATTTTTTTCAAAACATACCTCACCCATTCATGTTCATCATAGAATTTAGGGTAATCCTTCCATATATCCATCCATTTAGGTCCCACATTTACATATTTTGGTTTGTAGTTGTCATCATCATCTTGGAGTTTATCTTTAGGCTCCTCAAACTTCACATGATTGATTTCATTTAACATGAAGTGAATATATATCCCAGCATCCTCAATGTATACATCTACCAAAATGAAGGAGAATGCTCCATCCTTGTCAACCTCCATGGCCTTAAAAGGATATTTCTTATATTTTGGCCTTGGTTTCTTAGTAACATCCACCAATTGTGGATTCATCATATCATTTTTCTTAAGGATCAAAAACTAGGGTTTTATGAAATAGTAGTTTTGAAAAAATACCTTTGTGTTTAGTTTCTAGGGCTTCACCTTTATCTCCTTTCCTCCCAAATTTATTAGATCCTTTGAATGCCCTTTTCTCTTCTCAACTCTAGATGAAAATTATTTGATTTAGAATGAGTTTAGATTGTGAAAATGAAGCATAGGTAACTCAAAATTTCCCTAGCTTTTCCCAATTAATGCATCTTGTCCCTGTTAGATAAAGTATTGTCAGAGTGCACTATAGCTCCACATAGACCTAAATTCATTTTGTAATCCTTCACATATCATGTTTTTACTCTAGAAATTTAGGGGATTGAAACCCTTTTTCAGGATTATCAAAATATTTGTGTGCCTAGCTTCCATTTGTAGAAGCCATAATTATTCAAGGGAAGTAGATATGTAATGGTTAGCTCCCCCTGACTCTATGTCTTCTCTTTATGTCAGACATAAGCAAAAATTCTTCCTTCTTCTCATTATCTTGCTCTGATTTATTTCTCCACATCTTTTCCATTTCCTTCTTTTATTGAGTTAGAGTTCCCTCTATCTTCCTATGTTGAACATGTGGTTCCACATAAATAATCTTGCAAAATCTCGCTTTATGCCCAAAGTTATTGCACTTGTAGTAGACCACATTACATTCTAGATTCAAACCATTTATCCTTACTTTAATTCTACAATCAACATCCCTATGACCGAAATTATTATATGCATAACAGTAACCATGAAAGGAATGAGAGGTCATAACATCATACCTTGGAGGTACAAATGAGTTCTTTCTCATGTAATCATTTCTTCTTTCCTTAGTTCTACAATCAATAGCCTTATCAAAAAACTTATTGCAAGAGTAATAGTAACCATAAAGGATTGAGAGAACTTGTTGGCCTCCTACAATGATTTAACAACTAAGCCCATATAGTTGTGATTCAAAGATTGGACATCTAATATGAATAGATGTATTAATCACTATGAAGGTGCATTTAACTTGTCAGCCCAGGGACATAGAATTGAAATGGGTAAACACAGTATGTGCACTAGGAATCCCAAAGTAGCCACATTCATTCTACAACTAAGAAAGACATAATGTTGACAGTAAATTTCTTGGAAAGAAATAACATAAATGCTGAACATCAATCAACAACTATACTAAACTGAAGTGCATGACAAAAATGAAAATTTGGGCAAACAAATAGGAAACTACTCTATCTACTATGGTTGCAGGAATAGTCAAAAAATGAAATTCTAGTGGCTACAGGAACAAATTGTACCAAATTTTAACTAATGACTGAACAAAAAATAATAACTAAACTAAATGATGGAATTCTCACCAAGTGGCCCCCCTTGGATGAGTATCCTTTAAGAAAAATGTAAATTCAGATGCACAAACTTATAACTTCATTTTATTCATTGGAAAACATGAGTACAAACTAGCAACATAATTGTATTACTTGAACTAAGAATGCAAGTACATCATCAGATTAATCAACCTTCTGAGAAGGAGCATTTGAGTCTTATTTATAGGAAGAAAACTACTAACTAACTACCTAGCAAGGTGGTCAACTCCAAAAGATTAGGAGGACGCCACTTTAGGGAAAGCATGAAAAGTGGAGAGGAGGTTATGCATGCATGGAATCTAGTCAAGCGTGTTTTCCTTAACACAAATCTAGCACAACAGTAACTCCTATATTCACTCAACAAACAATTAAGACCAGTTACAAGGCGGTTATAAATCTTCAATTTAAACTAGGAATATCCCTCTTGCTGAGAGTCTTCCCTCCATTTGACCTTTGAATGATCACCTTGTTGACTTTGATGGCGAGTGACCAAGTGGAAGAATCTTCCTCAATTTTGTAGGCTGCTAATTAAATATGCATAACAATATTAGTATGCACAACAATTGCATATCTGTAACTATCTTAAAGTAACATTCATTAATCCACATGTAAAATTAACATAGATAGTTCATATAGCATGTTAATGTCATTTAAAGGTTACAAAAATAGCTTATTCCCAATGTCTATGGTTTTGAGGAAATATCATAAAAAGGTCAATATCCAAGTATCAATGTCTATGGAAACTACAACAAATGGATAATAAATTCTATCAAAATTGAGTCATAAACTGGACTCATCAATCCCCCAACGTAAGGATTTGTTGGTCCTCCAACAGAGGAAGGGTTGTTCTTCTACTTGGTCAATGCCCTAAAGTTTGTAACTATCAGCTATCCTACATCAATTCTTACAGTGCATGAATTAGGATCCCAATAGAACCCTTGTTGTCTGTCCAATTTGCTCCATCTCTATCTTTCTGTAGCTATATCATATTGGTGATACCTAAAATTTGGCATAGGCCATAATAGGATAGGTGGCTGAAAAGTTAGTGGGAGCCAAAATTTTCCTTTTGCCCTTCCAATCTGTATATATCTATCCACTCTTTTACATGTTGCATCATAGTTTTGCAGAGAGTGAGGTTCAACTTGTTTTAATTCATCAGTTAGACTGTTCCACCTCTATTCCAAATATCCCTTTATAGATTCTCCTGTGGTTTTTGCTACCTCCTCATATTCTTTGTAAACTGCTTCTCTCTCAGGCAAGATTCTCTTACCATAGCTTGTTCTATAAATAATTCCATGTCAATCACTGAAAATGTCCCCTAGATTCCTAGATTCAGCCCTGATGGACATGGGAGTGTTGGATTCTATTTTCCTATATGCCCTAAATTGTTGTCCCCAACTAATCTCATTTTGTATCCAAAACATAAATTCCCTTAATTGGACATCCCTAACATACAAAAAATGATTCAAATTATGATCTTGGGACACAACATAATTATGTAAATAGAATTCACACAACAAATTCTTCATTTTAGGAGGAGCAATCCAATAAGCATTGAAAAATTCAAGAGGAGTCTCAGTGGAAGGATTCAAAAACAATTCTTGCAGTTTAAAAGAAACATGCTTCTCCTTCAAATATAGAGCATAGACTCTTGGAGTAGCCCTGTACTCTAATATCTGAGGTACTAGGGCTTCCATATTATCCACTTTCTCCTTTAAAGCAACAAATTTTGCATTCTTATCTTCAATTTCTTCATCTCTCTTTTGAATTTCCTTCTTCATCCTATGTTTCTCCTCTTTCCATTCTTCTTCCCTCCTCTATATCTCATTCCATAAATTCATACCTACTATGTGCATTGAAATATTAGAGGGCCTATGTATTCCTACCAAAGTTTTTCCTAGCACTGATGCTTGCTCTTCTTGTAGCACTGGCTGCAGGGTTTCTGAATGTTCATCCAATTCTGGCTATAGGGGTGCTGACTATTCTCCTAGTTCTAGCTGCAGGGCCTCTTATTCTTGCTCTTGCTCTTGCTACAAGAACTCTTGATTTTCCTCATACTCTTGACTCTCAACTTGTTCAACGATGGCAACAAGGTCTGCCAATGTTACATTTGTTGCTTCCTCAAATATTTCCTTTTCTCCAATGTTCACCTAGCCCATTAGGGCCTCTGTGTCCTCTTGTGATGTTTCTTTAGTCCTAGGGATTTTTTGTGGAGGCACACCAAAGGTTTTCCTAGCTGGTCTTGATTTTCTAGGAGGGCTCTCATGTTTTTCTTTGGTTGTAGGAAGAATAGTGTCAACCTTCTGTTTTGTTGTGCAGTTTTCACACACACACTCTGCTGAAAGCAGGGACCCTCTTTTGCTTTCATTTTTTGGCATTTTGGCCCTTTGATTTTGAGGACTTACTTCCTTTGGCATGAGCTTGAATGTTTATATTTTCTGTATTGATGATCCCTCTATGGTATTTATTGAAAATCTAAAGTTTTAGACTCATTTCGGGTTTTTCACTATTCTCAGGAATATCCTCTTTCGGTGGAATCCTTCAGATGCTTTGAAAACCCTGTGGTGGATGCTTTTACACTGTGATCCATAAATTCTGAGATCTCGTAGAATTCCGTGTTGGCCGGATTTCTCCAAAATTTCATTGTCCTGTCGAATTCTGGGGTTTTGGTTTCAGTTGTCTTGTCGACTGCATTAATGCTCGATTATATGATGTTTGTGGCATGTATTTAGTCAATATTGAGGAATTCTTGTGCCATTAAGTTTTATCATTCATCTTCTAATGATATGAGGTGCTTGATTTGGCATTTGGATTTGTGGCTTCCTAGATTTGGTGGTGAATTTCCTAGGCGTCATCATAGTTGCTACTATTCGCTAGGGCGCCAAAGCTTGCTGCCCCTCGTTGTTGTAATCAAGTTAACTTCATCAATGGTATGTATTTGTCGCCTTGCTTTTTATTGTTGAATGTGAATAATTCTTTGGCGTCTGGAGTGTGCTTGAGTCTGAATTTCTACGTGTTTGGCATTGAGCATCTTGAGGCAAGGGTTATTCGATTTTGCTAGATTGGCGACCCTAAGTGATTTTGTGAATATTATGTGTCTTGACATTTTATGATTGACTTGAATAATTAGAGAGATGCTTCATGCTTCTTTTCTTCATTTGGATGATCAATTTATGATATTTATGCCATGTTTGTTAAAATCTGCCTAGCACAAAATTTCTAGAAATTTCTCTCTAGCTTGATTTCCATGGATGGCTAAAAATCTCAAATTTCTAAGAAATTGTCCCTTATAATGATTTAAAGGATTTTAATCATGATTTTTGAATTTTTGAATGATAAGCATGATGTTTATGATGAACTTTCCATGATTCTAATATGGTAAAGAGGATTTATTGTGGTCTCTCATTGATTGCAGGCTAAATCAAGTAAGGTAGTTGTAAGTAGAACCAGGAGCAAGTAGATGGATCAGGGTCTTGAGGAATATTTGGTCTTAGAAGCAGAGAGAATCAAGATTGACCTAAAGAGAAAGCTTCCTAAGTCCAAGCTTTCCTCCATCTAGAGTGAATTAGGTGTCACCAATGTAGGCAGATGGGATTATGAGGAATTCAAGGCAAGAATGGCACAACAAGACCCTCCATTATTGGCTAGAAGGTTGGTGGAATTAGGGTTGGCTCATGTGGCTGGTTTTCCTCCTATGATTCAATGCTATGAGTTAGTGCTTGAGTGTGCTAGACATTATGACAGAGGTACACAAAGGGTGATCGGTCCTCAAGGCAGGGTGCTGGAAAACTTCTCTCCTGTATCTATGGCACAAACCTTTGACATGCCTGACAGATCTCATGTGATGGCTCTGGAGTTAGATGTTGCTAAAAATTATTTTGAAGATGATTCAAGGAAGGCTCTCTAGGCAGTCAATTCTTAGTTGGAGAAACCTAAGCCTCACATGTCAAAGCTTGCAAAACAATTATTCAAGGAAAAATTCAAACCAGAATACTATGATGCCATCACATTACTTAGCAAGGTAATTGGTTTGAAGAGTGTAGGAGTCTTTGAAAATTGGATGATCCTTGTTATAGTGAGAATGGAGCAGAATACCAATTATCACTGGGCAGGCATTATAAGTGCCATGATACATGATCAATTGTGCAATGTCTTGTAAACTAAGAGCTTCACAATGAATTCTTACCTGATTTATGCCTTGGATAGGTTCCATCCATATAATGGATTGAGTACATGAGGAACCTTTGGGTGGGATGTAATATACAAAGTCTATCCACAACTACATCTGGGAAGCTCAACCTATAGAAGGGTGAATGATGCATTCACCATGTACATCACTAGGTTGCTCCAAGGTGCAGAGGAGGTTAGAATATCTAACAGTGCTAAGGAGTTGGTCAAAAGGTATGGGGCTTGGTTTATACAGTTTCCCACCTTTTCTTACATAAGGATAGCTGGTTGCCAGAGGGCTCCTTATAGACTTCCTAGGTATCCAACCGATGACCTCATACTCCTAGAAGTTACAAGGCAGATGTGTGATTTCGATGCCATAGTTAAGAAGGAGAAGCATAAAATTGGATTTGGCAATGAATTTCCCCTCAGGGTAGGCATTAATGAGGCTTGCTCTTCCATACATACAACACACTTTTCTGAAGAGGAGATGAGTACTCTAGGCCTATCTTTCCATTCTAAAAGTTCCAAGTTTGATAGAACTGGTGAAGCCCAAAAGAAGACTAGTAGAGAGTACAGTCACAAGGATGACCTAGAGGATTACCGAGCTAACTGTAAAGATGAGTTTGAGATTCGAAAGAAGAAATTATTTAAGCTATCAGTTAACTTGATTAGACTATACAATGTTAAAGTCATCCTAGATCAAATAGATGATGATGGAGATTTGATTTAGGGACATGACTATGAGTCTATGAAAGATAAACCAGTTGGAGAAATAGACTGGTTGGAGGAAAATAAAACAAAGATAGAACAAATCATGAATCCGGTGATTAAATAAACAAAATTGTGGCTTAAGCCCAAGATTTGGGAATTGGAGAGTGAGGGTGTGCAATGCACCTATGATTTGATGGGAAACTTGGAGTCTCATTCCACTTCTAAGGAATCAATAGAGAAGGATCCCAAGGGTAAGACTAAGGTGAGATCCCCTCTCAAAATAAAGATTAAAGATGTTTAGTCGGAGGAGGTTGAAGAGGCAGAAAAACAAAGAAATATCATTGCTAAGAAGAGGAAACACATTTTGAAGACGAAGAAAGCTGCAAAGGATGAAATTGAAAAGGAAGGAAAAGGGGCTAGTGTTTCTATGCCTAAAAGAAGAAGAATAGTAAGGCTATCATAGAAGGAGAAGGAAAATTCTAAGGCGGGAGATGAAGTTAACCCACTGGTAGTAAATGTGGAAAGTTCGAGAGAGAAGATACATGTGTACATGAGAAGATCAAGGAATCCATCTCCTAAAGATGGTGTACCAAAGAAAAGTTCTCCCATAGCTATTTCTGCCACTAAGTATGATAATATCCCTCCTTCTCATGAAGCTCACAATGCACCAAGTGAACCCAAGGATGTTGAGGATTATCAAGATCAAGAAGGAGAAGAATTCCAAGAGGGTGAACTGTACAATGCTAAAGCAGAAATAGAGAAGGTGTTGCAGTCTCCTCTGGTGACTTATGAGGATTCACCTATAAGAAGTGAAGAGGATAGACCTCCTTAGAGAAAGGAAGTTCCAGTTAGAACTCCTTCACTAGTGCATGAGGAAGAAGAACATGACAAGGGAAAAGAAGATAAAGTTGAAGAGATTCTTGAAAAGCAATACATGGATGAAGAAGTACCCAAGGTTCATCAAGATACAGTTGGACAAGGTATTGTATAGTCGAATTCCACAGTGCCTGCTTGGTTGGATAGAGAGTTGAAGAGTAAGAAGGTTGTAGTGGATGACACTCTCTTGAATTGGGATGAATTACTGGTCCAAATTGGGAAAGGTAAAACAAAGAAGAAGGCCAAGGTTATTTCAAAGATTGAGATAAATGAAGCAAATAATAGGGTGGTTCACACTGCTACTCCTGCTCCTAACAAGAATAAAGATGATGTGATTGGTAGTGACTACAGTGTGTAGACTATCAACTTAGGGCCTACTTCCATGGAACATGAAATATAAGAATATGAAGGCTATAGTATTGTACTCTTGGGTAGATTGAGGAAAGAGGTGCAGAACAAGCAAGAATTGAAGAGAGAGAATGATAAACTTAAGAAGTATTTGCAAGACTTTATGAAGCCCTTGCAATCCATCAACTCCTCATCATCTGTTGCAAGCTTCCTTCCACAAGAAACAATAACTGAGTTGTAGAGAATGAAAACTATTACTCATGCCACAACGAGTTGGTTGCAGGGAGTGCAAGTTAAGGGAGATAATGCTATCAAAGACATCCTTTCAACCAATGGGGATGCTATGAGGTCAATAGATTGGTTAAGGAATGTATTAGATTAGGATAAAGAGGATGTGGATCTCTTGTTGCATAAGACTAAAATCATCATGGAATACACTAAAGATATTTTTTTAAGTGATGGCATTCGTCCTTGCTCCAAAGCTGTAGAACCTTGGGAGTTGTTTGAAGTTTTTCAAATAAGGAAAAGGGTTTTGAAGAAGTTGTATAAGTAGAGGAAACAAATTGAGGACACCCTGATTGAGATTTACAACAAATGCATTTCCTTCTTTGAGGTTATGATAGGAATAAAAAGGTTTGCATTGAAACAACTAAGCTTGGAGAAGTTAAGAAAATGGTGGCGAGATGTATATTGTCAAATCAATGAGGACCAAGGCATTGAGCATCAGTTAGATGATGCAGCTACATACATTGCAGTAATGGATAAATATCAAACTAGTAAGGTGGATTGGGATAAAGTTGTAGAGCAGTCAAGAGAGGACATCAAGTTCATTGAAAGGATAATTAAAGTATTAGCTATGCCACCTATAGCCGACTTGGATAGGATATTTTTGATGGTGTAGGATAGGATGAAGTGAGATAAGGACAAAGGGGATGTCAGTTAATACAATGCCCCATCAGAACTTGTGCTTCCCCATTATTTTTCTTCCTCCTTTACATGCATTGAACCGAGATATATTGGAGAACCTGAGCCAACCTGGATGGAGTGCATGCATTTAATGCATACTTTACTTTATTTTGAATTCCTCTTGGCTGACTTGTTTTGTGGCCATTTTTATTGTAAACCCTAATTGGGCTGACATATCTTGGGGGTTTCTATATATATGGCATTCTACCTCATTTGTAAGGGCTAGATAGTTTTATATTGGAGCGA
Organism: Sequoia sempervirens; assembly: GCA_007258455.2. Classification (NCBI taxonomy): domain Eukaryota; kingdom Viridiplantae; phylum Streptophyta; class Pinopsida; order Cupressales; family Cupressaceae; genus Sequoia; species Sequoia sempervirens. The sequence continues at coordinate 71,528,810 of VDFB02353493.1, read as the reverse complement.
ATTAAGCAATATAGAAAGCGTTAGAGTTAGGAGTTAGTATCATTTTAAAGCAAGTGTTGTAATAGAAGATTGGAATTTTTAGTACTTTGGGTGATTTAATGCAAGTGAAGACATTGTGATTTGGTGCCTTTCTTGTGTTGAATTTTATCTGGCATGGTTCCTATTATTCTATCTTTGAAGTTGCTTAAGTTTATTTAATATATATATGCTAAGTTTAATGTTAGAGGAATTAGTAGTGTTTATGATTTGATACTTGAGGTCTTGCAACAATCTCTAGTCCATACTTTTTGTAGCTAGATGATTGTTAGTTTCTTTGCAAATTTAGCCTGGACTTTAAATTCACTGTGCTTATTTCAATTGTGGAAATTTGTTCATTTCAATTGCAATAGGGTTGTTTTGGATGAATGTTCATAATATTAAAATATTTGATGCCTTAGAAGATTGCACTATTTATGTAAGATTGCAGATTCATCTGGGTCAAGTAGGAATAAGTTTCTGGGGGATTGGTCCATTTCAAGTGTTTTATCATTTACATTGTTAATCTTAGTAATAAAACTAATCTTAGAAATCTCTCTAGAGCCCTATTTTTTGCTATTTCTTTTATCATTTGGGTTAGATTTAGGATTCTAAGTATCTCCATATTGCAATATTTGATAAGCTTTGAGATTCAATATTTGCTTATAGTAAGGTCCCTTTGAGATTACCAACATTTTCACATTTATCACTAAGTTGTTTATGCATTGTCGAGACCCAACATTGGAGACCTTGGAGTTATCTCTTGAGGCTTGCTGATAGAGATTTACCTTTCAAGAGAGATAGAATATCACTTTTTTTTTTAGTTGTTGTTGTGCATAAAACACCATCAACGGATTGGTGCTAGAAGGAGGGCCTGGATAAGCAAGCTAGATTGATTTCTATCTACCATTTCTCTTGAAAGATTCAAAAGAAGAACTAGATCAACTCTAGGGGAAGAGGAATTTCAAGAGTTGCAAGCTCCTCCTAGGTCAAGAAGGACCAGAAGAAGGGGAGAATCATCATCCACCCAACCACTTCCATCATCCCCATCACCCTCATTTGATTCAGAAGCCATTCATATTCTACAACCCCAACAAGTGATAAATCAGACATTACCACCTCCACCTCCACCAATGGCTTTCCTTGCCAACAATGCATCTCCCTTGACCTTCAATAATTACAATGTTATTCCCAAGAACCCATAATACTTTTGTTCTAAGTTCCATGTTAATGACCCTAATAGGACTGCAGAGGAACACGTCAGGATCTTTCAAACTTGCCTCAAAGATAGAGGAATCAATCATGAGGATGTAGCGTGTAGGATCTTTCCTTATTCCTTAGGAGAAGATGTGTTCTACTAGTACAATCATTTTCCTACTAGGTCTATTTAGAATTGGACTGAATTGGAGACTGCATTCCTGTAGAAGTTTAGGATTCCCATTATTCCAAATGAGCTTTATCGACAGTTCACTAATGTTAAGAGAGAAGTCAATGAGCCCATAGGGTCCTTTAATAGTATATTTCATCGCGGCTATACCCGATTGTAGGCCCCTTATGTTGTTGATGAGGCCATTGTTTTAGAAGTCTATTATGAGGGTCTTGATAGTCTAATAGCCACCTTCTTGAAGTGGAGAAACAACCCTCCTACTACCCTACTTGACACATACATAGAGGCTATGAAGGTTAGCACTACTTTAAGACAACACTTATTTGGGCCTTTACCATCACTAGGACCTACTGCTCACCCTAGACAGGTCCCAACTCTCAATCAGGCTCTTGCTAATCACACTCCTATCATGAATCTGATACCTCAGTTACCTCTGGTTCCTCACCCAAGACCTCCTATGAGTCAAGTTCCACCTGCAATCAACTACCCTCAGCAAAATGTAAATCAACCTCTTCATCCACAACCTTAGGCTAGTTTTCCTACATATATGCAGAATTCTAAAGTATTGAGCCAGTCACTAAATAATGGTACTACAGTAGGATATCCCCAAAACAATGCAAACTAAACTCCATATATAAATCCTGACAAGGAGAGATTGGATGAACTGATTGAACAAGTGAAGAAGATGAACATGGAGGTAACTTATCTAAGGAACTAGAACAGTTAGCTCCACGTTGCTCAAAGAAGTATGTAGTCTAATCATAATAGGGAAAATTAGGAAACTCAACAAGTATATCTTTTTGATAGGGGACAACATCTTGAAAGAGGACATAATTATGATAAAGGACAATTTTTGGGCCAAAAATTTGATAAAGGGCAAGCTGGTGGACAAGGGTTTGATAGGAGATAGCCACCCAGACAGAACAAAACTTGGAATACAAGGCCTAACAATGGAGGTGTCCCTACCTCATTGGATCAACTAGTCAATCAAGAAAATCCTCCAAGTGGTGTATATTTAGTTGAGGTTGCTTTATCAGGATGGTGTAGGCTCCATAAAACAAGTCAGCATTTCAAATTAGACTGTCTAGAATTCTAGACAACAGCTTCAATCTTTTAGTATGAGGTGGAGAATAATGCCAGTAATCAGGAGATGGTGCCATCTATTTCCTATGATTCATCAATGTTGGTGCTAAATCATGCTCCTTTTCCATAGAGCAAGGAAAATGTGCCTGAAGAAGAATCAAGCCAACTTTTAGGAAGAGGCAGATTAGGTGTGCAACAAAGATGAGATTACATAATTGTTTGATGAAAATCTTGTGAATGACAATGGCCCAATGGATAGAGAAGAAACTTATATTGAAGAGGTGCAGACATTCCAGTGACCTATTAAGAAATATGATTTGAGGGATCTACCACACAGACGTCCATAGGCTGGAGGCCCCTTCACCACTTCTATTCCTCCAAACAACTTCACTACGCCTCCAGATCCCAATGCCAAAAATAATCCAACATACCCTCATGTGTCTAGGTAGTACTTATCTAAGGATCAAGGACCCAAGGATTTGTCAAAAGGGTGAACTACTAAAACTAGCAAAGAAAAAGTAGTGGAATACCCAAAAGAGGCTCCTGTTGATCTGAGTGTAGAACAACTGGCCACATATGTTGCAGAGGAACTCAAGAAGCTAAAGGTAAGTCTCTCTACATTTGAGTTATTGAGAATTCCAACTATTAGAAATGTAGTTCTAGGAGCTTACAATGCTAGTTCATTATCACAAGATAAATCAGTCAGTGAGAGTGTCAATAAAGCGTCCAGTTCCCAAGTAGTAAAAGGCCATAATCAGATTCACAATCAGGTTCACATACGACCTAGAGATAAAGGGAAAGAGAAAGATAAAACTCAAGTTGCTTAGGTTGATACTACCTTAACTCTTTTTCAGGGGAAAACAAACACTCCTCCATTTTTTATCTCTATCCATATATTTGGTAATAACTCGCACAATTGCTTGTTGGATTTAGGTGCTTCTACCAACATAATGCCCTTTGGTGTCTGTAGAGATTTAGGTATTACTCCTGTTGACTCCCAAAAGAAAGTTACTCAACTGGATAGAACTGAAGTTAATGTTGTAGGGGAATTGAACATGATTCACATGCAGGTTGCTTCTGATCCTAAAATTTAGCAAGTTATTAATATATAGGTGGAAAATATACCTGATGCTTACGGTTTGATTTTGGGAAGAGACTTTACTAGGGATTTGAATGGATATGTATCAACCAATCACTCTCATATGTGGCTTCCTTGGAAGGGAGTGCCAAATCAAATCAGGATTGAGAGAGAGCCTAGGATGAAATATATGATCACAAAATATCAGAATACTTCGAATGAGATAATAATATTAGAGGTGAGCATGGGTAATTACATACTTGCAACCCCTTTTAAGGAATTTTATGTGGAGGAAATCCTTATGCTACATGCTACACCTATTGATCTTACAACTAAATCTATTGGTACTGGAGCCTTGGTGGAACCAATTAATGATGAGGTTCCTGAAGATCATCAACTCAGCCTATTGGATAGCTTCCAAGAATTCATTCAGAAGTGCATTGAAGATCAGATTCATTTGGGTAGAGGAATGAATTTTGGAGAATTACTCTTGCCAAATTGGTGTAGAGTTCACAATGCTTCCCACTCTGAATTAGATTGTTGCCTGTGCTAGGTTGCAGTAGAACAAGTGCAGAAATGTATTAGCCCTACTCCAACAGTCAAAATTAATATTCAGAGTATTCAAGAAGATCCCAAAGGGAAGAAGGTGATGGTTTTTGAAGAGCCCTCTAGTAGTAAAAATGTAAGAGATACAACAAGGAAGTTTGCAGTTGCTGGTTGTTGGACTTTAAGGTTTGATGGATCAAAATCAAAACAAGGAGCTGGGGTAGGATTTGAGTTATTCAGTCCAAGAGGTAAAAATTTCTTTGCTGCTCATAGATTTTAGTTTCATTGTACTAATAATGTAGTAGAGTATGAGGATTTGATTCATGGGTTTCTTATGGCACTAAAGAAAAAGGTTAATATTTTACAAGTCTTTGGGGATTCTAAATTAGTGGTTAAGCAAGTAAGAAAGCAATACTCATGTCATGACAGAAGGATGACCAATTATAGGCATAGAGTATGGAACCTTATTGAAGGATTTGATTCTTTCAACATTCATTTGATACCACACAATAAGAAAAAAATAACATATTCCCTCGCTCAAGCAGCTAGTACTTTACAGCCTTTATCTCTCTCTAGATTGAAGAAATTTACTATGGAGTTGATGCCAGTACCTTTAGTACCTAACAATGTGAATAAATTTTAGGTATTTGAAGATGATAAGCATATTTTAGATTTTATCACAAGTTCAGATGTCTTTTCTTCTTAGATTATCGATGAAACTGAACCCCAAGAAGCAAAGATGGATTTAGAAGGGGTGATTAATTTGAAGACTAATACTATTCCAATAGGGATGGTGCAGTTAGAAAGAATTTTTGATCTGGACAAGGTCAGAGATCAAGAGCAAGATGCTAAGAAGGAATCCATTAGTGGACAATGTGAAACATACAACATGGGGACTTAAGATGATATCAAGAATGTATTCATTGGAAAAGTGTGTACTCTAGAGGAGAGGAAAGGAATTATTGATTCACTACATACATACCAAGATGTGATAGCCTGGAGTTACGAAGACCTAAAGACCTATGATACTTCAATTATAACTCACACTATCCCGTTGAAGCCATGAGTAAGACCCTTCAGGTAGAGGTAAAGGCCAATCAATGCTTTACTGGAGCTGGTAATTCAAAAAGAGGTGCAAAATTTGTTGTCTGCCAAAATCATATTCCCAGTCAGGCATTCAACCTGGGTTGCAAATCTGGTTCCTGTGAGAAAAAATAATGGGAAAATTGGATTGTGTATGGATTTTAGGAACCTTAATAGAGCATCAGAAAAGAACAATTACCCAGTCCCTTCGTTGGATGAAGTACTTCATATTGGAAATGGGTCTCAAATGATGTCCTTCCTGGATGGCTACTCTAGTTACAACCAAGTTATGGTACAATATGAGGACAGGCATAAAACTGCTTTCACCACCAAATGGGCACTTTTTCTTATAAGAGAATGCCCTTCAATTTGATCAATGCTAGAGCTATGTTCCAGAGAGCTATGGACATTGATTTTAAGGACATAATTGGTAAATGCATAGTTATTTATATGGATGACCTGACAGTCTTTTCCAAGAAGCGAGGTGATCACATAGTAGATTTGTGCAAGGTGTTTCAGAAGTGTAGAGAGTTTGGCATATCTCTTAATCCAAAGAAATGCATCTTTGGAGTTATTGAGAGAAAATTACTGGGACACATCATCTCTGAGAGAGGAATTGTTATTGACCCTGAACGAGTGGAGGCCATACTTAAGATCCAACCACCTACTAGCAAGAAGGAGATCAAGTCATTCTTTGGAAAAATTAACTTTGTCAGGAAGTTTATCACAAGATTTGCAGAAATAGTCAAGCCATTAAATGCGATGTTGAAGCAGGAAGCTATAGTTGAATGGAGTGTAGAAGCTTAAGGGGCATTTGCAAAAATCAAAAGGGCCATTGTTGAGGCCCCAATTTTGGTGAGTCCTTATTATATTAATCCATTTTACATATATTCATTTGCTTCTGATCACTCCTTTTCTAGCATGTTGACCCAAAAGTCTGATCAAGGGAATGAGCACCCCATAGCATTTATGAGTGCACCATTGAAAGATGCAAAACTAATGTACCCAAGTGTGGAGAAGAAAGCTTACACCTTGGCTAGGGCCATGAAGAAATTCTGACACTATATTCTCAGGAACAAGGTCTTTGCAATAGTCCTTGACCCTATGGTCAAGCTATTGTTGATGCATAATGAGCTGCGAGAATGCTGAGCTAAGTGGGTGTCTATGTTGCAAGAGTATGAAATTGAGATTCAACCCATGAAGTTGGTAATAGGGAAAGGACTTACAAGAATAATGGCAGAAATGGGCCTTGATCTTGTAGCCCAACATTATAATCTTGAAGATGTTTCTCCAGGGGACTGGTATGATGATATCATTCATTATCTTTTGAATCAACAATGTCCATATCACCTTTATGCTGTACAGAGAAGGGAATTGCATTTGAAGAGTGACAATTTCATGTTGAAGGGAGTTGTCTTATACAAAAAGAACCATGAATGTGTCTACTTAAAATGTTTGGCGCAGCAAGAGGTTGAAAGAGTCATGGCATAATTTCATGATATATATGGTACTGGCCATGGATCTACATTGTCCACTACAAATAAAATTATGAGAGCTTGTTATTATTGGCCCACATTGTTTAAAGACACACACAACCATGTTAGGACATGTCATGTATGTCAAACTGCAACAACCAGAGAGAAGTATACAACACTCCAACTTCAACCAGTCTTTGAGGTAAAACCTTTCACGTAATGGGGAATGGACTTCATAGGTCCAATTAATCCGCCCTCTTCTGTAGGTCATAGGTATATTCTTACTATTACTAATTATTTCATGAGATGGAATGAGGCTCTTGCATGCAAACAATGTACTTCTGAAGTGGTAATAAATTTCATCGAATCAGGTATTATTAATCACTTTAGATGTCCTATGTCTTTGGCTTGTGATAATGGTCTTGCATTTGCATAATTGAAATTCTCTAACTGGGCCTTTGATCATGAAATTATAATTAAATTTGCATCCAATTATTACCCTTAGGGTAATGGTTTGGCTAAGTCCTCAATAAGAACCTCCTAACAGTCATTCGTAAGTTGTTAGAAAGAAACGCTAAGGACTGGCATACCCAACTTCGGTTTTCCCTTTGGGCAGATCATACAAGACACAAGACTTCCATAGGAACATCCCCTTAACATTTGGTTTATGGGCTAGAACCTGTGTTTCCCATTCAGTTAAAAATACCCACCCTACTATTCATTAATGAATATTATGATGAAGGGGATAAACGAGAAGCCAAACTTGCTAAGCTGTTACTCCTTGAAGAGAAAAGAGATGAAGCTCTTGAAATTTTTTCTAAACATCAGGGAGTAGTCAAAAGATGGTTTGATAAGAGAGCCAAGGTAAAAGCCTTTACAATCTCTAACTTAGTTCTCTACTGGGATAAAGCCCATGACTGTAAGGGAGAGCATAGTAAATTTGAAAAACTCTGGCTTGGACCTTATCAGATTTCAAAGATCCTAGGAGATAATGCTTTTCGCTTGAAAACCCTCACTGGGGAAGATATCCCACTACCCATCAATGGGCAGTACTTGAAGCACTATTTCCAATCTTGAGCTGTTTACAACTCCTTTTTTGTACATAGTTAGAATAGGTGTCTTTTCTGCATGCTTTGCTTTGCTTTGGTTAAGTAGGTTTCCCTTTATGCTTTGTTTTTTTTGTTTGATGTTCTTGGTTAGTTTAGGTTTTCTTTCGGTTTGGTTTGCTTTTGCTCCACTCTTGCTTTGGGTTTCCTTGTTTTTTGGTTGGGGAAGTGTCTTTCCTTCATAATAATTATTCATTATTTGGGACTATTCTATGTATTTCATTGATGGACTTTAGTTATGTGTCTTGAATGGATGGTTGGGGTCTTTTGTTATCATCAAGTAGTCTAAATGTTGATTTAAAGAGGATGGGTCATTGGTTTGATTTGAACCTGAAGTATTCTGAAATATTATATCTTTCATACATCTTAAGAATCCTGAGGTTGAAGTGGGATCTTTGTGAGGTCATGTTAGGTAAAAAATCCTATTTCTGCTTCAACGCCACTGTGGTTCTCAACCCTGAGTGTGAAATTCATTGTTTATAGGTTGAAATGAAAAAAGTGAAAAGAAAAGAAATATCAAAAAGAAGAAAAAGAGAAAATATTGAAAATCAAAAGAATGAATTCAACTTATCAGGAGTATCTTAATATCTTTATCGGGGCTATGGATGCCTGGCTAGCAATAGAGCTATGTTCAGGAGAATCACAACGATAACCTCATCAGGGCTATGAATGCCTGACTGGAAGCAAGGCTCTATCTAGGTTGCTTTTGGAGCTAGAATCTTTACATAGCCTAACTTGACTAAACTTGGGTTCTGCAGTAGCTCAAGGAGGGAAATGAACTCACTTGCACACACTTGGATTTTAAGTTTATAGAAGGTTCAGTCTACCTTTGATTCTAATTCTTTAATCTTGCATTTTGATTTGTTTGTCTGATAGGGAGATCAAAACTAGAGATTATGGTTTCATGATTCTTGTTCACCATCGAAATTCCCTAGAGCATTTTCCCAGCAGGAGTCGCCATTTGTTGTGCAGTTTTCACACACACGCCCCACTAAAAGCAGGGACCCTCTTTTTATTTCATTTTTTTTCATTTTGGCCCTTTGATTTTGAGGAATTACTTGCTTTGGCATGAACTTGAATGTTTATATTTCCTACATTGATCATCCCTCTATGGTATTTATTGAAAATATCAAGTTTTAGACTCATTTCAGGTTTTTTGCTATTCTCAAGAAAATCCTCTCTAGGTAGAATTCCCCAGATGCTTTGAAAACCTGATGGCAACTTCTTTTACACTGTGATCTAGAAATTCTGAGATCTCACAAAATTCCGTGTTGGTCAGATTTCTATGAAATTTCGTCATCCTGTTGAATTCTTGGGTTTTGGTTTGGGTTGTCTTGTCGACTGCATTAATGCTCGATTGTAAGATGTTTATGACATGTATTTAGTCAATTTTGAGGAATTCTTGTGCCATTAATTTTTATCACTTGTCTTCTATCGATCTAAGGTACTTGATCTTGAGTACTTGGCTTGATTTGGCATTTGGATTTGTGGATTCCTGGATTTGGTGGTGAATTTCCTAGGCATCATCATAGTTGCTACTATTCGCTAGGGCGCCAAAGCTTGCTGCCCCTCGTTGTTGTAATAAAGTTAACTTCATCAATGGTATGTATTCATCGCCTTGCTTATTATTGTTGAATGTGAATAATTCTTTGGCATCTGGAGTGTGCTTGAGTCCGGATTTCTACATGTTTGGCATTGAGCATCTTGAGGCAAGGGTTATTCAATTTTGCTAGATTGGCAACCCTAAGTGATTTTGTGAGCTTTTTTTTAGTTTCATTATGAAGTAGCTTGCTTGTAGGCCATCAAAGATCTTTTTGAAAACCTAGCAAAGCGAGTAAGTTGAGTCCGAGCTTGTTTTGTGTGTTCATGGAAATTTTTTTGGGGTTTCAGGTTTAGGGCATCACCAATTCCCATCGATTTGCTTTAGAATGAGTTTATAATTTAAAGATGATCTTTACGAAGCTCAAATCGAGCTAGCTTCAAGCCTAAGGTAATCAAATTTGTGATCGTTCAATCAATTTGAGTGAAGTCACGAAGAAATGTTGACATTCAGGATTTCAAAGTCTTCATGGAATTCCTTAACTAGTAGAATTCCCTGATTTCTTGTCCTCCCTTTGTTTTCCCGAAGATATGAAAAACAAAAAATTGTGCTAACCTCGTGGATTTCCTCTCTCGATGGATTTTCCTGAAAGTTCCACCATCTAAAGAATTGGAGAGATAAACGAATTGAATGTTATGTGTCTTGAAATTTTATGATGACTTGAATGATTAGAGATATGATTAATACTTCTTTTCTTCATTTGGATGATCAATTTATGATATTTATGCCATGTTCATTCAAATCCACCTGGCGTGGAATTTCCCAAAATTTCTCTCTGGCTTGATTTCCATGGATGGCTGAAAATCTCAAATTTCTAAGAAATTGTCCCTTATAATGATTTAAAGGATTTTAATCATGATTTTTGAATTGTTGAATGATAAGCATGATGTTTATGATGAACTTTCCATGATTCTAATATGGTAAAGAGGATTTATTGTGGTCTCTCATTGATTGCAGGTTGAATCAAGTAAGGTAGTTGCAAGTGGAACCAAGAGCAAGCATATGGATCAAGGTCCTAAGGGATCTTTGGTCTCAAAAGTAGAGAGAATCAAGATTGACCTAAAGAGAAAGCTTCCCAAGTCCAATATTTCCTCCATCTGGACTGAAGTAGGTGACACCAATGTAGGAAGATGGGAAGATGAGGAATTCAAGGCAAGAATGGCACAACAAGAGCATCCATTGTTGGCTAGAAGGTTGGTGGAATTAGGGTTGGCTCATGTGGCTGGTTTTCCTCCTATGATTTAATGCTATGAGTTAGTGCTTGAATGTGCTAGACATTATGACAGAGGTACACAAAGGGTGATTGGTCCTTAAGGCAAGGTGTTGACAAACTTTTCTCTTGTATCTATGGCACAAACCTTTGACATGCCCGATAGATCTCATTTGGTGGCTTTGGACTTGGATGTTGCTAAAAATTATTTTGAATATGATTCAAGCAAGGCTCTTAGGGTGGTCAATTCTTGGTTGGAGAAACCTAAGCCCCACATCTCAAAGTTTCCAAAACAATTATTCAGGGAAAAATTCAAACTAGAATACTATGATGCCATCATATTACTTAGCAAGGTAATTGGTTTGAAGAGTGCAGGAGTCTTTGAAAATTCTATGTTCCTTGTTATAGTGAGAATGGAGCAGAATACCGATTATCACTGGGTAGGCATTATAAGTGCTATGATACATGATCAACCGTGCAATGTCTTGTAAACTAAGAGCTTCACAATGACTTCTTACCTGGTCTATTCCTTGGCTAGGTTCCATCCATATAAGGGATTGAGTACACGAGGACCCTTTGGGTGGGATGTAATATACAAAGTCTATCCACAACTACATCTTGGCAACTCAAGCTATAGAAGGGTGAATGATGCATTCACCATGTACATCACTAGGTTGCCCCAAGGTGTAGAGCATGTTATAATATCTGATAGTGCTAAGGAGTTGGTCAAAAGGTATGGGGCTTGGTTTATACAATTTCCCACCTTTTCTTACATAACAATAGCTAGTTGCCAGAGGGATCCTTATAGACTTCCTAGGTATCCAACCAATCACCTCATACTCTTGGAAGTTACAAGGTAGATATGTGATTTCAATGCCATAGTTAAGAAGGAGAAGCATAAAACAGGATTTGGCAATGACTTTCGCCTTAGGGTAGGCAATAATGAGGCTTGCTCTTCCATACATACAACACAATTTTCTAAAGAGGAGATGAGTACTCTAGGCCTATCTTTCCATTCTAAAAGGTCCAGGTTTGACAAAACTGGTGAAGCCCAAAAGAAGGCTAGTAGAGAGTACAGTCACAAGGATGACCTAGAGGATTACTGGGCTAACTATAAAGATTAGTTTGAGATTTGAAAGAAGAAATTCTCTAAGCTACTAGTTAACTTGATTAGACTATACAATGTTAAATTCATCCCAAATCTGATAGATGGTGATGGAGATTTGATTTAGGGACATGACTATGAGGCTGTGAAAGATAAACTAGTTGGAGAAATAGACTAGCTGGAGGAAAAGAAACCATAGTTAGAATAGATCATGAATCCGGTGATTAAATACACAAAATTGTGGCTTAAGCACAATATTTGGGAATTAGAGAGTGAGGGTGTGCAATGCACCTATTATTTGATGGGGGACTTGGAGTCTCATTCCACTAAAAGGAATCAACAGAGTAGGATCCAAAGGGTAAGACTAAGGTGAGCTCCCCATTCAAAATAAAGATTAAATATGTTTAGGCAGAGGAGGTTGAAGAGGCAGAGAAAGAAAGAAAACCCATTGCTAAGAAGAGGAAACACATTTTGAAGATGAAGAAAGCTGCAAAGGATGAAACTGAAAAGGAAGGAAAAGGGGCTAGTGTTTCTATGTCTAAAAGAAGAAGAATAGTAAGGTTGTCATAGAAGGAGAAGAAAAATTCTAAGGCATGAGATGAAGTTAACCCACCGGTATTAAATGTGGAAAGTTTGGGAGAGAAGACACAAGTGTACATGAGAAGATCAAGGAATCCATCTCCTAAAGATGGTGTAGCAAAGAAAAGTGCTCCCACAGCTAGTCCTGCCATTGAGCATGATAATATCACTCCTTCTCATGAAGCCCACAATGCACCAAGTGAACCCAAGGATGTTGAGAATTATCAAGATCAAGAAGGAGAAGAATTCCAAGAGGGTGAACTCTAAAGTGCTCAAGAAAAAATAGAGAAGGTGTTGCAATATCCTTTGGTGACTTATGAGGATTCACCTATAAGAAGTGAAGAGGATAGACCTCCTTAGAGAAAGAAAGTTCCATTCAAGAATCCTTCACTAGTTCATGAGGAAGAAGAACATGACAAGGGAAAAGAAGATAAAGTTGAAGAGATTCCTAAAAAATAAGACATGGATGAAGAAGTAGCCAAGGTTCATCAAGATATGGTTGGACAAGCTAGTGTACAGTCGTATTCCACAATGCCCGCTTGGTTGGATAGAGAGTTTAAGAGTAAGCAAGTTGTAGTGGATGAAACTCTCCCAAATTGGGATGACTTACTGGCCCAGATTGGGAAAGGTAAAAAAAGAGGAAGGCCAAGGTTATTTGAAAGATCGAGAGAGAAGAAGCAAATAATAGGGTGGTTCACATTACTACTCCTACAACTAACAAGAATAAAGATGATGTGACTGGTAGTGACTATAGTGTACAAACTATCCGATTAGGGCCTACTTCCATTGAACAAGAAATTGAAGAATATGAAGGCTCTAGTGCTATAATATTGGGTAGATTGAGGTAAGAGGTGTAGACCAAGCAAGAATGGAAGAGAGAGAATGATAAACTTAATAAGTATCTACAAGACTTGATGAATCCCTTGCAATTCATCAACTCATCATCCGCTGCAAGCTTCCTGCCACAAGAAACAATAATTGAGTTGGAGAGAATGAAAGCTACTACTCATGCCACAACGAGTTGGTTGCAGGGAGTGCAAGTTAAGGGAGATAATGCTATCAAAGACATCCTTTCAACCGGTGGGGATGCTATGAGGTCAATAGATTAGTTAAGCAATGTATTAGCTCATGATAAAGAGGATGTGAATCTCTTGTGGCAGAAGACTAAAATCATCATGGAATACACTAAAGATAAATTGGTAAGTGATGGCATTCTTCCTTCCTCCAAAGTTGCAGAACCTTGGGAGTTGTTTGAAGTTTTTCAAATAAGGCAAAGGGTTTTGAAGGTGGTGTATAAGTAGAGGAAACAAATTGAGGACACCATGACTAAGATTTACAAAAAATGCATTTCCTTCTTTGAGGTTATGACAAGAAGAAAGAGGTTTGCATCAAAACATTTGAGCTAGGAGGAGTTAAGAAAATGGTGGTGAGATGTATATTCTCCAATGAATGATGACCTAGTCACTAAACATCAGTTAGATGATGCAAATACATACATTGTAGTAATGGATAAATATCAAACCAGTAAGGTGGACTGGGATAAAGTTGTAGAGCAGTCAAGAGAGGACATCAAGTCCATTGAAAGGAGAATTAAAGTATTAGCTATGCCACCTATAGCCTACTTAGACATGATATTTTTGATGGTGCAGGATGGGATGGAGCGAGATAAGGACAAAGGGGATTGCATTTAATACAATGCCCCATTGGAATTTGTGCTTCCCCATTATTTTTCTTCCTCCTTTACATGCATTGGACCGAGCTATGTTGGCGATCCTGAGCTGACCTAGATGGAGTGCATGCATTTAATACATACTTTACTTTATTTTGAATTCCTCTTGGCTGACTTGTTTTGTGGCCATTTTTATTGTAAACCCTAATTGGGCCGACATATCTTGGGTTTTCCTATAAATATGGCATTTTGCCTCATTTGTAAAGGATAGATAGTTTTATATTGGAGAGAATTAAGCAATATAGAAAGAGTTAGAGTTAGGAGTTAGTATCATTTTAAAGCAAGTGTTGTAATAGAAGACTGGAATTGTTGCTACTTTTGGCGATTGTTAGTTGCTTTGTAAAGTTAGCCTAGACTTTAAATTCACCGTGCTTAGTTCAATTGTGGAAATTTGTTCATTTCGATTGCAATAGGGTTGTTTTGGATGAATGTTCATAATCTTAAAATATTTAATGCCTTAGAAGATTGCACTATTTCTGTAAGATTGCAGATTCATTTGGGTCAAACAGGAATCAGTTTCTGAGGGATTGGTCCATTTCAAGTGTTTTATCATTTACATTGTTAATCTTAGGAATAGAACTAATCTTAGAAATCTCTCTAGAGCCCTATCTTTTGCTATTTCTTTTATCATTTGGGTTAGATTTAGGATTCTAAGTATCTCCATATTCCAAGATTTGATAAGCTTTGAGATTCAATATTTGCTTGTAGTAAGGTCCCTTTGTGATTACCAACATTTTCACATTTATCACTGAGTTGTTTATGCATTGTCATGACTTGACATTAGAGACCTTGGGGTTCTCTCTTGATGCTTTTTGGTAGAGATTTACCTTTCAAGAGAGATAGAATATCACAATCTATTTGAGTTGTGCAAAAAAAACCATCAACATGTTTCTTAGAGCTTGGCACTTCCTTTCCTACACTTTTCTTTTTAGCTTTACCCTTCCTTATTTTTACCTCTTTCTTCTGTTCCCTAGTTTGAATTAGGATTCCAAGAGGAACATCATCATCAAAATCTAAAGAGGAACTTTCTTTGTTTGAATGTTCTACCTCATAAGAGCTAATTTCTACGGTCTGTTTAGCTGTAGGAGGGTTTACACTAGGGCCTATGCCAAAAGTTGAGGTTCCAGGAGTGAATTCAACAAAACTCACTCTTCTCCTAGCCCTATGGGGTTGAGGAAAAACCCTAGCTCACAAATGTCTAGGTCTAATTTGGTCAATATTTAAGAATTCTTCCCAAGTTATGTCAGACACATCATGCAGAGAAATGAAATTATCCCTACCTTTTTTGGGTCTCGGTCGCCATGATTAAGAGAAGGTAGTATAACACATTTGGCACATTCATTCTTCTCTCATGCCTCATATGATTCAAAAGTTTGAAGTGCACAAAATATAGATTTAATTGAAAACCTTCATAGGTAATCTAATTCACAACATAAACAACTAATTGCTTCCATGGCTTATGCAGATAGGTTCTCTTGGCTCCTTTATTTTCCACACTCAATGGAGGGTCACTAGGTTCTCTAAGTTTAGCCCTAGCTAACCTAGCATCTCTGGAAGTAGGGTAATTTTCACCGTCGACAGGAAAACTTGTAACTTTTGCAATCCTTTCTTCAGTAGCCATTACTTCTAACCCTTTTATTGTGGCCTTTCCTTTAGACAATGTTTGGGAAAATTCCAATGCAACCTCTTCATTAAAACCATTCAGCTTCAGGAAATAATGTAACCACCTGCAATTTATGAACTTGGCTTGATAAGGTGCATCCTGCAGTAATACATCATGAACCGTGGGTTCATTTTGAATTAACCCACCTACTATTGTTCAACTATTTTCAATTAAACAAGCACTTATGCAAAATTTCCCTTCCTACAATCTTTTTCTGAAAGATAAACTTCTCCTTCCTGCAACACTGCTAAATTCCCAATGCCAATGTCATCTGAATTTTCCTTTTTGGTGACTTAGGATTATGACAAGAGAAATAAAGGTAGTAATGGAGTAATAAATGAAAGCTATGATAGATAAAAATGATGGTGGTTGATATCACCTCACACATGGGAGACGTCATCTCACTCAGAATTTAAAATGGCTCAATTTAAACTTTGCTAATGTGAACCAACATGGACTAACATGTGGACATGGTATTCACACTTCCCCCCAACCTAAATTTCAGAATGTGTCCTCACATGCACAATAGTTATGACAATTTGACAAGGAAGGGAATAATTACATGCTATGGAGAACGTTTATATTAATTTACAATAATTAAATGAATGTATTAAAAGATAATTGAGAGATAAAAAATTGATGTGCACATACCTAAATTCTTGGAAGATTTGTTGCAAAGATTATGGAGAAATTATTAGCCACCTTTTAAAAATTTAGTTGAGCAATTAATGAAAGTGGAGTGGAATGAAGTGAAGTTATGGAAGCGTGATGGAAGAGAGAGAAAGGTGGAGATGGATGGGTAGATGGGTGAATGAACGAAGAAGTGGACCCGCACAAAAGTGGAAGTCTTTATTATGACAAGTTATGTACCTTAGTTAGCCAGGAGGGACACTAGGTCGGCTTCCTTCGGCTGTAGGAAATTTGGGTGTTGCATGCTAAGTGAATTGTTGTAGGAATTCCTCCTTGGAAGTTGGCTTGTGATACAACTTGAGGAAATGATCATTGACAAGTAACTTAAATCTTACTAGGTCAATGGTAGTGAGATGAACAATACCATTGGGGAAGACTTCAACAAGCTCATATGGTCCTAGCCACCATTTCTACAATTTTCCTGCATTATCCTAATACCTTGAGTCATAGAGTAGTGCTTAGTCACCTGGTTGGAATTTCTTGTCCTTAATTAATTTTCCATGCCACTTTATTCTATGATTCTACACTACCTCTATGTGATGCAAGGCTTCCTTCCTCATCTCATCCAAAGCATTCAACTATAGGATTTCATCCCTTTGTGCTTCAGAGATATCCATCACCAAGTTTATTGCAACCCTAAGAGTCTTATGCTCAAATCAATGGGAATCATAGTTGTCTTTCCATACAACTTGAAAGGAGTGAAGCTTGTGGTTGTTTTCTAGGTTTTCCTATAGGCCTAGACAACTTTTGACAACTTTTTTTCCCAATCCTTTCTATGGATAGCCACTATTTTGGTCAGAATGGCTTCAATTTCTCTATTAGTCACCTCAACTTGGCCATTGGCCTAAGGGTGATAAGGAGTAGACTTCATGTGACTTATGTTGTCCTCATTGACCAGTGTTGTAATAAGGGTTGAAGTGAATTGAGCCCCTTGATCAATCACTATCTCTCTTGGAACCCCATACCATGTGAAAATCTCCTCATAAAGAAATTCTGCAACCTTATTATCTCTTGCATGCTTCATGGCCTTAACTTCTACCCATTTGGTTACATAATCAGTGCATACTAAGATATAGGATTTACCATTGGATGGAGGATCAATGGGTCCTACAAAATCCAATCCCCACTTATCAAATGGAGTGATCACTACCTGAGGGTAAAGGGGCATCTCATCAGATTTGGTTGGACTATCTATCCTCTGGCATCTATCACACTTTCTTGTGTATCTCCTTGCATCCTTGTGGAGTGTTGGCTAGTAATATCCTATATTCAAAATCTTCATCATTGTCCTCTTGGCTGCACAATGTCCTCCACATGGTTCATTGTGGCATGCATGTAAAATATCATATATCTCATCTTCCCTCACACATCTCCTCATGACATGGTTTGACCCAATATAAAAAAAACATCATGCAATCCATGAAAAAGGAAATGATTTTTAAATGAGCACCCTTCTCTCTTTTGGAGAGAAGTGAGGAGGTACTCTCCCTGTGACTAGATAGTTAGCTATGTCAACATACCAAGGTGTTTGCACATTGATCAAAAATAAGTTTTCATCAGGGAAAGAGTCATCAATGACTTGGTTTTCCTCTAATGTAGTTATTCTTGAAAGAAAGTCTGCAACAACATTGGTCTTCCATGACTTTTCCGCAATGGTTATGTCAAACTCCTGCATCAACAATAACCATCTAGCCAGCCTACTTGATATCAGGGGTTTATTCATGAGGTACCTAATGGCTACATGGTTGGTGTGCACAAAGATCTGATAGCCTATTATGTAGTGCTTGAATTTGTTAAGGGCATAGACCACTACCAACATTTCTCTTTCTGTCACTATATAGTTGAATTCAGCTCCCTGCAAATTTTTGCTGACAAAATAAATAGCATTTTCAATTGCTCCTTCTTTCTATCCAAAAATTGCTCCTATAGCATAGTCTGATGCATCTATATGAATGTGAGAAGGAAGCTCCCAACTAGGAACTTTGAGTATAGGAGCATGAGTTAAAGCTACTTTCAAGTAAGAAAATGCCTTGTCACAATCTTCTATCAATTGGAATTCAACATCTTTGGTTAGGAGAGTGTACAATGGTGTTGCCATTTTGCTGAAGTCTTTGATGAACCACCTATAATAACCTAAATTTCCTAAGAAACTCCTAACATATTTTTGTTTTGTAGGTATGGCAGATTAGTGATCACCTCAATCTATGTAGGATCTACTCAAATTCCTTTGTGAGAGATGTAGTGGCCAAGGACTACACCTTTCAACATCATCATGAAGCACTTTTCACTGTTTAGAGACAAATTGTGGTCTTCACATCTCTGTAGGACTCTCCTAAGATTCTCCAATGCTTCATTTAAATCAGCACCATAGGTGGTAAAATCATCCATATAAATTTCCATTCAATCATGAGAGATATCTTAAAATATGCTAATGACTCCCCTCTAAAAAGTTACAGGTGCATTGTATAAGCCAAATGGAAGGAATAAGTAGGAATAATTCCCCCATGGACAAGTAAAGGTGGTATTCTCCTAGTCCTCAGGTGCAATTTGGATCTGGTTATAGTCCCTAAGTCCATCTAGAAAAGAAAAGTACTGCTTTCCTGCAAGTGAATCTAGAACTTGATCTATGAAAGGTAGAGGAAAATGGTCCTTTTTGGTGGCAGCATTGAGTTCCTTTTAATCAAAAAAAACTCACCACTTCCATCCCTTTTTGGGTACAATCACCAATGGAGACACCCACTGGCTATTTGAAATGGGGTAAATAAATCCTGCATTTGGAAATTTTTGTAGTTCCCCTTTTACAATTTCTCTTAGTCCAGGGTTAATTCTTCTTTGTGGCTACCTCACTGGTGTACAATCATCTCTGATGTAAATCCTATGAGTGAAAATCTTAGGATCCAAGCCATTCATATCATGATAGTCCCACAGAAATGCATGCTGGTGGGTTCTTAGTGATGAAATTAGTTTTTGGTCAAATTTGGGTAGAGTTTATAGTCCATTTACTAATAGTATCATGAACTTTAGTAGCTAAGTGTTAATATTTGAATAGTGTCTCCCTTAAAAAAATGACTTTTGGTTTAATTCCCTCCCTATGAAGTTTTAATGGCATTGACATATTATGTGGATAATCTATATCAATTTTATGCATGGTTGATGAATGTTCCTTAAGGTGATTATAGATGTGCAATTATTATGCATACTGACATTGTTCTGTAGGATATGATTTGTGGATGCTAAGTTGAGAAAGGAAACCGCCAGATGAACATGTAGGGAATCATTCAAAGGAGTTAAGTGAGTGCAACAATGGATTCCCCATAGTAGTCAAATGTAACCGCCTTGTATTTATGGCATTGAGCAATCACATGCATTACTGTAGTGTTGAGTCCACGTTTGGACATGTATGTCTGATTGAATTCCCTGCAGATGTAACCAATCTGCCACTCTTCCCTTGCTTTCCCTAAATGGCATCCTCTTAGTTAGTGGGAGTCGACCTCCCTATTTAGCTGGTATAATAAATAAGGATTTGAATCTTAAGGATTCATAGTTCTTGATTGTTGTTGGAAAAAATGACAGTGATATTGTATTAAGCATTTTCTACTTTTCAATATAGCCATGTTGTTACTCTATTTATATATTTTCCAATGAATGAGATGATAGTCTGAGCGTAAGCATCTAAGTTCACAGTAGTCTTAGTGGATACTCATCCAAGGGGGACCACTTGGTGAGTAATCCTTTCCTTAGAGTAATTAGTTTAATTAGCATTTTTTGTTTTGTACTTAGTTGAAAATATGACATCAACTGTTCCTACAACCACTAGAAGTCCATTATGTGTCTATTCTTATAGCCAAAGCAGATAGGGTAGTTCCTGTTTGTTGCTTAGATCTTCTATTCCTGGTATGGATTTTAGTTTGGCATAGTTATTGATTAATGTTTAGCGTTTTCTTTCTGCAATCTACTTCTGGTATTGTGTTTCTTAGCCATATATTAGAAATGACTACTTAAGAGTTCCTAGTGAACATACTGTGCTAACCCATTTCAAGTTCACATCCCTGGGTTGAAAAAGTAAATGTACCTTCATGATGATTAAGATGGTCGTTCAGGTTAAATGTCCAGTCTTTGAATCATGGCTGGAAGGGCCTGGTCATTGAAGTCATTATAGGAGGCCGACATTTTTGGCGTTGTTTCCAAGGATGGTGTGAAGCTAAGAATTCCTTTAGATTCATTCATAGTTTCTTTGCTTTATCACTTTTTCTTGAAGTTTCTCTTAGAATACCCCTTTCTTAGATGTGTAGTGATCCACTATTCTTTTCCTATTCTTTGTGTGAGTAAGCTAATGCTAAGTTGATTAAGTTTTAAAACTTCCAGATTGATAGCCTTTTCCCTAGAATCCATCAAGGAAGCATGGGTGATTCCTTCTTGTCTAGAAATGATCCACTTTGCCAAGATTATGACTACATCGCTGATGCTCTTGGACCTGAACTATTACCTACCATTTAAAAGAAGCTGCACTAGTGTGGTTTGTGAGTCTAGGCAAAAATGCCATGAAAACTTGGGAGGACACGAGGACACAATTCCTTGGAACATGTAAAGAATATTGTGGGGGTAGTAATAAAAGAGAAGGAGATGCCTTTGGAATACAACAAAAAGAAGATGAGAGCTTGGAAGATTAAATTTCAAGGTTTCTGAAATCTCCACATTATACACCCAATGAGGAATCACAGAAGCTACTTTTCTTAAAAGGAATCAATGAGAGTTGTACTAATGACCTGGACCTAATGGCAGGAATAGATATCACTCAGGTTTCTTGGGAAGGTATCAAGCAAATATGTCAGAATTATTCTAGAGCAGTTTGAAAAGAAGAGAAAACTTACCAATCTTCTATGGGTAAGTCATCTACCGATGGAATTTTGAAGATGGAAATCACTAATCCGTTGGCATATTTCAAGCAGGATGTTATAGACAATCCAACCACCTAGCTAGATACACTTTAGGCCAAGGACAAGCATGAAAAGAAGAAAGACTACATATACAAGATGATAACTAACAACCATATTTCACTTGAATTCAAACCATTATGGACTAAGGAAGATCAAGTCTACCTTGTGGCACAAAGGAAATGTTGGGTTCCAAAACCAGGTATGTTACCAGACCCACTATCCTTTTTTAAGCCTAACTAGGCAATCAATTGCATGCAACCATCTTCTCAATCCCAACAACCTACCATGACGCCTCCACCTACTAATACACTTCGACTACCAATTCAACCCTCACCTTACCTAAATAACACACCATAGCCACAACAAAAATACCTTGTTGTGAGTATAAGTGATATTCACTTGTGTTCAAGAACTACTGTATTGACTCCTTCCACATCCCCCACCATTGAGCTATCTATGGAAGAGGAAAAGGGACCTCTGAATAATCTCATCCAACTTACCGTACCTAGAAATCCTGAACTAGTTCCAGCCAAGAAGACTGCACAAGAGCCACCATTTTCTCAAGGGTTGGAAGTTTCCAAGCATAAGGAAGACAAGGAAGATACAAATTTTGACATCATGGATCAAATACCCCTATTTCAAGATGTTTCAATCTATGGCACAACTATCAAAGAAGTTTATCTTAAGAAGCCATATACGAGAAATAAAGACCCAACTATAGTTCATGTGGTGGGCTAGCTCACTAATATCATATTGGGAAAAGTAACTATTCCCAAGTATAATGACCTAGGAAGTCCTAAGATGACAATTTTCATCAACAAAGCCCAAGCAAAGCTTGCCCTGATTGACTTAGGAGCAACAACCACTAAGGACATCCTACAACAACTAACTGTTGCAAACAAAAGATGTACCCCTACTATCCTATTGCTTGTTGATAGTTCTACTATAAAGAATGATGATATTATCATTCTTGGAATGGAAGATATTCATATTGGGTGTTGGTAAGGGAATGTGACTATTTCTAGTAGTAGGAATACTAAAATTGTGTTATTTATCTTCCTGCACAACCGACCCGTAATGAAGAGGGTCTTGTATGGCTACAAGTTGGTGAAGAGGCCAAGAAAATTGACCTAGTAATGAAGTTCATGATGATAACCAAAAATCCTCTCTTGTAGTTTCAAGACAAAGATGGGATATCACCTTCTATTTCGGTTAGAACACTTCTCCCTGTAACCACTCTTTCTATAGAATTTCTTCCTACAGACGTTATCCCTGTAACAACAAACTCATTAAGCAAAATGATTAAATCAAAATTGTAGAAATTGGTAGCTGACGAATCTACCTATCACAACCAGTGGATGCCTACATTGGTAATCATGCCAAAAAAGAAAGGAAGATGGTGAGTTTGTGTTGATTACCAAAAATTAAATGTTGTCACCAAGCAGTATCACATTCCTTCACCCTTCAGTGGCCAAGTTTCAGACTCACTTGTAGAAAAACTTCAAACAAGGTGGCTAGAACAGTACAAAGTTGCTCAACTCACCATTATTGACCCTATCGGATTTGGGTTACTTGAGCCAGCCTCCAAGGAAGACCTCTTGCAAAAACTTACTCAACATCTAGTACACGAGCTCCTTGCAGCCGAAAGAGGTGGACGTAGCATCCCACCTTTCGGCTAAATTAAGATACATACTTTCATAATAAAGATTTCCACTTTAGTGGAAATCCATTTCTTCACCCATCCTCCAATCCATCCATCTGTATCACCTTTCTCTCTCTTCCATCATTTCATTTTGCCTCACTTCACTTCACATAACTTGCATTGATTGCTCAATTATTTCTTAAAAAGGTGCAACGATACTTTCTCTCCACGATCTTTGTACCACAATATTTCGCATGCTCATGTATGTAATCAATAATTCTCATCTCTTAATTACCTTTTAAGTGAATTTTTCTAATCATGGCACATTACTATGGGTGATTACATAATATGCCATTATTTCTTGTCAAATAATTTCTCCTTTCTCACATGTACGAACACATGTCCAAATTTAGGTTGGGGGGGATAAAAAATGCAAATATATTGCCTAGATGTTAAATCATAATATGCCTATGTTAGAAAATTTAAATAAGACGATTTGAAAATCTGGATCGTACGTGTGAAGTGACGTTAACTAAGCCACCAATTCTTTCCATTATCACTCTCATTTATCACCTCTTTTTCGGCCATAATTCCTTAATTGCCTTGTCAAAAACTTGAGTTATAAGCAGTAAATGGTAAAAGTAGAGGCAGAGAAAGAAATTCAGTTGGCACTAGTAGTAAAAATTTGGCAGAAAGGTGCTGGTTTCCAGAGCAGAAATTGTAGAGAAGAAAATTTCAAACAATGGGAGATAGTTTAATTCATCATGAGCCTTCAGTTCATGACACTTTGATGCAAGATGTACAATTCCTACCAGAATTTCAATGATGTGGATGGCTTGATTATTTCATGAGACTAGATGGTTTTGAGTGTAATCAATGGAAAATTAGATTGTTAGTGTGTTAGATCAAATAACATAAAAATCCAATGAAATAACGAAGTACAATGGAAATGAAATGAAAATAAAAGAAACGATATTACCAAGAATCTCCATCTTCCATGGTTGACCTTCGTTACACCTTCTTACTTGCTGGATAATATGTTGCCCTCAGATTCGTCTTCTCGAGCAATCTAAAGTGCCTAAGCCCTACAACAAGATTCGAAGGATTTGATATGCCTATGACTATTGCCAATGCCTATGTCTATTTCTTAAAAAAAATGCCAATATTAATCAAATGCCTATGACAAAATATGTGAAACTAAGTAAACGAATGCCTATAGTAATTACGTAAAATGTCAACCTCTTCCAAAAATGAGAAGGAAATGGCATTTTATAGAAAAGGCCATTTCAAACGGACGAACGAGATAAATCAATGAAATGAACGATCCAGATTACACTTGAGAATCCCTAATTAGGGTTAGGGAAAAATCTTTAATCGAACGGTCAAAATAAAATCGGATCAACGGTGGAGAATAAATAAGACAATTAATTAGAAAATAAAGATTTTCAAAAAATCAAGAAGATAAGATTGCCTGATTTGCAAGATTCGAAAAATCAAAGAGATAAGATTCAGACTGAAGATAAGATTTGGAAAATCAAGAATCTATCTGATTACTTGATTTTTGGAAGATTAATTACCAATTTGAATTAAATTAATTCAAATTATGGATTTTGAGAGATAACAAATAATCTTTTTCAGATTATTTATAAAAATGGACTGACAGTTAAGATTGAGATGACATTTTAAATAATTTAATTTATTTAAAATGAGAAGAATATGAAATTGGCAATTAAATAATTAAATTTAATTATTTAATTTAGGAGACAAGATCAATTAATTAAATAAATTAATCAATTTATTTAATTAAGACAATTAGTGACGTATTAAATAAATATATGTAATTCATTTATTTAATAATCAATAAGAATTAAATGCAGAAAGGGAAATTAAATAAATTAAGAAATTTATTTAATTAAAGGAAGACTTAGACAGTTAATGATGTATTTAATAAATAAATAAAATTTATTTATTTAATAATCATGAGGAATAACTGACATGAATTAATTAAATAATTATGAATTATTTAATTAATAGTCGAATGTGGACCAAGGACATAATTAGATGTTATAATTATGCTAGGACGAAAGTGGTAAAAATGAAGCTTGCAGGCCTAGGTCATTTTTAGGTGTCTACATTTTGCCCCTCTTTGTCATAATGTCGCTTGTTGCATTGTGACAAAGAAAATAAGTCAAAAAATGCCCCAGTGCAAAATAAGAGAAGGAAGAATGACGAGGAGGGTTACGGTATGCCCCCTTGAGAGGACAAACGGGTTCCAAGAACATGGGTGTGCTCTCGAAATTGATGAGAAGACTAGAATATGAAGAGACAAAGAAATTTTAGTGCAAAAGACATGAATGCAATGCTTAAATGAGATGGGTGAAAGAAGATGACAAAACTAAAGAAGATGCATGTTAGTTCCTAGACCAAATCCTTCAAACCTTACAAGTCATAGGAATTTAGACGAAAAGCCACCGTAAAAGGATTAGAAGTTGTGGCAATAGAGGAGAGAATCACAAAAAATTTAGGGTTACCTATTGATGGAGAAAATTACCCTTCCTCTAGGGATGCTAGGTCGGCTAGAGCAGAATTCATAGTACATGGCGACCCATTGATTAGCATTGACAAACAAGGTGCAAAAATAATGTTTTTGCCTAAACCTTGGAAGTAGGCAACCATCCACATTATAACGTATATCACCCATGAGGGACATTTATCAAATTTGTATTCAATACATTTCAAGCTCTTGAGCCACATGAGGCATGGGAGGAGGATGAACGTACCTAATTTCCTATACAATCTTCTCTCCATCATGACAGTTGAAACACAAAAAGGTAGGGATAACTCTATTTCCCACCATTGTTTAATAAAATTGCTAGTTAAGAAATTTTTGCATGATGCTTCTAGAATGTCTTGGGAAGAATTTGTTCAAGTTAATCAAAATTACCATTAGGAAGTGTTTGTCAATGTTGAACATTTTCCACCTAGGGTTATACCTCAATTCTGTAGGTCTAGTAGAAGATTGAGCATGGCTGAAGTCACCCTTGGTGCTTCAACTCCTGGTACTATTCCTCTTGCATCAGTAGAAGAAGCCATAAACATTAGCTCCTCTGAAATATAACATTAAGGAAAATCTAGCTCCTCATTTGATTTTGATGACAATGTTCCCCTACAAACCTCGATAAGAACTAGGGCACAAAGAAAAGAGGTTGAAATAAGAAAATAAAAGGAAAAAGAACAAACCCAGCCTATAGAGAAAGAGGTGTTGAGTGATAAAAATAGAAAGGCTAACCCTATTCATCCTGCAACCAAGGGAAAACGTACAAGTACCTTTAGGAAGTCAAAACCAGCTAGGCCAACCTTTTGTGTACCTTCACAAGAAAGCCCTAGGCATGATGAGATACCGCATGTAGACGTCGAAGCTCCAATAGAAAGAGGAGAGGATATATTTGGGGAAGCAACAAAAGTAACACTAGCAGACCTTTCCAATATTGCAAAAGAATTTGAGGATGAGCAGGGGTTCCTACAACAAAACTAGGAATAGGTGCTAGAGGTCCTATAGCAAGGAGAGGACAATGAAATAGTATTCCTGTAGACGCAGACAGCTGGACAACCAGAGGATATGCAGATAGTGTTGTACGAGGAGCAACCATCAATGAAAACATTGGTAGGAATTCATAACCCTCCTAATTTTACAATGCACACATCAATTTTAAATTCATGGAAAGAAATAGAAAGAAGGGAAGGAGAATGGAGAAAATAGAAGAAGAAATTAAAAAATGAAATCCAAGAGGGATGAGATTATTGAGGAGAAAAATGAGGAAATTGCCACTTTAAAGAAGAAAGTAGATGACATTGTGACCTTGGTACCACAAATTCTTGAATGAAAAGCTCCTCTAAGGGTTTATGCCCTGCACTTAAAAGAAAAATATCTCTCTTTTAGATTATCAAAAAATGTTTCAGATTTAAACCCTTCCATTGAAACTCCTACTGAGTTCTTTAATGCTT
Organism: Sequoia sempervirens; assembly: GCA_007258455.2. Lineage (NCBI taxonomy): Eukaryota > Viridiplantae > Streptophyta > Pinopsida > Cupressales > Cupressaceae > Sequoia > Sequoia sempervirens. The sequence goes on along the minus strand of VDFB02353493.1, from coordinate 71,501,877 downwards.
TCAGGATTGCTTCTCCTGAAATGAAAAAATGTTATGTGAATTTTATTTGCACAATTATGCTGTTACACAAGATCATAACTGGAACCCACTACTGTATGTTGGAGATGTTCAATTGACAACATTTATGTCCTGGGCACAAAATGAAATTAATTGGGGTGAGTAGAACACTGCTTACATGAAGATGGAATCCAACATACTCTTACCCATTAAGGATTAATTGAGCAATCTAAAGGATATTCGTAGGGCATGGCTCAGGATGCTTCTCAGACTGAGTTATGGTAGAAAAATTATGCCTTTGATTGAAGCTGTTTATACTGAATATGAAGTTAAAACAACAGAAGAGGAACATGTAAGAGGATATCTGGCTCAGTGATGGAATAGTCTAATAGATGAGTTAAAGCAAGTTGAACCCCACTCTATTCACAACTATGTTGCAAAATTGAAGAGGATTGACAAGTACATCCATATTGGTAGAACAGAGGGAAGATTATAGCTTCCCTTGAATTTTTAGCCACCCATTCTCATGTGGTCAGTACCAAATTTTAGAGGCTACCAAAATGACATTGTTGGAGAAAGGTGAAGATAGAACAAACTTGATAGATTGGGAGGATTCTACTGGGACCCAAACTCACATACTGCAGAAACAAATGTTGGAAAACTTTCAATTGCGAACTTTAGAGCCTTGACCAAGAAAAGGAACAACCCTTCCTCTACTGGAGGACCAACAAGATGTTAGGTTGGGGGGATGATGAGCTTAGTTTTTGGTCAAATTTGGGTAGATTTTATAGTCCATCTATTGATAGTATCATGAACTTTAGTAGCTAAGTGTTAATATTTGCATAATGTCTCCCTTAAAACATTGAATTTGGGTTTAATTCCCTCCCTATGAAGTTTTAATGGAATTGACATATTATTTGGATTATCTATATCAATTTTGTGCATGGTTGATGAATGTTCCTTAAGGTGATTATAGATGTGCAATTATTATGCGTATTGACATTGTTCTGCAGGATATCATTTATGGATGCTAAGTTGAGAAAGGAAACCGTTAGACAAACACACATGGAATCATTCAATGGAGTCAACTGAGTGTGACAGTGGATTCCCCATAGCATCCAAATGTAACTGCTTGTATTTATGGCATTGAGCAATCATGGATGTTACTATAGCATTGAGTCCATGTTTGGACATGTATGTCTGACTAGATTCCCTCTAGACATAACCGCTCTACCATTCCTCCCTTGCTTTCCCTAAATGGCATCCTCTCAGTTAGTGGGAGTCGACTGCCCTATTTAGTTGGCAGAATAAATAAGGATTTGAATCTTAAGGATTCATATTTCTTGATTGTTGTTGGAAAAAATGACAGTGATATTGTATTAAGAATTTTTTACTTTTCAATATAGCCATGTTGTTACTCTGTTTATATATTTTTCAATGAATGAGATGATAGTTTGAGTGTAAGCATCTGAGTTCGTATTAGTCTTAGTGGATACTCATCCAAGGGGGCCCACTTGGTGAGTAATCCTTTCCTTAGATTAATTAGTTTAATTAGCATTTTTTGTTCTGTACTTAGTTGAAAATTTGGAATCGACTATTCCTGTAGCCACTAGAGGTCCATTCTGTGTTTGTTCCTGCAACCAAAGTAGACAAGGTAGTTCTTGTTTGCGGCTTAGATCTTCTATTCCTACTATGCATTTTAGTATGGCATAGTTATTGATTAATTTTCAACATTTTCTTTCTGCAATCTACTTCCGGTATTGTGTTTCTTAGCCATAGATTAGAAATGACTACTTAAGAGTTCCTAGTGCACATACTATGCTGACACATTTCAAGTTCATGTCCCTGGGTTGAAAAAGTAAATGTACCTTCATGATGATTAAGATGGCCATTCAGGTTAGATTTCCAATCTCTGAATCATGGTTGGAAGGGCCTGGTTATTGAAGTCATTATAGGAGGTCGACACTTGGTAAGTTTTTCAATGACAATTTTTTTTCTTTGCTCAATTTGTTGTTAATATTTAGATATTTTCCTTCTGAAACTTGCACTTGTGTAGTTATCTCCACCATTGTTGCTTCACTAATGCTTGGTACTTTGAGTTCATGTGGCAGCAATGTATGAGACATACCTGTTGCTAGAGGAAGATCGAGCAGAAGTGTCTTCATTGAATTAGCAGAATTAGATGCATGAGAGGATGAGGCTTCCTATACTTCACAATGGTTCTGAATTATGTTAGAAAATACTTCATCTTCATCTTGAAGCTGCATGAAAGAGCTTCTACCTAACATCATAAGATGTGCCACTAACTTCCTCGACCTCTTCACCAACATGTGGCCATACAAGATTATCCATGTCATGGGATGGCTGAGTAGGAGGGTAGAGAACAAGCTTTTTGGTGCTCTTTCGATCAAAAATGGTCATGTCTCTAGTCTAGCATCTAATATAGGAATTTGTTGTTGCTAACCATGGCCTTCCTAGGATAATGGGGTGCTCATCTAGTGTAGCTTTAGGAAAAAGAACCATGAATTCTATTGGGTACTACCAAGAGTCCAGAGTTACCACAAGGTCCTCTACTATCCCATTAGGTTTAATAGTAGAACTATCAACAAGTTGTAGGCAAGTAGGAGTAGGTCCCATGCTTGCAACATTTAGTTGTTGTAGGATATCCTCGGTCATTACATTTATTGCTACTCCCAAATCAATTAGAGCATTCCTTATTTGGACCCCATCTATAAAAAATCATACCACAAGATTCCTCGGGTCATTATATTTGGGAACAATCATTTTCCCAAGCATGATGTCAGCCAGTTGTCCCACCACATGAACTGTAGTGGGGTGTTTCTTCTTCCTGCATGGCTTCTTATGGCATGCTTCCTTAATTGCTTTGCCATATATAGGAACATCTTTTATGGCTTGAAATAGAGGTATTTGACACATATATGCTTCAACTGATCTAAAATGTCAAAGGTTGGTTCCTCCTTTTCCTTTTGTTTCATAGTTTCTAACCTCTGGGGAAATGGTGGTTCGTGTTCAATCTGCTTGACTGGGGCTGGTTCAGGATTTTTAGGTACACTTGGCTAAATGGGGGAATTTAGAGGCTCATCTTATTCCACATGAAGCTTAGTGATAATGGGTGTGGAAGGATATATAAAAGTAGTTCTTGAATGCCATTGGATGTCACTTACACTCACAACATATGTAGGGAATTATTTTGGATCAACAAAGTATACTGGCTATTATTGTGGTTTGTTAGTTGGGTTAGTTATGGGATGAGATAGTAACTAAGTAGGTTTAGGTGTATTTGAACTTGAACTAGTAGGAGGAGGCATTATAGTAGGTTTCTGGGGTTGAGAAGGTGGCTGCATGTAATTGGTTGTCTGGTTTGGCCATTGTTGTCCTTCCCTCTAGTGAGATGTTTGCTGCCAGTTTCTCGGAGGTGGTTGCCAATTTCCTTAAAACTACTGCCAATTCCCCTGAGGTTGTTGCCACTGGGGTGGAGATTTTTGGTGATTAGGCCAAGTATTTGGAGGGTTAATCCAAGGATGTGATGGATATCCTCCATAATTGGATGGATATGGGGGTTTCCAATGGTTACCAGATGAATAAGAATTGAAATATGGCCCAACAAAAGATAGTGGATCAGGTGGCATACCTTTTCTTGGAGACCATGACCTCCTTTGTGTAACATAGAAGACTTGATCCTCTTCAACCTAGATTGGCTTGAACTTATGTGGAATATGCTTACTATCAATATTAGCTACCATCTTGCATCTACAATCCTTTTTTCTACAATGGGGGCAATAATCTACCAACATTGCCTCTAACTCCTCTTGTTTCTTCTTGGCCTAAAGTGTATCCAACTGAGTAGCTAGATTTTTTATAATGTCTTGCTTGAAGTCTATCAACAAGTGAGTAAACTCCATTCTTGAAACTCCATTAGTAGATGACTTACCCATAGAGGATTGGTAAGCTCTCCCTTTCTTTGAAGCTTCCCTAGAGTATTTCTAACATATCTTCTGTATATCCTCCCAAGGAACTTGGGAGATATCTCCTCCCATCAGGTCCAAGGCATCAATGCAACTGTTATTAATTCCTCTTAGAAAGAGAAACTTTTGGGATTCTTCATTGAGTGTATGGTGTGGATATTTCTGTAGGCAGAACAAAAACCTTGCAATGTAATCCTCCAGGCTCTCATCTTCCTTTTGTTGCATCCTAAAAATGTCATCTCCCCTTATGTCACTGCCCTTGCAATATTCCTTATACTTCTCAAGGAACTTTTTCTTCATGTCCTCCCAAGTCTCCACAATGTTTCTACCTAGGCTCATAAACCATCTTAATGCAGCTTCTTTCAAGATGGTAGGGAATAGCTTAAGCCTATGGGCATCAGTGGTATAGTCATAACTCCTGCAGAGTATGTCAAACTCAAACAAGAAAGTATTAGGATATTCTGTGAAAATTCCATAGAACTTAGGAAGGACTGAAGTAGGGATATTTTTGAGGTTTTCAACTTCATTTTGATGAGCAATGGGGAAAGGAAAATCTGGTTGGTTAGGTTTGTTTCTATTTGCACCACTCATGCCTACCTGATGTAGTTCTAAAGCAAAGGGATTCTCAATTTGATTTTGGTCTTTAGAGGAAATTTTATAACTAGTTAGATTAGGAAATGCATCAACAAAGGGGTGTGACTCTTCTTCTTCTTCTTCTTCTAGCAGATTCTGATACTCATCTAGCTGGAATGGATCAGGGTTATTAGGAAGGAATCTCCCACGAGTATCTCTCCTCCTTCCTCTATGCATACAATATCAACTTACTATCACCCAAATCACACAAAGGATTGGAAAAATAATGGTGGATCATTATTTTCTTAAATGAGGGCTATACTAAGAACAAAATTTTAGAAATGCTATAGCAATAAAACTATCAATGACTCCAAAGAGCTCCCTAGTTTGACACCATCCCCAGAAACGACACCAAAAATGATGGCCTCCTACAATGATTTAACAACTAAACCCATAAAGTTGTGATTCAAAGATTGTACAACTAATTTGAATAGCTGTCTTAATCACCATGAAGGTGCATTTAACTTGTCAACCCAGGGACGTAGAATTGAAATGGGTAAACATAGTATGTGCACCAGGAATCCCAAAGTATCCACATTCATTCTATAGCTAAGAAAGACATAATGCTGAAAGTAAATTGCTTGGAAAGAAATAAAATAAATGTTGAACATCAATCAACAACTATACTAAGTTGAAGTGCATGACAAAAAAGAAAATCTGGTAAAATAAACAGGAAACTACTTTGTCTTCTTTGGTTGTAGGAACAATCACATAATGGAATTCTAGTGGCTGTAAGAACAAATAGTGCCAAATTTTAACTAATGGCTGAACATAAAATAATAACTAAACTAAAGGATGGAATGCTCACCAAGTGGCCCCCCTTGGATAAGTATCCCTTAAGAAAAATGGAAATTCAAATGCACAAAATTATAACTTCATTTTATTCATTGGAAAACATGAATACAAACGACCAACATAACTGTATTACTTGAACTAAGAATGCAAGTACATATCAAATTAGTCATCCTTCTAAGAAGGAGCATTTGAGTCTTATTTATAGGAAGCAAACTACTAACTACCTAGCAAGGTGGTCAACTCCTACAGATTAGGAGAATGCCACTTTAGGGAAAGCATGAAAAGTGGAGAAGAGGTTATTCATGTGTGGAATCTGGTCAAGTATGTTTTCCTTAATGTAGATCTAGCACAATAGTAGCTCCTATATTCACTCAACAAACAATTAAGACTAGTTATAAGGTGGTTATAAATCTTTGATTTAAACTAGGAATCTCTCTCTTGTTGAAAGTCTTCCCTCCATTTGACCTTTTAACGATCACCTTGTTGACTTTGATGGTGAGTGATCAGCTGGCATAATCTTCCTCAATTTTGTAGGCTTCTAATTATATCTGCATAACAATATTAATACACACAACAATTATATATTTGTAACTATCTTAAAGTAACATTCATTAATCCACATGTAAAATTAACATAGATAGTTCATATAGCATGTCAATGTCATTTAAAGGTTTCAAAAATAGCTTATGCCCAATGTCTATGGTTTTGAGGAAATATAATAAAAAGGTCAATATCCAAGTATCAAATTCTATGACAACTACAACAAATGGATAATAAATTCTATGAAAATTGAGTCATAAATTGGGCTCATCAGAACCTAGGAGTAGCAACTTGTCTAGGAGGAGATATCTTGAATCCCTTCTTCAGATCACCAACCTTTATGAAGTCATCATCCAAATCCCACTTCTCATCTTTAGTCTTCTGAGACTACAATATAGGCCTCTTGCTTTTATATTTTAAACATTCCTTTAGGTATATCTATTTTTGAGTTTTGACCTTTTTCAAATCCAATATCACCCTTATTATTTAGAGGTCTTTAACTATTGATTATCTCATCAAGGATGTTGGTGCTTTTCTTGAGTTTTAGACCTTTGTCTATTTGGTCCTTTGCTTTCTCCAATTCTTTCCTTAGAGAGAAAATCTCTTCAAGTTTGGAGCATTTAACTGATTTATCATTGATCTTAGCATTTAGGTAATCTACAACCTTCTTAGCTTCTTCAACTTGAAATTTCAAATCAACAGTTGCTTCTTTTGATTCTTCTTTGAGATTGATCTTATATTCTTAATTTTCTATCCTTGCTGCATCTCTTCTAGTGCATAAATTGAGTTCTCCTTTAAAATCAACTTTACAATATTCTTCATTAAAGGCTTTCATATCTTTATCATCTCTTGAAGGATTCTTATCATTGATCAGTACTTCAATTCCCATGTGTTCCACTCCAAGATCTACCTCAGTTGTTAGACTATATCAAAGAACTTAGCTCTGATACCAATTGTTGAACACACAAAAGTACTAAGAGGGGGGGGGGGGTGAATACATACTCAATCAAATTCTTTAATTCCAACATCAATTAATCACATGTAAGAATTTAAACTATGAGAAACAAAACAACACATAAGCACACAAACATAACACTAGATATATGTGGAAAACCCTAGAAGGGAAAAACCATGATGAACAAGCTGCTTGGATCTACTATCCAAATCTAGCCTCAAAAATAAAACATATTACATCATAATTTATGAGATACAACCCAAATGAAGATACAAGTACCTCAAGTGCTACAAAACTTACAACAAAATGAGGCTACAACCTCTATGCAAAGATACTTATCTTGATTCAGATGTTTCTTTCACAAAACACACTGCTTCAAATTTCTCTTGACATTTTTGAACTCTATATTACTATCTTATTTCCGCACAACTAATCTACCAATCTCTATAATATCAAAATACCTTCAAATACCTCTCTTCTTTCATCACAACTTACTCCACTATTTTCGCAGCAACAACACTATTGAGCTAGCTACCATGCCTAAATTGATCCTTTCCATATTTCATTATCAAAATAACTTCTACAGTTATTTTATTTGCACATTATATTTATTAACATACATCACACATCACATTAATCTTTCAACAAGCTTGATCTTATATTTATATCCTCTACAACTCTTCAAAAAAATTCTCCATTGTTGGCCAAGATGAAACATGTAACATGAAACATGCAACGACTATGATTGTTGGCTCCCAAGATATTTGTGATAAGTATAAATAAATTGTGGTTCAAACCAAGAGATAATCAAGACCTATTTTACCTTAGAAAACATCTCCACATTGGTGCACACTTCCAAACACCTAGCACAATCATCTCAACATACTAGGTTGGCCCAACAAGTACTTGAACTTCTATACATTAGCTCCATACCTAAAGAGGTATTAAAGAAGCAAAAATAACATGCATACCATGTCATGAAAATTATATGGATTTCCAAACATCCCTATACTCTCATTTTACCATTTTAGGATATTTCATGTTGGAAAAGGCACTTGAACACTGATGCGAGTATCCGTAAAACATTCTTATTACACAGTCTTGATGTAAAACATTGAAAATCATACTTGTGGTAGACAAAGACATTTACAACTTGAATTGAGCATACCAATTGACCATATGATCTTATCTTTCAATCAACAAATCCTAATGTCAAGATGCGGGGGCATTTATTATCTCCCTCTACTTACCTTGATCAACAATAAGACTTGTCTTCACTTAGATGATTCAATAAATTATTGCAGTTTATATTATCACTTGAAAATTAAATCATATTTGTATCTTACTTGTATCTATGTATCCTTCAAACAATATATCTATGTATCCTTCAAACAATAGAACCATATCTTCAATAGCGGATAAGTTTGAAGCACTATACTAACTTTTTGTGACTGTAACTACCCTATTTTAATATTGCCTCCACTCCACTAAATATAAAACCCTTTGAGGTAAGTTTCATGATCAATAGTCAAGAACATACATATTTCACACCTGACTTTGTCTAACTTTCAAACCATAAGGCCATATCTTCAAATTAAGAGGAATCTGGAGCATTCTCCCAAGCCCATGACACCTTTCCTGACTTGAACTTTACTTAACCAAATTTCTTCAAACTTTTTGCAACTTTATTTATCCAGTGCCAAGCCACATAACTTCCATGACATACATTATCAACACAACTCATTAAAGATATTGATAACATACACTTATCATGAACTTACACATGGACTTCATAAGAAAAAGGTATAACTCTATATATATGATACTAATCATCATCACTCCTTTGATCTTCTCATTTGAAATCACCAGTTAGTTGACATCAATGACAACATATGTAACATCATATACTTTTAAGTAATTGTTAAGCATTTCGAATGGAAATATGTTTTTGATACGGTAAGTAGCATTTATAGGGTGTTGTACCCTTTACATAGAGATCCACTAGGGCCAAAAAATATCAAGTCCAAAAAACATTAAAGACCAAACCAAAAAACATACACAATAGACCAACAATAGACATACAACACAACAACAACAAACTAACTGGAATTTTCCTAGTTCTTAGAAAGGAGATTAACAACATCATTCCCAACCCATTCCTGGCCTTCTTCAACATTCTTCTTGTCCATTTCATCCTTCATAAAAATAGAAAGGGTGTTGGTAACATAGTGTACCATCTTGACTGTGAAATAGGCCAAGCCATTGAATTTCTTGTCCATCTTTTCCATTCTTTCCTGCAACACACGAAGCTCCTCCCCATAATCCGTAACCTTCACCGTATTAGCATGCTCCACATCTAGAGGGTCTAAGGACTGGGAGGATGAGTTCTCCTTATGCACTTTGATAATATCAAGAATGGTGTGGGGCTCTCCAACATACTCCTCCTCCTCATCCCCAAAATCCTCCTCATCCCTAGACTCCTCGTCTCTACAATCTTTGTTGTTAGATTTCTCCTCTTCCATATCCATGTCATTAACTTGAACTTTATTGTTATTCTTATTCAGCCTACCAGACCTCTTGATGATGGTATCACCACCAGTCACCACCATAGTAGTGACCACCTTGTCCCCCTTAGAGTCCCTACCCATAACATTTTTACCTTTGTTGCCCCTGGATGAAGGCTCCATCAAACCCTTCACATCATCCTCCAATTTATTCTTTGGGGTAGGTTTGCTAATAGTCTTGGCAGGGGTCAACTTGAACTCATAGAGACTAGCAAAAACACTAGTCTAGGAAATTTCCTCATTCCCCTTAAGCTTCTTAGTAGTAGGTTTAGGCTTATGAGTTTCAGTAGAAACCAGATGGGTTTTCCTGATAGGACCTTTGGAATTGGGTGGGGATATATTGGCCACAACAGGAGGTTCAATTTCCTCAACAAAAACAACATAAATGGGTTTGGGTGGGCATAACACAAGATGGAAGTGGTAGAGCCTCATAAGGAGGCCTTGGTGGAGTGATAGGGGAGGAGTATCCTCAAGGTTTAGGCCAACAACCTCAATACATTTTTCAACAGATCTCTCTAAATCCTTAAGAAGGAAAAAATGAAATATTAACATAATTTTGTGCTAGAGGTGATTTAAAAAAGGGAAGTGATAGAAATAGTTGGTTTTGTATCTACCTTCCAAGGTCACATACTTCATTAGGGTGAGGTAGACTTGGTCTCAAGGCTGCGGGAGAGCCTCTCTCTCAAACCCGGCTGGTTACAAACCAGATTCTCATTCCCCACAAAGAAGGCATTCAAACTTTCGTTATCTTGGGCCTTAGTATGCTTTGGGTACTTCTTCCTAGTACACAATAACCCTATCACCTAGGCAATCATTTCCTCATTCACTTCAAAGAAAATACCACCCATAGTAACCCTTCTATCTTTCCAATAATTTTCAAATTGCATAGATAAATTAGGGTCGTGACCCACTAGAATCTCTATCAAGGGAGCCAAACCACCTTTGACACATATGTTCCACACCAATGGATCCTTGTGAAAATTTCCATAGTTGTCAAGCTCTGTTTGCACCCTATTGCCACCTATAATGCCTCTTTGCACACAAAATAACCAAAAAACCTGTGAGAGAAAAAAGTTTGAGAAATTGTTTAAGTGAAAGGTCACCCATACACTTCAAATTTTAAGCCAAACAATGCAGCCTTGGGAAATCAAAGAAATGTATAGAACACACACTTGAGGAGATAAATCCCTAAAGGAAATCTTGGTGAAATCATAAATGAAAATCTTCAAACAATTGCAGCTAGGTAATAAGGACATGATGGTAATGGAAGGTTTTCCTTCCACGTTGTTATTACATAGAAACCAAGGCAAGATGGCCGTGGGGCCAAATTTAGAAATACCTAAGATCCTGACCTTTAGAAGAGGAGACAAAATAGCAGAAAATATAGAACCAATTAGAAGATTTATCTCATAATTATTAGTCACATCAAAATTAAAATAAAAAAACTTCATCGATATACGATAGCTTAGTGCAATCCCCAAATGGAGATTATGTGAGGTATGACCCAGCTTGGCCTTAATCACAAAGTACCAGCCATGGAATCCACCCCATTATTCAGAATTTTCCACTTGTAGGACACCTCAAAACTTACACCTATCCACAATCCATAAGACAAGAATGTGGACCCCCCATTAAGACCATAAAAACAAATGATTAGTTATTATCATGTATCAAGTAAGGGCTTTTCTCCTTTAGGATTAAACCTTGAATACCTAGTAGTAGGTTCCCCAAATTATGCCAGCACTCAAATATTTTCCAATGTGTGTCAAATTTGGCTAAAGCATCAGCCACTTGATTGTGCTCCTAGTAAATGTGGGTGGTAATCTTCAAATTCAACTTAGACACAAAGAGCCTTATGTCTAATAAAATGTTTTTAGTACTCCACCCTAGTAATCTATCAAAGTTAACAACATCAATAATAGACTTAGAATCACCTTTGATATGAAGGTTCTCAATCCCCATAGTAACAACTAACTGGATTCCCTTTAGCAATGCTCTAGCTTCCACAATCATAGAAGATTGGATTCCAATCCCCCCAGAGTAACCAGCCATAAAATTTCCCTTGCAATCTTTGATAACACCTCCTATGCTAGCTCTACCTAGGTTGTCTTTGGCCGCCCCATAAAAATTAAGTTTATACCAACCACTGTTTGGAGGCTTACAAATAGTTTCCCTTCTATCTAGGGCTCTAGAGTTTTCAAAGGAGTTGGCATCTAGGTTTTGATGCCAAGCTTTGACCATAATAATTTCACTCTCAGTTAGACCTTTATCCAGGGTTTTCCCTTTGAAAAGTGAAATGTTTTCCACAATGAGCTGAGAAACAATACCAAAAACCTCCTTTAGACTCATCTCAATGTTCCTAAAAATCCTATTAGTTCTCTCTTTCCATAATTGCCAACAAATAATGGGGGAACCTAGTTCCAAATCTCACAAGGTAAGGGGTGGATGAAGGGTCTAATCCAACTCAAGATAAAGGATTTAATATCCTTACACATAGTCCACTGAATTCCCAAATGCTCTAAATCCAGCTCCCACACACCAACAACAAAAGAGTAGTATAACAACAAGTGGTCCATCGATTCTTCATCGTACTTGAATAAAAAACATCTGTTGGGGATCTAGAATCCCCTTTTCCACAAATTGTCTTGAGTAAGAATCTTGTTATGGCAGGTAGTCCACCAAAAGAATTTTACTTTTGGGATCATGTGTCAATTCCAAACCCTCTTCCAAAGGTCAAGGAAAACACCCTGGTCCATCAATAAATTGTAAGCTGATTTAACTTTAAGATCACCTTGCTTGTCATGAGTCCAAAAGAATTATCCCCCATGTTGGTTGATGAAAGTCTAGTAAGGGAGAGAAAATCCTATAGGGACTTGGCAAGGAGGCTCAGTTCAGGGGATAAAGGGTAGCAGAGGGCCAAAAAATTCCACTTTCTAGCTCCATGTGGGCCAAGGAGGTAATCACTAATATAGACACCAAAGAACCATTGTGCTAGCCTCATAAGATTCCTAAATTCAAAGTTTTCTAGAGGGGTATCAAGTAACCAAGGGTCCTCCCAGAATCTAATTTTATTACCATTACCAATCTTCCATTTCATCCTAGTCCTAAGAAAACCCTATAGACTACAAATTCTCCTCTAGGACAAGGAACCTAAAGGGTGAACCTTCGAGAGACAGTCAATCAAAGGTCTATTTTGAAGATACTTAGCATTCATAATCTTGCACCAATCCTTTCTATTCCTTAGTTTGTCCTAGCTCACTTTGGCCATCAAATCCTTATTGGTATTAGAGGTAATCCTTATCCCAAGCCCACCACAATGTTTAGGTTGATAGACTTCATCCCATTTAATTAGAGCAAATTTCTTCCTTTCCTTGGTCCCCAACTAGAGGAAATTCCTTTGACTTTTTTGAAAGTTCTCAACAATATATTTGGGGATCTTGAATATGGAGAGGAAGTAGATAGGGATACCTTGAAGAGCAATAGATAGGAGTTGTAGTTTACCAATATGGCTAAGGATGGAACCTTTCCACCCAACCAACTTTCTTTGGATCCTTTCAAGGACCAAATTCCAAAAGTTAGGAGTGACTTCCTTGATAGTAAGGGGTAAACCAAGATAAATTGAAGGAAGAGAACCAATCATACATCCTAGGACAACAACCACCTGAGCTTGCAAGTTAGGAGTGTTGTTGAAGAAGTAAATCATACTTTTATTATAGTTAATACATTTCCTAGAACAAGCAGCATAGCCGTTGAGACAAATTTTCCATTTCCTAGCTTCAATCATAGAGGCTTTCCCAAATAGTAAAGTATCATCCACAAATTGTTGGATCATAGTCAGATATAAAGAAGAGGTAGCCTTGATTCTCTTAATAGACCTTTTCGACAACATATTAGAAAATTTCCTTCTCAAGACATCTGCAATCATGATAAACAAATAGGGTGAAAGGGGATCACCCTGTCTGATACCTCTCCCAACATTAAAGAACCCAAAGGGAGTCCCATTAACCAAAAAAAAGTACTTTACTGTAGTTATGCATTCCATTATGAGTTTGACCATAGATTGGTCAAACCCAAACTTAGCTAGGACTTTAGGGATAAAGTCCCAAATCACCTTATCATAAGCTTTAGAAATATCTAATTTAAGGGCCATACTAGCATTGTTGCATCTATCCATGAAATGGCGTAACTCATGAGTGGTTATAATAGCATCAAGGATATGATGACCAGGTAGAAACCCTTTTTGAGTGGGGCTGATTAATTTGTCAAGGAGAGGTTTGATGCAGTTCACTAGAATTTTAGAGAGGATTTTATAAAAGGTGTTGCAAAGGTTGATGGGTAAAAAATCAGTCATAGATTAGGGATCAACAATCTTGGGAATTAAGGCTATAAAGGCGTGGTTTAGTTTTTTGAGAATCTTACCAGATTTGAAAAAATCACGAGCAGCTAAGACAAGATCCCCACCAACAATCTTCCAAAATATCTGAAAGAAGGTCAGTGGAAAACCATTTGGGCCAGGAACTTTGTAATCCCCCATACTAAAAGTAGCCAACTTGACCTCCTCAGGATTGACAACATTGAGAATCCCAAGGTTATCATTCTAGGAAATGATGGTCAAGAGAGGGTCCAATAGTAGATTGTCTAGAGTTGGATTAGGAGCCTCAACAATGATTGAATTGTAAGGAAAATTAGATGCGGAAAAAAATTCTCCTAACGTCAATACCTCGGGGAAGAATGTAGATACACTTTAATTTTTTTACAATTATAGTCTAATTAAGATGCACTATGAAACAGATAACAAAAATAGAGTTTTGACAATCACACAAGAACACTAGATATACGTGGGAAATCCCTTAAGGGAGAAAAACCCACCACACCAAGAGAAATCACTTTGTATTATAGTAATGAAGATTACATACAAATGACAGACTTATCTTTCTGGTGTCTATTTATAGCAGCATTCACCATTAACAATATTGCATAGGAACATTTTCGTTACAGTCCACAGAATAGAAATCATACACTGATATAATCACACAATCATCTGTTGAACCAACCAACAGATCACAATCAACAATCACAAAGTATATCCAACTCGATCTCTGTCTGTAGAACTTCCTTGCATAACAGTCACAATGAATAGACTTCTAACTGTTCACATTCGGCTCCTCCTATTCATCCACGAGATGCCACATCAAAAAGTCTTACTTGGTCAACATAATTCACACTATGTTGGCATCTCGGTGAGACACTAATAGTGTCTCGCCGATGCCACATAGACTTCATATCGACATCACCAAGAGTTACCGTAGTCACCAAGATATTTCACCGAGCTTACAACTTGTATCGGCTTCAGCATTCCTTTTAGCAAGACTGTCGTTCTTGTCAAAACATCTCAACGAGCTTTCTTATATTACCCCGAAGCACCAAACAGTCAACGAGACCTATTGCTATCGCTGGGAGATCATAGCGAGGTCCAAAAGTCTCATAGATATGAGTTTACCATTCGGCAAGAGTATCGTGCTTCGGTGAGACTTCATATTGATGACACAAGTCACACCGAAGAAACATTATGTCGGTAGGACATTCATCCTTGCCAGGACCTCACGCCGATTCATTAAAGATTATACTGATGAGATCACAAGTCATATCGTGCTCCAAAGGATAGTCGGAAAGACATATCGCTATTGGCAAGAGGTCTTATAGAGCAACATAGAGATACACTAAATGCATACAACTATCAGCAAGACCAATCACCTTCACTGAGACTCTACTCCGAGATCCATATGTTTCACCGAAGCTGTTAGCAGTCCTCAAGACTATCGTCCTTCGCTGAGACTTCTTCTCAAGATCATTAAGTTACCCTGATATCCATAGGCTATCGGCAAGACATCCTACAATCTCTAAGACCTCTCTTTGAGATCCTTTGTGTTACTCCGATCAGCGAGACATTCGCTTTCGCGGTGACTTCTCACAGAGCTGTCATAGGTTATCCCAAAACCTATGGTCACCAAGAGTCTCCCTGATGCCCGATTGAATGGCCTATCAGCCAAAGATCTCCATGAGTGCTAAGAGGTCATACCAAACACTCCTTGTCAAAGTGACATGCTCAAAAGGAAACGACGTTTGGAAAGACAAAAGCTAGGTCATATTGACCTATGCAAAACATGACAATACAAACTGCATGTCGGCCAGACATTGAAGCTGTCACACCAACTTGGCTCTAATGGAGGTTTCAACCTGTATTGTTTGAGGCACACATTTCCAAAAATCTCCCACTTGACGAAGATCATACAGGCACCTCCAGAGTACAATTAAAACTTACTAAAAATCATGGGCACTAAGGCCCATTGAACTGGCACACCACCTGAACTTGTCTGTGCTCATTGGCTTCATCAATGCATCTGCAACATTCTCCAAAGTATCAACCTTTCCAAACTGACCTTTCCATCCTCCACCATATCTTGTACAAAGTGGTACTGTACGTCTATATGTTTCATCCTGGCATGGAAAGTAGGGTTCTTTTCCAAAAAAATTGCACTCTAGCTATCACATAAAATAGTTATTTCCCTTGCATCAAAACCAATGTTAGAACACAAACATTTCAACCAAACTGCTTCTTTACAAGCATGAGTAGCTGCCATGTATTAAGCCTCTGTAGTGGACAAAGAGACTATAGCCTGCCGCTTGCTCATCCAACTCACTGCACCACCATTCATCATGAAAACGTATCCACTGGTGGATCTCCTGCTGCCAATGTCCCCTGCCCAATCAAAATCCACATAGCCTCAAATACTAAGATTCATATGTGATTCAACCGAATTCCCATGATAACACAAATTTTTTTTTGAAGTGCCCTTCAAATATTTGAAAACTCTTTTCACAGCATCCCAATGTGTTCTTCCTGGATTAGCCATAAATCGGATAAGTACTCCCATTACTTGGGAAATGTCTGGCCTTGTACAGACCATTGCATACATGAGACTACCAACCGCACTAGTATAGGATACAATGGTCATGTCCTCCATCTCAGTAGGAGATTTTGGACAGTCCTCAACAGATAGTTTTTTTCCTTGCAAGACTGGAACCACTAGCTATTTGCAATCATTCATGCAAAATCTCTCTAGAACAATCCTTATATACTTACTCTGACTAAGCCAAAGCTTTCTATTCTTCCTGTCCCTGGTTATCTCCATCCCCAGAATATACCTTGCTGCACCAAGATCATTTTGAACTTAGCAGACAACTGAGACTTAAGATCATAATCATTAGTTTGCTATTTCCTATGAACAACATATCATCAACATAGAGAGCAATAACTAATACTTGATCACTTTCAGCTTTATAATATACACAATGATTAGATTTTGATCTCACAAATCCCAAAGATAATACAAAAGTATCAAATTTCTAGTACCACATTCTAGGTGACTGCTTTAACCCATATAGAGACTTCTTTAATTTGTATACCAGTTTTTCTTTACATTTTTTAACAAAGTGCTTAGGTTGGGACATATAGATTTCTTCTTCAAGATCACCATGAAGAAATGTTGTCTTCACATCCATCTGTTCAACCCCTAAGTCATATGCTGCTGCAAGTGACAAAAGAAACTTGATAGATGTCAGCTTTGCTATAGGAGAAAATATTTCCCCATAATCGATTCCCTCTACCTAGGAATAACCCTTTGCAACTAGTCTTGCCTTGTACTTTTCTACACTACCATCTAGACCAATCTTTTTCTTAAATACCCATTTGCAGGCCACAGGTTTTTTGCCTTCAGGCAAGGGCACCAAAATCCAAGTTTCATTTTTCTCTAATGATGCCATCTCTTCATTCATGGCTTCCAACCAAGAGTCTGAATCAGACATTTTAAATGCCTCCTTTACAGTCCTAGGCTCATCAGTACTAGAAATCAAAGCATAAGAACAAGTAGAATCAATCAATGAGAACCCATACCTATCTGGTTGTTTTCTTTCTTGGGTTGACCTCCTCAGTGGCTGAGGCTGAGGTTGTTCTTCCTCTTTCAAACTTTCAGAACTGCTCGAGCTCTCCTCAGTTTCAGGTACATTTTGAATTTCTAATTCCTCTTTCTCAGGTGTAGGAGGAATTAATGCTACATCCTTATTGTTTTCTGACTTTGTCTCTGACTGCATATCCAAAGTGGAAGGTTTCAGCTCATGAAAGATTACACTTCTATTGTATACAACCTTCTCTGTATCAGGATTCCAAAGCTTGTATCCCTTTATAACAACACTATAGCCAATAAAAATACATTTGACAACCTTGGTCTCCAATTTAAATCTTTTCACATTCGACACATATGCATATGCCTCACAGGCAAAGACTCGAATATGTCTTAGAGAGGGCTTCTTACCAGACCACGCTTCCAAAGGTGTTTTCTCAATAAGAGAAAAATTTGGAGAATGATTTATTAGGTAACATGCAGTAGATACAACGTTAGCCCAAAACTTCTCCTCCAAGCCAGCACTACTGAGCATACTTCATGCTCTCTCCATCACTGTCCTATTGAACCTTTCTGCAACTCCATTTTGCTGCAGAGTATAAGGAGTAGTCTTATGTCTTTTGATCCCATGGTCTTTACAGTATCTTTCAAATTCATCAGAACAGAATTCACCATCATTATCAGTCCTTAAGCATTTTATTTTCCTACCAGTCTAATTTTCTACAAGGTTCTTAAATTCCTTAAATTGACTAAACACTTCCGATTTACTTTTCAAAAAATAAACAAATACTCTTCTTGAATAATCATCAATGAATGATACATAGTATCTTGATTTAGACAAAGAAGGAACATCCACTAGACCAAACACATCCGAATGAATATAATCTAGAAAACCAGAAGATTTATGAGGACTGGAATAAAATGAAACACGGTGTTGCTTTCCATATATACAGTGTTCACATAATTCAAATTCAAGATTACAATCTTCAAGCCCCTCAATCAGGTTTTTATTCTTTAAGGTTTTTAAACCTTTTTCTCCTATGTGGCCTAACCTATGATGCCAAAGCATAGTCTTCTATGCAGGAAGTTTTACTTCCATAGAGTTTACATAATTAGGGACATTTCCCTCTTTACCTCCATGAGCATTTTTCAGTGACTTTACAGAGACACTGTTACATTGAATAGCCTGTGCATCCAGCTTGTACAGGGTACCAATTCGAGAACCTCTAGCCAGCACCATAGAGCCTCTAGTCATCTTGCAGCCATTTCTAGAGAATGAGACTTGTACTCCAATATCATTCAGCTTACTGACAGACAGTAGATTTTGAGCCAAACCTAGTATATGCATAACATCATTGATCCCCTTCACTCTTCCATCAGGGAATTGTATTTTGACTCTTCCATGGCCAACAATCTCCAAAGTTGAATCACTCACCAAGTACACCTTTCCACCATCATATTCTTTGTACTTTTTGAACTAGTCTCTGTGAGACGTCATGTGAAAAGATGCTCCAGAATTAATCAGCCAGACATTATCTGATGCTTGTGTATCCAAGGCTGCAATGAAGGCGTCACCATCACTGTGAGAAGAACCATTATCAGAAGAGTCTTTCTTCTTCTTTTTCTCCTTTTTACAATCCTTTTGGACATGACCAGGTTGCCCACAGTTCCAACACTTCACCTTGGACTTCTTGCCAGGAGACTTTGATCTCCCTTCTGATTTTGATTTTGATTTCTTGTCCTTCTTCTTGCCTTTCTCTTTCGGTCTTCCTCTGACAACAAGAGCTTCCTTCACCATCTCAGAAGATTTCCTTCTCATTTATTCTAACAAAAAAGAACCAACAATATCTTCCATCTTGAAACTAGATGTTGTACTCCCAATAGCCATCACTAGATGATCCCATGAGTCTGGAAAAGAACACAATAGTAGCATACAACGATCCTCTTTTTCAATTTTTACACCAACAAATGTCAATTGAGCAATTAGCATATTAAATGCATTCAAATGATTAGCTACAGACCCTCCTTCATGCATTCTCAAAGAGTATAATTTCTTCCTTAGGAATAGTTTATTCACCAAGGACTTCCCCTGATAAATAGATGCCAGTCTCTTCCACAAGGAAGATGCATTCTTCTCTTTATGCACATTCAAAAGCACTGAGTCTGCCAAACAGAGCCTTATCAACCCCTTAGACTTCCTATCTGCAAGGTCCCAATCTTCTTGCTTCATGCCTGTAGGTTTAGTTCCAGCCACAACAATCCAAAGATCACGATCCACTAAAAGATCCTCCATCTTGAGTTTCCACAACTCAAAGTTACTGCCATTGAATTTCTCTATTTCAATCTTACCAAATGTACTAGCCATCTTAAACTGTAATTAGAAATAAAAAACTCTACAAGACTCCCACTAAATAGAATTAACACAAAAAACCCAATGTACCCACAAGGATAACACAACTGGCCAGGCTCTGATACCACTTATAATTAAAATTAGATGTAGAAAACAATTCTCCTAACATCAATACCTCAGGGAAGAATGTAGATACACTTTAAAAAATTTACAATTACAGTCCAATTAAGATGCACTATGAAACAGATAACAGAAATAGAGTTTGATAATCACACAAGAACACCAGATATATGTGGGAAAACCCTTACGGGAGAAAAACCCACCACACCAAGAGAAATCACTTTGTATTACAGTAATGGAGATTACATACAAATGACAAACTTATCTTTCTGGTGTCTGTTTACAACAACATTCACCATTAACAATATTGCACAGGAACCTTTTCATTATAGTCCACATAATAGAAATTATACACTGATACAATCACAGAATCATCTGTTGAACCAACCAACCAATCACAATCAACAATCACAGAGTATATCCAACTCGATCTCTGTCTATAGAACTTCCTTGCAGAACCATCACAAAGAACAAACTTCTAACTGTTCACATTCAACTCCTCCTATTCGTCCACAAGATGCCACATCAGAAAGTCTTACTTGGTCAATAGAATTTGCACTGTGTTGGCATCTCGATGAGACACTAACAGTGTCTCACCGATGCCACATAGACTTCATATCAACATCGCCAAGAGTTACCACAGTCACCAAGATGTTTCACCGAGCTTACAACTTGTATCAGCTTCAGCATTCCTTTCGGCAAGACTATCGTTCTCGTCAAGACATCTCAACGAGCTTTCTTATATTACCCTGAAGTACCAAACAATCGGTGAGACCTATCACTATCACCAAGAGATCATAGCGAGGTCCAAAAGTCTCATAGATATGAGTTTACCATTTGGCAATAGTATCGTGCTTCAGTGAGACTTCATATCGATGACACAAGTCACACTGAAGAAACATTCTGTCGGTAGGACATTCATCCTCGCTAGGACCTCATTCCGAGTCATTAAAGATTATATCGATGAGATCACAAGTCATATCATGCTCCAAAGGATAGTCGGAAAGACATACCACTATCAACAAGAGGTCTCATAGAGCAACATAGAGATACACCGAAAGCATACAACTATCGGAAAGACCAATCACCTTCGCTGAGACTCTACTTCGAGATCCATATGTTTCACCGAAGCCATCAGTAGTCGCCAGGACTATCGTCCTTCACTGAGACTTCTTCTCGAGATCATTAAGTTACCCTGATAGCCATAGGCTATCGGCAAGACATCCTCCAATCGCTAATACCTCTCTTCGAGATCCTTTGTGTTACTCCGATTGGCAAGATATTCGCTTTCGCGGTGACTTATCACCGAGCAGTCATAGGTTATCCCAAAACCCGTGGTATCCAAGAGTCTCCCCGACGCCCGATTGAATGGCCTGTCGGCCAAAGATCTCCACGAGCGCTAAGAGGTCATACTGAACAATCCTTGTCACAATGACATGCTCAAAAGAAAATGAAGTTCGAAAAGACAAAAGCTAGATCACATTGACCTGTGTAAAACATGATGATACAAATTGCTTGTCAGCCAGACATTGAAGCTGTCACACCAACTTGGCTCTAATGGAGGCTTTAGCTTGTATTGTTTGAGGCACACATTTCCAACATGAATAGGCCTTCTAAAAATAGTCTGCAACCAAGAGACTGATTTGGGTGGGCATATTTATCACAACCCCTTGCTCGTTATGAAATTTAGTTATCTAATTCCTTTTCTTATGTTTAATGGAAAAAATGTGAAAAAAGAGGTATTCCTGTCACCTTCTTACAACCATTACATCCTAGGTTTCTATTTCTAGAAAATTTCCTCTTTCCTTAGAATTTTCTCCCACTTCCTTTGGATTTCTTTTTCCTAGTTGCAAATGGGTAGACTAACATCCCCCTCCTCCATTTTCTTTAGGATAATTTTCAATTTATCCCCAACAATTTTTTTTTTTTTGGAAAACATCCCAAAAAACTCTTTTGTTCTATCCCTTCACCATACATTTGATATGTTTAATTTTAAAAAAGATCTTGAACATGGGGGAACCATGAATAGGAATATTCCACCATTCAACAACTTTGTTCTTGAAGTCAGGGTGGGAATTACACATTATCTCAAACTAGAAAGGGAATGGTCCAAAAGTAGAATGATCATTTGAGATCAACAACAGAGGATTGTGATCTAAGAACATCCTAGGAAGAGCTTGAAGATTGACAATAAGCAGGATAGTCCAGTTATTGGAGCAAAGGAATCTATCCAATTTAACTTGAATTAAGTCCTCCCCAAGATGCTTGTTGGTCCATGTAAAAGCTTGGCCCAATAATTCAATGTCAATCAGGCCAGTAGAACTTATAATTTTTTCTAGATTAGCTATGCTATTAGAATAATCCACCAGACCGCCACTTTTCTCCAAAGGATATAAGGGGGAGTTGAAGTCCCCAACCACAAGCCAACAAGATCTGCTATTATTTTTAACCCAAACTAAAATATCCTGCCACAAGGAATTCCTAGCATTTCTCTAGTTGGGAGCATAGACATTGATAAGCAACCAAAGAGCCGCCTGGGTAAGAAAAGGAAACTCCCACACTACTTCGGTAGTGGAATAGTTCAAATCCATTAATCCTAGAGGGGTTCCATAACACATCAAGACCACTCGATGCCCCTTCAACATCACTATAAGAGTAAGTGGCACCCGACCATAAATACTTAGCAATATTATCAAAATTATCTTTCTTCATCTTGGTTTCTTGTAAAAGTAAAACACCAATATTATATTCTAATACATAGTTCTTTAGAGCAAGCTGCTTATGAGAGTTGTTCAACCCTCACACATTCCATGACATGAACTTCATTTTTTACTCTTCTTGGAGGACACTTCCAATGTCCTTTGTTTACCAAGGTCTATCTCATTTGTAGTCTCTCTCAACCTAGCTTGTCTATGGTTGGGTCTTCTAGGTTTGGAGTCATCTCCCACATATTCCTTCTTATTTATCCCTCTTTTCTTTGGGGTTTCCCATTTATCCTCTTCTATGGATTTCTCCTTATTCAATCCCTCACAACTAAAAACTATCTCTTTTATAACTCCAGTACCCACATCCTCCCAAAACTTTCCCTCTTCACCCATACTCTCACTAGTCCCAACAGTAGAACCCACCTCCAACAGGAAGCCACCTAATAACTCATCCCCCCAAGAGCCAGGTCAGAGGATAGAGCATCGACATCCAAAATTTTATCAATTTCCAACTTCTTAGTCAGAGTAGGAATAACAAGGCTCAAAGCTGGATCCATACTAGATATCTCCATCCCACTAGGTAGATCCCCAAAGATTGGGTGTTCAACCAAAAATAGCGAGGAAGACTTGGCCAAAGAGTCACCATCCTTTATAACGTCATTTTCCAAAGGAGGGTGAGTAATTGCAACAGAGTCCCTCGAGTTAGGTTCTTGATTAAAGGAAGATTTATAGTCAGAGATAAGGTGGCTAGGTTTAGCACAATTTTGATAGTAAATGACAACATTTTCTTATAAAAATGGTTGAACCCAAGTACCAAATTCAGAGCACAACTTCACAGAGTTAGGAAGTGTCTTATTCACACCAATATTCACACAAAAGCAGGAAAACACTAACTTGGATTTGGAACTGGTGATGGAGTCTGAAGTAATGAACTGGCCCAAGGAATCCCCAATTCTTTTGAAGATGGATTCATCCCAGTATTCCAAGGGAAACCCAGGTAGATGAACCTAGACCGATGCCAATTTATTTAGATCCCCAGTAGGGTCAAAGTTTAGCTTCCAAAGGAATAATGCCAAACTGTGCTTTCCATATACCCAAGGCCCAAAAGAGATGACCACAACCAAGTCTTCCAAAGCTGTGAATTTGAAAAGGAAGAGACCACTCAATATTGTGTAGATATCCACACTTCCTTTGAGGAACCATTTAGCAGCAACCCATCTTTGGACCATATCCATAGAGGGATGGAATGAGAGAAAATGACCCACAACTGCGTTCTCCATGGAGGAGAGAATCCTATCACTGTTTGTATTAGAGATAGTGAAATTCGTTCCCAAAGCTTTGACTTCCTCTTCATAAAGAGGTGAAGGGTTCAAGCTCTATTTACCATTGGTCAACACATCCTTCCAACCTTTAGTTTCTAGAAGAATCTCGACCGTCGACACTTCCACACTAGACAAGATTAGAATCACAGGTGACTTTGATTGACTTGCAATCAAAGGATCACACCCTCTAGGAGTGGCTCCCGAGGGACATGAGTTCGCATATGATAGAGCAAGATGCAGGTTAGGAGGGGACAAAGGGGGACTATGGGGTACCCCCAGGGAAGAATCCACCATGCGCGCAGGATGTTCAAACATAGATAGAGGAGAGAGGAGCGGGAAAAAATACATGTGCGGAATGGAAATATGTTATGTTAATATGTGTATGTATGATTTTTGAGTGTCCATGAAGTTTAGTAGGATTTTATGTTTAATTTATGGTTGTTGATAATGAGAATTCCTTAGAAAATAAGACTCACATTTGTAGTAGAAGACATCTATCAACCCGTAGCATCGGGATTTCCAACCTATAGCATAAGGGTTGCAGTTCATTGCAAAGGAGTCAACTATTTGTAGAGAGATCACTTTCAAAGGAAGATGGAGATGATCATTTATTGATCAGTTCATGGATCACCTAGTATTACCCTTATCTGTCAATAATAAAACTAGGAGAAGAAGTCTATTCTCAACATGACTAAATTATGATAGAGCACATTTTTGTTTAAAATGGTTAAGTTTGTTGGGTACAAAGAATCCTTATTTGATTTTTATACTCCTGCTTTAGTAATTATTATTTTGTGTTAAGACTCAATCCTCTTCCTATTCTTGAGGAAGAGTTGACATATGTTATTTAGTTTGTTTTCAGTTCATGAATAATGGGACTCCCTCGCTGACCCTATATAGTTGGGTGTCATTTCAAGGAGGAGATCTAGCAGTAGTAGTAGTGATAGAATATAGTAGATCATATGTATTATTGAATAATATTTCCAACAGATTTCCTATTAGATTATGTGTAACAACTCTATGTTTAGAATGCAATAAAGGAGAATTACTTTGATAATATGTTTTGCTGAGCGAGTGATTGATAAGATCTAGTGGAAGCAACAACTCAAGCAAGGGCCACTTGAGGTACTGTTGCACCAGTTTAATTTAGTTTGTTAGATTAGATTATGTATTGAGAATTCAAATGCATTAATAGTTTAATTAAATGTTTCCAATTTATGTGATTGTAAATAAATATGTTAAAATTCAGGAATTAGAATCTATAGGTTGATGATCCATTTCATATTTCAGAGGTTAACTAAATTAGGACACTACAATATAACGATTAGCTAGTTACAATATTAAGTGTTAGGTACCTGAAACATAAGGTAGTAGTTTATATTCCTTTAATGTGTTTTGAGAATTAGTAGTTTATTCTGATCTAAATATTTTTATGTATTTACATGTGTTTATTTTCCTATACTCAATCAATGTAGGGTGTCCATAACCCATGAATGCATATACATTTCCAACACTATCTAAAGCTTACGATTCTTTGGTTGATTATCTAATGCAACCCTCTTATGAATGATGAACTTCTTAGTTATGGATCCTCAGGTTCTCTGAGCCACGTGCATAACCAGTAACACAAAGTTAATTAGACATTAGATATGGATCCAAATTTTTGGCAACATTTCTAGGGATGGTGCTAATTTTAGGATTCATTTGTGTTTTTAAATTTTTTTTCAAGCTTTTATAGGATTATAAAATTTATTTTTGTATTATGGTAAATAGGTATTTAGGAGTCAACAACAACATTATTTACTGAAAATGTGAAGGAACCATTGATTTAAAGAGTTTGAACCATTGCATGTGGAGGCAGAGAGATGCTTTGGGAAGGTTTCTCCCCTTGGTACATGAAGCATTTGAAGACATTAGTGGTTATAGCGAATAGATTGAGGGAATCAACAAAGAAGAATTATCCCTTACACCGATAGCTACACCAAACACAAAGAAGACTTACAAAAGATATTTTAATGTCATGGGTGATGCAACAATGGATGATCCAACAAAGTATGTAATGTTTGAATTCCCAATAACCAAATAGGAAAGGGTTGTTGCTTTGAAGAACATACCTCCTTCAACATTGCCTATTTTATATGCATTGGTTATGAAGGATCCAAAAACCTTTATTTTT
The DNA here is from genome assembly GCA_007258455.2 of Sequoia sempervirens. Taxonomy (NCBI): domain Eukaryota; kingdom Viridiplantae; phylum Streptophyta; class Pinopsida; order Cupressales; family Cupressaceae; genus Sequoia; species Sequoia sempervirens. The sequence goes on along the minus strand of VDFB02353493.1, from coordinate 71,475,773 downwards.
GAGTTTGATGTGCTATGATAGAGCTATGACTACACTTGTTGGTGTTCCAAATATCAACAAAATCAATGAATCCTAAAGACTTAGCCAAAGTCTTATGCTCAAAATCAACGGTTGATTTGGCCAACTAACAAGATTCAATCAAAGACTAAGATCTTCTACACTTTTTCCTTTGCAGGACCAAGGTGGGTCAACCTACACAATTCCTAAAACTTAATTCAACCATACACACTGACATTGCTTTTTATAGCAGATAAATCCCAACAAAGACACTAAGAAAGCATTAACAACCTCAAATCTAGCTAAATTTTGGGTATATCAACACTTAATCAACAATTGGGAAGTAGGACACAACACCATACAACAAGGATTAAAATGATTTTAAATTTAAAGATGTTTTTGAGATGCACTAAGATGTAAGATAAATCAGTGCCTAATTATGGGCCATGGAGTCAAACACATAAGATGAATTCATCAGCAAATTAAACTCAACAAGTGGATTTAAATTTTTAATGCATTGCATCAACATATCCCCTTCTATTATCATTCAAATTCTGCTTATCAAATCCAACCTGCATACTTCAATCACAATCACCTGCTCAAAGCATTTTAACCATTTCATTGAAATAGAACAAAGAATAGATAAAACAATCTCAGAGAATTGAGATGCCAAACTAAAAGATACTTGGTATTATTGAATTTAAATGACTGAAAGTACACAAATCTGGAGACAATTTGAAGATATTCATGACTTTCATGATTTATTTGCACAAACTAGATGATATTTACTCATGAAATCAACATTAACAGTTTTACAGACTCAAAAATGACTTAGAATTTTACATTTCTCTATCTACCCAGCCCAATTCAGAACCTTAGAATTATTTTCTAACTGTTACAAAATGAGAAGAAAAGAATAGAAATACAAGAAGAGACATCTCCAGTAGAAGCCCTAAAACTGATCAGGAAATGCCATCTTGAAATCTCTTCACCATTGATCAATAGAAGAAATCCTCTCTCCTCTCTCTACAACAAACTCATTTTGCCTCTCAAATTTTCCTTTTTTTGTTTGCTCTTTAACATAAAATTTTGTCATGTGATGAATTTCACTGTTCCATTTTCACCCAGTTTTAGAAAATATTTCTGCTTGTTACTAGAAAAATATCCCTGTGCCCGTGAAAATTCCCTTGCTGTGTTTTAACTTGCACATTCATTTTACTATAGTGAATACTTTTCACTTTATAAAATATCTAGTACCATTCACATACATTTTATTTCACCTTATTTCTGCCCATCCACTAGGTAAGATAATTTACCAATATCTCCATGCCGTTATTTACTTTACCTCAGCTGGAGGCATTTCATTCACACTTACAGTGGAGACATTTTTTATTTCAAATATTAACATTTGATTTGAAATATTTCTCCCTTCACTATCAAAAATACTGCCCTTTTTAGAAAATGCTTGGGCAACAACTTTACCTGTGCCTCTTCCACATTTCAATGCACATTTAATTTTAAAGCTTTGTATTTAACATTTTAAATGTGTCTTATTCACATGTCGGGCCCACTTTTATTGGCCTTTTAAAACTTATCTCGGGCAATATTTAATACCTCCAAATGTTTTGCTTTTGTAGAGAAGGAAAATAAAATTTTAAAAGAATTATCAGCTCCCCTCTAAACCTCTTACTCGTGACTTCACCTAGGCCCACCTGTGCCAGTGGCATGTTTTAGCTGATCTCATGGGTTTTAAAGGACGAGCATCTCTATCCTGCGATTTGGTGGGGAAGGGCCCAGATTGAGCTGCACTTGGGTCTCCATTCTCAACCATTGATCTTCCATTCCTTTATGTTGCCCTAATTTCATTTTTTCGTGCATTCACTCTACTCTGCTTCTACAACAAGGGGTTTCTCTTCAAGCTATGGCAGCAATCTCCCTAAAATTTTGGAGCCTCTTCAAAAAATCTATCTCATATTCATACCCTGTACTTCAATTCTCCTAACTGGTGCATAGCGGGTTTGTCTCTATGGTGCCACATTTCTTGCACACATCTTGATTCATTTATACTTCAAGCTCACAATGCTCATGTGAAGAAACTTATGAAGAAACTTCATTACCAAGAGATTTAACATAGATTCATTTTATTTCACACAAACTTATTTATTGTAGAAATGCCTTCAAATGCATCCCATCTTTATATGGTTCACTGCCACTTTGTGATCCACGTGGGTACCTTCTATGTCAATGCGTTCCCATTGTCAATGTATGAAGCCTTTTTTACATACCCATACCACGCACAGGAAATCTACTGGCTACATTTGTTCAAAAGTTTTTGAAGCAATTTCAACATTCCATGAGACCACACTACTTGGGGTTTTCTTGTTTAACATATTGTGTATCCTCCCTTTTTTCCCATGACATGGGTTCTCAAGAACCATCCATATATTACCTATTTTTTTCTTTTTCCAACAGGCATTGGCCCCTTCATTTTGATGTGCAGTAACTGTGGGTGTTCCATTCAGTAGCACTAAGTGGCCCTTATATGGCACAATGGTTAGATGAGATTCTTTTACCACTTCTTTTCAACTGGTGTGTAGCTTAGAGGATGATGACTGAGTCAATATCAATCACATGTTAGAAACTAAGATCAGATTTGCAAACCAGAAAGACCTTCCACAGAAGAGAAAATAAAAAACGTAAAAGCTATTGCAAAAAGATGTGCAACATTATTATTCGAGAATTCAATAATTACAAGATAATGATTTTCTTCATAAAAGCAAAGACGCGTTAACCTAATCTTATCTTGATCAACAAGATAGCTCAAAATATAAAGATAAGAACCTAAAACTTAGGAATTAAATATGCCTAAGTAAACTTATGCAAATGTGTAATTAAATATTAATTACACCAACACCCCCCCATAAGTGCAACTTAGGGAGAAGCAAAATTATTATGCAAATATGAGTCCTGGCAACAAGGCCTAATCAGGTACTCATTTACAAATGCAATGAATGAGGTAGAGAAGGAAAACCTAGTGGGAAAAAACCCCCCTACAATGAGATGACTGCTGCAAAGAAGCATTGGAAGAACATTGTGGAGTAACACTGGAACCACAATCTGACAAGCAAGGAAAGATACTTCTATGTACAACTGAAACCAAAACTGGAATCAAAATAATGTGACAACAGACCCAATGCCACAGAACACTGGAAAACTAAAAAACTAGAACAACTCTAGAATTTGTGAAGCAAGAGTAGATGAGATGATGACAAAATCTGGAAACTGTGTATCTTGATGCCGATGCCAAACTGTGACTGAAACTCTTCCATGGGAAGGAGTACCAAAATAGACTTTGGAACAATAACCATAAAAACATGACCCTCAAACTGAGAAGGATCTGAACCAATGCAGATCAATAACCATAATCTCTCAACTGAAGTGTGAACCAATGAATCTGACATGTGTCAAGATATAGGAAAAAAAGTGGCCAAAAGAAACAAGGAGACCGGATAACCCATGCGAGTTGCCAATAAATCTGATTAGAGTGTAGTTTTCACTTTGATCTCCATATTTCATCTTGGATTCCTCTTCAACTATGACTAACATTGTTGCTCCACACATTGAGCCATCAAGTGTAGTTGTTGAGGCCATATCAGAGGATATTCCTTCCCTCACAGATGATAGTTTCAGCACACCTGTTATCCCATCTTCATTGGAGATTCCATTTCAGGATCATCTTGAGTTGTTTGATTCACCATCCTGTTATTCAGACACTCATACTACAATTCCATTTTTTAGTGAGCATCATCCAGGACTTCCATTTTCACCTCACATCCAGGGATTTCCTCTTCCTCAACCATTGGATCTGTTTCTTCCTCTGAGGAGACACATTGTTTTGATCATTGGCACAGGGGTTCTCTCATTCTAGGGGGGCTTTGGAGTCTCTTCTCTCTCCTATGGGGGGACCATATTTTATACTTGTGTGATAGAAGCAGTTCTTGGGGGGTCACGTTGAGTCCTCCTTCTATCTCTCTTCTTCTTTCACTCTTGTTCATCTCTTTTTGGAGAGGATTTTTTTCCCACTGGGTTTTCTCCTTTACTCTGCTTTACAAAGATTTTTTTGGTTTGCAATTTGATCTTGGTTTCTAACATGGTATTAATTAATTAATATTTAATTACACATTTGCATAAGTTTACTTAGGCATATTTAATTCCTTGGTTTTAGGTTCTTATATTTATCTTTTGAGCTATCTTGTTGCTCAAGATAAGATTAGGTTTACACGTCTTTGCTTTTATAAAGCAAATCATTATCTTGTAATTATTGAAATCTCGAATAATAATGTTGCACGTCTTTTTGCAATAGCTTCTGCTTTTCTAATTTTCTCTTCTATGGAAGGTCTTTCTGGTTTGCAAATTTGATATTGGTTTCTAACATTTTTTATTTTTTATTTGCAAAAGAATGTGCAACATAATATTTGAGAATTCAATAATTACAAGATAATGATTTTCTTTATAAAAGCAAAGATACGTAAACCTAATCTTATCTTGAGCAACAAGATAGCTCAAAAGATAAAGATAAGAACCTAAAACTTAGGAATTAAATATGCCTAAGTAAACTTATGCAAATGTGTAATTAAATATTAATTACACAAACATCACAGTGATGGCCAATCTTTGAAGAAGTTTCCTTCATGCCAGCCATTGGTCCTTTCTTACATTACACATCATAGAATGGAACGTTCACTTGAATGATATAGTTACCCCAACATGTATGTTTCTTATTCTTATGCTTGAGTCTTCCCAGCTAGTATGGTGTCCTTTTGCATCTCTCTTTCATCTGTTGGAACATCTCTTAGAGGCTTTCAATAACTCCATTTTGTACTTAGCTGCAATACTGCAATGGCGTTTACTTGGATTTTTATCCATATCGGCCTAACTGCATTTGCTTCAAGGTTTCTTAAACCTTTTCAACACATTCACATTTTGTGTGTTTCCAGCCACTATGGCATTTGATACAATGACATACATCAGTTGAGATTTCATTTGTCCCTTGCTGTGTGGACTTTCTCTTCGCATTTGTTTGCAAATTTATGAGAGATTTTCAACAGATACAATTTGTGGGTAAGCTGTGTTGGACTCTCCTTTGTTGGCACCATTAATTCAAATAGAATCTTCTTTGTCCTTGATGCCTTGATGAGCATCCATAACCTACTTTTCTTATTTCAAAAGAAACTGTCAAATAATGTCAATCTCTATATGGGATATCAAGAAATTCAGAGTTCATCATATTTAAACTACCTTCAAGCTTTCAACTTCATTTCACATTAGAAACTTTTGCACTAGATTAACACTATGAGTGCATCTCTAGTATTGATCTCATTCTCTAAGATATCATTTCATTGAGGTTCGGTATCAAACATTTTGTATATGCCACATTTCCTGGATCATAGTATCAACATGATTAACAAGAGCATGTCGGGTCCCCAAGTGGACCCGACTAAATTTTTATCCTCAAACTGACTTGGAAAAACTTCAGATTGTATCAAAGATGAAAAGATGAAATGGCTTTTAATTAAAACTTGCTTTTAGGCATAATTGAAAAATGGTAAAAACTAGCCAAGTTAGCTTTGGAATCAGCATTGAAAACTGATCAAACGACCTTGTGAAGACCTAAAAATTTGTAGGAATGCAAAAATTCATCCCAAGAATGCAATTCAAAAGATGGATCAGAGAAATCAATCACGAGGAAAAAGTTATTAACTTTCAAAGTCGTCCACTTGAACTTTCTACAACAAACTATTGTGAACCAATTGAAACCCAAGAGATCACCTCATTGCAAAAATACCAAATCAACTCCTGGCGAGCTGCCACTAGACATAGTAGATCATGTTGGCATAGTGAACATATGTGCAAAATTAATTTCCTTGAATCATCATTTGTCAAAATATATTGATGGTCGAAGTTGACCTCTCAAAAAGGCTGTCAGCAATGCAAATGCAAAACTGAATAAATTGCATTTGGTTTTGATATGCTAAAAATAACAAATCAACTTGTGAGGCTCTGAAAACTAACATGTGAGATCATCTTGGCATGGAGAATACAAAGAAACAATCTTTTTTCTCTTGAAAATTGACTAGTTGCAAAATCCAAGCTCAAACGGGAGGTTACTTTTCAAAACTAAAGGTTTGCAAACAATAGAAAATTGCCAAAACCCTCCATCTTCACTTTTTGAAACCCTGACAAAACTCATCATAGGAAGCTAAAAATTAACATGCTTGATCACATAGGACACATGAGTGGGCTTGCAAAGGAATTTTGCATGATAAACAACGGGCTTCAAATTGTGACCCTCCAAAGTAGGTCATTTAGGAAAATTCATCAGATGCACTTCTGAAAGTGGAGCGGAAATTTTTTGAAATGGGCATCTCAAATTTGGGAAATTTGAGAGTACCAACAACACCAAAGATGCTCATCGACTCAAATTGTTCCTAGCTACATTGAAAGATGTTGCTTTGTGTTGGTTCATGGGGCTTAGAAGGAATGTCGTTCCCAATTGGGATACAATCAAGACAAAATTCTTGGAGAAATAATAGGATTACTACAAAGGAATAGATAAAAATAGGGATGGCATCTCTAGGATGTCACAAAGAGAAGATGAACCATTGGAAGATTATGTTGAGAGGTTTCAGTTCTACCCTAAGAAATCACATCAAAACAGACTTTATGATGACTCCTTAAAATTGGTATTTTATGGGGGGTCCATGGATATTACATGAACACTATAAATATCATTGGATTAGGATACATCTCTCAATTTACTTTTGATGATTTTTGTAAGATGTGTAGAAACTACTCTAGATTATTCATCAAGAAAACTAGGGTTAATAGAACTCCTTCCCTCACCAAGATATCTACTGGAGTTTCAAGGGTAGAGATTAGCAATATTCTATCTAATATGAAGGAAGACATCTTTAGCCATTTAGCTACTCAGTTGGATACCCTCCATATAAAAAAGAATTAGGAAGAAGAAGAGGCAACCCTAATATAATTCTATCCACATTGTTGCCAAAAGTGCATTAATTACAAACACAAAAAGTTGGCAAGCATCTTTGAAGAAAAGAAAGGGAAGTTGAAGTTCATACCCTAAAGGATGAAGAAGGCCAACTAGTTTACTTTTCCCAACACAAACCATGGAAACCCAAATAAGGTATGCATCAAGACCCCATCTCCTACAATATGTCAATTTCAGGTAGTAACTCAAACTTTTCAAATTGGAATCATCAAGCCTAGACTAATGTCAAAAATTCACCATGCCCAATACCCTAAATAACCAATTGGAATAAAAAACAAGGGATGTGGCCATTTAAACATTACCAAGGTCCAAACTACAATTCCCAGTGGCCACCACAACAAAACCAATGACCATCATAGTGGTGAGAAGGTCAACAATGGAAAAAACAAAATACAAGTTACCCTCAACCGCAATAACCTACCCTAATGCCAAATCTAGCCATGGATGCACCATCACAACCAAGAGCACCTCATTTTCTAGCACAACCTACACCTAACCTCAACAATAATATTTTTCAATAGGTTTATGCTAATGATACGAACCAATACCCTACCTATGGGGTGGATGTGAGTGATGTTCACCTCTATTCAAGGAAAATGCTAGCTCAACCTTCATCTATAACAAAACTAATCCCCAAATTTAAGATGCAGTGATTTAAATTGATTTCCGCATATTAATTCTAAAAAAATTATGCACAAATTTTAATATAATATTTAAAGCTCAAGTAAAGACTTTGAAATTAAATTGCATATAATAAATTGATTAACAAATTGTGTTCCAATGCAACATGCCATAAATAAATTATTAATTCAATAAACTCAAAAGATTTAACACAACTTTATTAATACTTATCTTTGAAATGTGCAGAAGATAACCCAACTATTGTTGGAATGGGCCCTGATTTAGCCTCATCCATCTGTGAGCAGTCTGGGAGGAAAGTGGACTTTGCCGCTCTACATGAGTGTTGGTTCCATAGGAACAATGCTCAACACTCATGCCACAAAACCATGCCCTGACCAGGACCATCCTGAGTGCACGCACTTGTACCCCAGGTTGGACACCCACTATAGGAGTGCCCCTTCTTCATCCTGCTCATAGCCTGCTAACCTAGAACCCTATTCCCGCAATGTATTGTACTTGATTTTTCCCCTTTTTCCTCTGTCTTTTCCAAGTTTCACATGAATGATTTATATATCTTTTAAGGGGTGGTTTCCAAATCATCACACCCTTTCACAAAGGTTTCCTTTTTAACAACTATTTAAATAAATAATTAGGCCCTTTTAAAGAATTTTTATGCATATTCTTTAATCTCTCTTTTTACCAAAGGATTATAATATCCTTTATTTTATCCCCCTTTTTTAATTCTAAAGGGTTATTTAATAGATTTATTTTCTGTTGGGGAAAAAGTAACATAACAATTCTCCCCCTGTAAATTAGCTACTGTCCTCAGTAGCACAAGATAAATCTACATCACAACTTAAAAAAACACATAATTAATAATTGAGCATAACCATTCTTCATAATATTTTTTATATATTTACTTCATCTATATCCTTTTCTTCTCTTAGTTCATAGATATCTCCCTTTTCCAATTGTATTTTAAGTTAACAAGTAATTACAAGAAAAACATTTTTTGCAATGACAAGAGCTATATACATACATACATATTAGGAATTTACAATGAAAAAAACTAAGGGTATTTTATGTGTTTATCCACATATATTTCAACCTTATCAATTTTCTCTCATGTAACCAATTTTCCTTAATATAGATATTATAATCACTTACATGTAACTTCAGCATTAAATCTATAAAATTATTATCATGTTTTGACATACATTTTCCTTATGAATAATATGCATAACCCATACTATGTGTTTACTATATCAACTTTACCATTTTACCCACTCGTAACTACTTCAAAGTATGCAATACTTACTATGCATATCTAGTACTATGTGGTTGTATACACATAAAAATGGTCATGTCTATAATCCTGGCAATTAATTAAATATAATTAATTTATCTAAAAGTCCTCTACATATGATTAAATTTAATTAATTTAATTATATTGTTCATTCATCTTATTCTTCCTTCATAATTAAATAAATTTATTTTATTTAATTATTTTCATACGTCCACTTAATTAATTAAATAAATACATTTTATTTATTTAAATTAATTATCATTGTTTAAATTTAAATTTAAATCTTTTTGATTTAATTAAGTTTAAATATCTCTTTCTTCTATTTTAATTCTTCTTCTAATTAATTAATTTCATTTAATTAATTTCATAAAAAGAGATTTAATTAAATAAACCTTATTTAATTAAATATCTTATGCTTTCTTTCTAAAACACAATTAGATATTTTATTTGATTGTGAAATCTTCTCATATCATAATTAAATATTTTATTTAATATGATATCTTCTGCTTTTTTCAAAAATCCTGATTAAAGCTTTCTTCTGCTTTTAAAAGCTTAATTAAATATTTTATTTAATTAAGAAAAAGCTGAATATCCTCCACAAATAAATAATTGAATTTTTAATTCATTATTTATCAGCTTTTAAATCTTTCTTTTATTTGTTTTAAAAAAGATGATCTCTTATCTTCTTATCTTTTCTTCTTTCATAAAAATGGAAAAATCTTGTTTTCAAGTTTTCTTCTATTTTCTCTTCAGTTTCATCCTTCTTCAACCATTCGATCTGTCAGGAATTATCACAACCGTCAATCAAGACAGCCAATCAGAATCATTCGAAAAACTCTATAAATACCTGTGTGAATCCAAGCATTGGTAATAGGCAATTAATTAGAGTTCATGCATTTAATTCATTTAGTATTCTCATATAATAGCATCATGTTTACTTCAAGCATATTAGTTCAATTCCATATATCATAGTTTAATCTTGCATCATGCATCACATTTAAAATCTCGTTCTTTAGGAAGACATTTTGTTGAGCCTAGCCTACAAATCTGAGAGCAAAAGCTGGAATCGACAAAAACACTGAAGATAGAGGACAATAGGATGACAATTGAAGCAGAATACTGAGTTTGCATTTATTTACTTTTTTTATGTTCTGTTTTGATACAATGTCTTATTGGTGTGCTGGAATAGTATTTGTTTCAATTCATTTACGCCCATTATTTTTTGATCACACAGTGGCCACTCATAAAGTTATAAAAGTATAATCTATAACATCAACATACATCCCAAGATGATATTCATGCATTCCGGACTACATGAATATCCTCCTTTCATATATCAAAATCAATGTAAATGAAATCTTAACCCTAGATAATAAGGAATATGTACAAGGTTATTAGGTTGATCAAGTCCAATAACAAAGTACAATAGAAAACAATCCATTAAACACCTTAATTCAAAGAAAACAACAATACGTTATGACTACCCATAGGGTACTTCATAAAAAAATACTAGATCCAATCTTTCCTAAATTCCTATACCAAATACAATTAAATGGATACTAGTACACAATTTCCCTTAAAATATTATTTCATAAGGTAACCCAATCAAACTATGGGAAAAAGTTAGAATCCAATAATGTAAATGATCACATTTATATTAATATTAAAGAGTGCTTATAACACCTAATATAGTCATGAGATCTTTCAACATATACCACTTTGTCAAAGACTCAAGGCTATAATTTGTATATCCATGTATCTAGGATGCATAATTCAAGTATATTTTTTGTCTAAATTTGGTTTGATCCAAATTTTGAAAATAAAAATAAAAAATATTGACATGAATCTTCAATAACCCTATTGTTTTCTTATAAGTTTGGCAATATAGGAAATTTCAATAAATTTTTTTTTTTTAAAAAGAAACATTTGAAAGATACATATCCTACTTGCATATCACAGAGAAGGTTGGAATAGATAGTCTATCCCCCTATAATATTTGACATATCCCTATGTCTAAGCCTAAGAGCCTATTTGGTTCCATATCTTATAATAACATGGTGTTATTCTCACCAACTCATTCCAAACATAATGCCTATTGTCCAAGTTTAAAATGTGAATCCAAAGACCTGTGGATTATGGGCCCACAACATGACCTAGGTTAGAATTAGGTAAACCTAGATGTGTATTCTATGAAGAATGAGTATAGTACCACTATCCTCAAAATTCACCTCCCAAATTTATAAAATACACCTAGACACAAAACTAAAGGTTTTAGTTTTAAAATCTCTCTTAGAATTATAACTATCAAGAACTTAACATAGATAAGAAAATAATCTATATAATTCTTTGAATATGTATCTCAACACAACATTATGACTTTATAGCCTTGAATACAAATATAAATCATTTAAGTTTATTCCAAAAGAAGTTCCTATGCACTAAAGGCTACTCCTTGACAAATTTAGATAATAGACCCTTCAAAATTTAAAAATTCAACACTCAATTCAATCCATGTTCAAACTCATAGAACCACCACATACATGTAGGGTCATAATTATACGAGTCAACTTAACAATTAGATTTGTAACACATAGATAATTTAAAGTACCTTTCAATAAACTTGAGACATACAACCATGACCCAACATCATATTACCTAGACAAATGCTTCAACCTGACTTAATTCAACCAATATATAGAATATATGAACATTTGATCCCATATTTCACTAAAGGACTGAGCTTCATAAGAGAATAATGACCTAATATATTAAGACACTTCAACCTCTAGCATATATAAGATTATAGCATAAAAATCTCAATAATTTGTAGCTTCAACTATAAATTTAGACTATAACATAAATAAGACAAGCAAGCTTCAACACATTACTAAAACCACATCCTCAACATGCTATTTGCATTTGTTATCACTTAGATTCAATATTAATTAAATTAAAAAAAGTGGAGAATCAAAATAAATTAATTAATTAAATTAAATTTGCATGTTCTTGTCCAAACAAGTTCCCAGTTTGAAGGAGGAATATAAAATCTTGACATGTGATAGATAAGGTTGAGGAGGGAGTAATGTTGGTTATTATGAGGAGATTTGTTTATAGTAGGAAGGAGATCCAAATTTAGGCAATGGAATGCTAAGACTAGGTCTATTTGCTATTTCAGAAGTAACTATTTGCTGCACTATCCACCATATTCCCATATTTATTCTCTCTTCTAAGAATTTATAGATAACCCAATCCAAGAATAGTCTAACTCTTTCTTAATTAGGAAACATTCTCAATATCGCTGTCAATATTCCAGCTGAGGACAATAATTTAAATATTGATAATTTAACAATTGATTAACCATAAATATTTCAGTATGGAAAGTATCTATTTCAGCAAGATTTAAGAGAAAATTTTATCACACTTAACAGTCACAAGAGGAAAGGAAAAAGGCAATTGCCCAAAGTTCTCAAGTAACAAATTATTTGAATAAGGCAAAAACCTAATCTACTCTACATGAAATTTATTTTGAAATTTATTTTAGTGTAAATGCATGGGCTTGAGATTCTTAATTTTTTTTAAAAAGTTTTCATGGTAAAGTAAACATTTTTATGTAAATCTATTCTAAAAATAATTCTAATTAGTCTTTCTTCATTAGTAAATCATTATTTCAAAAACAAATGTATTTACAATTTAATCTCTAAACTATTGTAAATAAGATAATATTACAATAAAAGATTTTCTTCAAGGTAAAAGATATATATATATATATATATATATATATATATATATATATATATATATATATATATATATATATATATATATTACAATGCAATTTATAGAACTTAAAGTAAAAAGAATTTATAATTCAGTAAGGGTAAAAAAATTAACTCTTATACTAAGAACCCTAAATTGATTTACTTAAATGTTTTACACCAAACATATAATTTATGTTTCTTTTTTTGTAAACTTTGAGATAATAAATGAATGTAGAAATTTAAATGCAATTTTTTTTTTTTAATCTATTTTGTAAAAATAAATCTAATTAAATTATTATAAGGTTTTTAATTTAATATATTGGTTTTGCACAAATAAATGTATTCCAAATAATGGATCACAAGGCTCTGATACCAATTGTAATGAAACTAATCCCCAAATTTAAGATGTAGTGATTTAAATTGATTTCCGCATATTAATTCTAAAAAAATTATGCACAAATTTTAATATAATATTTAAAGCTCAAGTAAAGACTTTGAAATTAAATTTCATATAATAAATTGATTAACAAATTGTGTTCCAATGCAATCATGCCATAAATAAATTATTAATTCAATAAACTCAAAAGATTTAACACAACTTTATTAATACTTATCTTTGAAATGTGCAGAAGATAACCCAACTATTGTTGGAATGGGCCCTGATTTAGCCTCATCCATCTGTGAGCAGTCTGGGAGGAAAGCAGACTTTTCCGCTCTACACGAGTGCTAGTTCCATAGGAACAATGCTCAACACTCATGCCACAAAACCATGCCCTGGCCAGGACCATCCTGAGTGCACGCACTTGTACCCCAGGTTGGACACCCACTATAGGAGTGCCCCTTCTCCATCCTGCTCACAACCTGCTAACCTGGAACCCTATTCCCGCAATGTATTGTACTTGATTTTTCCCCTTTTTCCTCTGTCTTTTCCAAGTTTCACATGAATGATTTATATATCTTTTAAGGGGTGGTTTCTAAATCATCACACCCTTTCACAAAGGTTTCCTTTTTAACAATTATTTAAATAAATAATTAGGCTTCCCCTTTTAAAGAATGTTTATGCATATTCTTTAATCTCTCTTTTTACCAAAGGATTATAATATCCTTTATTTTATCCCCCTTTTTAATTCTAAAGGGTTATTTAATAGATTTATTTTCTGTTGGGGAAAAAGTCACATAACATCATCTCCTCACATGATAAAGTTGATTGATGTGGAAATACCAACATAAAATATTGAAAAGAAACACAAGGAACCTACACAAAATTAGGTTAAACTAACCAGTTGACATAATTTCAAAACTACCATTCCCTGAAAGACTAACTATGCAAAAGAATCATTTTGAAGTTGAATTTGAACTATTAGGATAAATCAAGGATTTTTGCATAAAGATATCCCTCATATAGGAAATTAAGGAAATTTCAATATATTCCAAGACAGTGAGAGAGTTATGCCTTAAGAAGCCAGGAAGAAAATGGAAAGAACCTCATATTGTGCATGTTTTATGAAAATTCATAGCTATTATGTTAGGAAACATAGTTATCCCTAAATATGCAGAACCTGGGAGCCTTGTTGTAGATGTCAAAATCTATGGAAATCTCATCAAAAATTTTGTAATTGGCCTAGGAGTAGCCATCAATGTGATGAAAAATGAAACCATGAAGCAATTGTAGATAATAGAGCTCTTACCTACACCTAGACTATGTTACAATTAGCAGATATGTCAATGATTAAACTAGAGGCAATTATAGAAGGCTTGGTTATCACATTGAACTCATGGGAACACCTTGCTGATTTTATGGTGTTACAACCTAAAACAAACCTTGTAGGATACCCATTAATCCTACGAAGACCTTGGTTAGCTACTGTAGATGCCTTCATAGGTTGCATGTTTGGTAACATGATCGTTTCTAATGGAAATGTGACCAAAAATCTAATCTTGTACCCACCTGCATAGCCACATACATATTTGGATCAAATTGTATGGACTGCCCTAGATGAGGATGATCAATACTCACTACAAACATTAATGACTATTGAATGTAGTCGTATGTTGGAAACACAAGATCAAAATATCTCCAAAGGAACAAGACAAGACAATCTTTACTTGACCTTGGGGTGCATGTGCCTATTTTGTCTTTCCATTTAGGCTATGTAATGCCCCTACCACATTTCAAAGACCAGTACTAAGTATATTCTTTGACTTTGCTCATGATTCCATGGAGGTTTACATGGATGAATTTATAACCTATGGGAATACTTATGAGGAAGCATTGAATAACTTGGAGAAAGTACTACAGATATGTCAAGATCACCACCTACCCTTAAGTCATGAGAAATGTTTCATGATGATGAATTAAGGAGTAGTCTTGGGACACTTTGTGTCCAACAAGGGGATAGGAGTGGATCCAAACAAGATTGAGGTAATCTCCATACTACCTATTCCTCAGAAACAAAAGGATGTCAAAAGCTTTCTTGGTCATGCTAGCTACCATAGGAGATTTATATAAGATTTCCATAAGATTGCAACACTATTGTTTGTTCTCTTATCTAAAGATATATAATTTTACTAGAGCCTTGCTTGATGACATCCATTTGAGTCCCTTAAAGCAACACTTACTAAGACTACAATTTTGAGAGGGCCAAAAAAGACCATACCTTTTCATATACACACTGATGCATTTTATTTTAATATAGGAGCCATCTTAGGACATGAAGAAGGAAACTTAAAATATGCTATCTATTATATCAACAAAAATATTCAAGGTGTAGAGATGAATTATACAGTCACTAAATTACATTAACCATCAACAAACAAAAGCATGACATTAGATGAGGTATCAATAGATGAGCCACCAAACTCACCTACTGATATTGCCTGGGTATAATTCTACACTACTTATCACATGCACACACATGTATAGGTGACAATTGACAACCTTCATTTTGTAGACCTATACTAGAGTTCACGGGACATGCAACATCATGCCCCAAGGCACACCATTTATAAGGGACTTGTTTCTTCAAAATCTCGTAGCACTTTCCACATGAAAATTCATTCATGCCCATAGGACACACTACTTACTTTCATATAGATTCACATATTCATACCATTACACATAGTGTAAGGAAACTTGCAACCATCGAATGAAAATTTCCACATAACCTAAAAGAGATATTCATGCAAATAAGTATTTAGAATCCACATGCAAGAGAATAGACAACATACCCATCAAAGATGACACAAAATATACCCTGGGAAAAACCTCAAGAGGGAAAAACTATTGGAAAACATGCCTCAATCTCACTAACATGAAACTCCTATAAGAGCAAAGTCGGTGTGACATTCTTACTATCTGGCCGACTAGCAGTTGTTTAACCTTGTGGAATGCTCATGTCGCCAAGACATTGTTGTTGTCTTGTCGACTAGTGTTATCGCTATGACGTTTCTATCTCTCTCTGCTCAGGGATATCTCTGGCTAAAAGGTTTGCTTCGGTATGATGTCTCACCGATAGTGGTAGTCTTACCGATAGAGCTACATATGTTTATCGTCGGTATGATGTCTCAGCGATATGGTATGTCTTGCTGACAGTGTTACACTCAGAGTCATCGGGGAGAGGCATAGAGGCTCGGTTAGAACTCTTGGCGATGGATGTAAGTCTCGCTGATAAATGAATATCAGTATGACATAAAGATTGATGAGACTCTTGCCAATAGGAGAACTCTTGCCGATAGAGCTTCACAAGATGTATTTGCGTTTGGTGTAACCTCTTGTCGAAGGTGATGACTCTGGCCAATATCGACAGTTGGGTCTTGTGGCATCAGGGAGACACGGTTAGTGTCTCACTGACATGTGAATGCTGATTAAATGTTTTGACTGATTGGAAGACTTTCCTACGTGGTGTGTCTTTGACCAATCAGAGAAGCAGAATGGGAATCATTGGAAGTTAGACTATTGTGGCCATTCCTGTGAGGAAGATCAACTGATCCTGGATGACATGGATATACTCAGGAGTTGAAGACGATGTTCGATTAGATGAAGGATTCGATGAGTGATTAGTGTGAATTTAAATTTGAGAGTGTCTTGTAAATGAGATGTTCTATACAAGGTCAATTTTGAATCTGCTACTGTAAATTGACATCAGAGAGTGAAGCCTGTACTCTGTATGTAATTTTTTTTTACTGCAATACAAAGGGGTTTTTTTATGGTGTGGTGGGTTTTTCTCCCATAAGGGTTTTCCCACGTAAATATGGTGTTCATTTGTGTATGTTTATTTAACTGCTTCTATTATCTCTTTCAAGTGTATCTTAATTGGACTGTAATTGATAATTTTAAAGACACCTTTGCATTCTTCCTTGAGGTTTTGACGTTAGGAGAGTTAGTTCTACACCTTAGCTTTCCTTACAAGTGGTATTAGAGCCTGGCCAGTTGTGTTATCCTTGTGGGTACGTTGGGTTTTTTTGTGTCAATTCTGTTTCAGTGGGAGTCTTGTAGAAGTTTGGTAATTCGGATTACAGGTTAAGATGGCAAGCACATCAGGAAAGATTGAAATTGAGAAATTCAATGGCAGCAATTTTGAGTTGTGGAAACTTAAAATGGAAGATTTGTTGGTTAATCATGATCTTTGGATTGTTGTGTCTGGAGTGAAGCCTACAAGAATGAAGCAAGATGATTGGGACCTTGCAGATAGAAAATCAAAGGGGTTGATAAGGCTCTATTTAGTAGACTCTGTTCTTCTGAATGTTCATGAAGAAAAGACTACATCTTCCTTGTGGAAAAGACGACAGCTATTTATCAGGGCAAGTCCTTGGTGAATAAATTGTTCTTGAGGAAGAAGTTGTACACTTTGAGAATGCAGGAGGGAGGATTTGTTGCTGATCATTTGAACACTTTCAACATGCTGACTGCTCAGTTAGCATCTGTGGGTGTGAAGATTGATGAAGAAGATCATTGTATGTTGTTATTATGTTATTTTCTAGATTCTTGGGATCACCTGGTGATGGCTATTGGAAGTACGACATCCAATTTTAAGATGGAAGATGTTGTTGCTTCTTTGTTATCAGAAGAGATGAGAAGGAAATATTCTGAGATGGCAAAGGAGGCTCTTGCTGTTAGAGGCAGATCGAAAGAAAAAGGAAAGAAGAAGGACAAGAAGTCCAAATCCAAATCAAAAGGGAGATCAAAGTCTCTTGGAAAGAAGTCCAAGGTGAAGTGCTAGAATTGTGGGCAACCTGGTCATGTCCGAAAGGATTGCAAAGAGGAGAAAAAGAAGAAGAAGAATTCTTTCGACAATGATTCTTCTTAGAGTGATGTAGATGCCTTCATTGCAGCCTTGACTACACAAGCATTAGATGATGTCTGGATGATTGATTTTGGAGCATCTTTCCACATGACATCTCATAGAGACTAGTTCATGAAGTATGAAAATTACAATGGTGGAAAGGTGTATTTGGCAAGTGATCCATCTTTGGAAATAGTTGGCCATGGAAGAGTCAGGATTCAATTCCCTGATGGAAGAGTGAACATAATCAATGATGTAATGCATATACTAGCTCTGGCTCAAAATTTACTTTCTGTAAGTAAGCTGAATGATATTGGAGTGAAAGTCACATTCTTTGGAAATGGTTGCAAGATGACTAGAGGCTCTATGGTGCTAGCAAGGGGTGCTCGAATTGGTACCTTGTATAAGCTGGATGCACATGTTGTACAATGCAATAGTGTCTCTATAAAGTCACAGAAAGCTACTCATGGGGGAAAAGAGGAAAAAGTTCCTAATAGTGTAAACTTTATGGAAGTTAAACTTCCAGCAAAAAAGACTATGCTCTGGCATCATAGGCTAGGCCACATTGGAGAGAAAGGTTTAAAAACCTTGAAGAATAAAAACCTGGTTGAGGGGCTTGATGATTGTAAACTTGAATTTGAATTTTGTGAACATTGCATATATGGTAAACAACACCGTGTTTCATTTTATTCCAATCCTCACAAATCTTCTAGTTTGCTTGATTACATTCATTCTGATGTTTTTGGTCCAGTAAATGTTCCTTATTTGTCTAAGTCAAGGTACTATGTATCATTCATTGATGATTATTCAAGAAGAGAATTTGTTTATTTTTTGAAAAGTAAATCAAAAGTATTCAGTTGGTTTAAGGAATTTAAGAACCTTGTAGAAAATCAGACTGGAAGAAAAATAAAATGTTTAAGGACTGATAATGGCGGTGATTTTTGTTCTGATGATTTTGAGAGGTATTGTAAAGATCATGGGATTAAAAGACATAAAACTACATCTTACACTCCACAACAAAATGGAGTTGCAGAAAGGTTCAATAGGACAATGATGGAAAGAGCACAAAGTATGCTGAGTAGTGTTGGCTTGGAGGAGAAGTTCTAGGTTGAGGTAGTTGCAACAACATGTTACTTGATAAATCGTTCTCTGAATTCTACTCTTGTTGAGAAAACACCTTTGGAAGCATGGTCTAGAAAGAATCCCTCTCTGAGACACATTCGAGTCTTTGGATGTGAGGCATATGCACATGTGTCATATGAGAAAAGATCTAAATTGGAAAACAAGGCTGTCAAATGTACTTTTATTCATTATAGTGCTGGCATAAAAGGATACAAGCTTTGGAATCCTAATACGGAGAAGGTTCTATACAACAGAAGTGTTATATTTTGTGAGCTGAAGCCTTCTACCTTGGATATGCAGTCATAGACAAAATTAGAAAACAAAAAGGATGTAGTTGAAGTTCCTCAGACACCAGATAAAGAGGAATTCAAAATTCAAAATGTACCTAAAATTGAGGAGAGCTCGAGTAGTTCTAAAAGTTCTAAAGAAGAACAACCTCAGCCTTAGCCCATGAGGAGGTCAACTCATGAAAGAAAGCAACCTGATAGGTATGGGTTTTCTTTGATAGATTCTACTTGTGCCTATGCTTTAATTTCTAGCACTGATGAGCCTAGGACTGTGAAAGAGGAATTTGGAATGTTTGATTCAAACTTTTGGTTGGAAGCCATGAATGAAGAAATGGCATCATTAGAAAAGAATGATACTTGGAGTTTGGTGCGCTTGCCTAAAGGCAGAAAAGATATTGGGTGCAAATGGGTATTTAAAAAGAAAATAGGTCTGGATGGCAATGTGGAAAAGCACAAGGCGAGGTTGGTTGCAAAAGGGTATTCCCAGGTAGTGGGAATTGATTATGGAGAATTGTTTTCTCCTATAGCTAAGCTAACATCTATCAGATTCCTTTTGTCACTTGCAATAGCGTATGACTTAGAGGTTGAACAGATGGATGTGAAGACAACATTTCTTCATGGTGACCTTGAAGAAGAGATTTATATGTCCCAACCTGAGCACTTTGTGGAGAAAGGTAAAGAAAAATTGGTTTGCAAGTTGCAGAAATCTCTGTATGGATTAAAGAAGTCTCCTAGAATGTGGTACCAGAAGTTTGACACTTTTGTTTTGTCATTGGGATTTGTAAGATCAAAATCTGATTATTGTGTGTATTACAAAGCTGAAAGTGATCGAGTTCTTATTATTGCTCTCTATGTTGATGATATGTTGTTCATAGGCAATAGTAAGTTAATGATTTCTGATCTTAAGTTTCAGTTGTCTGCAAAGTTTGAATTGAAAGATCTTGGTGCAGTGAGGCATATTCTAGAAAGGGAAATCACTAGGGATAGGAATAGTAGAAAATTTTGGCTCAGTCAGAGTAAGTATATTAAGATTGTTCTAGAGAGATTTTGTATGACTGATTGCAAGCAACTAGTTGTTCCAGTTTTGTAGGGAATGAAGCTATCTGTTGAAGACTTTCCAAAATATCCTACTGAGATGGAGGACATGACTAGTGTGCCTTATGCTAGTGCGGTTGGGAGTCTAGTGTATACAATGGTCTATACAAGGCCAGACATTGCCCAAGCAGTGGGAGTACTTAGTCGGTTTATGACTAATTCTGGCAGAGCACATTGGGATGTTGTGAAAAGAGTATTCAGATATTTGAAGGGCACTTCAGAATATGCATTGTGTTACCATGGCAACTTGGTTGAATCACAAAAGACTCTCAACATTCGAGGCTATGTGGATTTTGATTGGGCAGGGGACATTGATAGTAGAAGATCCACTAGTGGATACATTTTCATGATGAATGGTGGTGTAGTGAGTTGGATGAGTAAGCAGCAGGCTATAGTCGCTTTTTCCACTACAGAGGCAAAATACATGGCAGAAACACACGTTTGTAAAGAAGCAATCTGGTTAAAACATTTGTGTTCTAAGATTGGTTTTGATGCAAGGAAAATAACAATTTATTGTATCAATCAAAGTGCTATTTTTTTGGCAAAGAATCCTACTTTCCATGTCAGGATGAAACATATAGATGTACAGTATCATTTTGTATGAGATATGGTGGAGGATGGAAAGGTCTCTATAGAAAAATTGGATACTCTGGAGAATGTTGTAGATGCATTGATGAAGCCAATGAGCACAACAAAGTTTAGGTGGTGTGCTAGTTCGATGGGCCTAAGTTCCCATGAATTTTAGTAGTTTTGTTTTGCTCTGGAGGTGTCAGCAAGATCTTCGTCAAGTGGGAGATTGTTGGAAAACATGCCTCAATCTTACTGGCATGAAACTCTTGTAAGAGAAAAGTCGGTGTGACATTCTTACTGTCTAGTTGACTAGCAGTTGTTTAAGCTTGTGGAATGCTCATGTTGCTGAGACATTGCTGCTATCTTTATGACTGGTGTTATCTCTATGACATTTCTATTGTTGTGACATTTCTATCTCTCTCCGCTTGGGGAGATCTCTAGCCGAAAGGTTTTCTTCGGTATGATGTCTCATCGATAGTGGTAGTCTTACCGATAGAGCTACATATGTTTATCATTTGTATGACATCTCAGCAATATGGTATGTCTCACCAATAGTGTTACACTCAGATTCATCGGAGAGAGGCATAGAGGCTCGGTGACAACTCTTGGCGACAAATGTAAGTCTCACTGATGGATGAATATCGGTATGACATAAAGATCGATGAGACTCTTGCTGATAGGAGAAATCTTGCTGATAGAGCTTCACAAGATGTATTTGCGTTCGGTGTAACCTCTTGTCAAAGGTGATGACTTTGGTCGATATCGACAGTTGGGTCTTGTGGCATTGGGGAGACACAGTTAGTGTCTCACTGACATGCGAATGTTGATTGAACATTTTTGACCGATTGGAAGACTGTCCTACATGGTGTGTCTTTGACCAATCAGAGAAGCAGAATGGGAATCATTGGAAGTTAGACTGTTGTGGCTATTCTTGTGAGGAAGATCAACCGGTCATGGACGACATGGATATACTTAGGAGTTGAAGATGATGTTTGGTTGGATGAAGGATTCGATGAGTGATCAGTGTGAATTTCAATTTGAGAGTGTCTTGTAAATGAGATGTTCTGTACAAGGTCAATTTTGAATCTGCTGCTGTAAATTGACATCAGAGAGTGAATCCCATACTCTGTATGTAATTTTTTTTACTGTAATACAAAGGGTTTTTTTTGGTGTGGTAGGTTTTTCTCCCGTAAGGGTTTTCCCACATAAATCTAGTGTTCATCTGTGTATGTTTATTTATCTGCTTCTGTTATCTCTTTCAAGTGTATCTCAATTGGACTGTAATTGAAAAATTTAAAGTCACCTTTGCATTATTCCTTGAGGTTTTGGTGTAAGGAGAGTTAGTTTCGCACCTTAGCTTTCCTTACAAAAACCTAGCCTCCAAAAGCATCCATACTCCATCATATTGTTCAACAATAAAACAATACAAAAGTTACAATGAATACCTCTAAAGCATCAAGCCCTCCAATGCATTCCCATGTGTCCAAGCATGAATCCACACATCCCATGCCATGCTTCACAAATGCACTCCATAAGAAGACTCAATAATTACAACCAACCCACTCAACCAACCTAAACCATTGCATATGTATTTGCTTTTATAAACACAAGCTCACACAAAATACAACTAGTGGTAAGGTAAAATCATGTACCACAAAACCATGTGAATACAAAACCACTAACCCCTTATTTAATATTGGGTACTAAGACATCACTTTATTTAATATTTCCCCAATATTAAATTATTATCACATGTCTCCCACATGTTAAATAATAATACAATGTTACAATACAACATCAAGTGGTCCCAAAATAATTACTTAGTGTGATTATCCACACCACCAAGGCGCATCACAACTAAATAATTATTTAATTACAACACTATAATAAATTATTTTATGCAATGGTGTACAACACCATATCCCAACACATAACAATCACTACTCACTTTCATATCACTCATACCATTCAATAAATTCCACTATTCCATCATGTACTTTCAACAACCTTTCACTCACCTCTCCCAATTCTTTTCCACGTGCTATACTTCATGCTAAATAACCTTTTCATTCATAACAACCCGCAATACTTCACTATCAACTTGTATCATTTTAAATCTTTCCTGATTTTGCATGACGACATCCATTCATTTTCACACATGTGAATTATCACTTCAGAACATGATAACATATATTTCTCTCATGAATGACCTATAATTAACATTTAAACTTACTAAATTTGTATACATTTATAATTCATGCATGTATTTACAGCTTCATGTTTCAAATTTCTAATGCTTAATATTTATTATCCTAGCCATTTTGTACCCACTATTTGAGGATAAATAGCATCATTAGTTGGGGGATGGGTAGTCAAAAGTTCTTTATTATTTTAATTTCCTATCTATCATCAAGAATTTGATAGTTTCAAAGCAGAAGTATCCAAAGTTGAGCATAGTTTATTCAGGAACCAACTAACGAAATTAGAAAAAGGTTATTCAAACCAAAGTATAGTAGAAGAAAGCAAAAAAATTGGTTGAATTATGATGAGAGGATATGTTGTGAGAAGAGAGCCCACAACTCACATTTTACTGTTAGAAGATAGGAATTGCTTGCCTATTTTCCAATAGGTAGGTTGGTTGGACTATATTTTCTCAGACTTATAGAGTATAACAAGCTCATGACCCAAATTTTTTCCAATAATTTACAAAATGATGAAGCTATTGTAAGGGGACTAAGGGTTGATTCCTTAGAAGTATCCATAAAAGAGGTATCAGGGGTTAAAAGAATAGGAGAAAAATTTCTAATTAGGATAGGTACCATTGCTGTGAGAAATGAATTTTCATTACTAAGAGAAGATCTAGATTCTTCATCACAAGGTACAAAACATCTTTCTTTACCTTGGCTCTAGGCATTAGTAATTTCATATATTGTCAAATATTTGTCTTGTAATGGAAGGTAGTCATTATTGTATACTATACATTTTAAGCTACTCAACCATTTGCACCATTAGAGAATGGTGAATGTACCCATTTTTTTGTATAATTTGCTAAAATGAATGTCTATAGAATATAAAAAGAAGAGGAATTAGTCTTCTATTTCACACTTTTTTGGTCACTTTACTAGTTAAGAGGTCTAAGAATTCAATTCCCTAACATTTATTGGGAGGATTTTTTAGCTAGTAACAATGTTAACAACATTCTCCCAAGACAAAATGTAGAAGAAAGATCTGTGAAGAACAAGAAATGAAAGAACCTCCAATGATTGCATAGTAGGAGACATACTCTTTGGTTCTCCTAATGCACCACCTACCCACAATATAGAGGAACTTGAAGAACATAAAGAGAATGAAATTCAACCTACAGTTTTTGCTGAGCAACCCATAGTTGAAGGGGAGACAAAAAACCTTGCTTCTACATAAAGGTCTTTAAAGCCCAAGAAAAGGAAAGGTACAACCTCTAATTCTGAACCAATAAAGAAGAAGAAATGACCTACACCATCAAGAAGGCAATAACATCACTTAAGGAAAAGAGGGCTTGTGAAAGGTAAGGATACAAGTAGAAAATGTTGTTGTGATAGAAATAAACATAAATTATAACAAAGATATTCTTGATAGTGACATAAAAGAACCAATATTATAGAATTTATACATGACTAAAAATTTTGATTTAGATTCTGAAGACATTTTTATGGCTAAGAAAAAGAAAAAATCTCCAAGAAGCAATATTTCAGGAGGGTTTGTATAGATAAAGGAGGTTGAGGAAGAATATTTTTTGGAAAAGAAAAATTAATTTCTATTGTAAGGAATAAATTCAAGCAAGGAACTACAAGAGGCCTTGCAAAGAATAAAATATTTAGAAGAACAATTTAAAGTATACCAATAGAAGGAAAATGAGAGGGATTTGGGAGTCAGAGAGTTGGAGGAAAAAATGCAAAAATTTATGCAAGGGTCAAGGATAGAATCATTGGTGCAACTTGCTATAGTTAAGATGAGAAAAAGAGCTCAAAACCCTGAGAACCCCACTAAATATCCAAGAACCACCACTTTTCCCATTGTGATGACATTTGGAATTGAATTGTGGAATAAAACAAGGGATCTTTCTTAGAAATGAATAGATTGGGAAAAAGAGAAAGAAAAATTACTATCCACACATGTCAGAGTGATTGAGAAGCAAGAAACATAAATCAAGAAATTGAAAGTGAAGATTGATGAGTTGGAAGATAAAAACAATACAACTAATGAGGTGCAAACCTCCTACCAAGGCCTACACTCTATTTTTACAAGAAAGATTTCTTTGTTTTCAATTTAGTTGGATAACGAGTGACCTCCCCCTTACTATGAATTCATGAACATTATTTTAAAAAGCTTTCTAACAATCCACCATAGAGATGCAAGATCAGTTGTGTGAATTTTATTTACACAACCCAATTCTTTCTTATGACACTGCATGGAACCCACTCATATTTGTGGGAGATGTTTAGCTAAGGGCTCTAGGTTCCTATATTATAAATGCACATCAAAGAGGATAGTTAATGAGGGAGTATAAAGAAAAATAGAAGTCACTCTCATTGTAGTTGAGGGAGGAAGCATCAAATCCTAATGCATTGGTGGACCAATGGATATAACTCATAAAGAAGAGGGGAGTAGAAATGAAAATAGTGGAATGTAGAGAAAGATTACAAAATATTTATGAAACTAGGAGCATCGACAATCAAGGAGGAACTTAAATTTTCCAAATGTAGATGGAGAGAACTAACCCTAGATATTAAGAAGAAGGAACCTCATTTTGTTTTCAATTATATGGCAATACTTGGGAAATCAAACAAGTACATTACAATTTCCTTTCAAAACTGAATCACTTGGCTTTGATGCAAGGGAGGATGGTCTTCAATCTATTCAACACAATTCAAGATCAACAAAACAATGATTAGATTAATAAACTCCTTAAATGCACCTTTGCCACTATAACTCTGTCCTTTGTGAGTAAGTCAACAAACCTATTTTTTTGGAAACTTATCTCATCAATCCTTCACCATCTCCAAAGGGTCTTAACAGTTTTGAACACCCTTTATATCCAACTTAAACATATCACAAAAGCAATATAGGTTCACTTTTATCAACTCTCTCAAAACCCTGTTGTAACACTACCCCAAAAGACCAATTAGGTCTATTTTACAAGGTAACTACTCTTCAATCTCTCCACCAACCAATGAAACCTACTCACACCTTCTAGGTAGTCTATAGAAGGACCTTTCCAACTATTTTTAGCCCCTCCAACTCCCATTTACCCATTGAACTTAAAAACCCTCAATTTTCACCATTAGAGGGTAGGGTTTATTCAAAGTCTAGGTTCCCAACCTCTCTTAGCCTTGAAAAATCCTTCAAAAATATTAATTTTTTTTTATTATACTCACAAGTCTCTCACAAAGTCTTAACCCTTAACATTTCAACACTCTTACTCACAAAACCACCATTTTCCTTCACAATTCCTCACAAAAACCCTCAGGACAGTCACTGTTCTCCCTCAAACTCATCATCAAGACCAATAAATTCTTCCTACCAACCTGAACTAACATTTTTTTCCCCATCCCATGGATACACAATGATTATAGTTAGTGGAATTGGCATTAAATCACATTTTAGTCTACAAAACCCTTAACAGGGTATATCAACCTGCTACAGAAGAATGGAGATAAAATAATTCAAACACAGCCTCACAGACTCCAACCAAGTAAAATTTATAGGTAACACACCCCTCCACAAGACTTAAAATATTTTAGAGTGATTAGTTGTTGTACGGTCACGTACAATCCACCGGTAAAGCTGGATTTACATAAAAACATGGTAAATTGATGCAAAATAGGGGTCCTTTTATTAGTTTCTTCTCCAAAATGGTTTCAAAAACCTCTTACATCAAATATTTAGAAGTTTTTATACATTTATCACCTCTAACTACCCTCCAAAACTGACCATTCAACTTACAACTTCCACTTGACTGTTGGTCTCCCCAAATTCTGCATTTTTGTAATTACAACTTAACAATTTTTGTCAATTTTGGCAATTTTGCATTTTTGAACCCCCAAACCTTCTAAAAACCTCTAATATGACCTAATACACTATTCAATGATCAAATATGACCTTATTCAACATGTTCCATGGCTTGAATCACTAAACCCTTCATAACCCCTATTTAGATATTTTTCTCTTTCAAGCATGATTGACAACATTTCAACATTGCTTTACAAAAAATGATCTAAAAATAAATCCTAATGGTATTTTTAGACCTTATTGACTCATTTAATGACATCAAACTACTAATTCAACCTTTGAATAATCATTTTTATCAAATTCAAATGAAACCAATTGGGTGCTCTTGCACTAGGCTTCCAATCACTTTTCATCTGCCTCTCCTCTTGTTCCCTATACCACATTGGACAAGAAGGAAGTGAGAGGAAGATGTTGTAGTATAGAAAAAAATATTGAAAAAGATATTAGACCAATATGGTTTCTATTTGAAGCAAGGAAAAGGAGTGACCACAACCATGAATTATAGAGAAATTGCACTGTAGTATATAACCTTCAACCCTAAAGTTTGCCTGAGGAGAAGCAAGAGCTTTAGTTGGGGGAATGATGGAATTTAGAATTAGCTAGTTTCTTATTGTTGTTTCATGATTTTTATCATTAATTTTTGCTAATATTTAAGACATTACCAAGACCTTTCAGACCTTTCATATACTGTTAAGTAATTATTAAACAATTGGATTGGAAATATGTTATGTTAATATGTGTATGTATGATTTTTGAATGTCCATGAAGTTTAGTAGGATTTTATGTTTAATTTATGGTTGTTGATAATGAGAATTCCTTAGGAAATAAAACTAATATTTGAAATAAAACACATATGTTAACCTGTAGAAATGTGCTTTCTAACCTGTAACATAAAGACTATAGTTTGTTGCAAAGGAGTCAATTGTCTGCAAAGCGACCACTTTCAAAGGAAGATGAAGATGATAATTTATTAATAATTTTTTGGATCATCTAGTATTAATCTTATCCACCAATAAGAAAACTAGGAGAAGAAGTCTATTCTCAACATGATTAAATTATGACAAATCATGTTTCTATTAAAAATGGTTAAGTTTGTTGGGTATAGAATCCTTATTTTATTTTTATACTCCTTCAATAATTATTATTTTCTATTTTAAGATGCAATCCTCTTCCTTTCCTTGAGGAAGAGTTGACATATGTTCTTTAGTTTGTTTTTAGTTCATGAATAATGGGACCCTCACATACCCTATATAGTTGGGGGCCATGTCAAGGAGGAGATCTAGCAATAGTAGATCATATGTATTTTTGAATAAGATTTCCAATAGATTTCCTATTAGATTGTGTGTAATAATTTTGTTTTTAGAATACGATAAAGGAGAATTAATTTTATAATATATTTTTCTAAGTGATTGAAAAGATCTAGTGGAAGCAATAAATCAAGAGAGGGCCACTTGAGGTACTGCTGAACCGCTTCAATTTAGTTTTCTAGATTAGATTATGTATTGAGAATTTAAATGTATTGATAGTTTAATTAAATGTTTCCAATTTATGTGATTGGAAATAAACGTGTTACAATTCCTAAATTAGAATTTGTAGGTTGATGTTTTGTTTCATGCTCTGAAGGTTAGCTAAGTTAGGAAACTACATTATAACAATTAGCTAGTTGTAGTCTTAAGTGGTAGGTACCTACAACATAAGGTAGTAGTTTATATTCCTTTACTTTGTTTTGAGAATTAGCAGTTTATTTTCCTATAATTAATCGATGTAGGATGTTCAAAATCCATGAATGCATATACATTTCCAACACTATCTAAAACTTATGATTCCCTAGTTGACGATTTAATTCAGTCCTCTTGTGAATGATGAACTACTTTAGGGATCCTCACATCCTCTACACTGTGTGCATAACCAATAGCACCAAGTTAATTAGACAATAGAGATGACTCCACAATAATCTAGATACACAACCTCTTGAATGGTAGGTAATAAATTCTTAACAAAAACTTGGTAGTGTATCTTTATTGGGAAGGATTAAAATACAACAATGCAAGCATGAATTTACTCATTGTTCCTTGTTTGTATTTGATAAAATGGATACTATAACTTTAAGCCAATATTAACATTAAAATAGTGCACAATTTTTTTTTGGAAATCTGTGAAGGAATAAACAAAACCATGAGGAAGATAATAAATCTACTTAAATACATAATCACTTAAGGTTATAATAAATAGTTTGAAAATAATATTATAATCATAAACATATTGTTGTGTAGAAAAATGTACTCCTTTACATTTTCACATTATGTTTGGGTCCCTCAATTAAATTGGACATAATTGTGCCTTAATAAGCCCTATTTTATATCCAAAAGCCTAATAAATTACATTTTTTGAAGGGGAAACCCGACAACAATTAATTCCAACACATAATTAATTACCTTGAGAAATGTGTGTTCAAGGAATAGGGACCTGGGACCCATTTTCCTATGGGAAAATGGATCCTCCCTATGCCTTTGGGACCAAATTTAAAATATATTTTTGGAGGTATTTTAGTGTACCCAAATTCAAATTTCAATGTCGGCTTGTAATGTTTATTTTTTGGTAAATTAAGGATAGATGTCTATAAATACAAGGTCTTTTTATCAATTCAAATCCTAGAAAATTAATGAGAGCATCAATTCAAGTTCACAAGAGAAAATATTATGATCAACAACATTCAATGGTAGATTTATTAGTCATCTACATCAATAATGAAGATATCAAGCATCATGTCAAAGTCTTGTGCAATCATGCATGTTTTTGGAGCTAATATTGTGATATAGGTTTCAAGATCCAAGACTACATTTAAGTCAAGATTAAAGCATCAAGATCCACATCCATTGAAGCCATTTCATGCAAGATCAAGATCAACATTTCAGTCCTCCAAAGGTTTATTCAAGGGTTTGTTGAGTTGCAACATAGCATTGTTCATTCATCATTCCTTTCATGTTTCATTATTTCAATTCAAGGTTTAATTACCAAAATGGGGTTTGAACAAGGAAAACCCCTATCCACCAAAAAAAATGTTTTCCTCTTTGTGAATGTGTAGGTTCATAGTTGAAGAAAAGTTGAAGATCTCCAAAGAGAAATTTTGCAAAGTTGCATTTGTCGTAGCCTTTGTTGTCAAGCCACAAAAACTTAGATCGAAAATTTATTTTGGATTTTTGACAGTGGGATCTAGGGGAATTAGGAGTGTAGACACAAGGCCCAAGGATTGAAAAATCAGATTTTAAACCTCTACATAGAAACCCATTTTCCCATGGGAAAATGAGTCCCAAGTAGCCTTTAGAAACTATATTTTGGTGATAGGTACACATCACTTTTCCATTTCTAGATCTACTAGAACTTTGTGGTTTTTGTTTGTATTATGGTTTAAATTGATGATTCAATTTTGAATGGGCATAATTAAGTTTATTTACTATTTTTAGTTCTTCTCCCAAAAGTGTTGTTTAGGCTAATACCCCCATCCTCAATCATAAGGAAACCATCAAATTCCCTCATTGAGTTGACTCACCTAAGGGTTGTAGATAAATTATTTGTGGGGATCTCATTTCCTAGTTAAATAAAGGTAAATAGGTCCATTATACCCCCATTTTATCCATTTCAAATTAGTGAACCTATTTTTCTATGTTTCATTTTGGTGAACCTGACTTTGTATAACAAATTTTTAAAAATTTGAGTCTATTTCAACCCTAGATCTAAGTTTTGCACTAAGTTTGCATTATATTTGCATAGTTGCATTGCATTTAGGGTTATTTAAGCTTGAATTAGTGACCATCACATTTAGAGTTTAATCTTTCATGTTTAGATCATTTAATTCATAAAAAACAAAAAAAATGCATTAGGTTTGCATTCATCTTGTATTGTACTTGTTGGAACTCAAGGGAAAACAACTAAGAGGGGGGTGAATCAATTGTCACTGAATTTCAAACTTATTCAACTTATTAGCCTTATTATCAGATCTGATCATTAATCATGAAAGCATAAATGAACAACACATCAAAAGCACACATAACGCCAATATTTTTATGTGAAAACCCTGTTAGGGGAAAAACCACGGTGGAGGTCAGTCCACAAGATTATACCCTGTTAAAAGTATAAGAAAATATGAATGGGGAATGCACATGCATTTAGGCACACTTCCTAGAGCTCACTGCTCAATTACAAATAGGATTATTTCCCAAAGGAAGACACACTATCTTGAAGAAAGGTTCTGATTAAATCCATCAAACTTTGAATTGAGAAAATATCATCTACTAATGCCTGGTTATAGTTTCGATTAAGCACATGAATACTTCTTCACTCTTCACTTTTTGCTTTGCATTCAAATTATTTGAACAATATTCATACACAAGACACACACTTCACACTTTCACTCTCATTCACACTTCAAAATGATAAAACAATCACTCTTATATATCTACAACAAGATATTACATTGCTATAACTCAACTTCAACAAAATAGCAAGAAAGAATATAAACAGTCCGCTCAGATCAATAAAGATTAATCATGCAAATCAACCAAGGTCAGCCACAACATGGTGAAGACCGAAAATAACATCCTCAAACATGAACCACCTCAATTAATTACTCCTTGAAGATCGACAACACACTTCAACACCTTGTGGGCCAAGAACATGAAAACATGAACACGCAAGAGAAAATATCAGATGACAAGCACAATGATCAATGTGGACATACAACATAGATGAGAACAAACTATAACCATCCACAATCATCATGAAACACCAGAGAGGCATCTGCAACAATTGAACTTACTGAAATCGCATGATCTTCATTCAAGAACACAAACTGAAGTAATAGAAAAACTGTTAGAATACAAATCTTCATAACTTGATCAAATCTTCACATAGATCTTTGAAACTTGGCATGGATAAACTAGATATACTTATCAAGAAACCCTTTAGTCAACAATCTTTGAACAACAACTTACTGATCACAATGACAAAAAGAACTTCACTTCACCACTGAAAACCTATAACACTTCTTATTATAATTTTCTCAATATCCTCGACATATACAAATTCTAATGCAACCATGCTAATAGTGTTGACATCAATGACAACCACATATTAGCAACACACCACAACATCCAACAATCTACCCCTTTGGAGTTGATGGCAACACATGATGTGAAAAATACCATCAACACAACTACACTTACTCCCTCGTAGGTTCTGACTCTTCTTTCCTCAATTCTTCTCTTCACAAAGATTTTTCACATTACTCTTCTCCCCCTTTGACATCAATGGAAAATATCTCTTCTATACAATATTTGAACCACATATTTGAACACCTGAACATCTAAACATCTGACTACTCCCCCTAAGTAGCAGGCAAAACAACATCAATCTAGATCAAAATATGATCATGAAATGCACAGATTGATGCAAATCAATGATCCTTAGTTCTAATTAGGAGGGGTAATCACCCCTAAATTCCCTCTGAGATACTCAAAAGTATCCTTAGGAAACAACTTGGTAAAGATGTATGCAATTTTCTCCTTAGTAGGAACATACTCCAATCTGACTTCCTTTTCACTTACCTTATCCCTCAAAAAGTGAAACTTGATAGATATATGCTTTGTCTTGGAATGCAACACAGATTCTTGGAAATGTTAATAGCACTTGAGTTATCACATAATATAACAATAGGCTCATCATACACAATTTTGATATCCTTCAACATCTGCTTCATCCATAGTACTTGAGTACAATTATTAGTAGCAACAATGTATTCTTCCTTTGCAGTAGACAAAGAAATAGCATTCTACTATTTTCTTAACCATGAAATCAACTTCTTTCCCAAGAAAAATGCTCCACCACTAGTACTTCTCCTGCCATTCACATCTCCTACCCAATTAGCATCAATAAAAGAACTCAAAGTAAGATCATCATCTTTAGGATAGAATAGACCAAAATCATTGTCCCCTTCAAGTATTTGAAAATCCTCTTCACAATAGTCACATGAGATTCTTTAGGATCAGCTTGAAATATTGCAACAATATATACAACATTCATGATATCAGCCTAGTTTGAGTCAAATAAAGCAATCCACCAATCATTGATCTGTATCTAGTTTGATTTTCCTTCAGAGAATCATCATCAGCTGTCAACTTGCATCCAATCACCATGGGTGTACCAACTGGCTTTGAATCTACCATACCAAATTTCTTCAACAATTCTTTCACATACTTGGACTAAGATATAAAGATCCCTTTATCTAAGTGAGTAATTTGTAATCCCAAGAAGAATTTTATTTCTCCAATCATTGACATCTCAAACTCATTCTGCATCTCATCAACAAACTTC
The DNA here is from genome assembly GCA_007258455.2 of Sequoia sempervirens. Classification (NCBI taxonomy): domain Eukaryota; kingdom Viridiplantae; phylum Streptophyta; class Pinopsida; order Cupressales; family Cupressaceae; genus Sequoia; species Sequoia sempervirens. Next base: position 71,442,246 of record VDFB02353493.1, on the reverse strand, counting down.
ATGCACAATCTGTCATCTCCTCCAAATATGATATCATCAACAAAAAATTCCACAATCAAATCTTTATCATCATTCTTGAAATATAAATTACTATCAATAGTACCTTTGTTAAATCCAAGTTTCACCAAGTACTTATCCAGTCTGGCATACCATGCTCTTTGGGCTTGTTTGAGTCCATACAATGCTTTCTTCAATTGACAAACCATATCTCCCTGATCAGTCAACTAGAATCCATCTGGTTTCTCAACATACACTTCTTCCAACAAACCATTTAGAAAAGCTAACTTGACATCCATCTGATAAACTTTGTAGTCTTTGTAAGCAACATAAGAAAGAAACAATCTCATAGCTTCAATTCTAGCAATAGGGGAAAGGGTTTCTTCAAAATCAATACCTTCCATCTGTGAATATCCCTTACATACCAGTCTTGCTTTATTTCTAACCACTTCACCTTTTTCATTTAGTTTTTTTCTAAAGACCTATTTAGTTCCAATTACATTCTTATCCTTAGGTCCGGGAACAAGAATCCATGTATCATTCTTTTCAGTTTGTTGTAGTTCCTCTTTCATTGCTTCAACCTAATGTTCATCTTTGCATGCTTCATTCACATTGTTAGGCTCAGTTTTTGAAATCAAACAATATTCTCTTGTAATTCTTCTCCTAGTCTGGACAGCTTTGTTCTTATCACCTATGATCCGATTCTCTGAATGATTCAATCTCACATACTTTAGAGTCTTCTTAGAATGTTCTTCAACTTCAAGCTCTTCTAATCTCTCTTTTGTTCTTCCACTAGTTTCTCCTTCTTCTTGATCTTCTTAATTCACTAGAATGATTTGGACTTGACTTGAGTTATGACTTTTGATTGTACTATCATTCTGATCATCAGAATCATATCCAAAGGTTCTAGATAGTGTACCAAAGTCTTCATCAACCTTAATATTTGCACTTTCAACCATTTTCTTCAATCTTTTATTGTAACACTGGTAGAACTTACTCTTAGTAGCATAATCTAGAAAGATTCCTTCATCACTTCTAGCATCAAAATTTCCTATATCTTCATCTCTTTTGATATAACACTTGCTTCCAAAGATCTTGAAATATCTAACAGTAGGATTTTGACCAGTCCATAGCTCAAAAGGAGTCTTACAGGTATCATCTTTGATTTGTACCTAGTTAAGTGTGTACACAACAATACTCAGAACTTCTCTCTAGTAGATATGAGGTACATTTCCTTCCAACATCATGGTTCTAGCAACATCTAGAACTATTTTGTTCTTCCTTTCCACAACTCCATTTTGTTGAGGGGTCTGGGGTGTAGATAAATGTCTCTTTATTCCATGCTCTTCACAAAAATAATTAAACTCACTGGAAGTGAATTCACCACCTCTATTTGATCTCAGACACTTAATCTTCATACATGTCTCTATCTCAACCATAGCCTTAAAGATCTTGAATTTTTCCAGAGCTTCAAATTTATCCCTTAAGAAAGTAGCCCACATCATCCTTGAATAGTCATCAATAAGAACATGAAGTATATGTATCCTTGTAAACTTCTAGTTCTAGCACGACCACACAAATCAGTATACACAAGATCCAACAATCCATTTGAATTTTTTTGTTTACTTCAAAATAAAATTCTTGTTTGCTTTCCTAACTGACATTCCTTGCATATTGCATTAGTAGGCTTCATCAACTTAAGAAAATCTCTCACATCCTTAGTGGAACTTATCTTGAAAATATTATCCAAGTTAACATGACACATTCTCCTATGCAACAACCAACTTTCATCAATTTGAGCAATCAAACAAATTTTACTAGTAACACTCAAGTGTAAAATATTACCTTTTGTTTTTGTACTTGATGCAATCTCATTTCTAGAATTTCCCAATATTTTGCACTTACCATCCATGAACTAAAGATTGTATCCCTTATCAACCATATTTCCAACACTTAGAATATTATGCTTCAAACCTTCAACATACAAGACATCATTAGTATTATCCTTACCATCAAAAGAAATGCATCCTCTTCCACGAATCACACCAGTTGTATTATCACCAAATCTCACAACACCACGATCATAATTTCCAAACTCACAAACTTACTTTTATCTCCTATCATATGATGAGAAAAACTACTGCCAATTACCCATTCATCTTTCTCTTCAACTCAAGCAGCTAGGGATTTCTCCACATTTTCACAATTAGTAGATTCAGTAGACACAAGATTAGTAATCAAGATTTCTAGATAAAACTGTGTGCAATTTTTCTTAATAATCAAGATTAGTAATCAAGTAAAATTGCATAGTTTTATCTAGAAATCTTGATTACTAATGATCATGGACTGTGGAAACATAATGTTATTAATAGACACAAGATTATTTTCCTTGATAGAAATAAACACAAATTCATCTTCACTTGCATTTCCTCTGTCAAATTCATCATTTGTCACACCTTCATCAACAACATAGTAACACTTCTTTTAGAATTTAGGCTTGTTAAATCTTGACTTGGAAACTCTCTTAGGACACCTTGATGAAAAATGACTTATCTTATTGCAAGAGAAAAAATTAATAGGAAACTTCCCCTTATATTTACCTTGTCCTCTGGCTACTCTTTTCACAATCAATGCTTCAAGATCTTCAAGTTCTCTTTCTTCATCGAGGTGTCTCATTTCATCCTCATACTTGAATGTCTTTCTTGATGAAATTTCACCCAGATCATATCTCTATTTATCTTTTCTAGAAGTAGTGGCCTTGAATGCAGATTCAACCTTAGGAAGGGTATCACTAAATCCACTCAACTCAAAAGTAGTAAGCTTACCAATCAACATGTCTTTGGTAACATTTGTCACAGTTCAGAGCTCTTCAATAGCACTAACCTTGAATTTGTAAGAATCAGGAAAGGATCTAAGCGCTTGAGCAACAATCTCTTATTCGTCTATCTATTCACTGGCACATCTGATACCAAACACAAGTTCATTCACTCTTTGCATGGAAGTAGTAACATTTTCATCATCACCCATTTTCAATTTTTCATATTTTTCTTTTAGAATTTGTAGCTTAGAAATCTTCACATTAGCATTACCTTCATACAAGGTATCCAAATTTTTCAAATATCATAAGTAGTCTTCAGATCCATCACATTTGTCATCTCAATATCAGTCAAAGAACTCAACAAAGCCTCCTTAGCCCTAATATTATACTCAACATCCTTGATTTCAGCAAAAGTAGTAGGACCATTTTGTGGAATAACATATATATATATATATATATATTTTGTAATGCTCCAGTAGGGTTCACCAATGCATCTCAGATGGCACTCCATTCGAGTCTTCCACCATGAATAATTTGTTCTATCAAATCTAGGACTATCCTTCTTATAAGTCATCATCTCAAATCACCTCAAGTTAGTAAACTTCTTCCAAGGAACCTTCTCTGATACCAATTGTTGGAAACTCAAGGGAAGAAAACTAAGAGGGGGGGTGAATTAGATGTCATCGAATTTCAAACTTATTCAACTTATTATCCTTATTCTTAGATCTGATCATTAATCATGAAAGCATAAATGAACAACACACATAACACCAAGATTTTTACATGGAAACCCTGTTAAGGAAAAAACCACGGTGGAGGTTAGTCCAAAAGATTATACCCTGTTAAAAGTATAAGAGAATATGAATGGGGAATGCACATGCATTCAGGCACACTTCCTAGAGCTCACTACTCAATTAGAAATAGGCTTACTACCCAAAGGAAGACACACTATCTTACATAAAGGTTCTGATTAAATCCATAAGACTTTGAACTGATAAAATAGCATCTTCTAATGCCTGGTTACAATTCTAGTTAAGCACATGAATACTTCTTTACTCTTCTTCACTCTTCTTCACTCTTCTTTCACTTTTTTCTCTGCCTTTGAATGATCTGAACAATATTCACACACAAGACTTGCACACTTCACACTTTCACTCTCATTCACGCTTCAAAATGATAAAACAATCACTCTTATATATCCACAACAAGAGATTACATCGCTATAAGTCGACTTCAATAAAATAACAAGAAAGAATATAAACAATCAACTTAGATCAATAAAGATTAATCATGCGAATCAACCAAGTTTGGCCACAACATAGTGAAGACTGAAAATAACATCCTCAAACATGAACCACTTCAATTAATTACTCCTTGAAGATCCACAACATGCTTTGACACCTTGTTAGCCAAGAACATGAAGAACATGAACACGCAAGAGAAAATCTCAGATCATGAGCACAACGATCAATGTGGATGTGCAACACAGATAAAGCACAAACTAGAAACATCCACAAGCATCATGAAACACCAGAGAGGCATTTGCAACAAATGAACTTACTGAAATCACATGATCTTCATTTAGGAACACAAATTGAAGTAACAAAAAAATTGTTAGAATAAAAATCATCATAACTTGATCAAATCTTCACGTGGATCTCTAAAACTTGATGTGGATAAAATAGATATACTCAACAAGAAACCCTTTAGTCCACAACCTTTGAACAACAACGTACTAATCGCACCAACATATTGAACTTCACTTCACCACTAACAACTTGTAGCACTTCTTATTACAATTTTTTCAATATCCTCGACATATACAACTTCTAATGCAACAATGCTAATAGTGTTGACATCAATGAAAACCACATATCAACAACACACCACAACATCCAACAATACTTGCATCAAGATTATTCTTCAATCATATAGGTTCAAATTTCATTTTAAAAATAGTCATCTTGTTCATCATTTGACCTTATTTGTACTTGCATTTAGACACCCTAATCTAGGAAAACCTATTATAGAAATATTTGTTTGCAACCAGAAACAAAAGTCGCATACAAAAGCCCAAAATTTGAAATTTTCAATTTTAAAAAACCATAAGCAAGGACCCATTTTCCCATGGGAGAATGAGTCCCTGTATAGACATTCTGACCAATTTTAGAGTGCATTTAAATCTCTGTTTTAGCTTCCTATTTCTTCTATTCAAACTATATTTTAAAATTCTGAAAAATAATTAGTATATGTGGAATAAAATGTGTTATTTTGTACTATTTGCTGCAAATTCATAAAAATTCTATTGCATTTCAATATTAAAAATCATCAAACCTATAAGACAAGTGTTAAATTCTGAAGCATTTCATAAGTTGGATAGATTACTTCTCAATTCAGGAACACACTCAAAATTTACAAAGTTAGTATCTTTCCTTTCCAAGTATGCCAAGAAAAATCTCATTAAAAATCTTGTTAGTCATTCTTCCAATATCTTTCCTAGTTACGAGAGTCTCTTAGTGCAAGAGAGTGAAATTTTTGACACATTCCTTAATTCCACATCCCCTAATATCTCTCCTATTTGTGAGAATGTTTTAGTGAAAGAGGATGTAAGCATAGACAATCATGACTATCATAGTTTCTCTTCTCCCAATACCTCTCCTACTTGTGATGAAGGTATCTCGATGTTAGAAGATACACTCATTGAGAGTCATGACAATCTAGAAAGCTCTTCTCCTTAAAAATCTCCTAGTTGGGAAGATATTATGGAACAAGAGAATGAGATCATTGATACATTTCTTAACATCACTTTACCTAGTCTCCATTCATCTCCCACTTGTGAGAATGATTTAGTGAAAGAGGATGCAATCATGGATAATCATGACAATCACATGTTTTCTTCTCCTAATATCTCTCCTATTTGTTAAAAAGATAGTTTGGTGTAGATGATACACTCATTGAGAGTCATGAGAATCTTGTTTCTCCCTCTCCCAATGCTTATTTCACTTGGGAAGATGTTGTCAAATAAGAAGATGCAATCATTGATAAGCAAGAATACCACAATTATTCTCTAGATGAAGTTATCTTACAAGATCCAATCATGGAATGTGATGAACATCTTGTTTGCTCCTCTCCTAAAAATTCTCCTTGTTAGATTAAAAAATGAAAAATAGCTAAGACCAAGTAGCAACCACTCTACCCAAGATCTAAGCCCAAATTTCAAATCCAAATGTAAGAGAGTACAAATGATAAAAGAGAGAAAACAAGAATGAAAGCATAAAATAAAACTCCCCTATCATAGTTGATTATCTCCCTTGATCCTCCTCCATTCTTTCTCAAGTTGCAAATCTTTTCCCTCATATTTTGAAGTGCTTGAATACCTGCAAATGACAATGATATGCCAACAAGAAATTTGGAGAATGTGGCTATTTAGCAAAAATGATGGAGAAAGCCTTCTTTTATAGAAGAACTATTCGAACGGACAAACAAGATTAAAGTTCTAAAAAGATGCCAAGATAAATGGTGGAGGATGAATGCACCACATAGTGGTAGGGTTAGGGATGACAAAGGATAAACGGTCAAGATTTGAAATGAGAAAATGGGGGGAAAGTAGTGGAGAAAATTAAATAATAATTTTTAATTGAAGAAGGGAATCTAAAAAATTATATTATATTATTATTTAATTTGGGAGAGGAAGTGGAGGAATAAATTTTTTTATTTAATTCATGGAAGGAATCTTTGACCATATTTTAAATTTGGTAAAAAATATGGAGGAATAAATAATCATTTTAGATTACTTATTTATGGAGAAAGGGAAAATGAATACTTAATTTAAAAGTTATTATGCAACTACTTAAATTAAATATAGAGGCAAATAAAGAAAGCGGAATTAAATAATTAAGTAAAATTAATTATTTAATAGAAGAAAGGTGGTAAGAGGGAGTTAAATAGTTTTAATAATTATTTAACTATAGAAGGACGAAAAGGATCAATGAATAGATAAATAATTATGAATAATTATTTAACTATAGACTAATAATGAAGATAAAATAATTAAATAAATGATAATTTATTTAATTTATTAGAGGAGAATAAAGATCAAGAAATGAATTATTTAATTAATAGAGGAATGTGATCAAAGACAATAATTAAATAATTGAAATAATTTAATTATGCAAGGAAGAAGACCAAGACAATGGAAAAATGATGCTCACATACCAATACATTTTTCCTCTCTTTGACATAATGTAATTTGAGCATTGTGCCAAAGAATAATCAAAAAATATTTTTCAAATCATGCTCCATGTGCCTCGGTGAAGGCTGTATAGACCCATGCCCCCTCAACTTTTTTTCAAATTTTTTCAAATTTGAGAAATTATTCCGAAAAGCCATTTTGATGCACTGATAGGAGAAGAAATCAACTTACAGGCCTTCAGGATGATTGTAGGAAGGAAAGACGAGAGTTCAAAGAAGCTAGATGTTAGTATGGAGAAGATAGATGTCAGCATGGAGTTAGTTAGATGAAAAAGGAATGGATGTTCTTGCTTAACAAATGTCAACTTGCATTTTTATCATCATTGAGCATCAAAATTATAGTAAATGGAGCAAGAACACCATGGTATGACATATACCAAGGTGTGCAATGTTACCACTTGCAAAAGACAATGCTAAAAGACAAGGAATGCCATGACTCATACTAAGGACCCAATTGCCCCAATATTTTTGTTAAGACAAACCACAGGCAACAATCAAAAGAAAAGAGATCATGATCCACCATCACCCCTCTAAATCCTTCGTGAGACATTTTCAAGGTAGCTAGTAACATGACCAAAGACCAATCAAAAAGATAAGACCAACTAGACTAACAAAGCCAACAACCCATTGGATTAGTTGCCAGAGTTTATTTTATGATGAGATTGATGTGATTGATTGATTGACTAATTGACAAGTTTGATTGACTGGTGTTGATTGATTGATAAGGCTAACCAATTGAATGATTGTTTGATCCGATAAATTAATTGAAAAGATTGATTGAATGACTAAGGTCTGATTGACCAAATTGATTAAATGACCAAGATTGATTGACCAAAGTGGAGTGACAGATAGAATTGACCAATTGATAAGATTGATTAACTAATTGACCAAATTGACTGATTGGTAGGTTTGACCAATTGACAAGATTGATTGACCAATGTTGATTATGCTTGGTTTTAGGAAAGACATATCCTATTTAAGTCAAATGATAAGATTGATCAATGACTAGTCTCCCAATTCAAGAAGGATGTATTTTAAATAGGACAAAATGATAAGACCAATGATTCTAAGATAATTGACTAGTTTGAACTGAAGACTTGTTGGACAATTGATTTTTTGATTTGTGATTTGGTTTGAATAGTGATTGCTCGAAGATAAAGGACATGACCAAATTCAAAAAACCCTAAAGGACTGACCTAGGACCTCAGGGGCTCATCGATTGATGGCCTTGCCTACGTTATACACATAGAGACCTCATAGTTCGACCAGAGACAAACCAAAATTGATATGACTTGAAAAAAACCTAAGGATAAACCTATTGTATTGGGGGCTTATCGTTTGATGGCCTTGCCTACGTAGCAATGTGCATAGACAATGTAGTTTGACCAAACTGACATAGTTTGACTCTGTTTTTGGAGTTTTGAAGTTTTATGATTCTTTTGGATTTTTTGATGGATTTTTTATTCTTTTATGAATTTTTTATGGATTTTAATGTTTTTTATGATTTTTTTAAATTTTTGATGGTTTAATGATTTTTAATGGATTTTAATGTTTTTTGATTTTTTTGGATTTTTGATGGTTTTATGATTTTTTTGAATTTTTGAAGGTTTTATGATTTTTTTTGGATTTTTGATGGTTTTAAAATCTGATACCATGTGTAGGATCCCATAAAGACATAAGTCAAGGAATTTCCCCTAGTCAGGTATAGGACCGAGTTATTATGCACAAGGGGATTGATGGATGCAAAGGATGGTCATGAAAATGAAGGATGCTAAATGTCAATGGTTCTCAGACCATGGGAAGGATGAAAAAGATTTATTATGGAAAAATGATATGAGTGAATGGATGGACGAAAGGTGGAAAAACAAGTAGAGTGATAGTAGAGAGAGGGGCATAGACTAATGACGCATGGTGCCTATTTGCCAGGTTTTCACCATGGTACTTATCCAAAGCACCATCGAAGTGGTTTTCACTTTTGGGTGAATTATTTATCTTTCTCTTTTTTTTATTTTTTTATTTTTGAAAGGGATACTCTAGAAGCTAGGTGTAATATCTATGAAGATGCATGTTGTTGATGGGCTTAGGCAATAGTTCACCTTCAGGAGTAGACAATTGATAAGCACCAAACCCATATGTTGTTGTGATGATGTAGGGACCTGACCAATTTGGCTCAAATTTTCTTGCCTTTTCTTGATCCACTTGATTATTAGGATTTTTTTAGAACCAATTCACCAATGTCAAAGTATCTAGGTCAAACCTTCTTATTGTAACTATGTCGAAGGCAGTTCTGATATGCCTACAAATGTGTTAAGGAATTCTATCTTTTCTCATCCCTCATGCAAATGGGTTGTACTGTACTCTTCTTCATCAATAAACTAGTGCATGGTCAGTCTTAAAGAAGGTAACTCAACCTCAATGGGAAGAATAGCTTTAGATCCAAAGATGATGGAATATGGAGGGGTACTAGTGGGTGTATGGATGCTAGTGCAGTAGGCCCAAAGTGCAGGATTGAGTTGGATATGCTAGTCATGACCAACATCATTGACAATCTTCTTTAAGATTTTGAGTATATGGTCTTATTAGATGCCTCATCTTGACCATTACCTTGTCTACCATTGTATGTAATGATGAACTAAGGAACACCATACCAACATATGATGGAGTTAAGGATGAACTTAGATATTTGCTTTCCAGTAATATAGGTCATTGGGATGGCTTCCATCCATTTGGTAAAGTACTCAGTAGCAACAAGGATAAACTTTTCCCATTGGAAGAAGTAGGTTGAATCTTTCCCATGAGGTCAAGTACCCACTGAGAGAAGGGCCAAGGGGATGTAAGTGGATGCAGCTCTTGAGTAGGTGTGTGTACAAAATCTCCATGTATTTGAAATTGGTGATATTTCTTCACAAAGTAATAAGCATCTCGTTCCATTGTAGGACAATAATATCCCATCCACATGAGATTTTTAGCTAAGGTAGGACTAGCAAAGTGAGCTCCGCATATACCATTGTGTACCTCTTGTAAGTCCATTTGTGCTTTATTTGAGTCAAGACTTTTGAGAAGGGTGTTATCTATGCTATGACGGTAAAGGGTATCACCGATGATGACATATTTAGAGGCTTGTTGGATAAAGGCTTTGCATTGGTTTGTGGAAATATTAGGAGGGATAATTTGGTCATTTAGGTAGTTATAGAATTATTTGTACCAGGGAGATTCAAGACCAACAAGTTCACACACAAGTTCAGATTCAGGGACCTTGAATGTAGGGATCAATAGTTGTTCCACCAAAAACTCAAACTATGAGACATTGTTAGGAATATCCAAAAGAGATCCAATGGTTTCCATTGCATCAGTCGCCTTGTTCCGAATTCTCAGAACTTTCTCAAAAGAGATTTCATTGAAGTATAATTTAAAACTATCCACCATACACTTGTAAGGGGTAAGCTTCTCATCCTTTCTATCATAATCATCATTCATTTGTTAGATAAGTAACTGGGAGTCACCATAGACTTGAAGATCCTTGATTTTCCATTTGATTTCCATGTGTAGTCTTGTCAACAATGCTTTGTATTCAGCCATATTATTTGTGCACAAAAATCCTATTCTATAGGACTTAGGAATGGAATCCCCTTGAGGTGTGATAAAAAGAATTCCAGTCCCAAAACAATGGTTTGTGTAGGATCCATTGAAGTAAAATTTTCATGTTGTGGTAGTTTCTATTGAAAAGAAAAATTCATTAGGAAATTTGGACACAAGAGGATGGTATTCTATCGTTGGTGATTTGCAAATTGATTAGCTATTACTTGTCCTTTTATTTCCTTACGATCAACATACTCTATGTCATACTCACTCAGAATCATGAACCACTTTGCTAATCGGCCTATGAAAGTTGTTTTGCTTAATAGATACTTTAAAGGATCAATCTTAGCTATCAATTTTGTTTTGTGGTTCAACATGTAATGTCTCAACTTTTGTATGAGATGAAAATAACTACAAAACATGATCTTTCAATTGGATTGTAGTTAAGCTCATATCCTACCAAATTTGAATAATGTAGTAGATAGCTCTTTCTTTTTCATCATTATCATTTTGTGCTAGTAATGTCCCTAGTGTTGATGTAATGGCTAATATGTATAGGATCAATTCTATTTCATCAATAGGAGCCATAAGAATTGGAGGTGACAATAAATAATATTTTATTTGTTGGAATGCTTCTTGAAAACATTCGGTCCAAATGAAGGGAACTCCTTTGTGTAATAGATGTTGAAATGGATGAATTTTGTTTGATAGCTAGGCAATGAATCTTCAAATTTACTATAGTATTCCTTGTAGAGTCCTTAATTGACTACTATTTGTAGGTGGTGGCATATCTATGATTTATTTCACTTTTATAGGATCAACCTCAATTCCTCTATGAGAGATGATGTATCCCAGTAATTTCCTGATTAGACCCCAAACACACACTTCTTTGGGTTTAATTTGAGCTTATAGTCCTCTAATCTTTTGAAAATATTTTTCTAACACTCTAAGATGACCACCTCTTGTCAAATATTTTGTCAATAATTCATCAACATAGTCTTCCATAAGTACATGCATATAGTCAGGAACGATGGTTGTCATAGCCCTCTAGTATGTTGCTCCAACATTCTTTAGTCCAAAAGGAATTACATTCCAACAAAAGATACCCAAAGCGCATGTGAAGGTTATCTTGTGTTGATCTTTAGTGGAAATTCTAATCTGATTGTATTTGTAAAAACCATCCATAAGTGACAACATGTTGTATCATGCTCTGAGACCTACTATGATATCAATGTTAGGTAGTGGAAAATCATCCTTAGGACAAGCCTTGTTTAAATCTCTAAAACCCATGCATATTTTGATACCACCAACTGGTTTAGTGATAGGAACAAGGTTGGAAATCCATTCTACATAATCTATGGGATGAATAAAGCCAACATCTAGGAGTTTCTTCAGCTCAACCTTTACCAGGAGTGTAATTTGTGGGTGCATTTTTCTTAATTTCTATTTGATAGGTTTAAAATTTGAAAGCAGTGGTAGATGATGTGGAACTGGTTAAGGGTCCAATCTAGGCATATCAACACATGACCATGCTAAATTAACTTGTCTTTCTGATAATACTGTAGTGAACTTTGGTTTTTCTTTTATGGTCAAAGATGTCACAAACTAAATGATCCTAGGATTATCTTTGATCCCAAGATTGACTTCTTCTAAATATTTGACTAGAAATGGTGCCTCAAAGATGTTTTCACCTTCGGATATGTCCTTTATTTTTAGTTTTTCATAGTCTAAAGGCACCTTTCAGTTTTCACCTAGAGACCTATTCTTTTTATTTTTATCATTTTTCTCACTTTTATGACAATAGGGATGAGAAACCTCTCCAAATTATGCTACATTGTCAAGCTCAATGATGAAGCCAACTTTATGGCCCCCACTTGGTATACCTTCATGAAGTCCCATAAACTCAACAATTTCTTCATTGTTCTCGAATGTGTCTAAACTCGGTGGTCCTTGTTGATTCCAATCTATGAGTTGTGGATAAAAAATGGGTTTCATCATCAATACTATTAAGGGTCAACATGTAGGTAGTTTTTAGAAATGGTGCCTCAAATGTACTGATGTCCATGCCTCTACATTGTCGAACATACAGTCGAATATCACTGGGACATAGTCACTAGTCTAATCGAAATCCTGATGGAGGGTGTTGCATTGGTGGTAGGGAGAACTCTTATCGATGGGACATTGCTTTGTTGATGGGACATTGGAATATGTCTCTTCAACATGGCGATAAAGACTATTATCAGTGAGACTAGGTGATGTCGAAGGGAGTTCCTTAGCAGTCTCCTCGACACTCTGATGAGTCTCTTATCAAAGTGACTTAATGTTTTTGTTGGGACATTAGATCATGTCTCTTTGACATGCCGATGGAAGGTAGGGAATCTTGTCATTGGAACTTTGTGACTTTGATAGGACTCTAAAGCTTGTCTCCTTGATGTTCCAATGGAGTGGGACCTTAGTGTGTTGTTAAGGTGGGACTATTTTGCATGGAAGGTGACATTAGTTGTATAGTAGTGACATGGATGTCACGTAGATGATGGGGACCACTCAGTTAAACATTATAAGCCTCATCAATGTGACATTCTCGTATCAGTGGGAGATATTAAGTTGTATCCTCAACATGTCGATGGAAGGCTGGAAGAACCTTGAAGAGAGCCTCTTTGACATAACGATGGAAAGTTGAAGACTTGGTGGGTCATGTTGGTGAATGCTAAACACTTGGTGGTATAACCTTCATTGGAGTGACATCCTTGTTTCAGCACGAGACAAGAGGATGCCTCATTGATATGATGATACATTGCTTGATTCACATCGAAGTTGTGAAGCGGATGGAACGATGGTCATTTCGGGGTGACATAGGGTGGTTAGAGGGACATGGCTTGAAGTCTCTTTGATGACCCAATATAACTTAAGTGGTTGGGAGCTAATGACAGTTATGTTTGTTGATGATGTTCAACTAGCATGGAAGGTGTAATGACCAGTTACTGGAATGCAGAAGAAGTGTGTATGAATTAAAAAGAGCCAACGAAGAGGATCAAAGTGGACATGTTTGAACTGCATTGTAACCATTTGTCTATGGAAGTTGAATCGAACCATTTCTTGTTGGTTGAGAATGAGTGTTATAAAACATTGAACATTTTGCAATGTCAGAGGAGAGAGGGGAATACAATAGGGTTTATGCTACTAGATTATCTCTGGATGGAACAAGATGTAAATCTCTTGTAAAGGCTTAAAGCCTGCAATTGTATTTTTGTTGCTAAATAATACAATGGCGATTTGTGATTTTGGAGTGTGGGGTTTTTTACCCATAAGGGTTTTCCCTACGTAAATCTTGTGTGTTCATGTTGTTTGTTTCATCTTTCATGGTAGTTGGTTGTGTTTGTTGAATTTATTAATGGTGTTTTTGGAACTAGTTAATTAGCATTAATTTCTCTCTAAGGGTCAATGTGGTAAATGAACTATGTTTGATTCCGCTTTATGGCATAGTATTTCATGTATTTGAGGTAATCTGATGAAAATAAAAGTTACCAAAGGCACTAATGATCTTAGATATTTCTTTCTAAGATGAATTAAATTTCCTGACAAGTAGTATTAGAGCCTTCTTCTAGGATTTGATTCTTCCTAGTGTGTTGTTAGTTATGTGTATTCCTTCTGTGAAGATTTCTTAGTCTAGCAGGCTTGAGGAAATTTGGAGGAATCAATTGATGAATTGATCCTTTGGTGAGTGGAATTTTGTGCTCTTTTTTTTGAGTTTCAAGAGACAACATGTAGCATGAAGGATGGTGAAGATGGACAAACTTGAGTTGGTCATATTGAAATGATGTGACTTGAAGCTCGTGAGTTGGCAGTGGTATAATCTTGATGCATGGGCAGAGTATTTTGCTTCATGGTTGTGTTGTAGCAAAGCTTCCATATTGAGTGTCTATGTGAGAGGCTTTGTGATGATATGGAGAAGCTTGGGTTGATTTTTAGTCATGGATAAATGTTCTTATGTTGGGTTTTTTTCCTAGTAGTGGAAGGCATAGTTTTATTGTTACCCTAATTGCAAGTAGGCTATGGAGTTGATCATTGGATGGTTTGGAAGCTCTTGCAATAGCTTGTCTCCCTCGGATGCACATACATGTTGGTGGTTGAAGAGTAGGTTTGAAATAGGCATGGAATCTCTAATGGCATTTTCCTCTCCTATATTTTTTGTACCTACATGGTTCAGACTCATGCTTCTAGGTCTGAGAGTTTTTTATAGGTTTTCTTAAAAATATATGGTGATGCTCATTCATGATAATCCATTTTTTGGTTTAACCATTATGGTGTTTCAAATTTTTTGGTCTTCTAGATGTGAAGTGGATATGGGTGTGCATGGGTGTTCTTGAACACAATGGTTTTGCAGGTTTTACATGGTCAAGAAAAACTTGTGAAGATGTGGAGCTATTGCTAAGCTATTTTCTAGAGCCTAGTCTTTTGGGGTGGTACTAGATGAGATAGTTGTACTTCTACATGCATTCATTATGCATGGTAAGAGAAGGTGTGATTCCATCTCTACATGGGACTGTTGGTACATGATTTTTCACTCAACATTCTTGTGGTGTTGCTTTTCGGGTTCCTAGACTATGGTGATTGAGTTGTGGAAATGATTGGAAAATCAGATTTGAACTTGATTTGGTGTTTGAGTCATGTTGTCTACATGGTTATTATCTTCTAGATCTCAGTTTTGTAGTTTCTAGTGTGATGATGGGGTTTCATGTTTCAGTTGATTGGATCTATGAGTTGTGCAATTTTTGGGTTGTATTTACCTACATATTTGTTTTTGGACAACTTAGAAGTGGACTATCTATATCCATGAGGTTGATTTAGTGTTAATGTAGACTTGTTAGCTAGCCTTGTTTTTGGTCACTTGTTCATTGGTGTGGTTGCTTTGAGATGAGAGAATAGATGGTGTTGAGTACCTGAATAGTTAGTTATGGGGACTTGTAGCAGGTGTATCATGATGTCATGAAGAGCTTGATACACGTTTTGGTGTAAGCTTTTGACAATGATGATATTGCATGCTTGGTTTGAAGATCTTGGTGCCACTTGGTATTGTTGTCAAATGGAAATGTTGTTGTGTAGACTTGAAGGATTTTCACATTAGCAGATTTTTGGTCATGATGCTTGGAGAGCTCGATTGTCACGGTTCAGTGGGAGATTTAGCAATTATTGTGGATTCATCACTTAGTGATGGATGATCTTCTCTAGTGTTGTAGATGTTACTAGGAGGAGCTCTTAGATCCCGTTGTTACAAAAGGGATCTTTCAAATTTGCATGGACACTATTTGAAGATGTGAAACATCTCAAGACCATGGAGGATTCTTGGAGTCTTTGGTTGAGGTGTTGGTGGTTCTTGACAGGTGATGTTGGTTTAGAGTTTGTTTTCTTAATGTCATGATAGACTCTTGATTGCACATTAGAGTTTTGACATGTTGCATTGCTCTTGAGACCCCGTTGTTATTTCACTTGAAGCATAATATCTCCTAAAGGGGATGTGTAGATCGTGATGTCATGATAAGTTCCTGATTCAGATGATTGGAGCTTTTTCAGTGGTATGGAAATTCTTTGTGTTTTGGGTGCATTGTTCAAATGCTTGAGAACCTCATGATAGTGCAGTGATGCATTTGGAGTTTGCAATGAGATGATAATTTGCATGTGCTCATGGATACATGAAGAATAAGGTGAAGTTTTATTTCTCTTGAGAGGAGAGAAGTGTTGATGATTACTCTTGATGAAGATTTCAGTAGAAAGTCTGAGAATCCTTCACTGTGGTTAGATGTGAGTTCAACAGAGACCAATGAGGAGATTTCTCTTGGAGAAGTCATGATGGTTTGCATATATTGGAGTATTCTCGTTCCCCACTCTTGGTCTACTCGGTAGTTTATCTCTTGAGAGGTATTTCCCATGGTTTCTCTCACATGTTTTATGCTTTCTTTCATGGATATGGATCTTGAAAAACTATTAGATGATTCTAAAGGATTCATTGTGAGAGATGGATAGCATGGTTATCTCCTTATGCATTGTGATTACATTAATTGATGTTGATTTTAGGAGATGCATTGGGCATATTTCTTGAAATTGGAAATGAAATATTTTTATCTTCTTTGAGAGGCTTACATCCATGTTGATTAGATGATACATATGTCATGTTTGATCTTGGCGATTGAACGGTTGGGTATTGTTATGGATTTCCTTTTGGAGTGTTGTGAAGGAGATCATACTTGACACAATTGGAATTTAGAGGTGTATGTAGGAGGATTTTCTATAGGTACATGATGTGAAAAGGTGCTCTCTTTGGTCTTGGTTGTCTTCCTAGATGTTTATTTTCACATTACATTGGTTTGAGGTTTGGTCAGAGCTGTAGTGATCACTAGCTCGTGGTCATGTTGTGTCGCTAAAAAATGTATAGTTGACATTTTTATGCTCACTTGAGACTCTCTTTTGGAATTTAGCTTGATTTTTCCTAGGTCTAATGTTGTAATGTGGCCAACATGTTCACATTAGCTCTTCAATCTTTATGAATAATTAGGACTTCTAGGTTTTCTTGTAAAGGTGTTGAGAAGTGTTGTAACCCACTTTCACACTTTTCTAGGACCTTTCCATCATAATTCACTTAAATAACTCCTTTTTATTACTTACAAAGTCTTATTTCAAAGTTTTGTAAAGTGTTGTAACCCACTTTCATGCTTTTCTAGACTTTTCATCACTAATTTAACCCTTTTTCATGTTTAAATGACCCTTTAATACACTTTTCAACCGTTTTTAAGTGTGTTTTTGAGGATACTCCCATTGCAAAAAATTTAATGCCCCATAATTCCTGACACCCACTTAAATTTCTTAAGTGGGACTAAGTCTCCAGTAGGGGTGACTTAGTCCTTTGTGGCACAAAACTCAAAATAATTTTAAATTTCTAGCGATATTTTGTCATCTAACCCTTGAGGTTAGCCTGTGATGTGTTATTTTCGGGAAATTTTAGTAAAATAAAGTATAAATAAGGGTTTTTCTCCTCATTTTACATCTCCTACAATCTCTTAGTCCATCAATCATTCATAAATCATAATTCTCAAGCACTTAAGCAATCAAGCATTATCAAGTCATCCATTGGAGCACTTCA
Source organism: Sequoia sempervirens (assembly GCA_007258455.2). Lineage (NCBI taxonomy): Eukaryota > Viridiplantae > Streptophyta > Pinopsida > Cupressales > Cupressaceae > Sequoia > Sequoia sempervirens. The sequence continues at coordinate 71,424,466 of VDFB02353493.1, read as the reverse complement.
TTGCATGTCTTCAGATTTTTACATAAAGAGATTGGTATGTTTGTGACATTGCATGTTTTTCATTTATCATTCTCTTTTCATTTCATTTCATTTCATAGGGTTTGATTACCAAAGTGGGGTTTGACCAGGGAAAATCCCTATACTCTAACCCTCAATCATTTTTCCCCTTTTGCATGTGTGTTTGTAGACTTTATATGCAGATTTTTCAAGCAAATAGGTGCTAAAAAGTGGTCAAGAAGTCTTCAAATTCAATCAATTCATCACAACCCTAATTCAAGCTTGGAGAGACTTTTTATCCCATTTTCTTCAGAATTAAGTGTGGACACCTATCAAGCAAGCAAGTGCAGACCTGAGGCTACAAGATTATGTCCCAAAACTCCTGAGATTTGTAGGAGGACTAATTCACCACTACTAGCGGATTAGTCTCACTTCTGGGCCTCAAAAGTGATTTTGACATTTTTGGATACCCATTTAGTAGATCCTATTTCGACAAAGTTTCCCGAAATTGGGACTAAGTCACCCAACCTGGAATAAGTGTCCTAGTCAGCATTTTTAGTCAATTTTTTAGGATTCCAAAATCTCCCAGCATCAAATTCCATATTCCAGGTGCACCTCTTTGATTTTGTTATGTTATTTCATCAGTTACTTGCATTTTTATGTGTTTTTGCATATCACACTATCTTTTCCAGCACTTTGCATTTCTTAGGTTTTGCATCATTAGATCATTTCATTTTCAGATTAGAGCATTAGAGAATCTTAATTAGACATAATACATCTCATACACATTAATCTTTGAATGTGAACATTGCATTTTGGCTCATTTCTTTCTCCTTTTAGGTGAAAAACCCTAGAAGTGCAAGAAAACATTTGGTTTGCCAAAATCATTGTCCACATTTTGGTGAACTCGACATGAACATCTTTACTTGTGATTTTAAGTTCATATTAAGTTTCATTTGCATTGCATTGTTTAAATTGCATCTTAGGGTTTTCAAAATTGCATTAGTGAAAAGCTCAAAAAGCTTGCATTTTTGCATCATTTTTTGCATTGAAACTCACAAAAGTTTTGCATTTCATATTGTAGTTGCATCTGTGCATCCGAAAGACATAAAATTACATTCAATTTTTTTGAAAAATCTTAAGAAATTTATCAGTGGGACTAAATTGCCACATTGGGTGACTTAGTCCTCTTCCATACTTTGCATTGAATTTTCTGGTAAATTTTGGGTATTTTCTACACTTTTGTTTGCTCTTTCTACATACTATCATATTTTCTATATTTACTACTTTACTTTCTTTTTAGAATATTAGCTTACTTTCATTCCCTGTCATCATGGATTTTTGCTTCTATAAGTTTTGGAATTCATTGGAATCTCTTGTCGACATGTGAAATTGTGCCTTTGGCTGTGATCCTAATGACCTTGAGCTTCCTCATGCTCCTTCAACTCTTAATGAATTTCCACCTTGTGTTTTTGAAATCATTGGAGAAGATGATGATAGCATGCATAAGTTCTTAAACGAATTCCTTGATAATCTTGAAAACAACACAGCCTTTTACCCATCCACAAAGTCACAAGATCTTCCTACTATTTCACTGCCTGACATGTTTGGTTATTTACATCTTGAAATGACTGGAGCACCTAAGTTCCCTCCCACAGGTGGACCTAGTTCCTCTCCACCACCACATCCTCACCCATTTTATGAACAAAAAGTTACAAATACACCAATCGACCTTGAAGAAGCATATGGCAAAGGTTTTACTATCTTAAGCAAACAAGGTTGTGACACAACAAATGAGCATAACATTCACCAACTTCTAGAAAAAATACCAACAGATGAAAACACAATAGGATTAGGATATCAAGATCCTCCTCATGACAACAAGCCTCCTTTTGAATATTGGAAACTTCAAGATGATGGTACAATGATCTTTGATTGCCCCCCTGACTTAAATGTTCTCTTTCCACGTGAACAACCATTACCTGATTCTAATGATAAGGATGCTAGGATCCCCATGAGTCCTCTTCCTCCTTCTATTCATGCAAAAGGAGAAACTAGTAAACGAAAGCACCCCTAGAAATTGAAAAAACTAAAGTCTCCTCTCCATCCACCACCTGAATGTGAAAGGAAACTCCAAATGCTCTTAAATAGAGGTCTCATTCTATTACCACCTATGATTAGGTTGGTAATCCTTCCTAAAGATTCCAATGTACCATTTTGTAAATACCATATTTTTCTTGGCCACCGCACTGATTAATGTTGGACATTGAAGGAAATACCAAATAAGTATCACTTCATTGATATCAATTGTTATCCTATCATTCCATAATTCCTTCAACCAACTCCTCTCATCATGCAATAATTATAGAATTTTCAATTCTCATTATTGCATGATCTTTCTCATCACCCACCTTGGCTCATTCTTGCCTTACATTTAGTGGAGGCATGAAGTTGCTAGCCTTATCCTAGTAATTCATTTATCCTTGTCCCTCAATTACATTATTTCCCTTCCGCTTATACTAACAGAGATTGTGAAGCCACTAACTTGGTTAAAGGGTGACTTGCATTTGCATTACTACCCTCTTTCACATTTTCATTTTTCTATGTGCATATCATGTTCCCCTATAATGTGTGTTTTATGTTCTCTCTCTTTCTTTGAGTATTTCCTCTATTTGTACCTCTATTCTTCTATATGTCATACATTTCCTTTTTCAATTTTGTTTTGTGTTCTCCTTTTGGGGATGATGCAAGGTGTTGAGACACCCTATGTCTCTTTAATGTTGACCCAAAAGGTCCTTTCATTTTCTTTTTTCTTTTGCTTTGTGTTTTCCTTTTGGGGATGATGCAAGGTATTGATACTGCAATGTCTCTTCCATGTTGACCCAAAACGGATTTTACTTTCCTTTTGTTTTCACCTCTTTGTGTCATTCTCCCAGTTCTATGTGTTTTGGGGCATGATGATGGTTCTAAGCACCTTAATCAAAACATTGCAGCAACGAACATATTGACCCCAAATCCATAGATCCCTTATGTGTTTGGTGTGTTCCTTTTTGGGGGGCAACACTCCTTTTCTTTTCTTTTCTTTTTTTGTTTACATGAAGCAACCTTACTTAGAAACATATGACTTGGCATAGGGGCTTTCCAAGTTGGCTCTCATGTCTTGTTTTTCTTTTTTCTTTTTCATTCGCTAATTTAAAGTAATTTCTCATAGAATAGTCTGTAGTAATTCCTTTAAAGTTGGGGCATACATTGGCATTATTCATTTTCATTTTTCTTTTTCTTGGTTCTTAGTACAGCCTTGTTACTTTATACGATGTGTTTGTCACTTTGTGGATGACATTGGGTATGATGTCCTTCATAAGCGCGATCTATCATAGCATATTACATTCCTCTTAGTGGCCTGATGTGACACACTGCATCCCCTAAGTTGCAAATATTTTATTCTTTGATTGGTCCTCTCTTGGAGACATTGGGCACAATGTTCCCTAAGTTATAGAGCTCGCATGAACCAAAAAAGATTCATTTGAACCTTCTTTTGCATTTTTACATGGCCACCTTGCATAACACAACTTTCATGCATGTGGTACCTTTGAATTTGTTCATGAGTTCTAAGCCTACAAAGCTTTTCTTGTCTCATGGAGCACGAATTGACGTTATCCTTTGTGGCACCTTATTAAAGTTATTAGGGGGTATAACTTTAATATGGTTGAGAGAGAAAGCCCATCCAACACATGAATTTTCCTCATAGCCACCTGCTTGTGTGAGTGCATACCAATTTATTGTGTGTTCCTCACCTTTTGGGACTTCTCACCCCACAGACAATCAAAAACTCCATTTCCCCAGAGTGAGTATACTTGGGCCTTCTCACCCCACGGACAACTAAAAGTTTCATGGCCCCAGAGTGAGTATACTTGGGCCTTCTCACCCTACGGACAACCAGAAGTTTTGTGGCCCGAAAGTGAGTATACTTGGGCTTTCTCACCTAGTGGACAACCATAAGTCTCGTTGCCCCAGAGTGAGTAAAAATTTCTTACAAGTAGCCTAGATTTGATCCACAACGAGCTGGAAATATGATCGAAGCTTTCATTCTTTTTCATCACTTTCTTGTGTGATCCTTTGTGATTATGTTTGGTTTGCTTTGAGACCATGATCCTAGGGGCTTGATCATCCCTCTTGATTGATGTTTCATCTTACCAATGTGTGTGCATTTGGATCCCTCTCGATGTGCATGTTGATTAACTACTTTAGCAAGAGTTTGAAGCAAGTTCATCCTCTCACTATAGTGGGGGCTTAATATGTCGCCAAAAACTGTATAGTTGGCATTTTTATGCTCACTAGATTTTCTCTTTTGGACTTTGGCTTGATTTTTCCTAGGTCTAATGTTGTAATGTGTCCAACACATTTACATTAGGTCTTGAATCTTTATGAATCATTAAGACTTCTAGGTTGTCTTGTGAAGGTGTTGTGAAGTGTTGTAACCCACTTTCACACTTTTCTAGGACCCTTCCATCATAATTCATTTAAATAACTCCTTTTTATTACTTACCAAGCCTTATTTGAAATTTTTGTAAAGTTTTGTAACCCACTTTCACACTTTTCTAGACTTTTCATCATTAATTCAACTCTTTTTCATGTTTAAATGACCCTTTAATACACTTTTCGACCATTTTTAAGTGTTATTTTTAGGATACTCCCGTTGAACAACATTTAATGCCCCATAATTCCTGACACCCACTTAAATCTCTTAAGTGGGACTAAGTTTCTAGTAGGGGCGACTTAGTCCTTTTTGGCACAAAACTCAAAATAATTTTAAATTTCTAGCGAGATTTTGTCCTCTAACCCTTAAGGATCCATTGGAGCACTTCATTGCATATCTTCAGATTTCTACGTCAAGAGATTGGTAAGTTTGTGACATTGCATGTTGTTCATTTATCATTCTCTTTTAATTTCATTTAATTTCATAGGGTTTGATTACCAAAGTGGGGTTTGACCAAGGAAAACTCCTATACTCTAACCCTCAATCATTTTTCCCCTTTTGCACGTGTGTTTGCAGACTTTATATGTAGATTTTTCAAGAAAATAGGTGATAAAAAGTGGTCAAGAAGTTTTCAAAGTCAATCAAGTCATCACAACCCTAATTCAAGCTTGGAGAGACTTTTTATCTCATTTTCTACATAATTAAGTGTGAACACCTGTCAAGCAAGAAAGTGCAAACCCGAGGCTACAAGATTCTGTCTCAAAACTCTTGAGATTTATAGGAGGAATAAGTCACCAATACTAGTGGATTAGTCCCACTTCCAAGCCTAAAAAGTGATTTTGACATTTTTGGATACCCATTTAGTAGATCATGTTCTGACAAAGTTTCCCAAAATTGGGACTAATTTAGTAGATCATGTTCTGACAAAGTTTCCCAAAATTGGGACTAAGTTGCCTAGCTTGGAGTAAGTGTCCTAGTCATCATTTTCAGTCAATTTTTTAGGATTCCAAAATCTCCCAGCATCAGATTCTATATTCCAGGTGCACCTCTTTGATTCTGTTATGTTATTTCATTATTTACTTGCATTTTTATGTGTTTTTGCATATCACACTATGGTTTCTAGCACTTTGCATTTCTTAGCTTTTGCATCATTAGATCATTTCATTTCTAGATCAGAGGATTAGAGAATCTTAATTAAACATAATACATCTAATACACATTAATCTTTGAATGTGAACATTCTATTTTGGTTCATTTCTTTCTCCTTTTAGGTGAAAAATCCTAGAAGTGCAAGAAAGAATTTGGTTTGCCAAAATCATTGTCCACACATGTGTTTTCACTCATGTTCTTAGGTGATAACATAGAGGCTCTTAATATTTTTCCTTTGTTGGGTGTGGAGAACTTAGGAGAGCTGTACAGACTCGTGGTGATATTTGTTCTTATAGGTTATTTAATTACAGGTTTTGCATATCATTGTGGATGGATCCTTGAAACTACATGTTTACACTTGCTATGTTATGCTATTGGTAGACTTGTTATTCCCTTGATCTTATAGATTTGGCATTACCCATGTAGTGGGAGTTCCTAGATGTTTTTTTTTCTTCTTTGACTAGTTGGAACATGGAGTTTGTTTTTGTAGTTGATGGGTTGGCTGTGTAGGTGGCATGATTTTTCTAATGTGGATACCTTAGAGGTATGTGTGATTAGATGGAATAGCACTTGTTTTGTGTGCTATTTTTAATCGTGTGGGTTAATCAGTTGGATGAGAGCAGTCAATGTTCTCATTGTTGTTCTATCTGGTGTTCTATCTTATTTTTTGGAGAATTTCTTCATTATTATGTTTAGGTTGAAGCTTTGTAGTTGATGTTGTGATGCTTCTATATAGCTTGTGAGCACAGTGGAGTGGTGGTAGTGTGTTGAATCCCTTGTTGTCAATTGGTTCTATTACTGGTGTCTTAGATTAGACTAGTGCATTTACACCATGGCTTGTTTCTTTTCTTTGGAGGATGGTTGGAACTATAACCTGAGATGGTAGACATTATAGATGTTGTTGCAGGTGTCCTAGGTGATACATAGGATTCATGAATTTATTGGTAGGAAATACATTCTCCATAAAGTGGGAGAATGTTGAGAAATGGTGCCTCAAATGTACTGATGTTCAGGCCTCTATAACATTGTCAAACAAACAATTGAATATCACTAGGACAAAGTCACTAGTTTGATTGAAATCCTGATGGAGGGTGTTGCATTGGAAATAGGGAGAACTCTTATCAATGTGAAATTTCTTTATCGATAGGACATTGGAATATGTCTCTTTGACATGGAAATGAGGACTATTATAGGCAAGACAGGGTGATGTTGAAGGGAATTCCTTAGTAGTCTCCTTGACACTTGATGAGTCTCTTATTGAATTGAATTAAATTTTTCACTGTGAAATTGGATCATGTCTCTTCGGCATGCCGATGGAAGGTGGGGACTATTGTCACTAGAAATCTATGACTTCGATAGGACTCTAAAGCCTGTCTCCTCAATGTGTCGATAGCGTGGGACCTTAGTGCATTGTTAAGGTGGGACCATTTTGTGTGGAAGGTGACATCAATTGTACAGTAGTGACATGGATGCCACATAGATGATGGGATAACTTGGTCAAACACTATAAGCTTCATCGATGTGATACTCCCATACCGGTGGGAGACATTAAGTTGTCTCCTTGACATGCCGATGGAAGGATGGAGGAACCTTGCTGGTAGGAATTTGTGTTTTTTCCAAGACCTTAAAGATAGTCTCTTCGACATGCTGATGGAAATTTGATTGCTCTCTTCACATCGACATTGTGAAGTAGATGGAGTGATGGTCATTTTTGGGTGACATAGGATGGTTAGAGGGACATGGCTTGAAGTCTCTTCGATGACCCAATATGACTTTGGTGGCTGGAAGCAGATGACTATTATGTTTGTTGATGACACTCAGCTGGCATGGAAGGTGTAACGACCAGTTACTGGAACACCGAAGAAGTGTGTATGAATTAAAAAGAGCCAATGAAGAGGATCAAATTGGACATGTTTGAACTACATTGTAATCGTTTGTCTGTGAAAGTTGAACCGAACCATTTACTATTGGTTGAGAATGAATGCTATAAAACATTGAACATTCTGCAATGTTAGAGGAGAGAGGGGAATAGAATTGGGGTTATGCTACCAAATTCTCTCCAGATGGAACAAGATGTAAATCTCTTGTAAAGGCTTAAAGCTTGTAACTATATTTCTATTGTTGAATAATACAATGGTGATATGGGTTTTGGAGTGTGAGGTTTCTTAACCATAAGGGTTTTTCCAATGTAAATATTGTGTGCTCATGTTGTCTATTTCATCTTTCATGGTAGTTGGTTGTGTTTGTTGAATATGTTAATGGTGTTGTTAGAACTAGTTTAATTAGCATTATTTTTTCTCTAAGGGTCAATGTGGGAAATGAACTATGTATGATTCTACTTTGTGGCATAGTAGTTCATGCCTTTGAGGAAATATGATGAAAATAAAAGCTACCAAAGGCACTACTAATCTTGGATGTTTCTTTCTGAGATGACTTAAATTTTTGATAGGTAGATATGGTAAAGACGAAGGTAGAGTCAACAAGTTCTCAAAAGGTACCTATCTAGATATTAATATCCATGATTTTGGTCAAGGATGAGGATAGGTTAAGTTCTTGGAAGACATGGTCTAGTTCATAATCATTGGTCGTGTAGGAATCCCATTCATACTCATTAGAATTATTTTCCCTATAATAGTAGTCCTCTTCTTCATACGTCTCAATTTCATCATAAACATTCACGTTCTCACTCAAGGTCAACTTAGTACCAGGAATACTCACTTTTGTGGGCATGTACCCTAGCCCAATGTACTTTGATCGACGAGGTGGTAGTATTGGTTCCACCATTCCATGTTTATTTAGGCCAAGTCCACTATGTCCATCGTATCCTTGTTGCTTCATAATTTGGAACCCTTTTGGATACTGCTCAATAGGTAATTGCTAAGGTATAATGCCTTGTTCATCCTTGTCAATCCATGTGGAAATATCGTCACTAATAGGCTCTTTACTCAATTCCCCCCATTTAATGAAGGTGGTAGGAGGATTAAAATGGTGACTTTAGGTGGGATAGGATGAGGTTTTCCATAAGAATTTGGTGATTTAGGCAATTTTCCCACATAAAATAGTCTTTGCATGTTGTATTCTCCACAACCTTTATCTTGGATCTGGACCTTGGTTTTGGAAGGCATGGTGAGTGGAATGGAATATTTGACAAGGTTAGATGGATTGAAATAATGTGACGAAGTGGATGATGAGGCCTCTCAATTGATGGGTATTTGATATTTTGTGGTTCCTCTTAAGTTGGCACAGTATTGGAAAGGATCAGGATCACCTGGAATGGTAATCTCAATGTCATCATATGGAAATTTGAGGCAGTGGTGATAGGTGGAAGGTACAACTCTCATGGCATGGATCCATGGATGGCCAAAGAGAAGGTTATAGGTAAAGTATAGATCCAAGACATGGAACATTGTATTCTGAATAGTGAGGCCAACTCTTATAGGCAGAGTAATTAATCCTTCAGACGAACGCTCTGCATCATCATAAGCCTTGATAACAATTGTCTTGGATCGATCTATGCAAAATTTAGAGTATCCCAATGCTTTCACTAATTTTAGGGTGCATATGTTTAGACCTGCTCCACCATCTACCAAAACTCATCTAATCTTATGTTTATTAATGAAAACCTCAAGGTGTAGTAGATCATTGTGATTTAGTTTTTCTGTGGAAAGGTCTTGTTCGAAGAAGGGGACATGATGTGGTGTAACTATAGATCCTATCATGGCCTAAAATTGGTTAATATTTAGGTCTGAAGGGATTGATGTATCTTGCAAGGCCTTGTCTAGAATGGCTCTATGCTCTGGGGAAATGAGAAGCAACTCAAGAATAGATATCTACACATGCATTTTCCCTAGACGGTCAAGGAGATTGTATTGAATTTTTGGTTGTGGATTAGAGTTAGCTCCTCAAAGGGTTACCTTAGCTCTATAGGTAGTGACGACACATTTTGAATTTTTTGTATTAATGGTGATGATAGAAACATGTTCATCAAGGGTATGAATGTGATGGACAGTATAATCATGTGCCACATTGGTATAATTACCATTGTTGTTGCCTAAATTGGAAGTCTTCCCTTTTCAATGGTCTTGGAAGGTAGTTTTGAATATGGTATTATTGAGACTGGTTTTAGGTTGTTCATTGTCCACTAAAATGTCTCCTTTTTCAATGAGATCCTCAATGAGATTTTTAAGTGCCCAACATGATGATGTCTTGTGTCCTTTTCCATGGTGATATTCACAGTATTCATTCTCATTCACCAATTAGGTTTGACCAACATGGACATTCATAGTTCTTGATGTCCAGAAGCTGAATGGCATTGGATTGAAATTTTTTATTTAGAACATATTCAATAGGTTCACCCAAGGGAGTGTATGTTCTCTTAGTACGTGGAGGTCTTCTATGTTGTTGATTATTTTGGTTGACATTTAATGTTTGATCTTGACTTTGAGTTTGGGTATTGTATGTGTTTGATGTGGAAGGAACTTTAAGGTAAATGGTAGGGTGAACTTTTTTTATGAATTTTGCATCAACAACTCCATCATTAGTGACATTCTTGTTTCAAGACCAAAATTTTCCTTTGTCATTATTAACTTTTGGGGTTTCTTTGGAGACTTTGACTAGTCCATTTTACATGAGAGCTTTCTCAATAATGAAACCCTTTTCAATGACATCCTCAAATGTTGTGTAACATTGTATTTGGAGACCAATCATCAATTTTGTATTAAATTTTTCCACGAACATGGGAACTAATTGTTTCTCAGAAATGTGACAAGTACATTTGCTATCCATACTTCACCATCATTGGTAGAATGAAGTGAGTGAATCTCCCTCCTCTTGTTTAGTTGTACATAGTTTTGCATGGGTCATGTCACTTTCTATATTGAAGGAAAATTGATTGATGAATTTGTCAGCAAAGTCACCCCATGTTCGAATCCTTGGAGGAAGGTGTGCAAACCAGTCTAGAGCTTGTCTTGCAAGAATTCATGGAAATAGTATCATCAAATAAGTAGTTTCATATGCGATGTCCATACATGTATTAAACTCTCATATGTGTTCCACTGGATCCCCTTTTACTTTGTACTTGGTAAAAGTTGGTAGAGTGAAATGAGGGGGAAAAGGTGGCATGTATAGATTTTTGTCAAATGGAAAAGGACACAATTCCTCCATAGAATGTCTTCTTGGTTGTCCCTAGTTGCATGTTTGTCATTTGTTGTTGTATTGCTTGCATTTTTTTCATTAAGGTGTCTACAAGATATGGTGTTGCATTTGGTTGATTTTTCATGATGACATTGGTGTTGGTATTGAGATAGTCAAATTTTGGATTTGGAGTGGCATTTTGTTGCATGGGACCTTGTTGATATTGGTGTATGAATGTTGCATTGGTGTTGGTTTGATTTGGAATGAGATTGGAATTTTGATTTTTTCCAAAGGTCATGTTTGTGTTTGGTAAGGTATTTTGAAATTGTGGTGTTGGACCTTGATTGGAATTTTATGATTGAAATATTGGACCTTGGCTTGTGTTTTGAAATGATGGTGTAGGACCTTGATTTGCATTTTGAAGTGATGGGGTAGGACCTTGACTTTAATTTTGTAATAATGGTGTAGGACCTTGATTTGGTGCCTTATGAATCCTCCTTGATTTTTTGGGTTGATTTTGAGATGTGAAACCTTGAATTGTGCTTTGGAAAAGAGGATTTGTAAATGTTATAGTCATGGGACTTGATGATGTGACACCAAATGTAAAATTTTATCCTTGTGTTGAAGCAAGAGTTCTCTTGTTTCCAAATGGTGTGTTAGGAATGTGAATGTTTGTTTCCATGCATGTTTTTGTCCCAAGGGGTAGACTTGTGAATACTTGATGTGATGAGGATGGCATCCCTAATTATGTGAATGTGTTTTGGGTAGATCCTTGGTTTAGGGCTAGTGTAACTCCCTCTACAAGTGTAGAAATATCATATAGCCTTGAGGAATTTTGGCACCTTTATATGCTAGTGCATACAAGAATTTATTTGGTTCAACAATAATTAGTTCTTCAACAATGTGTACTATTCTTGGGTCTTGTAATATTTGTTCAATTTCTTTGGGGGTTAAACCTTTGTTGACCTCTTCTAGTGGGAGATTAGAAAATGGATTTGAGGTTCCTCTTGATGTTGGGGCTTAATTTGAATTTGACCCAAGGTTCATATCACTTGTTGGGTTGTAAAGAGGATCAATTGAAGAGTCCATGTCCTTTCTTTTTTATTGTGATCTTGTTTCAACCATGTAAGACTTACAAAGGTGAAGAGGATGATAATGATAATGCAAGATGAGACTAAACTATATTTTTGGATTTTTTGGATTATAAGGATGCACCTAAGCTAAAGGATATGATATGCAAAGGATATATGATTTTAAGAGTAATGTAGGGATGCAAAGTGATAGTGCAAGGATGATAATGATCAAAGGATATGGCATGAAATGAGACTAAATGAGGCTAATATATGTCAAATGATTCTAAATAAAGGGGATTCTAACCAATATATGTTGACCCAAGATGGAAATGCAAGATGGTATGGGACTAAGGTATATTTTTTGGATTTTTTTGATTATAAGGATGCCTAATAATGGTAATGTCCAAGATTTAAGGTTGCAAGTAAAAATAACAAGATAAGAATATTAAAATGTCACTATAACCACAATCTAGGATATGATCATGTCTAAAATGTATGCAATGTTTCTAATGACCAATATTAATGCAGGGTGAAGCCACATAAGTGGTTTACACTTTTGTGGAGGAAGGAAATTTCAAAATTTCCACACTCTTCATAGCAAAGTGGTTCGTCCGAACCATATGGCTCGACTGAACCATTTGACTGGTTCGGCCGAACCAGTCACCGAGCCTAATAAAAAATCATATTTAAGGTGGTTCGGCCGAACTTGGGTTCGGCCGAACCCCTTGAATATGACAAAACCAAAAAAAGTGCTTTCACTTTCACACTTTCACTGTGAATTACCAGTTAGTCACTATCCCTGCGCGCGACGAACATAATCCGAATGGCGACCCAACAAAATTTCTCACCGGCGAAAGCAAATTTCGGGTCCTCTCTTCAAAATTCATCATTCCAATTCGCATATCGACCACTATTGAGCACGAGGTATTTAAAATTCCATTTTTTTGAGTTCAAAATGCATGTATTTGTTTAATTTCGAAACCCTATATGCAAATTTTTTTAAATTTGTTGAATTCAAATTGCACTTGTTTGATTGTTTGAAAGTTTTTAAAGCATTTTTAATATAGTATTTTGCTTCCCCGTTTTGCATAATCCAAGGGTTTGAGTAAGTAAAAACGAGTTTCCTCCGAAATTTAGTGCAAAAAAACATTATAATAGCTCTCAACATAGTCTAAAAAATGGAGATAAATACATTCATAAAGACTAGAAATGTCGGGTTAAGCTCACAAAATAATTTTAAAACTACAAATTTAGGGTCAAACTTGTAGATGAAAATGCAAATTTCATACATGTAGGAGTGAACCGTGAAAGTCATAGCTTGATTTGTTAAGGTGTTATAATATTAAATCTTATAAAAAATCAAGAATCATATCATTGATTACGTACATTACAATAAAATATCTCCATATAACAAATGAAGCTAGTTCAATATCTTCATGTAGTGTGTACAAATTGAAATATAATTGACTAAAACTATAAGTTACTCTTATTGAACAATTTCCTCATGTAGTGTGTATAAATGGAACCATTGATTGAAAATATAAATCAAACCATCAAGAACAAAGACTTGATTGTGTCTTCATGCCCTCAATTAATATCATTTACAAAGTTTGGTCTTGGAAACCATAAAATTAACAATTACATTCTCTACCCTATTATTTGATGTATTATAATGCAATTTTCTATACTCCCAAGCAAATTCAATGGTCACAAGTTTGTAGAGACACTCTAGAAAAAGGTCTATCATGTGTTTAAAATACTATTCATATTGTAACACTAGAGATTCTAAGTAATATGAGAATGCCTGCATAATTTTATATAATGTATTTTCATCATCACTAACTATAGTAGACTAGTTTCTATCACTATTCAATTCATCTTCTTTCATTAGTCCATCATGACTTGATTATTCATCCTCCTTTATATTTAGAGAATAAGAACAATATATAGAACCACTACAAAATCTTCACACATATCACTAAAAGTTGATGTTTGGTATAAATGTATCCACATGCAAACAAGAGCCACCTTTGGACATTACTATTATCAAAAGGACAAACCTTATTAGAGCGAGTGCAAAAAGATGTGGGGCCAAAAAGTGGCCACCCCACCTTTTGGCCCCATCATATTAAGTATCAAGCATTAATGTTGAGGTACGCTATTCGAGGAAACTTGAATGATGAGTAAGTGAAGAGAGAGTGGGACTTTATTGTTCACAAAGTGGGAAGAAATAAAGGCAAAGGAAGTGGAAATGGGAAACATGTAGAGAATATGGCAAAAATGGTGGAAATCAAGGAAAGATTAAAAGGAAAAGAAAGAGGGAAAAGGGGAGGATAGAGGCAAAAGGAGGAAGAAGGTAGTGCAAATTATACATTTTTGAAGCTTGTGAAATTCGAGTATGTAAACCTTATTGTTTTTACTTGGTGGTAATGAGGTATGATTTTTTATGAAGGTTCTTTTTAGTATTTTTATATGTAATGTAAGAGAAAAAGCTATTCTTGTATGAAATTCTAGAAATCATGTTAAAAAGCATTAGCTTGTAATTTCTACTATGTGAATGGAAATCTATTGCTCTACCTAGGACATTTAGAAGCTTGTGTTGCATTCATGAAGCCAAACATAGTAGATATTTTTTTTACTTTATGTGTGTTATTGGAGATAGGGTTTTAGTATATAGAACCATACAATAAAATGGGGTAATTCCTTGTTTGAACTAAAAACCCTACTATTTTTTAGTGAAGGGATAGCTAGCTATAACATTTTGACTTTCACTTGTGAGTCTAAACACCCATATGGGTTATTGTTGCTTTGTCTTATGGATTATGGTAGTAAATTCTTAAGATGTATGTAAATCTAGAAGACCAATGTTGAATCTTTATTTGTTGATAGGCTAAATAGAGTTAGAACTAGTATGGGTTCATTACATGTATGCCATTCAACATTCATGCACATCATATATATGTGAGAGAGATAGTGATAAAGAGAGATAGAGATAAAGGGTAATATAGATAGATAGAATAAGCACAAACCATTTGCTATGAATATGCACAAAATATTTATATATTGATCTTGATAAGGTCATGAAGACATACATAATACATCATGAAAATATCATATACAGTGACATGAGGCCAACATTGTCTCTTAGACTACAAAATATCACCAATATATATTCATGAAAATAGTTATGAATGTGTCATAAAGATATAAAAGTGTTTATGTATGTGTAGCAAATGCTATTAATGAAACATTCTACCTCTCTTTGCTTGACTAGAAACTGAACTTTGATCCCTTGAATTAGTTATTATCTTGCATTGTGTTGATTGTGTGTGCCCCTAACAATTATGCAACTCAACCTACACACACAAACATATTATAAAATTATTGATTATACCAAAATTTAAAAATAAATAAAATATTGTTTTAAAATGATATTAAAATAATAAACACACTTACAACAAACTAATACTCAACATCATCAACAAAGGGTTGTCCTCAAAAGAGGATGCTTACAAAACAAAACCAAAATGTGTGTGTATCCATATATACATATATATACATGTATGCATACACATATACATATACATACATGTATATACGTATACATAAATATACATACACACATACATACATACATACATATGTGTGTGTATTTATGTATACGTATATATGTTTACATATATATATATATATATATACATATAGAAAATAAATGTATGTATATACATATATACATGCATATATACATATGTATGTATACATGAATGTGTCTACATATCTACATATACATATATACATATATACATATTTAGATATGTGCATGTGTATGTATACATATGTAGATATATTCACATATACATGAATATGTATGTATAGTACATGAGTAATTTTTTTAATGAAAACCATGTTTAGGAATGAAAATATCCAATCCCTTATGCTTCTAAACTAAAGTTTGCAATGCTTATGGTTCTTTTGGCCTTATAGATTCTTGAATCATTTTATAATATAAAACCAAAATATAACCTACTTTGGCTCTAATAATTGTAAACCCTTTAGGAATTCTAAATTGTTGCATCTTGTCTTGATTTTCCCACCATTGTTATTCCTTTTGAAAATTTTACAAATTAGGCAAAGAATCCTTGCACTTATATAGAGGATCCTTATGTATGTTCTTAAAATTATTTAAGGTTAAATGACTTAATCTAAAATAAAGGCATATACGGATCTCTTGCAATTGTAACCTCTTTACTAGTGTTCAAACATATTTGATACCTTAATGGCATGACATAGATGATGTTGCTTGATATTGCTTTATCCATGGATACCCAAATAAAATATGAGATACATCTAAAGAAGAAAGAATATGACATAGAATAAGAACTTCCCTCATCTTTTAGACCAAAAAATTAAGGTAAAATAATGTATCCTATAGTTTCAATCAACATATCATTAGTCAATTTTAAATAAACCCTCAAATATGCATATGCTTGTTGATAAAATGATGATAAAACAAAAATTATTCAATGCATACATTTTATTGGTGAGTAAGATCAATAAACACACCCTTACATGGTTCATGATCCACACAAAACCAAATGACCATTATAATTATTTGGTAATATCTCACAATGTGAAGAAGGTGTCAAAAAAATTAGCATACCTAAATCGTAAATTGACTTGTCATAAAGTGGGTGGGTAGCTTAGTGGTGGAGATTTGCATCCTAACTAGTTCATGGAAATTTCAACATGAGGAGAACTAATAGTAAAATAATAATATCTTTTGACAACATAGGCATCCAAGTACTCATTCCAAGATTGTTGAAGATACAACATTAATACATTAGGATTTCAATTAAATATCACACTTTCCTATAAAAAAATCCCAATTGATCTATCTTTTGGTAGTGCATTTAGTTTGATATATTTTTCTTCCCCATACTTACAAGATTCCTTTATTATCGAAGCTTATTTACTCTAGTATGTTATCCTTGGTTCTCATATGAACTATATATATATAATTCAATCAAGATCCTCTTATCATTACAAATTTAAACTTAGCTTATTTTTTCTCCCAATTTCTTCTTAATGAACATATGGTCTTTCTTCCTCTATTAGCCTACTCATGCACCATCACCAACCATGAATGAATCTCCATGAAGCTAAATACCCATTTGTACTTGGTTGGTGTAAGTTGGGATTAGTGTTCCATTCACTTAAAATCTTATCTTTAATGTTGCTTTTTTCTAAATTCTTTCTAAAGGGCATAAATTACAGTCGATAGAGCTTTGATTTTAATATTTTCTTAAAATTAAAAATATTAATGAGTTTGATGCATTAAGCTAAAAAATATCAATTTGGACACCATTAAAACCCTCGAGAGACTCTCGCAAAGTGAAAATGAGCTCCAAAATTTTATAGTGTGATATGTGAGAAAAAATGAAAAGGTAAGCAATGGGCTCAAGATATTATTATAATAAAATTAAATAAGGAGATCGTGATGATTATTGTACTAGGAGTTACATTGGGAAGAGTGGAGCATCTTTTCATAATAGATGAGACTTATTGTAGTTGACATCTTCATCATAAAGCACTAGTATTGGGAGTGGTTACTATCAAGGTTATGGGATTTAAGGTCCTATATCATTAGTTCATTTATATTTTGTGTACATGTTCCAATGCATAGTGGGGCATGGGTTCTTTTCTTGTGGACCATGATTTTTTTCCACTCATTACATAAATTAATTGATCATTTCTTGTTTCCCTTGCTCTATATATAATTTAATGTATGACATAAGGTTTAAATAGTGTTATGTAGAAATAGCCAAAACATTAGACTAAAGAAGATTGAGTGGATTGGATTGTTATAATCTTGTTATGAATATTAATAAAAGTTTCATATCTCTTTAGTAGTGGGATTTTTTGAAAGGGTTTCTCCATATTATAATTCTAGTGTTCATGAGGTTTGAATATTTATTTATTTTCTCCACTATTTCATTAATATTATTTGGTATATTGTATGTTTGATTAGACTTAAAGTGCCTCACCATTAGTTGATACTCCTACTATATATATTTACCTTGTTTGCAATAGTTTAGTCCATGTCAATAGTTGATTTGCACCCTTAATAACTTGGTGGGAATATCAAGTATTTTTTATTAAATATAATCAATAATCATTGTAAAAGAAATTTTAAATCAACTATTAGTCTAGAATGATTATTTGAGTGTTAGATAAACCATTTAAATTTAACCTTCATAATATTACTCTAAATATGTAGTTTTACCAACAAAATGAATGATATTTATGTCTATTACATGACAATTACAAAATCATGACTATAATTCTTTAAATTATACTCATAATCTAATTTAATACTCATAAGATATTAAATCATTGTTTTTCTCAAGAGACGTGTAATTAAATATCAAGAATATTCTTTAGTTTATTAGTCCACAAAATAATTTTAATATAGTCCATAACATTCAATTTTAAAATTCATAGAGTTGTTGGGATATTATCATATCACTAGCTATGGAAAAATTTAGGAAAGGGTGGGATATTACACTGCCCCCTATATTTGTGTGTTTTAGAGAAAATTAGCATGGAAGGTTTGCATTTCTCACAAATAAGAAAAAATCCTGAGAATAATGTACAATATTCTACTATATGTTTTCATATTGTTGAGTTATGCCTTGCAAATTAAATGTGTATCTTTTCCTCTACAACATTCCATTTATACATAGAACTATGGATTAATGGTTTTATTATATTATGATTGAATTATGCCTCATGTTGGAAATTCCTCTATCTCTTCTTTGCTAAAATACTTTGGAACTAATAGGATTCAATTGTGTTTTATGACATAGGTCTATATTACCACAATGATGTATGTATAGGTGTACATTTTAACTTGGTTAGCTTTCCTAGCAAGTTCTTCATTACAACAATCACTCCACCTTGTCACTCAATCAAGCCCACTAGAACATATATTGGAATTTAACCTCTTTCATACTAAAAGAAAAAGTAATCATTAATTATATTTAATTTACCATATAATTTGATCTAAGTAATGCATTTTATAAGATCTAATTGGTGTATTTACAAAAACTATTTTGTGTTTTGGGCATAGGTGGTCCTAGAAAATATGCATAAATAATAAGATAGACTATGGATTATCTTTTAAATATTGTTCACGGTTTTTCATGTCATATTTTTATAGGAGGTCCTCATAATTGGTATTCTTGTATGGTATTAGAGCCAAGCTAGGTGCATTTGACACCTATGTTGTGGCTCAAGGGAGTGTGTTGGAGAAATGATACACACCTAAGTCATAAAAAGACTCATCACAATGTGAGCCATTAGCTCAATAGTAGAGCATCCTAACACCAAATGGGAGGTCCTAAGTTTGAATACTAGTTAGTCCATAGAAATTTCTATAAAAGTCAATCACTAGTACATAAGAAGAAGAATAAGTAACCTTATAATTTTTATTAATACCAACAAATTATCATTCCTCACATACATAGGTGAATCAATGATTTCAAGCTCGTCAACATGTATATGTACCTCAATCTCATGACCCTCATATAAAACCATTT